>OZ024906.1:72491122-73177336 GCA_964017125.1 Flabesymbios commensalis | reverse complement strand
CACTTCCTTTTAACCCATTGTACACCTGCGACATTACCATGAAACAGTTAGGTCTATATCTGATATCCTGCATGACGGAAACAGCATGTGCGTATTAAATATTCACCAAATTATAACCTGTTTGTATTTTGTATTTATTCAGCAGAGGTTAGAACAGAAACATCAACAAACATTTTGTGTCATGATTCCATTATAGCGATTTATTTATCTTATTTAGGGTGGTGAGACCTTATGTACATTTTAATAAAAACACAATGTGCCAATCTGGCAAATTAATCCTCATTTCTCTGTCACATTCTCATGTTTGAAGAGCGAACCCACCGGGAACACGACGTTGCTGCGACGTTTAATCAACGTCATTGACGTTGATTCAAAGTCGAGGCAACGTCGTGTGCCAAGTGGGAATAAGCGGGCTGAAATTGCGACGGGATGCTCTGCAAAGCCAAAAGGCAGATTTATTTTCTTGTAAAGTAAAAATATACTGCTTTTGGCTTTGAACGCAGAACATCTCGAGAAGGGGGGGGTGAAAATTCAGAACAATATAGCTGGGTTTTAGCACACACATGACGCATAGCATAACACATTTTTAGTAAAAGAAATTATAAAAGTTAAATATGTGCTGTAGGCCTATGGTCTATCAAAATACGCTGTTTTGCTACCTCCCATTAAACTATTTTACAAAAAATCTAAGTGATTTTACGCTTTCGAAGCGAACTAATTTGAAAAAAAATGAAAAATATCCAGGTAAGTTAGTGACAGGATAACCGTGGTAAAAAGCGAACTTGTGTGCAATATATAAATAAAATGCACATTGCACGATGAAATATAAGATTACGCTGTTTATCGTCACTATGGTAATCAGACGTATGCCACTTAACAAAGTGGCATACCGAGGTGACGATAAGAGGTGGCGAACATCTTGTGACATAGCCTAATCACAGCGCACGTTTCAAAAACTATTAAAATTGTATTATATAATATAGGTCTTTCCCAGTAAACACGAAACGTTAACCTAATGCCGGTTAAATGTAGGGCAACCGTATATGACGCTGTGCCAACATTAAACCACCATCGGGTGAACTTATCGTGTTTACAAGGATGTCATGCCACTGTTATGTGGACAGATATATAATTTTCTGGATGGATAAATGTGAAATGGTTCCGCAGAATTCAACCTTGGCACAGTGGACATTGCAGCAAACAACATTGATCAAATGTTGGAGTTATGTTGGCATTATTGGGTGAACGTCTCGTGTTTACTGCAATTAAGTGCTGACCGTCATATATACCATGTATACACACTAATTAGACCTATAGCATATTAATTCTTGAGTATGTGATGTTGAGTGGGCGGCAAAACAGACAATATCGGAATTGTAAGTTAACACGCCACAATGCGCAGTGTGTGTTTTCGCAAAATAGTTTGCTGGTTATGTTTTTCATTTGAAACCAAACAACACAGAAATGACGACTTTTTGGTCCAGACAAGGTGTGGAATCAATGCTGGTTTAATGTTGGCCCAACATCGAAGACGATGAACCAACGTTGTGTCTGCTGGGATATATCGACATTATAGTAAATACATATTAGTCAATTCATTTAATTAATCAATTTCAAAAAGATGTGACTGCAAAATTAGAGTAGGTCTGATTTATACCAGATAGAATCCCAGGGTCTGATCCTTGTGAATGTTGAGGCCCCTCGTTAAAGTCGTGCGCTTCTTGACTTCTGAAAAATGAAAACAAGTCAAGTTCAAAGCCAAAAACCCTTCACCCTTATTATATAGTTTAAGTAATGAATCCCACCTTGGAATACATAAATATGTGTAATCTGAGACCAAATATTTGCAAATCTTGATGTTTAACCCTTTAACCTTCAAATTATTCAATTTGAATTTTCACCCACTTGAAGTTGTGTCTCGCTAACGCGATCCACAACTTCAAGTGAGTGAAAATTATTCAGATTTGACAAAATGGAGGTCAACCTTTTTCAAATATTGCTGGTTAATGTCACATTATATCTTTAACATATTTAAAATGTTGTACTTAATGTGCTAATAAAAATGAAAACCCGAATATATGCGGCACCGGCGGTTAAAGGGTTAAACACAGATTTCGTTCCCAAGAACTGTGATTTAAACGGCTAATAAAACGGATTGAACAGTGGTTACCATGGTGGTTAAAGGGGTACACTTTTGGCGAATAGCGGGACCAGAAAGCACCACGCTCATTACAAAGTAAGCCGACTGGGGTACAACTAAAACCATAAACAGACACAGAGTGGTCTACAGCTTAAATGGCATAAATGATTATGTTCTCAAATAGGTTATTGCAGCCACCTTAAATCAGTTAAGCCAGTTTAAGTCACAGTCATTGGGAAGGAAATGTGTGTTTAAACATTAGGATTTGCAAATTAAACAAATAATATGTGTAATTTTTACCCACTTGTCGTGGGTCGCCGTAGCGAGACACGAGCTTCAAGTATGTAGGTATAAAACACAGGGGATGTTGAACCCATGTTGTACTGTGGTTGGTTCACCGTCTACGCTGGACCAACCTGAGAACGACATTGGATGTTGAACCAATGTTGTTCTAAGGCTGGCCCAGCGTCTACTACGTTGGCCCAGCCTTAGAACAACATTGGTTTAACGTCTGGTGCTTGCTGGGCACTACGCTGTGAAGACTCACCGTCGAAGCAGTGCAGGGGGTAATCGTTTAGCATAGCCCCGTCAACGTAGAGCATCTTCTTCCCGGCTACCGTGCGAATGTGTGGTTCATATGCCCCTGAAACAAAAACACCGAAAAAGGTAAAACATCGGATCTATTCCGTAGCTAAATCGTAAAATTTGATTACGACGTTTAAATTCAGGCTTCCAGAGCAGGCGTGTAGGCTGAATATTAGAGTGGTTCACTAGTGATTTTCTTCACGAAATGCAGTATTTCAATGTCAAGACAATCAGTGGTGGGGGGTATAGTAGTAAATTAATGCTTAACGTCACGCATGATTGGTTATTGGGGGTATTTTCCTTCACTGGTCCGATCAGTATTGTGGGGAGCCTCCGTGACCGAGAGGTAGCGTGATCGGCCTCAGACCGCCAGGGCGCGAATTTCGAATCTTGTGTCTGGAGGACAGTGTCATTCCAATCATCTCACCATCCTCATGAGGTTCTCCTGGCCCAGTTTAGCCTATATGTGCACAAAGGTGGCCTAAAGCCCGATTCATTTCATTTTCACTGGTTCGATATTCTCGGCATGTCTAGTAAATTTAGCCCAATCATCCCACGTGAGCGACCCAATGTCAAACACTGATGCGAGAGCTGCATTATCCCCGCTGTTGAGCGAAGGAACCAGAATAGGCCACTGGCAATCCGCCCAAAGATTGTAGCGATATTCGTGGAGGCTGCAGCATCTCTTGGATGACCACTATAGACTAGTGCATCTATGTACAGCATGCAACAGACGGAACAACTCCTCAATGACCAGCCCCAAGCAGGGCGAAAAATACTACTACTAGTAATAATCCCAGTACCCCAAGTGGTGGGTCTCGGGAGGGGAGATGGTGACAGTCAGTAATTTCCTCCTACCAAGTTGCATTGGCATTCTCTGAACTAGATTAGGTGTGCATTGCCACGGATATGATTATATCAGTTCTTTCAAATATAAGTATGTTAAAAGTAATACACTATACATTTTATAAAATGTAACTTTTTTCGTCTATGTATATCAAGTAGTTGATGAAAGTATGGATACAAAAATGTATGGGATAAAAAGGGTTGAATACATGGGGCTAAAGTTCCTTGGTAAATTTACATTATTGACGTTGAACATAGCTTACAATCAGCGGGAAGTTATTCACAGTAACAATATTATCGTGCTGGGGCAGACAACAGTTACAGCTAACTCAAAAAGTAAGCAGTTACTGCTGATGATTGTCGCACATGACTATTTTTCACGCGAATGTAATTTCGGAGGAAATCCACCAATAGAAGTGACATGGTATAACTAAATTATACCACTGTACATGCTGTAGGATAGATATAACAAATATTGTTTCACCGCATGGTCGTTTTTTCTGCCGTGCAGAGACAAACAGCAGTAACTGCTAATTTGAAAAGTGAGCAGTTACTGGCGTCCACCTTTGTATTAACCAGTATTTACCTGGAATGGCGACAGACATTCTGATGGCTTCCCTGATAGGCATATTGGGACTGGTATCTTTGCCAAAGTACTCTTCCCTCATGGCGCTCAGATTGGTGGCGACAATCACTAACTCCCTGTCAAACTTGCGGTACAGCTACAAAACCAAACACATGTCATGGGTGACCTAGATCAACTTCATATTTTGCACACACATAGGCATTGACCCAAAGGGTGACCGATGGGTATTAAATATAGCCTAATTGATTTTCCATGATTAGAACCCAACACACCTTATCCACTGTTAAAGCACGACAGCAACTTTACAACGGGTCCAGTAAACACAATACGGTGCGACGTGTTGATTGAGGAGCAAATATATACTGAGCGGCAGGTTATCTTGTGTAGTATAATTTTAGTACAAACTGCATGTTCGTTAACCTGCTTGTTGCACATACATACCCTCAGTATAGGATATGTAGTGCTCGCTTTGAAAAAAAAAATGATTTAAATTTTTGGTGTTAATGATTGTGTTGGTTGGTTGTTTGGTTGGTTGGTTGGTTTTGTGGTTAGGGTGAGAGTTAGGGTCCATGGTTAGGGTCGGGTAAGGGTTCCAGTACCTGGTTCCCCATAAAACCCGGTATCGACCTGTCAACCGTACTCTCATCATACCCTAAAGGGTCTGACTTTCGACACCCCTTCAAGGGCATGCCTTTCCATGTTTCCAACCTAGTGCACGTACCGAGGAGAAGTATAGCCTGATTTATAAAAAAGAAAACAATCATACTAATTGATATTAATTATACCCAATCTAATGCATTAATTAATGTAGTCAGATGAGTCGGATCCGGTAACCGTTGGGTTGACCAGTGGGGCTTTCCCCAATCTACTTCTCACCAAGAGATCACGTAGATTGTGTGCACTTTTAAATGCTGTTACGCACCGACCTTGAAACAAACCTTTTTTCTGTCCCTGGAAAAAAAATAAAACATTTTTTTTGTGACAGTTCATATTTAATTAAGTATGTTGACAAATGTGATGCACTGACCTTGATGAAGGTCAGTCTCTAACATACATACAGTAACTGCGGCTGTATTCATGGGGACACACCGGCCTGACCTGCTTCTTCAGCCCTACTGAGAATTGTTGGTGATATGCAAGGATCTAGTAGTCATGGTGATTTTTTTTAATGTGCAACATGCCGTTTATACTAGTGTTTGAAATTTGATACTCTCCTGAAACCTAGTACCGAATACCAGTGTAAGTGGTAGGCCTGGGTATCTCGAAAACCCCCTCGACCCCCTCGCCCCTCGACCCACGACCCACGACCCTCGACTTAATATTTAAAACAGTTTTTATTTGTTTATATAATTATAACTTTTGTATAATAATAACATTCGGGAAATTATAATATAGGCCTACCGTGATGCTAACCTGGCCATCAAAATGAAATGAATCGGGCTTTAGGCCACCTTTGTGCACATATAGGCTAAACTGGGCCAGGAGAACCTCCTGAGGATGGTGAGATGATTGAGATGACACTGTCCTCCAGACACAGGATTCGAAATTCGAGCCCTGGCGGTCTGAGGCCGAGCACGCTACCTCTCGGTCACGGAGGCTCCCCACAATACTAACTTTCACACGTGGATGGGGAAGAAACAATTTTGTTTCTTTCAAACCGCCGAGACCGGGAACCGAACCCCGGACTCTGGCGTGAAAGGCAGCGGTGCTAACCACTACCCTAGGGCCCCCGCCCAACCTGGCCATCAAGTGCTGTTGGCTGACCGTCTGCTACGCTGGTCCAACATCCACCCGACGTTGGTTTAATGTCTCTTGTTTAATGGGTGGCCATCGATTATAGTTTTATCAATACACGTAGGCCTACAGCTGGCCAAACACATTTTAATGTTGAGTCACTGTGTAGGACGCTTGTCTAACTTTAACTGTTATGTATATTAACCCAAGCATGGGATTGAATGCCTCTTGTTTTTTTGGTGCGCAAAAAAACACTTGCCAGTCATATCACCCGGCATATCACTCGCCAGATTTATTCAGTCATACGCTTTGGCACCGGCATCGCAAGCGGTGGGCAGGCGTTACAAACGTTGGGCCAGCAAAAATCCAACATTGGTTCAATGCTTAGTTCTTGCTGTGCTTAGCTATCATTGGACTGGAACACTGCTGGGCCAGCGTTAATGTAGGACAGTAGTGGGACTCAGATGGCAATCTATTATACGCCTAATCAAGTGCCCCCATATATTGCTTATTGTGCTTCTCCCCAAAATATACAGGAGGCGTTCAGCCAATGTTAGGCCAGCGTCGCAGACGGTGATCCAACATTGACCTGATATTGTTTCCCGAATTTTTTAAATAGACAGAAAAAAAAAAAAAATTAAAGTCGAGGGTCGAGGGGGTCGAGGGGGTCGAGGGGGTTTTCGAGATATCCGGTAGGGCTACTCATGACCTTAAATACGGTATACCTTCTGTGAAGCTTTGATGACCAAATATGTCTACTTAATGCATATTTATTTTGACTCACCTTTCATTCTAGAAGCAGCATAATCTGTACGCATCATTTGGCGATCTGTTGTCGCAAACAACTACGACTTGAATACTATGTGGTAAAACTGCGTCCAGTTTCACTGTTAAATAATACCTTGTAGTGATCTTGAGAATATTCCTAGAAATATTTTGCGTTCCAATTATTCCTTGTAAGTCGTTTATTTTAAATTCCACTTTGATGAGCCTCTTCAAAAATTATCAACAATTAAAATTATCAACAATTTTTTTTGGCTGAATCTTTCAACATATTATTTTTTTATGTACAAGTTTTCAGCATATATTTTTTTTATAGAAATTTGAAAACAAACATTTTTTTTCAAAAATAATCTAGCCCCCCCCCAGATATCAACTGGTGCGTCCCTTAAGCCGTACATCCGGACGATGTATGTTTATCTTTTTTCTGAAAGAGAGCCCAGTTTCTCCCACATATAATTTATTGCATTTCGAACAAACTATACAGTAAATACCGTTAGTTGAATCACAATTTTGTGTGGTAGGAATTTGAATTTGATTCCCGGCATCCAGTACGCCGCCATGGTCTTACCACTCTCTACAGCTACTTGTGTTGAACATAATTTGCAGTTCCTAGTAGTGCATCTTTGAGAAGATCCCTTGTTCGGGTTTTTCCTCAATTCACACAATGTTTTATCTTTGAACTTTCGCAAAAAACGTTCCGGGTAACCTCTCCTAACTAGTGCTGCAAAGAGTTTCCTACACTCTATCATTACATATTGTTTGTTATTACATATTCTAACATATCTAAGGATTTGTGACTTAATTATTCCCTTAAAAGTATGGTCTGGGTGATGTGATTTCTTGTGTAACATTTCCAAAGTATCTGTTGGTTTAAAATACATTTTGGTATCAAATGTACCTGTCTCCTTAAATCTGTTTCCTTTGTAAACCACTGTGTCTAAAAAATGCATTGATTCTTCCAAATTCTTCCTTGGAGTGTTCCCAGATCATAAAAATAGCATCTAGGAACCTCCAGTACACTGAGGGTTTTAGGACGCATTTTTCTAGTGCTTTTTCCTCCCATTCTGCCAAAAACAAATTAGCATAATTTGGTGCAAATTTCTTACACATCGAAGTTCCCCACGTTTGTAGGTACCATTGGCTGTTGAACTCAAAATCATTGTTTTTCTAAATTAATAGGAATTATAATTCTAATGTTAACTCTTCAAGAGGGACATGGCTAGTGAGGGACATGGCACAATAGAGTGTAGCGCTTTGCCGATGTCGCTGCCTGCCGTGCGGTTTCGAATCCCGCTTGGTGCAGGATTTTCAGAGAAATATCATGTTTCTCCCCTCTCAATATTGGGACATTGTCTCGATGTTGTGTCCTTGGGCAAGGCACTTAACCCTCAAATGCTTCACTCGGCTCAAGTGAAAATGAGTACCTGGTAGGACAGAGATGGCAATGCGTATGATAAGTTCAATGCGCCGAAATGGCAGCAGGACCAGGGGATAAAATGTAAAAATCGGATGAAATACGTGATATCAGACTATAAACTTGCACGTTTACATTTGTTTAACCTTTTCACTACCATACATGACGGAAATTTCCGTCGTCATTCGTCAATGAACGTAACCATAAAATGACACAAATTTTCGTCAAATATATACTACATTTATGTATTTTTCGTCATTTGAAGCTGGAAATTGCGTTAGCAATTCCAGCTTCAAATGACGAAAAATAGAACTCCTACACCAGTATATCTGGATCCTGGCATGCACCCCGGCCTGGAAGTCAAAGGGTTAAGGATTAAGAATAGAGTTATCCAGGGAATTAGAGTTGGAGTTTGGGTGGGGACAGTTTAAAGCATTGCGTGTTCTAGATATTTAATCACCGGCTGATTTCAATCATATTTATGTAGCTCAATTGTCTGCATAGTCAACCATGACTCTTGGCACATCGGGTTCCAAAAACCCGTCCGAATGACTGATATATCGTTCTCGATGAACTAGGGAGCTGAACATTACACAGTGTCATTCCCAACACATACAAGATGTTGGCCCAATGCTTCTTTAATGCTGGACCAGTGGCGTAGACGGTGGGCTAACGTTAAACCACACACGAAACAATATATTAATAATTAAGGCTAAAAAAGATGAAACAGCCAATATATCATGCTTGACATGCTAATTGGACATTGAAATAAATATAACATACACCACATATACACCACAGTTTATGCTGCCATGCCATTTTGTCAATAGCATCATAATTATGCCCTTGCAATTATATGAGCCTTTGATCTCAACACAATTCTTATAAATATCATATAGTCGTGTTGGGATCAAAGGGTCACATAGTTATATGTTGATTATTATTTTGTATTATTCACTTGATGCTAAATGATACATACCTCACAAAAAGTGATATCCTTGTTTCCCACTTTCTTTTCGAGCAGCCCACCCAGACGCTTGTAGAGACGTTTCATAGGATGCAGACCAAAGCTCCTTATGAGCTTCGGTCCGAGACACAACAGTGGACAGCATTGATCTGGAAATTA
The DNA here is from genome assembly GCA_964017125.1 of Flabesymbios commensalis. Lineage (NCBI taxonomy): Eukaryota > Metazoa > Annelida > Polychaeta > Terebellida > Flabelligeridae > Flabesymbios > Flabesymbios commensalis. The sequence goes on along the minus strand of OZ024906.1, from coordinate 73,168,122 downwards.
GCAAAATTATGTTAAGTGTGACAATTAATTTTCTTGTGATAATTAATTCAAACTGGGATGGAAAAATATGTGTTTGTTAACGTTGAAATATTCAACCACTTGTATCATGTGTATAGTGTTTTTATTTTTTATCTTGGATTTTGATTTGACACAAGTACCAAGTGGAAACAGTGAAATGTGGTCGGATAATATCTCTGATGTGTTAGCAGTTTGGGAAACAAATTAAATGCATATAATACTATAGACAGACAGAGATGCTAGCATCAATGTGTATGAGTGTACACTGCCGTGCAAAGACAAAAAGCAGTATCTGCTTACTTTACAAGTAGGCAGATACTGCCTTTACAACGCAGCCCCTCTCCGACCATCAGTGCAAGCATTTGATATCGCTTGATCTGTTGATGCCGAGAGTTGAATAAATTTAGCGGTAGGCTACCGCATGCATAACAATGTTAACCCTTTCATCGCTAATCCAGCAAACACGAGACATAAAATCAATGTTAGAGCAATGTTGGCCCGCCGTCTACGACGTCGGCCCAACATTGACCCAACATTGATTTAATGTCTCGTGTTTCTTGGGAAGCAAGACTAAAGTCCTTTTTATTCTGTTTTATTTGCCGACTGATATTGACAATCACTGATATTGAGAATGCCATGAGTCTTTATACATCAAAATTGGCAAATGTTTGGTCTCAAATTAAGCGATAATGAGTAATTTTCTCCCAGTTGAAGTTGTGGGTCGCGGTAGCGAGACACAATTTCAAGTGGGTGAAAATCTAAATAAATTAACTTAGCGGGATAAGGGTTAACCCTTTAAGTTCTCATCACGTCTGTAGTCGCTTACAGCCTTTCTTTGTCTGTAAAACGAGAGAATTTAAAAGAAAAATGATCATCAGATTCGCTGAGGTTGGCATTTCCTTTGATTTAAATTGTACGCAATGCAAGTAATTTTCACCCATTTGAAATTGTGGATCGCGGTAGGGAGACACAACCTCAAGATGGATGAAAATTTGAATTATTAACTAGCCTCTTTGAGGGCTAACATACAACAAAGCAGGGGACAATTGAATCTATAGTGTATATATGACGGTCCATATCGAAAAAGTAGTATCACTTATAAAGATTTGCTTGGGTGATGGAGAGTGACGGGTTAGGGTTCAGCGGTGATGGGTAGTGCAGCTATACAGGGAAGCAATAAAACAGCATTGGACCAATTCTTCAATATCTTCAGTCAAACGTGCAGTGGAGCGTACATGGGAAGCAGACAATATAGCTACTTGACATGTACAATTGAAAAGCGTGCATTGTCCCCATGGCAGCCTAAATACAATACCTCTTTATTTATTTTATTACTTGAGTATACACGCATCTGCACGATAGCATATTATCCACCAATACTTGTCAAAGTTTAGAAATGATATGAATATTTTCTTCTTCAAAAATTATTTGGGATTTCCCAGTTTTTTAAATTAGTTTTTGTCGATTAGATTCACGATTTCTGACTGAAAATAAACATGGTAAATGTGTGTTAAATGCGTACTGTTTTGAGCTTCCCATCGAATATATTCATCTATTAAACATGCCAAATTAGCTAGTATTAACCATCCGCCAAATAAATTAATTATAATTTTCACCCACTTAAAGTTGTGTCTCGCTGACGCGATTCACAACTTCAAATGAGTTAAAATTGTTCACATTTGGTAAAATCAACGATTCAACAGTACGATAGGTAACATTGCGTACTCCATGTTTTCTAACAATTTGGAGCGTTAACCTTTTCACTACCATACATGACGGAAATTTCCGTCGTCATTCGTCAATGAACGTAACCATAAAATGACACAAATTTTCGTCAAATATATACTACATTTATGTATTTTTCGTCATTTGAAGCTGGAAATTGCGTTAGCAATTCCAGCTTCAAATGACGAAAAATAGAACTCCTACACCAGTATATCTGGATCCTGGCATGCACCCCGGCCTGGAAGTCAAAGGGTTAATGTATGTCGACCCAAAGTATGGCATGTATACCACAAATAATAAATACATGTAGACACTAGATACTTCCTGGAAAGTAAACTTTGGCAAAAACGAGGAGGGGGTGGTGCTTTTTTTCGCCCCCCCCCCCCTCTCCATGCTCTCTGTGAGCAGATACTGCATCTTAGCTTTGCAGAGCAGGGAAAGCGTACAATAGGTTTTTAATGACGTGCGTGACTCTACAGTACAAAGGAGATAATTTGCCTCGGGAGTCATGCATCACGTATAACTATCATCATTTACACATTTATTCACCTTAATATTGAAGTGTAATTATCATGTTTTTACGTAGTTATTTTTGCTATCCAGGGCCCAGTTATAGTATGTTAACTTATATATATTATGTAACACGTGCATACATTGTGATGTTATTTTATATGTTATCAAATTGTTATCAATATTGCATCCAGTACACTGAATATGCTGAATAAAATACATTGAATTGAATATTTAATACTTTACATCAGTGTCAATTAACAATTTTACATCTATTCTTGGGACAACTTAGTTTTCGAAAAAGGAAGATTCGTGAACAAACTAAAATCCGAAATCTGGACCCGCCTCCGCGGTGTGGGATACTGACCTTCTAGTAAGTACTTGTTGCAGTCGTTGCTGTAGGATCCGAAGCTGATCATCTCCTCTGCCGGACAGCCGATGGCGACCAGCGTGGCTGTGAGGGAGCCCACGCTGCATCCCGCGAACCTCTTCACTTTGTGCAGGATCCCGGCTTCGTCCAGGGCCTGGATCAACACAACGGGAGAGATTGAACCAATGCTGGCTTACCGTTGGGCCAGCGTCGCGGACGGCGTACCAATTTGATCGTACCAAATCTGACATTACGATTTTGTTTTCATCCCCCTGCCCAGGAATTCAGCGGTGGGAATGCAAGTGAGCATAGGAGTTCAACGTTAAAAGGGTTAATAAAATAACTTAATGTTACAAAGTGCGCTGTCGTGCGTTACACCATTACCCAAAGATACAAGGGTGCTGAATATGTTGAATATACTGTTTACCCTCACAGTGCGGGGATAGATACTAGTCGTCAGAATCTGACGTCTGTAGACGTCACATTCTGACGACTAGTGTCTATCCCCGCACTTACTAAAAATATTTCTAACGGCCGTAGACCCATAACATAGGTATTCAAATGATTCAGTAAGAGCTAACCCAGACATTTATGATGATTTCAAATATGATTTGTGGTTATCTTGAACTGTGTCAATGTTTGCTTAAGGTTGGGTCACTGTTAACGACGTTTTCCCAGCAATAACCCAACATTGGGAATACATGTCTGGTGTTTTTTTTTGCGCACTCTGTTAGCTAATAGTGGGACAAGCAAGTGTACCCTGAAAACATGTGATGTGACTGGGTTAGGGTTGGGCCAGCGTCGCAGACGGTGAGCCAACATTGACCCAGCAATATATTCATCTTATATTTTCTAGAAGCATAACAATACAAATTGCAAGATATGTTTTATACAACAAGACCAAAGATATTTTGCACGCAATATCAATAACATGATAATTATGTGCTTTAAACACCCCCCGGCAAACACGAGAAATTGACCCAATATCGGATCAATGGTGGACCACCGTCTGCGACGTTGGCCCAACATTGATCCAATATTGGGTCAATGGCTCGTGTTTGCTGGGTAATACAGGTGGGTGTAGCTGATTGGGTACGTTTTTAATGATCTATTTTTATGATATCATACGCTCATTTATATGTTTTGCGTAATATCTAAGATGATTTATTCTCATTATCATGATTCTAGTGCTGCAGTGATTGTAACTTTTTTTGCACCATCCTAACACAAATTGAAAGTAGATGCATCCTATTCCAAATGAAAGGTATGGATCTCAGAAATGGGATGCCAATGCGGTAAATTTGGACAAAAACAGATATTCATAAATAGTTTTTCACCAAAACATTTAGCTACACAGAAACGTTAGCGATATTAATATGGTTCAGTTCTTAGCTATTCAGTGCCATTATTACAATTATTTGGTATCGCTATCATCATGACACTGCACGACTGAACATGATGAAATACAGACACTCTCTGGCAATTCACATGCGTATTCACTTGGTAACTCGGGTGCATTGACCCCTTGTGTCATCAACGATGAATCTAGTTTTTTCTTTGATGTCTATCTCGCAGCCAAGTTGAACTATCAGGGAGTTACACCATTAAATATGGGCCTGCTTCCAAGTAAAGAGCTGGTGATGGTACAGAGAAGGACTTATTGTCTGTGCGGAGAAGGGGACAGTTTTTGGCAATAATTTCTCGTTTTTTTGGGATGTAGAAGTTTAGACTCAAACGACAAAATTTAGCCACATAATTATCTGCATATTGTCATGATTGGTAAATTTCAGTTATAAACACTGATAAACACACGCATCAGTGTATAACGATAAGTGTATACTATGCGAAGTAGTTATATATTTCAGAATGTGCATGCGATTCTATAAATATTACTTGACAAAATTACAATTTTCGCAATGAAGCTGTTAGACAATGTATATACCTGGGTTACACGTTTGCCTGGAGCGAAATCTAGCTGATAACTACACTCCTTTATTATATTAACATTAAAGCATATTCAAATGGCGGACAACATGTTCTTAGTCTTACATGTATTTCAAACAGGGCTACCAAGTTAACAGGTTAACGTAAACCGTTTGTATAACATTTATATAATTATGTTGGACAAGGTCGAAGTTGATTATGTTTGCAGTATCACAATATGTTCACTAACACTGAATGGGTTACTATGTATTGGGGCCTACAAATGTTGCATTGAAGTAAATATATTATGCAATTTATATTTTGTCCCACAATCAAAAATAGGTAAAATCTACAGATTGTCGCCAATTTTAGTTGCTCGACCTTTTTATAATTATGCCATAAACATTAGTTCCTGACGAACAGCACATTATATTGTCGAAACAGTTCTAATTGATTCACCATAGTACAGAAAGGGTTAGCTCACAACTTTTGGCAACATTTCGCGCAATAGCATCCCCAATAATCAAATTCCTGCGATTCATACTCTTTCGCTGCGAAGTTATTTTAAAATATGACGTCATATTGCGTAATTATTTGAAATTGACCCTTTTATTACCAGATCCGTCATAACTGGGGATTCCCAACCATAGTTATTATTTCATATTATGACGTCATTATCGAGTATGGAAGTCTTGAAGACATCCACGCTTGCGTGCCAATAAGGGTGAGTGGGAGCCGTCACAACAACAACCAAGTGGATCACCTTACTAGTTATGTAATGTAACATTCCACAGTATAGCACAATGTCGCATTAGTGCGACATCCGCAGTGAAAGCATCGGGTTAAAACTTGAGTTTGGGTTGGACCTTGGCCTGATTGGTGCAGCACTAACTATAGATTACTCCAGCAGCACCTACAATAATTATTGGAGTATAAGGCTGGGGGAGAGAAAAAGCTGGGTGACTTTATCAGCAAGCTCTGGCTCTTGAATGCTGCAACAGTTTTACTTAGCCGAGCTTCTTCGACCGAGTGTCCCAATAAGGACACTCGGTCAAAGAACTTACCGCTATGGCTCCCACGTAGCCGATGCCTTTAGATCCACCGGCTGAGAAAACCAGATTCTCGTATGGATACTTATCATAGTACTTCCACTCCTCGTTCATCTCCGAGGCACTTTGACGCCGTCTTTCAGGCGGTGCCGGCCAGTTGCCATCAAACGGTCGCAGTTCATCCAGAGCATTCTTGGCTTGAGTTCTCTTGGAGCCTTTCCTCGGCTTGCTGTACAACACGCCGTGTGTGTACAGGTTCTCTTCCACGTCTTCTGTAGTCGCCATCGAGTGTACAATTCCAGCATACGATGCAGCGTATACGCTATCAAAACAAAAGTATTTCAGACCTTATCACAGACTGTGTCAGTGTTTTAATGAAGCGTTGTTTCTCCACACATACCGCACTGATAAAAAAGTACTTCCACAGTTTAATAGGACAGCTGCTGCTAAGTTGGTCCAACTCTAGGCAGTTTGTGAGAAAAAATCATTTGTTTTCAGTCTGTAACGTAAATAAACTTTAGAGTGCACAACGCAAATCCTATTCCGCAGGCTGCTATACGCCTCACTGCCCCGAGTGGTGTACAAAATCCACCCCCTTCTTTTACCCTTCGCTGGTGATGGCAGATTCCATGTATACAGTAGACTGGTAAACCTTGGTGCAATGTCACGTGTTTTGCTGGGAGATGGGCATACCAATTACCATGATTACTGTCAAGGGGAAGAATTTCAAAAGTGTTTGACCAAGCTGAACGACGCGGTGTGACTTATATTATGGAAAAATACAGCAGGCCTATTGGATTCACTACCACTGTACGAAACTTCACAATGTAGGCCTAAGCTGACAAGAATAATGATAATAATAGTCTATAGGCCTATTATCAAATCATAAATCGTGTGTAGTAGCTTTCAAATATAGTATGAGAGCAGACCGTGGTTAATAGTTATTAGTGTATCTATAGGCCAATACCAGATAATGCATAGGCTACTGACTATATACATGTATATAATTCACATAATACTGACTATTATTTAGGCCTACCATTTAAAGCTAGAAACCACGCTATGTATGTTTCTGGTTTTAGATGTACCCCAGTTGCCTCAATCTTTGTAATCAGCGTGGTGCTTTCTGGGTACAGATGTGTCCCGCTGTTCCTACACAGTGGATTACTCCTTTAAACCGCTAGTTCAAATCATCGGAAGGCGACTCCAATCATCAATCGTGTGTAACAGCTATACAAATATAGTATGATAGACGACTGTAGTTATTTATCAATGTACCAATCAGATTTAACATGCCACAGAATGCATAGAATAGTGACTATATAATTAGATCCTATGTATCATTATTTAAACAGGGATGTGGCTTTGAAATGGTGCTGGTCACCTGTCGCCACTTGCCTCTATCAGTCTATATATATATACATGTACAATTTATTCATGGATAGTTTATACACATGTAATTGTACCTATAGAAAGCTTAATGAATAATACCCTCTGTCACGTAGCCTATGTTTACCCGTGGCTGCCTTGGCAGGTGCCCAGAGAATGCAGGGTGCCCAATTGGGTGTCATGTCCATATTTAGACATGATGACATTCATTCGAGACAAATAAGATGACACATTGTGAAATGTCGTGAGGCGAAAATATAAACGTGGCTGCTGCGGCACAGAAGGGGTTATTGTCAGGTTGTGTATGATATTACCATGCATGGTTTATTAATTATTCGAATGCAGCAGCCAAGGGGTTAATGATGACCTCTCTGGCGATGACGTCATTTTCAGACGAGTCGCGTGAGAAGTAACCCAAATAAATAATATACAATCGACCCATTGTTATATTAATTAGGGGTTCAACATCTACGAAGCTGGCCCAACATTATTACAGATTGGGCGAGCGTCCTAGGTTTGTTGCCCCCCCCCCGCCACACACGTTTCCTGATTCACGCCATTGTTATTAACCCTTTCATCACACAGGTGTATGTTCCCACCTCGATTTTATTCAACGTGAGTTGAATAAAATCAGCACTGCCAAAAAAGCAGCACTGTGTAAATGTTTCGCGGCTGAATAAATGAAATGAAATGAATCGCGCTTTAGGCCACCTTTGTGCGCACATAGGCTAAGCTGGGCCAGGAGAACCTCCTGAGGATGGTGGAATGAATGAGATGACACTGTCCTCCAGACACAGGACTCGAAATCTGGCGGTCTGAGGCCGAGCACGCTACCTCTCGGTCACGGAGGCTTCACACAATACTGAGTTTCACACGTGGATGGGGAAGAAACATTTTTGTTTATTTCAAACCGCCGCGACAGGGAACCGAACCCTGAACTCTAGCGTGAAAGGCAGCGGTGCTAACCACTACCCTAGGGCCCCCGCCCTCGCGGCTGAATAGGCTACACTGGCTGTGTTGATACATTGATATCAACTCCCAGCAGTCATTCTGGTGCCAAAAATGGAGTCCCATTACAATTAGTCACTTTTATAAATACTACAAAATAAGGCCACCGGGAAGATAAATTAATTCTGCATGAATACTGACTCATTTTGTTTTCGTCATTTCTCGACACGAATACAGCCACGTTTCAATGCAATTATGAAAAACAGCTTAGGAAGCTCACGGATTATAAGATGTCGTGTGACATATTGGCATCTCTTTTTCTCCTGAAGACATAACATATTAAAGAAAACAGAAAAGTCATTATATATTAATCACCTGTCCAGTTATTTCACTTAGTAAGGGAACCCTAGCACCAGAAATGCGCTGAGAGTGATTTTACGACAAACCAGAGTGAATCCGTATAGTAGGGGAGAGACGGGCAAAGGGGGCCGGTGGGCAAAGGGGGTCATCAATAATATTTTAATAATGACGTGTTGTATGAAATATTAATGATGTCATAGCTATGAATTGTGAATATGTGTATACAAAAAACATAAATAGACATCTCATACATATCGTAGATAAAAATAATAGACGAAGAAGGGATTATGGCAACAATCTTATGAATATAACCTTATATATCTGTATGAATCTCTTGATTTATTTATGTGATTTCTTCTGAAAATCCTTTGTTTTGTCTGATATATTATATCGCCTTTGTTTTCTAGTCATTACTTCAGTGAGAAGATTACTTTGGGGAGAGATAATATATTTAGTTTCCCACCTCTACCCCTTGGGCAAAGGGGGCCAGGGCAAAGGGGGCCAGGCCATTTCAATACAAAGACCATACAGCATGGCCCCATTTGTCCGCTAACTTTCAATGGGTGTATGCTTCACAAACTAATCCCAGTGAACGAAAGTATTTAGTATATTACTTAGAATTATGTCCAACAAAGCATGTCACCATATACATCAATTTAAAGGTTTTTTCTTATCTGTTTGATTAAACTCTCTTCGGTGTACACACTTGTGTATCAAAATAAAAAAAGTACCGAAAGTGGGGGTGGCCCCCTTTGCCCAATGCGCTGGCCCCCTTTGCCCAAGAAAGTAAATCTATTCGGCTTATAATTAAAATAAGGTATCCCTGAAACACTAAGTGTGTCTGTTATATGTATCTACATTGCACGGAGCCAACATAGAACAGTCATTGGTTTTAAAATAGTTCGAATATTCTCCTTGAAAACCATAGAAACATTAAGTGGCTCCCTTTGCCCACCCTTCCCCTAATCCATGTAGCCAGCCAGTTATTTTACTTACTGGCAGATCGCATTATTTACTAAGTAAGTAAGTTTATTCAGCAATAGATTTACAATCTGTGTGCATATATAAACAAGTGTATGTTTGACGCGTAAAATAGCGTGGGAACAGATAAAGCGTGAACAGTGATGCAATAAGGTGATACAATTTTGTGTGTGTGTGTACTCTATGTATGTACTCTAATACTAAGAATCACGTAGATATAAACATTTTGCAAGTTTTCTTAACACAGATGGTTCTTCAGAAGATAAGAGAGATGAGAATTTAAACATATTTGGCCTAAAAGTGTAATAGCGGGGTAACACATAATGTGACGTGTGTTCTCACATTCAAACAAACAATGAAATTCATCTCCTAGGACAGTTGTAGGCACTGCGATTTCTCTCTCTGCCTTGAATTACATTTGGTAGTGAATGATTCTTGGTTCGAAATCTTATAAGATAAATTATGTGCTTACAATTTGTTACCATATGGAAATAATTTTGACATCGAAAGTGTTTGTTATATTCTTGTTTATTGAACAGCTCGACCTGGTACTTACTGAAGTAAACCATTATTGAATGTATTGATCGCGTAATCTCTGTTTAAATAAACTAATAAAATATGTTCTATTTGTAACACCCTGTTGCATCCAGGCATAGCCAAAACCCAAATTAAATAACATGTCTCTTACTAGAGCAGCCCAGTTAACAATTGTATTATCTGCAGTAATAGTGTGTAACATTATTCTATAAATTTTCTGAACCAATGGACTTAATTCTCTGTGTACAGTTTTTAGCCCATATTTCACTATGCGTACCTTTTTTTCTAAAATTAGTGGGCATCTCCCAAGTTCCCCGTATACCATTTCGCTGGTTGTTGATTTGAACACTTTCAAAACTCATTTACAAAATTTCAGATGTATTCTCTCCACCGCCGCAGCAGTGTGGAATCCCCATAATTCACATGAGTAAAGTAATACAGGTAAAACAAGTCTATCGAATAACATACATAATAGTTCTGGTTTGGGGTCGATCAATTCATACGCTATTCCCCCGAATTGAAAAGAGTGCTCGCAACCCCCTGTCTGCTAAATCTTGTTGGGTGCCTGAAAATTTCCCTGTACTAGAAAACAAAATACCTAAATATGAGAAATGTTCTACTACTTCTAAAATTGAGTCACCATAAAACCAAATATCATCTATGGACAACTTTCCACCCTTCCTAAATACAACTATCTTAGTTTTGAGTATGCTAACACATAATTTCCACCTTTGACAATAATCATGAACAGGATCTAGGCTATTTTGCATAATCTATTTATAAAAGGTGTCAACTGGCTCCCAGCAAGCACGAGGCATGGCCCCCTCCCGATGGACACCAGGGGCGGATCCAGGATTTAAAAAAAGAGGGGGCGCAGGGGTTCGGGGGCTCGCCCCCAAAATTTTTTTGTCCAACTTAGAAAACTTTTTAAAGAATTTGGCGCAAAAAGCCAGGGGTGGGCGTGCGCCCCCCCTCTGGATCCGCGCCTGGACACGCGGTGTGGCGCGGTTTTCCCGGCGTCTTAGACCTAAATTTTATGGACAGTAAAAAGTCGCAATTGGATTTATATGTCGTAATGTATATTGGGTGGCGGGAAGTAACGATTTTTCTCAGGGTGAGCGTACAACGAAGGACGAAGACTAAAAGCTTCATTCTAATATATAGTATTAGACCACATTAGTGCTTCACTCAACCCCAGTACAGCTCACGACGACGACGAGAGTCACCGATGTTGAGTGAACATCCCAGCAAAAAAGATACGTTAACTCGATGCTGGGTTAATGTTGGGCCGACGTCGGAGACAGGGGACCAACATTCACCCAGCATTGGGTCAATGTATCGTGTTTGCTGGGAGTAAACATTAGTGTACATACAGACTAAACTGGGCCGACAGAACCTGCTGGTCACATTCTGGTCACAGACGTCCAAGACGGCGGACCAACATTAAGGCAACATTGGACATCTTGTTTTCTGGAAAACATATATAGGCAGAATTCGGTGCCCAGCTGACAATATTTTATCATGTATTGCAAATAATTAGGCTTTTAATATAAAAAAACATATAATACGCTGCATGATGAGCTAAATTGTACAAATATTTTCCGTCTAAAGTATGTGAACACTGGCTTACCGCTGGACCGACGTCACTGAACATTGGCCCGGCATATTCTCTTACATTGTTTCTGAACCAGCGCAGGCCTACCTTAGGTATTGCTCGCATTGAGCCAACACTGGGTCCATTCATCCTGTTTGCTGGGATAGGCCTAGTCGAAAGATAAAGAAGAAAAAAAAATGTTCAAACTGGATCAAAGTAGCCGAACTAACAAACACGCTACAAACTGATCATTATCCTATTGGATAACATCCAGAAAGCAAACGACAACATTCATACATTTAATTTTGATTGAACAATTCCAACTTTGAACCAACAATGAGTCGAAATCTTGTACTTACTGGGTTACCTCATGGCTATGAATTCTTCAGCTATTGCTTTTGTTTTCATGAACGTCTTAGACCTGTTGGTTGTGGCTTAACAGTATTTTTGAACTACTTTATATTTGAGTCACTGCACACTTTGTCGAGTCGTCAATTTTGTGGTCCACCATAGAGGCGCTGCCACACTTGACTGGCCGGACTGAGAAACTAAGACAACCAGACTAAGATAACCAGACAACGCATCCGTTTTCATGGTTGTGCTCGTCAGTGTTAATTTAATTTATGAAATTTAAATTTTCACCCAGTTGAAATGTGTCTCGCTACCGCGACCCACAACTTCAACTTGGTAAAAATTACTTGAATACACCCTTTTCAATCACAACGCGCCACACAGTGACCAAAGCAGAATTATTTAGTTCAGACTCCTGTTACACACTTTTCAATAACAACACGCCACACAGTGACCAAAGCAGAACTATTTAGTTCAGACTCCTGTTACACACTTTTCAATAACAACACGCCACACAATGACCAAAGCTGAACTATTTAGTTCAGACTCCTGTTTACGCGCAAATACGTGCAAAGAGTGTATATACACAATTCGAATATTATATGTCAATCTAACAAATGTAATGCCTATTTCTCATTCAAATTTCCCATTTTGAAGAAAAGTATAAATGTTTAGGGCTGTAGACGTGATGGGATGTTAGCACTTTAGGTGTTAATTCGTGTTGTTATAGCCCCTGTTGGATGACTCTGTACTCGCTTCAACCTTATTTTCAAAGAAGACGGTATTAAAATTCAAGACGACGACTTGCTCAAGGCCTGGTCTGTGTGCATGAATGAATGGTCTGCAGATTATATATATATACCATGTATACATACGGCTTACCTGGTGATTGGCAAGCTTGGTATGCGTTCAGAACACTGGTGTCGTTATGGAACGATGAATTGATGACAAAGGTACAATTATTATTAACATTTCTTTGTAAATTGTAAACGATCAGACCAGATATTCCCCATGAATACTGATAAATAGTTTGTCCGGTCACTAACCATAGTTTTAACTTTATAAATACCAAGCACAAACTTGGAGCTCTAATGTTAATTATATTGCAAGCTATTCTGAAACGACAGGTTTAATTAATAAATTATATACAGACGGTCCGATTCAAATTTGAACTATGATTTTATCCAGTACACATCATGCCTGATTTTATTAAAAACGAGGGATTGATGATTAAACCATGATAGCATTTTTGTAAACATTGCCAGTAAAGCCAAACAGGATACATTATCAAAAATTATAAGAAAAATAACACATCTCTAAAATTATAATAAAATCGCTAAAACCCAGACTACTTGTAATCCGGAGGCAGCAGACTGTTTTTATCTCAAACCTTGCAATGTCTGGTAACAATCATTTCTCAGCGTTTTCTTAATGCACAAGACCAACTAGATTAAGAATCCGTCGGGTGTACTGATTACACAGGCTTGTTTTTTTCAAAATCCAAGATGGCGGCCAAAGTGGCCGCCGAGGGCTATGCTGGGTCATAACTTCAGAACTATTACACACCAAGATGTGATTTTGGTGTCTAACATATGGTTTTCGTGGTCAAAGGATTCATTTCTGGTGCGTATTTTAACAATAAGCTACATAAAAAGTTTAAATCCATGATGGCGTCCAATATGGCCGCTATTTACAGCCTATGCTTAGAACTAATTAGATATACAGATGTGATTTTGGTGTCTTAACATATGGTTTTTGGGGACCAAGGAATTCCTTTATGATGCGTATTTAACACTACGATAGATAAAGAGTCAAAATCAAAGATGGTGTCCAATATAGCCGCCACATACATCATATTATGGGTCATGACTTCGGACACATGATTCCGTTAAGCAGGTTCTCTTTAGAACTTAGCCAGAGAGGTAGCTTGTAGATCACATTACATAAAGGATAGAACACCAAATTTGGCATGTGCAACCGTTTCCAACCTATATCGATATTGGAAGGGGTGCCACTAGATAAAACCCATTCCTTTGATTGTTTATTCGCATAAATCCATTGTGGCCACTGTCTGTTATCTTTAATTTATACTATTTTACACAATAGCCCTATAATCTAATGTATTACATCAATATAGCAAGTTAAGACCTCATTTTTACTTCATTTTTTGACAGACTAATATATCAGGTTGAAAATGTACAGAAACGTGACTTTAACATGTTTAAGGGTTAATATTTTACAGCGACTGGTCGAGTCCACTCCATGTGGTGACTGACTCCGCCATGAATCACCCCAGATCCCCATATAACGGCGTAAATATCAAAGTGAGGAGCTGATCAACCACCACTTTAACTTAATTCTTAATTCTTAATTTTAAACCTGTTTTGTCCGTATATCAACCAAAAAAGTTTCAATGCGAATAAACCTGTCAAGAAAATCAATGAAATAGTTTCTAGTAGATGTTCAGTCAATCCAATCATTCAATCTGCGAGATTTATCGTCAGCTGGAAAATAACGAATGAAAAATATTTTAAAAATAGTTTTACAACAGATGTCTATATAGAATGTTTTTCATCTTTAGTTCAATTTTGTTTATATCACACAGCACATCTAGTAACATAAGCAGCACACTCTATTCCTTCGAACAGTTTGGGCACTTGAAATGCACAGCCACGATGACAAGCATCCAGACAGGATATAAACCAAGTAGATGGTATAAACCAAGTAACGAGAAAGCCATCGCTGCCGTCCTCCTAGTCGTGGACACACATATTTCATATTGGTCAGAGCAATAATGACTTTGACTAGCAGATTGGTTTAATATTGGCATATATTCCAAAGAAACATACCTTGTTATTGATGTAGGCTATATATAATATCAGACGTTCAGCCTCAGCTGTGGAAGTACGACTAAATAGTCTAATTGTTCTAGACTCTTTGGTACAACCACATTTTACTTCTGTCCTTTATTAGCATATTCCATATATAACGTACCGGTACTACATAATGATTACCCTGGTTACGTCACTGGCTACGGTAGCCGGGTACATATAGGGCCTATATGATTAGATGCCTCCATAGTATACTACACATAACCATATGCTGCTGTGCGAGGACAAATGGCAGTATCTACAGATACTGCCTTTTGGCTTTGCACAGTAGCATAATAGATATGACTATAGTCAGATTCACATTAAATTTATCAAACAGGATTATTGAATTTCGCAGATTTATCAGTCAATCCTCAACAAATTTTCATGAAAGTTCACACACATCAAAACTTCGCGAAACTTTCAGGGTAGTCACGACTTCAATGGAAAATAGTGTGTGTAAAATTTCATGAAATTTTTTTGGGAATTGTTTAAAGGAATAAGCCAGTCATCTCAGAAATCTGATCAAATGGCAGATATATTATTCAGTTAAATAATCCCCTTTTGAAACAAAGGCCAAGAAACTGTTATGCGTGTCAAATTTTAAATAAAGTGGTCATTATTCCACCCCACTGGATTCTGCCATTTTGTGCTGGGTGCCTACGTCGGGTAGGTCCCAACCTCTCACTGGAACTTTGGGACCCTTCAGAGAGGGTGTGATCATGTGACCAAGTCTCTGTAGTCTGGTGGCTGGTCGCGTGTAAAACGTCCCGTATTTTGCTGGTTAGCGCTAGAGGTACATGCGCTATCCTATACACAGAAAAGGCCTACTCCGATTTCTATCCCCAGTGGCATCTGCATCGTTTCGGTATAAAATTAATCCTCTTTAACGACAAAAGTTGTGTTTGTTTAAAACAGTAGAGGCTGTTGTAGACTGCAGTGACAAGTCGCAGCTATTATGGGCCATGATAGCCTAGTTCCTATTGTGATCTGGTCTACTGGAGGCAGCATGTTTACATAGACTACCCTGATACAGCCAGATAAACAAGCCCCTCGCTCCGGTACGTTACTCTGCATTCAGTTCAACTTCAAGACATTGACAGTTTGTCAACAATTACATTAATCATTTGGCCCATGTAGGCAGACCTAGTTTAGCTGTTTAGAGATGTTGTTGGATTTATTTTAAGTGTATTTTGTGCCTCTCACTCGCGGGCGATAATGGATATTTTTATCATTCACTGTAAGTGTAACGCTAGTCTATAGATCATCTCAGACAAGTCAGAAATTATTCAAATTTGACTATCACATTCCCCATGATATGGAGATGTGCAGGTGACTTTTTCAAGGTTTTACTGAAATTCAAAATGGCCGCCACAGATCAACTTTAATTTTTGGGGGTTCCTAAAAACTTAAAAAAATTGTTTGGTCAATTTTTTTAAATTTTGACATCACACTCCTAACAACATAGGGATGTGCAAGTAATTTTTTAAAGATGCTACCAAATTTCAAAATGGCCGCCAGAGGTCAATTTCAAAAATTTTTGTGGGCACAAAAACTCTAAAACTTAAAGTCAGGATTTATTCAAATTTTACTATCACATTCCCCACGATATGGAGATGTGCAGGTGACTTTTTTAAGGTTTTACTGATATTCAAAATGGCCGCCACAGATCAACTTGAATTTTTATGGGGGCGCAAAAACTCAAAAAATTTGTCTGGTCATTTTTTTTTCAAATTTTAACATCATATTTCTAGCAACATGGGGATGTGCAAGTGATTTTTTAAAGATACTACCAAAATTCAAAATTGCCGCTAGAGGTCAATTCTAAATTTTTTTGTGGGTGCAAAAACTCCAAAACTGAAAATCGGGAATTATCACATTCCCCACGATATGGAAATGTGCAAGTGATTTTTTTAAGGTTTTACTGAAATTCAAAATGGCCGCCATGGATAAACTTTATATTTTTGTGGGCGCAAAAACTGAAAAATTGAAATCAGTAATAATTCACATTGTACAATCACATTACCCACCATCTGGAAATGTGCATGTGATTTTACTGAAATTTAAAATGGCCACCACAAATCGACTTTTTAAATATTTGTGACCGCAAAAAGTCTAACCCAATTTATGGCGGGGGATGATATAGGACTTCAGTCCTCTTGTTAAAATATGTTTTACTGCACCAAGGCACTGTAATGTCTTTGTTTTTATATATCGATATAGTTGTAGGAATGTTTCATGTGATTCAAAACGCATGAAATGATCAAGTTTTCAAATTATTTATAGACGCCTAGAAAAAATCCTACAGCTATGAACTCATGAGGTGGTAGTCCAGGTCATATAGAATTTGCTCATATTTAAATTGAGGTTTTTAAAAATGTTCCCGATAATGAAATTGGGTGAGGCGCTTAACATTTAAACTGTGACGACAAAATCCTGGGAATGACTGTATGATGCAAAACGTATGAGATGACCAAATTTCAAAAATATTTATAGACGCTTAAAAAAAATACTATAGCTATGAAACTCTATGTGCATGTCAGAATCACAATAAGAACTTCCGTTTCAACTTTCACAGGTGTGCAAAAACAACAAAAAAGTGACATTTGAGTGTCAATGTATTTCGTCACGTTAGCACTAAAATAAAACTTTGAAATACACATAACAAATCTTTCCAATGTGTCTGAAAGTGTAGGCTCACGATACTTTGATATAAAAATGCCATCTTTTTATATATAGTTGTGAAATATGCATATAAATAGAAGGAATGACATATCTTGCAATGCTATCGTGACAGTGTCCTTAAATTCGTTCAGGTCTCATAAGTGCTTTGAGATATGAACAAGATTAATCTTTTCTGACTACTTACCATCATGGCAAGATGCCGGAAAAGTTGCAGGCTAGTTGAAATTACCTGCTCTGATGTCCTAAACACTATGATGCTGTGCATAATACTAATTATTGCTTTGTCAATTCACACAATTCACTGAACATAGGCTGCATTTGTATATGAGCCACAGCAGTCGTAAAAATTTGCGAAGGTTAGATAAGTTTGGTCACCTTTGTTGTTAAAACATGACACATATTAGTGTATCGTGACATGCCCTTTGATCCTTCATATATTAATGTGCCATTTTGTGTGACACTGGAACTGTCAACGTGACAGTGTCATTTATAGGGAAAGTGAGATAGATCCTTCTTCTCATCCCTCAAAAATAAGGTGTCCAAATGTGAAATACAACGATTTGTGTTCAGTCCAATTGTGTTTACATATCCAGTAATATATCAGTGGTTGGAAAATGTTCTTTAACAACAGAATACTTTGAGAAGTGTCATTGGCTTATGTCACGTTAGCACTTGATGTTTATTCCAAAAAGCAATATATAAAATCCCGTAACCATTCTACAATGCAACAATATGAAACCAGCCATTCTAGTAAATATTTCTAGCTGCATATATATATTCTGGGCAAGGATGCGACTTTTAATGCTAATGTGACACTAGCAACATGACAAAATAAATGTCACGTTATCATGACTTAAATGCAAAGAAAAACACTTAGCTTTAAAATATATAGGCCTACTTGTCTAATCATAAATATAATCTTCCGTTTCACCTGAAGCTGTTTCGTTGTCCCTACATCTTTTAGTTTTAATTGTATTTCTTTATTAGTACGATACTTTGTATCCTTGACATTCATCAGATGTCAAATCCTTGACAGTCATCAGATGTCAAGAGTCTTAAGTTATGTCACGTTAGATGATGCTGTTTATTGCGAGCCATCGAAATACAGTTATTTTAGCCATTCTACAATGCAATAATCTAAAACCAACAATACAAACACTTATTTTTGAGTGGGTGCAGACAAATTCTAGCCAGTGAGGTGGTGTCTAGTAACTTTGTTGCTAACGTGACATTAACAAAGTGTCAACAAAAACGTCACGTTAGAATAATTTTAATTCAACAGAAATGACACTTATCTTTAAACAACCTCCTTGTTTGATCACAAATACACATACAAATCTACAGTCTTTTAATATCAATTTGAATATTGTTTATGGTTGCTTCATCATTCCAAATTATATCAACAGATGTTATAGTAATTCTAATAAAGCATTTATATAAAAATCACTTTCTTGCTCTATTGATTAATTAAACTATCCCATTGACATTTTTTTTGAAAACTAACATAAAGTACTGCTGAAATGAGTAAATTTTGACAACATTTTGATCATATTTACGAAAAATTATAGTCAGGAAGTCAATGTGACACTTTATCGTATTTGATGTCATATTTCCCATTTTTTAAATATATTTGTAACAGTCAAAATAATTTTATTTTTTACGTGGTGATTTTAAAGAAATTCGCTATATATAGTCAATTATAATGCATAGCAGTATCTAATCTAAATTATTATAAGTAGGCCTCTGTGCCTAGATGTAAATATTAACTTGGTAAACATTTGTCAGTAACATGATAAGTGACAAACTATTTATTTTCATTAAAAAAATCAAGACTTACCGAAGTAGTTTAAAGCACAATGAGGATATATTATATATTGAAAATATAAAATAATAACGTTTTGGATATATATAAACATATATGAAAAGTTTTGGATATATGTCCTAAACATATATGAAAATATAACAATCTAAAGATGCAACTATAAGTATAACACTATTTCTCAGAACTCATAGATATTATGTTGCAGATTACATTTAAACCTATAAAATATTAGACTCAACGTAAATATATCCCAACAGGTGACCTCATAGTTTTTTTAATAGTCTGTATATACACATCTTATCCCCCCCCCATCTAATTATTCTCTTTTTCCTCATCTTGATTCAATTTTATTTAAAAGTCGATTACTGTTTCAAATTCAATCACAATGTAATCATGGTAATCAAATGAGAGCAGAGAAGGGCTAAATGCCATCTCTGGTGCAATGGTATGTATTTTTTTTAACATATCGTATTTTTATATAATATTGTGTGGTTAAAAAACAAGTCTCAGAATCAAAATATACTTAGAGCTGTTTTGTCTTGTGCTTTTTACAATGGGTACAAAGTGTTTGTTGTTCTCTAAAAATACATTGTGTCCGAAGGTAAGGTGGAAGGCATGATCCAGGCTCCCAGGGCATGAGGGCATGGAGGGCATGATGTGACGACCCATCAAACACAATACATTTACCCAAAGCTGTTTGATCAATGCATGCTTGTGTCTCCACCCACCCCACATAGATTTCGCAGCCAAAATACCTCAATCATAGATAAATACAGTGCGAGACCGACTCTAGCTTAGATTTCTACAGGGCCACTTCACGCTGGTCAGATGTATAACTATATTATAGTTGAGTCATCAGCAAGAGAAGTTTGAACACATCAGGAGTTGTAGATTGTAATAAGGTGACAGTCAAGGTTTATGAGATCATTTAGAAGAAAAATATAACATTTGCAGAATCCTGTCAGCTGACATTCAATTATGAATATACATTCATGCAGACCAAACAAGCGAGAATAATATGATCCCGGATTGTAGTTTATTGCCGATAAATAAATAGGTCATTAACACTTCCTTGTAGCAAATCAGTGAAGCGGTCAAGCTCTTAAGAGTAACACAAGATTTTTGCGGCCATCTTGGATTTTTTTGAAAAGAAATACAAAAAGAAACACGATTCTCGAGACAAATTTCTCAGGGCCAATGAGCATAACCAAAAGATAAAATTGGGGCTGCATAGCTAGATCACAAAATTAAAAAGCAAAAAATTAGCGAAACTGATATGTTTGCTAAAATTCTAAAACGTAAAAAAAGATTTATTATCGGTTATTATCAGTGTCCCACCCAATATTATAAGCAAACGTCAAGGATAAGGTCTTTCTAATGAACCTAACATGAAACAAACCCATGAAGCCGTTCAAGCCCTAGAGAGTGACATAGAATTTTGGTGGACATCTTGGATTTTGTTGAAGAAAGTGAAAAACGTCAAAAAATATTAGGCAAATAGATGCAATTGCATTCTGATACTTTTATTTCAGCAATTGAAAATTGAATATTAACTGCCGTTATAGCCGGTTTCCTTGGTTGTGACCTCTAGATGGCCTTGGTTATTGATGGCCATATATTGTTTTGGATCGTTGTATAAACTGAAAAACGTCTAAAAATATCAGGAAAATGTATGCAGTTGCATTCTAATACTTTTATTTCAACAATTGAAAATTGAATATTGACTGTCGTCATAGGCGGTTTTTCTGGTTGTGACCTCTAAATGGCCTTGGTTATTGATAGCCATTTAAATTTAAAAATAGTCATTCCAATGAAATCAGTGTATTCAGATTAGGCGAAATTGAGGTATTACACAAGATTATATGGTTATTGTGTTAGTTAAAAAATCAAGATGGCCGACGGCCACTATCTTGGTTTTGACTTCTAGATGACCTTGAATTGTAAAAAAAATAACCATACCAATGGGCCCAGTGTATTCAAATTAGTCAAAAATTATGTATTACATAAGAATCAAGGGCTATTATACCAAAACATTAAAATTCAAGATGGCCGACGACTGCCATCTTGTTTTTGACCCCTAAATGATCTTGAATCGTAAAAATAGCCATACCACTGGGATCAGTGCAGTAGTAGTAGTAGTAAATCTTTGCTTTACGTCACTTTTCGGCACAAAAGGTCTTTTATGTGACATTGTAGTACGATAAAAACGTTGTAGTCAATTGATTAGATAAAATGATAGACAGATGATGACGTGAGTGTGGGGGTGATAGGCCATGGTGGGTTATTGAGAGCGTTTTCCTTCAGTGCAGTAAAATTGGTCAGAAATAAGGTATTACATAAGATTTAAAAAGGAAAAAACACTTAGCTTTAAAATATATAGGCCTACTTGTCTAGTCAGAAACTGCTCAATTATCCTTAGTTCAACTCCGTTACCAAACTGAGGTTTTTTTTCATTTGTGCGACTGGCAATTTAATTGGAGCTTAAAATGGTATATAAGCTCTATATTATTATTTGAGATCAAATTACCAGACTTTTTTATTAAAATTAGTAGCCTAATCAACATTATCATAAGTGTACAAAGTGTATGCTGAGGGCAGGGGAAGAGGGTGTGCTATGAACATGTTGATATACTATGATCTATCTGGGACATCTGGTGATAAAGACTGAATTCTGTTCGCAATTTTGTTCTGCATTTTTTTTGTCAATGAAGCTGGTATTCAAAAAGTTGTTTTTCTAACCCTTTTAACGCTGAATTCCTGGGCACACTTGCATTCCCACCGCTGAATTCTTGGGGAGAGATGAAAAAAAATCAGATATTTTGTAATGTCAGATTTGTCTGAAGACACTATCAGGATCTTAGCTTATGCGCAAATAATAACATGGGGGGAAGGAGGATGCTTTACTGGTCCATAACACCAAGGTCATTTCAAGTTCACATCTAGGTCATTTTAAGGTCAAATTGGCAAATATTATTTAAAATATCCACTTTTCATCAACTTCAAGAAACACACTTGTATGAACCAAAACTAGGTTACCCCCATGCCTGCCGGACCACATTGATTATACAGAAAAAAATACTCAAAAAACACTCTGCCCGAGATATATCGGACCCGCGCTAAAAGGGTCAACTGACAATTTCCCAATAGAAAATATTTTGTAATGTATCACTATGACAAATTGCAAAAAACACTCTTGAGAGAGAAGGACGGGTTCCAAATGTTGCATGAAAAAAAAATCCTACTTCTCACGAAATACAGTCAACTCCGTTACCAAATGTTTGTCTCGACATCAATATAAACTGTATATTCCCTTATAAAACAATAGATCATAAATGGGTGCACTATTTATTTGGGAACAACGAGCCATGTTTTAAAAAGACTATACCATCTATCATTATGACAGTAAAACCCATAAAATTAGGTAAGTTACTACTGACCCCTTACTTTTGACGCATTTTTAAATTCGCATATTGGGCTAGGCTACGTACATTTTTTACAACTGCTGCACAAAATGGGAGTAAAAATACGCACTTGCTATATGCATGATATGGGCCTATAGTTTGTCAGCTGAAATTAAGTTATCAAATAAAAAGAGTGGCTCCACGACCTGAGTTGACAGTCAATCAGTATATTTCCGTATAAAACAAAAAAAACAGTAGGCCTAGGTCTATCTGCTTACCTTACAAGCAAGCAGAGACTGCCTTTTGGCTTCCAAGATAACATTGCTACAATGCTGGCAAATCCGGTCGTCGTGGTTATAATATGTAGCCTACTGTAGGCCTAGACCTTTTGCTGCCCATCACCAATGATTTTATTTATACACTGATATTGTAGGCCCTAACGCCGAGCCCACATATGTATGTTTACAGACTGTCAGTCGAGGGGTGGGCAGGCGAAATGAGTCCTATCGCCACAAATGACTATTTTTAGGTGCTCTGAATGGTCATTTTTTTATTATTTACATCACCGATATTTTCCTTCTATCGCCACATGTGGCGACAACTTGCCCACCTCTGCAGTGATAGACTAACAATAATTCAAATCGAGATAAGGACATTACATTTGAAAAATAATGGTACGGAGATTTAATTTGACATCTGGCTGTGGTTATATTATATGATTAATATGGCAGGACAAAGGTAAAGACACTAGAATTAAAACTGCATCAGCAGGAAAATCTCTGAATTTGACCTATGGCCGTGTATTAGTTTGTAGGCGTATTCTCATATACTCATATGACTGGGCTCAGTCAACACTGTCAAGCCAGTGTCAATCGGCGGGGACGGGGGTCCGTTTAAAATGATTATTTGACTCCTTTTAAACCTGTTCATAGGGTTTTTACAACTTTTCTCGGTCAGATAATATAATAAAAATGTACCAGGAATTATCATTGACTTCTGGGCGGGCTTTATTTTTATTCGCTAACATGTTTTCAACCAACTGTCACATCATTTCACTGTGATGAGAGCAATGTCGACAAGAAGGGCCGAGGGTGCGCTCAGATAACACTTAAAATATAATAAATAGCGATATAACAGTCACATGCAACCAGATGATTTATTATATAACATACATATTATTCGACAACTGTTATCAAATTGGCATATATAACAATTTATAAGGGGCATTTGAGGAACTAAAGTAGGTGTTGTCCACAGTGACCTGCTAAACTGCATGTTGAATGCTCAACCGGCATGAGGGTTGGGACTTGGTCAACGTCATCACATTTAAATATCATTTGCATAATTCCACTGTATGAAGTAATGGGAAGGGACCAAGATGGACGCCCACATTAAGTCCAATTTCCGACATATTTTAGTTGTATACTCCCATCTCAAACCAGTAAATAAATCATATGCAGCATTGTTTGCTACAGAAACACTGGTTATTTGATATGAATCTAACATGACAGTTCGCTGGCTTTTTCCTTTAAGAAATCGGCGAAATTCATTCACCACGGTTAATGTGAATCTGACTATACATGAAATATAACTCACCAAAATTGCACCTGAAAGCATATTGTAGATGTTTGACATTCTACTTTCTAGAGTGACAATAATTTCAGGCATGTCCTGAATGAAGATTTGACTTAACCCTTAATGCACTAAATATTAGAAATTAAATTTTTATCCGATTAAAGTTGTGGAGGGGGGGGGGGAAATTACTCATATTTGTTTGAGATCAAACATTTTGTAAATCTTGATGTTTAAAAACGTATTTCATTTCCAACAACTGTGATTTAACCTGCTAAAAAAAACAGAATGAAAAACGATTGATTATAGTCGTGCTTGAAAAGTTCATTATGTGATGCAGCATCAAATGTTAGCAAGTAATCATATTAGGTGTAAAATTACAATTATCGACTATAAAAACGTTAACGGATACGTCAATGTACCTGACATATTTCCTAGAGCAAAACCAGATAATTATACTGAATTATTGAGACTGTACAGCTTAAAGTGTTCAGCTGACATATCAAAGGAGAGCTATGACGGCATTCGAATAATCGGATGATCCAAAATATGTGGGTGGACTGTGTGTGTCACAGCTGGAAAATAAGTATCTATATATTGCCTATGATATAGTGCGAATATTTATGTCATAGTTATAATCCGTGTTCAGGTAATACATTATATAGCAAATCTCCCGTGTGTCACTCGTGGTTTTATATGAAGATAAAATTAAAGAAATATGAATTTTGTTATAAGAATTTTATGACATTGTCAATGCATTTTGTGATTCCTTATACATTTCATATTTCACTCACATATTGTGCGATGTCCTGTTCCATTATAATAGTATGAATGAATTATTTTTCTGTGGAAAAAGCCAAACTTGAATGGTGCATAGCTAAATCCTTTGTCCAGTATTTTTTTTCATTTTGAAATTTCACCCACTAGAAGTTGTATATGACGCGATCCCCGGGTTCAAGTGATTATTCAGATTTGTCAAATTAAAGTCATATGTTTTATTTTTTCCAATTTTACAGCTATGACACATATTTCACATTTAAAATATGTTTCAGATCAACAATGTCGGCCATATTGGATTTTACCATAATTATTGTTGTCGACCATCTGAGATTTTATATGTTGGGGGATAGTAGGCCTAATGGGCAACCATCTTGGATTTCCCAGTAATATTTATGTGTTTGTTTACTTGATTACTTGACAATGGTTGATTTTGTGTTTGGAATTCCCATAAAACACAAAATGAATACAAAGTGGCGTATTAATACGAGGGACCTCTCTAAACCATGAGTCATTAAAAATGACATTTTTCCAAATTCTGAAGGTGAGGACTGACTTCGACAAAGAAATGAAGGCAGTAAACACCCCATTTTAAATATATATTTTTAAATTCACAATATATGAACTTTTCGTGGATAAATGTTTTTATTGAATTCGAACAGTCCCTGATAGGCCTGTGGCCTCTAGTGTGTAGGCAATAATACATATAAGCCTATGGTCATTGGGAGTGTAATTAGTTGTCTGAGACATTAACCCTTTCAGGCCTGAATTTACCATTGTCATCTTCATCCACTACAAGCCGCGAATTGCTGTCGCAATTCTCGACTTGTAGTGGATGAAGATGACTTGAAGTAGGTGACAAATGAGAAAAATAAATTGTTATTATTAAATAGTTCAAGAAACATTTTCGTTCTAAATTTGTTCATTTGTATGCACATTAAGGGAAGGTATGCTGTATTTATGGTGTGCCTTTTGATTATTTTAGTATTCGTCTTTAATAATCTATCCACCACGAAGAATGACAACGTCATTTTATGGCCTTTTTTGTGTGTTGTCGGTCAGATTTCATCCCATCTCGCTCTATATCGCTTAGTATTGCCAAATTAGACCATTGCCAGTGACAAAAACTAAAACCATCATTGGACTATTCAATTTCATAAATATAGACCTTGCTCTATGTGCACCTGATAAAAACAATAATTGCATGATGATCTTTTTTTACATATCATTGTCTGTGAAAATGTGATAAATATTAAGCTAATATTGCAAATAAAAGGAAAAAAGCCTGCATTATCATAATCAATAATGTTTATTTTCATAGCAACAACTTCGTAACCAAGGTGATTTTTAATCAAAGTATTACACACTTTTTAGAGTTTACTGGTGCCGGTATAGGTATTCGCTTAAAAAATAGGATCAGGAAAACATGTGCATATGTCAAACGTGGTGCCTCTATTGACAGAATTCATAAAGACCTAGATTTAAATTAGTTTTCCTATGCGGAACCAATGATCTGGCAAATAATACACTT
Organism: Flabesymbios commensalis; assembly: GCA_964017125.1. Classification (NCBI taxonomy): domain Eukaryota; kingdom Metazoa; phylum Annelida; class Polychaeta; order Terebellida; family Flabelligeridae; genus Flabesymbios; species Flabesymbios commensalis. Next base: position 73,141,709 of record OZ024906.1, on the reverse strand, counting down.
GGTCAGACTGTTATCAAATATGACAATCTCCTAGACAAGGCGCTGGCTCTAAATCGAAAAGCCCAGATATATGTTGCAGGATTACCACTACGCTGGGACAAACCTGAGATAAATGATACCATATTAAATCTGAATGCCTACCTTGAGCATAAGTCAAAGAAATTAGGTAGAATAAATTATATTAACAACAACATCTTCACTCGATGCCGCAAGACTCAATACAGCGTAGATAAACTACATTTAAACAAGCAAGGGAAAGATTTGATGGCACGTAATATTGAAATGATGGTAAATTTTCACACACCGAAGAACTTTCCTCAGAGTTAGTGAACAATTTTCCGGACAATCACATGCCTGAAAATTCGCCTGAGTGTCATCGTGTGAGCATACTGTCTTGAAACATTCGCGGAATAACGGATAAATTACAAAACAAACAGTTATGTGAGTACATTTGTCAGCATGATATCGTTTGTTTAGTTGAAAGTATGCTGGACTCTCAGAAGACAATCCACTTCTCAAGTTTAATGTGTATAATTTTGCACGGCAAGTGAGACATAAAAAAGGGAAGCGCTGTTCTGGTGGTATAGCTATTTTAGTTGTTAATCGGCTAACCAAACATATCGAAATTAAAAGAGTAAATGAGTGCTCGGTGTGGATCACATTTAAGAGCAGTGTTAATACAAATACTAAAAAAAGAATAATGATTGGTGTCGTTTGTGTACCATCAATAGATTCGAGTTATAATGGCATAAAGCAAGATATTTTTGACATTATTGAACTCGAATATAGTAAATGTGCAAACAATTATGATATTTTATTTTGTGGGGATTTTAATGCCCGCACAAGCACCTTACCGGATATTATAACAGATGAATTTACTGCTTTTAACGGTGGTCAGCCAAACTTTGCATGCTCTAATATCTTAGCCGATTCACAGCGTTATAATATGGACACTAAGGCAAACACCTATGGTAAACTGTTATTAGAACTTTGTAAAAATACAGGTCTTATTATTGCAAATGGTACAATTTACCAGGATAAACACAGAGGCTCTTTTACATACTATAATAGAAATGGTAAAAGTGTAATAGATTATATGCTATTTGACCCAAACTGTTATAATATGATAACAGACTTTGCAGTAGCACCTAAATTAGTCGAATCCTACCATTGTCCTATCGAGTTTGGCCTGGAAATTGAACCACTTTGCAATACACATAATTGCGTGAAAAACTATGACCATGTAACTGTGTATTAAGCTTATCATAAATATATCTGGAATGTATCGCGAACTGACCAATATAAAATATCTCTACGAAGAGATGAGTGTAATAATATAATAGATCAACTGATATTAAATGTCAACACTGATCGATCAAGCGATTATATATGTAGCCTCATACATAAGCTTATCACTACTGCATCTTCTGGTATTTTAAAAAAAGTCAGCAGTAACAAAAAAAAACAGCTCCATGAAACAGATGCCAACCAATGCCTGGTTTGATTCTGAATGCAATAGGCTTAGAAAAACTATAAATACTTATGCAAAGCGGTCGAATTTAACTCACACCGAGAACAACAATTACTATCATAACTTATGCAACAATTACAAACGCATGATTATTGGGGTTTCTGGAAACGCCTGCAACGACAGAACCTTAGCGAAAGCACAATTGAACTATACCAATTTTACAATTGTTTTCTAAAACAAAGTGAGCCACCTACCGGTCAAAACGCAAATACAAAATTTAAAACTATACAACAAAAAATACCTATTGATAGATATAATTACGACATATCGAATGACATTCTCAATGGTAAAATTCAATTGGACGAAGTAGAGAAAGCTCCAGGTAGAATAAGAAAAGGTAAAGCGTCGGGAATTGACGGAATTCCGATTGAGTTATATTCTTCGGACATTAAATATTTCACACCTTTACTGACAACATTATTCAATACCATTTTCGATTCGGCAGATTATGCAGATGACTGGGCACAAGGGTTGATATACCCAGTTCACAAAAAGGGTGATAAGTCAGATCCACAGAACTATCGGAAAGTTTCTCTGATTCCCTCTCTTGCAAAAGTTTTTGAATCTGTACTAGAAAATAGATTATCATTCAAAAACTTAGTGTGCCGTGACGATGATCCTCTACAGAGAGGCTTCAAAAAAGGTTGTAGGACATCTGATAATTTATTTGTGTTGTACAATCTGGTTGAAACGCAAAAAAACACGTGAAAAACCGCTCTACGTTTGTTATATAGATTTGTCCAAAGCTTTCGATTATTTAAACAGAGATGCACTTATCCTGAAACTACAGCAGCGCAATGTCGACTGTAAATTTCTGAATACAATCAAATCTATGTTTCTTAAATCTAGCAGTCGAGTTAAATGGAATGGCAAGATTAGCAAGCCTATTAAAAACCGTTATGGTGTCATGCAGGGGGGTGTCTTAAGCCCCAAACTTTTCAATGAATTTCTGCAGGATCTCGGAAAATATTTAGATCCTAAATACGGTCTTAAGATAGGAGACATATACCTTGCGTACCTCCTATTTGCCGACGACATAGTCTTCTTTTCAGAATTCGCAGAGAGCCTACATGCCCAAATTGACTTATTTTACAAGTACTGTGAAATATGGAATCTGATAATAAGCATTGCTAAAACAAAAATAGTGATTTACAACCAAATATATGCTAAACATTCATTTTCTTTCACACTGGCCGAAAATACACTTGAAATCGTGGACAAATATAAATATTTAGGTATTTGGTGTAGTAATAATAAAAATATATTTGTAAAAAACCATTCGTATCTGGCTGAACAAGCTCGCAAAGCAATATTCACAATTAGATATTATAGTCACAACTTAAGACATCTAACGCCAAAATTGTCTCTAAAAGTATTCCAAGCCCAAATAAAGCCAATACTGATGTATGGTAGCGAGGTACTATTTATTGGTAAAGAAATATTGGACTTTGAGACAGTCCATTTATCATTCTTGAAAAATATGCTTGGTGTCAAACAACAAACCACATCAGTTACTATTTATGGGGATACAGGAAGGTATCCTCTCTTTTTAAAACAACAAATTCTAGCTTTGAAATACTGGATTCGCTTAATCTCCTTGCCTAGAAGCTGTTATTTGAGAATCGTGTACAACTCACTGGCGTCTCTTGACTTTATTGGTGAAACAAATTGGTGCTCTCACATCAGGTCATTATTATTCCGAACAAACCATCGCGACGTTTGGGAAAATCACAGGGTAGAAAATGCCAATCGTCTTATCAAACAAGTTAAATTACGTTTGATTAATACATATAAAGTTGATTGGTCTATCAAAGCCCGAAACTCCATAAAATTACGAACCTACATAAAGTTCAAATTCGAACACTCGTTAGAAGAATATCTGTTTTACATCCCCGACACAAGGTGGATGAAGGCACTATCAAGATTAAGCTCACATATGCTAGAAATTGAACGAGGAAGGCATGTCAAGCCGCAAAAACTACCACTAGAACAGCGCATATGTCAAAGATGTACATCAAACTCTATTGCTGACGAAAGTCATTTTTTAATTACTTGCTTTTACTTCGCTACGCAGCAAACTAGTTTACTTGCCGAAAGCATACTACTCAACAGTGAATTTGACTCACTCTCAAACGACGACAAATTTATATATATTATGTCATCTACACATCGACTATTAGTAATATGCTTAGCAAAATACACCTGTTTTTAAACCTTAAGCATGTCGCGTTATAAAACGATTGGGGCGTAGGGTGACTGGTGCAGCTGGTGATTCTTCTAATCATCCAGTCATGAAATAATCCATGGTGTCGGTGGATCACCACTGCAGTATCAGCGACTGGTACGGCTGGTGATTCCTCTAATCATGCACTCATGAAATCATCCATGCTGTCGGGGGAACACCACTGTGGTATCAGCGACTGGTGATTCCTCTAATCATCTTGGGTGTTTCGAGCTGATGTCAGTCAATGCATTTTTTTAGATTGTTTTTTTAACATGTTCAATGTAACTAATATTATTATTTTCTTCTTTATACATACTCTCACTCATTATGTAATCACTCGGTTTCTACGCTTTCCAGATGGGTTTTTTTGCTATATGCAGTAGCTATTTTATCTCTGGTTTTGGAATACTTTGGGGCCTCACGTGAATAATGGTGTTGGCAGGTTTCCAGGTCCACTCAGCGACCAGCTCTGGCGGAATCTGAAAAATGCTGAAACTCCCGCTATGGTTTTGATAGAAGAAGAATTCCCACTGACCTGGTTTTTGACCACTGCTAGTATCCAAGCGAGAGATGAAGGTTAGCAGTGTCTACACGTGGACAGATGACACTGCTGAAGGAGTGTAGATGTGTCGATTAATTAGATCAAATACATGCATTTCTGCTCTATGTTTCCACACAGAAAATAACGACACAAACGAGCTGTTTTCTGTATTTAATTTTATTCATTTATGTACATAAAAGAAGGAGTACAATTGAACAAGGGACATATACTGAACAAGATTGTTCTTCGTGTTTTGTGAGAATGAAAGCACTAGTCATTGGAGGCAACAAACCTGTAAGCTGAGACTAGAAGCTACAATGTCCAGGCTATGCATGCACACAGCTCGCCTGCTTCCACTGAGGAGAAGGAGATGAGCCGGAAAAAAATAAACAGTTCACCAAAGATATCTATTCCGCCCCGCAAAGGAAAACAGCGGGAGCTGCTTACTTGAAAGTGGGCAGCTACCGCTGTTTGCCTTTGCGCGGCAGTTTAACGACTCCAGGTGCACTGGCATTCAATCTAAAGCTTACTGATGGAGGAATGAAAATTTCATATAAAACAGTTATATACAATAACGTGTTCATATGGTACTCCACGCAAAACGAGCCAAATAACACATTAATGACCATACAGTAAGGTTCTTGTTTTGCTTGCATTGCAAAAATGCGTACATTGAAAGCGGCGTCGTCTCTCGCACTCACATGCACACAAAAGGCTGATAATGCTTAGTAGGGAGTAAGTATTCAAGAGTACCGGGTCGCGTGGACCGGTACTTGGTATTCAATGACTAACTTCAACACACAGAATATTCTTCTTAGTTATAATATTATACGGGAATGAGTTGTATAACGTTTTCTAAAGAAGTTTTGCATTAAGAGACACTCACGGACAACTATAGATAGTCGAGTTTGTAATGAAAGGAGCCATTATTAGCAATCGTAGCCGGCGTGAGCAGTATAGATACGCGCACGAGACACCGGCATGCTCCCATATATAGTGTTCACAATAGCAGAGGAGGACAACTACATGAAGAGTGCGTGCCACAAGTATTCATAACAACTATTACAAGGTATTTTTTACATTGAATATAATTATGAGAGTAGTCGGCGGCGCTCAGTCAAGACTGGACAGATACCTTCCAGAGTTGATGCGATTGAGAGTGCAATTGGGGAGGAAGCCCAACCAGTTTCGAGCGTTGCCTCCTTGAATACACGTTTTGCCCGCACAGAAAGTATACATATTCAACACAAGTCAATGGTGAGTTAAAGACGTTTAGATGTGATGAATTAATACCAATGAGGTCAGAGCACGCTGTAAGGTTGGGCTGACGTCGTCAGACGGCAGCCTAACGTTACAGCGTGCTCGCTGGGGGTACGTCGTTAAAAATCACTGCAGCGGGAAAAACAAATTATGCCACAAACAAGTACTTGAGTCACTGTCACTGTGAACGCTGGAAATCAAGTATCCCTGCTGCAAACATTGTTTTTTAACAAGACATGCATTCCCCCGCGCGGTACGCACCAAGTTCTCGCCTTAATCGAAACAGGAACATTCCCTCAGCAAATATTATCACTGTCTTTTAACATGACATTTTGGTTTCAAGCTATCGCAGTAACAGTGATAACGAACGGGTATTCATGCACAGGAGTACCCGCAGCAAGTGAACAGTAATACCACTTATTGTCAAAAAAGTGCAGATTATTTCGTCCCTTTGGATATGAAAGGGTGTATCTGCCACTTTGTAAAGTGGCAGATAAACCCTTTCATATCCTAGGGGACGATTTAATATAAATTAACGATGAGAATACGAAATTCTGGGTGTGTTGACAACTTAATTCATAGTTTCATCGTTTTCACCGTGGTGTCACTTGCAACAGTTCATAGCAAAAAAAGCATTCAACCCCCCGCAAAGCTGTAGGTAACAACAGCTCCAGGACATTGGGACGGTCGGGTTTATCCCAAGGGACTGGTTTAGTCAACATGCCCAGATCTCCCCTCTTTTTCTTCAGATGGCCTCACAAAGAAGCCCTCACTCACTAGTATTACGTTCCTCGTGCTGCCAGAATGTCGTCCCTTGACTTGAGCGATAAAGTAACTAAAATATATATCTGGGTTTGAGAGTTTACACAAGAGCCTGTTACCCCTGGAGACGCCTTCCCGCCAAACGCCAGACATCGACCCGGTGTTGATTTAATGTTGGTCCACTGTCTGCGACGGTGGCCCGGCATTAAACATCATCGGGTTGACATGTCGCGTTTGCTGGGTCGTGGAACGAGTAGATGCCTACCCTGCAAAAACAGCATATCGGCTCGCCCCCGGTCCGACGGTGGGCAGTTGTACGAGACGCTGGACCGGTGCTGGTCCGACATGCTGTGTCTACCGGGATAATCAGATGCGGCACAGGCAGCAAAGCCCGGGACGGAAACAGATGTGGTTGCTGTGAGAAAAGAACGCAGAAAAGCAGACATAGTCAAAGAAAACCTAAACAGGAAATCAGGAACGCCGACTCGCATATAACTCTGACCCATTTATGTTGTTTGTGATGAACATATTCAAATCATTTAGTCTGGTATTACACCCTTGAGTACCGACATATTCTATAGTATTTTCTTTCATGTGAAGATGAAATTGCACACACAATTTCTGGCTTCAAATTTTTTTTTTGCTTTAAGATACTCCATATTTTTACTTTGGTAAAAATACACTGGCATCTATCAACGTTTTATAAAGCACACAAGGAGATTCAAGTGTATGTACATACCAGTGTATTTTATTAAAATGGGGGCGGGGTACACAATTTGGTTGACGACTAGCTTTTAATAACGTTTACCCCTATTAGTATTGAGGCATTTTCAAAGAGTGTATAATATGCATAGGTCTCATAACAAAGACAAAATGGCACTGCATTATCAGATGACACAAAATAGAGACACCCATCACTGAATTAGGGATCAAATAACATTAATTACTGTGGCAATTTTACACAATGTTTTTACAATTATAATGGTGGTCACAGAAATACCGAGAGGTACAGCGTTTACACATCTTTTGATCACATGCATTTATCTTAAAATTTGGCTTTTAGATCACAAATGTCAGCTCTTCATGAATTTGACTATACGATAGCTATCCAATCTGCATTTAATCCCTTATAAACATCTTGATACAAGATCCTACAAAGAATACTGCTGTCATCTGCCAAGAGCAACAGCAGTTTAAAGTACACAAGAGAGTTTGTAGTAGCGATTAGTAGCTGCTATCACATTGAGGATTATTTTATTTTCTAGGAACTAGCGCTAACTCTAGTTTAGTTACAGCAGATTGGAGCAGCATATATTGTGGGTTGTTTATGGTCATCTGTCGATGTCAGACTTTATATTATCAGCAAACACCAAATTTTGAATCAATGTTGTTCCAAAGTTGGTCCACCACCTACAACGCTGCCCCAATACCAGAACATCATCGGTTCAAAATCTGCGTTTCTTGGGAATTATCAGCACGGGAATACCTGAGTTGTCCGGGCTACTGTCCGTGATTCAAATGCCTACAGGCAAGCAATAGAAGCTGGGTAAAACACAATCCCAGAAAAATGCACGCTTTCTTTAGTCCCGACCTCTCGCTAATTCCGGTGGCTGCTGCATCACGCAACAGAACAGGATTTATAGGAGCAATTTGATAGTTGTAAAACTGTATCATATGTCGATTAAAGTTCAACTGTACAAGTGGAGAGATATCATGAAAATATCAGCGACATAACTATATACCAGTACATTATTAATAGTATGGCGTGACTTGAATATGTCAAAAATTAAACAGCATGTAAAAAAACGACGGCTATTCTAGGCTTGCCCAGCCATTGACAGCAGTCAGCCGGACTGTAAAAGCATTGAAACAGTATTATAGTATGCTTTTCACCTACTGATGAGTGTTCAACAAACACACATGGTACCCGGCATTTCTTGATGCTGGGCCAACGCCTTGTGTTTGCCGAGTGGTGTTCAAGTTAAAGATAATGCACGTGCGAATGAAAAACGGATCAGAAGTGACAACAGAATAATCAGTGTGTCAACGAGGACGAGCCTCCTTAGCTAATGCGACAAACAGACAAATTGACCATGTACACAGAATGGAGCTTTGTGATCGCAGCCATCTCACGCATCTGTCACCTTTACAAATTAAAGCGCTGAATTTTTGTACAAACCATGCAGACCAAAGGGTTCTTTTCAATTTGAAATCATCACAAATATCTTATTTAGCTCTTTCCGATTCAATTGAATACCTATGTTATGGGTCTACGACCATCACAAATATTTTTACTGTATACAGTGCGAGGATCGACTTTAAACTTTGTTGAATTTGTTAATAGCCACTGAATATCCATTCAAAAGAAATTCCATATCATCCCGTTGCAGAGTCCCTTCAATGCAACCCTCTGTGTTCAAGGGAGAGTATTTGCAGTTTTAAAATACACTACTTTCGAAAGCAGTCACATTCTTCAAATTTATTACAAAAACTAGCTAAAAGGAATAAAAAATATATAAACAGTCTTCCCTTAATATTAGAAACCCATAGATAAACACCGCCTCTCGATATTGGTTTATGGATGAGAGTGGCATCTTAAAAACAACAATTGATTTATATCATTGATGGGCGACAAATTTCAAATGGCTGCGATCATAAGCAAGTAATGAATTGATTGACAATGGAAGTGATATAGTTATTTACAAATTCTCTGTGTTAAAACGCCCCCCTTCCTGAAATAATAGCAAGAATGAAAACCCAGGCGCGCGTCCCTCTGTAATCTGGGGACCTCTGGATCACTGGCGATATCTGTTAGCCCCCTCCTCCCCTAAGTGGAGGATTGTCCCCAGAAGGCCTGCCACCCAGGGATGCCAATCCGGGCGGAGGCCTTGTGGGCACACTATTTCCAGCTTCCCTCTGCACCAACTGAGGTAGCGAACACCTCAACAAAACAATTTCAAATGCACAGTATAGAAGAACAAAGTCATAATACACGGTCAAATTCTAAATAGTAAGTGATTCTCGTCTCTACCAGATATGTTAAAATTGCAGCGCTTGAAAATAAATAAATATCATATTTGCACATATAAAGAGTATTCAATAGGAAGACAAACAAGAGCCTTCAAAATAATGATTATGACCAGGTTATATTTGCATATATACCGAACCCTTTGCACTGTAGACACCTGGGCCCGTTGTCTCGTCAAGCTACAATATATCGTAGGCTTCGGATCGGTCGAGATGGCCATCTCGACCAATCCGAAGCCTACGATATATCGTAACTTGTATGAAAATATGGGCCCTGCGAACTCAACCCCCAGCAAGCTCTGGTTGCCACGAATTTTTTTTTTGCGTTTGAGAGGTGTGTCAAGAGTAGAAAAAATGTATCTCAAAGCGAATGGCCACAGTTTGTTTTGTCAATGAAAGAAAGGTAGCGAAATTTCAAGGATATTTCAATTTAAGATTTGTAAAGAATGAGATGCCAATTTTAATTGGTAATTCTCATTGTGGTGGCAGACTAAAAGTCTATAGGCCAAAGACATTAACTGACTACAGTACACAGCCTCAACTGGGCGCAAACCAAGTTTGAAGGGAATCTTCTATTTGCCAAAGCTGAGGTTTTAGTTGCATAGATTTTTCTGGTATATAATGCTATCATTAATGAGCTAATGACGCGGTGGTATAATTGATTCGTCGCTAGTGATATTTTAATTTCTTAAAATCTACTTGATCTGTTGCAACAACATATTTTGAAACAATTATCACTGATGATAAACTTGTTCGCTACATATATAGGCTACAACGTATATTAAAAACATATGACAACGCGAGGTGAATGCGTGGCAACGTCTCAGAGAGTGGGGTTGAGTTAGGAGGCGTGAACATCTGCGGGGTAAACACAGCTGCGCAAAGCCAAAAGGCAGTAACTGCTTACTTTCTAAGCAAGCAGTTACTGCCCTTTGGTTTCGCAGAGCAGAACACATGTCAACAAAACAGAGAAAGGCCACACGCAAACTGGTGGATGCAGCCAAACCGTGGCGAGTCATTTCAAACCTAGAAAAATCTTCCCACGTCAATGTCAAACGGCAACAACTCTAGCTGCGGAGACGTTACAGCATGCTAAAAAGACTGATGGTTTCTTTTTCTAAGACTGTCTGAAATGAATTGCGTTCCTCCAACTCACGTCATGAAGGTGTATATATAGAATTGCTGCGAATAAATGAACACGTTTGTCTTCATCACACTAATGTCAAACCAACGTTGGCAAAGTTTTTAGCAAACGTTGAACCGACATGTCGTCAAGTTTTCTACATTATAATATCGATGAGCAAAATATAACCATCAGTATGTTTTCTTCCCACTACGTAGACAAGAAAAATTTAACTTTTAGTACGAACATCAGGGTAAAGTGACAAAATGATAAAGGCAATCGTGAAGACAAAAAATATAGAAATTAGTTTGATTTGATTCATCTTGAGATAATTTCCCCTCAGACAGAAAAAGGGCCCGATAAAATAATGTATAAGCAAATCACACCAAAATCACGTTCATCTTCCGATATACCTTCTGACAGAAAAGGCAGATGTATTTTTGACAAACGTTCTTAGAAAAAGATACTCGGAATTTGTTTTTGTGGGGGCTTTAGGCCCAATCTATAGCAACCGATGGCATATGGCAGATCTAAGCTACGACGTTGTGTACATTTCAGACAGCAACATTTTTATAGACACACTCTAGAGATGTTGATATTGTGTAATAAAAACATTTCGAAGAAGGGGCTATTTGTCTAGCATAAAATCGATAGAAAATTGCGAATCTGTTTGTCAATATCAACACTAAACAGTTGATGGAAAAATGTATCCAGCTCGGCGATTGAATCCTGATAAGCTTTCTCACTCATCAGTGGTGGCTTTAATCCAGCAAGGTATGAGTGGTTGAGAAATTACAAGCTGTTGGGAAATAGACGCGAGGACATCAGGCAGAAAAGTCTCTTCTGTATATGCTCATATGGGGCTCAGTTAGAGACATCGTCTGCGACGTAACGGCTCTGACTGAGCCACAGATGAGAAATCTGCATAGTCAGGGCCAGCTGGTGGTGGTATTCATCAAACCACAAGTCTCGTTCGTCGCCGTCAACTCGAATACCAGCCGAATGATACAGACAAAGAAAACATATGCTATCATCACCCACGCGGGGCTGAAAAATCTTGCTCTTTATAGCTAAATTTCAAAGTCTCATAATTTGAAAATGGGTGAGATTGACGGTAACGTTGCGACACAAACCAGCCATTGTTTGATCAAGATTTCTGGGGACTTGAAAAGCACCGACATTAAATCTCTCGCTGTACACACAATAAATGGAGATTTGCCTATTTATAGCAGGCACGAGCTTGGTACATAGATATAATTTAAGCTCAATAATGACGAGCTTTTTCTTTGAAAATAGGCAAAAGCACATGGAATGGTTCAACATACAATATTTGCTATCAATAATTCCTCAAATTCATTTACATTCAAGAGTTCAAAGGGAAATTACAATCCCGGCTCAGTAAATATGAAAAAACTAACAGTTCTGTCGTGACGTTGATATTGTGTAAATTGTATGAAAGTGGTGCAGAAATTTCAATTTAGAACAAATGTCATCCACCCTAATATCCAAAAAAGGGAAAAATACAGCACTAGTCATAGCATGCAAAACAGAACTTAGAGCACGTTACAAAAATAATGGCGATCAAATACATTATGAAAGACCTTGCAATTCAGGAGATGTGAACATGACATGATTCTATGTACATGCAAAAAAAGAAAACAAATCATATCAGCATCTCGGCATTTCCACAAATATAATATGGTTTCGAGGTTATGAAATTCACTTGACAAAAGCATAACTAATTGTTGAGATGCCTAGCTAGAACGGTTTGATTGGTGGTCTTAACACTGTAAGCCATGTAGTAACTGTTACCGCAACACCTCGACTCACCACCCGCTTTACGTAGCACATGATTTGGCATCCAAATGGTACATACAAAGAAATTTAAAATTGAACTTGAGCTTTTGTCAATGATAAATAGAAGTCAGTGCATCAGTAAAGAGTTAAGAGCGCAAGGATTGTGTTGGTTGCTATGCGACCACCCCGCTCTCTGGGTAAAGTTCTACAGTCCGTGAGTCGTCCGCACCTAATGTGCTAGTGTCTGTGTTATTCTCCGCCTCCTCTTCCTCCTTCTTGTCCTCATTCTTCTTCTCCTTGCCTTCCTCATCTTTCTGGCCCTTCTCCATGCCAGAATCACCTGTCTCCTGAAGTTGACTTTCTTTGTCATCCTCCTCGTCCTCTCGACCAGTCTCCTCTATTGTGATTATACTTTGTTCAGGTTTTTTATCACGTTTCTCATCCGATGCGGCCATACCCCCGCCGCCAGCCTCCTTACGCCTGGCAACATAGTCCCGCCAGCACCTTTGTATGATGCGCGCACACACTATCTCACGATGACGCATCATAGTACTGCTAATGGGCACATAATTCGCCCTCTCCGGGCCTTTTTTCACTTCACCAAGATCGCCAGTGGCGTCTGTGGACGTCCCTAGGAAGTTTTTGGTGAGCACATCCAGGATATCCACGCAGTGCACCTTATCGTCCTCACATATAGTGATGTCCATACTCACCAGCTTAAAATAGTTAGGTAAAGGAATGCGCAGCGGCTCCTCCAACGTATCCACGAAGTCTGTGAGGCTGGTCAGGGGGATGTACTGCGTGGCCTGCTCGTCAAACTTCTCCCAGATCTCATAGTACATGTCAAAGTCATCCTGTGTCAGCCCCTGCTGCACGTCCTCCGTCGCCTGACTGAAATTCTCCAGGATCACAGCAATGTACATGTTAATGATGACGAGGAAGCTGATGACCAGGTAGGTGATGAGGAACAGCACGGCTATGTGGCGGTTGCCGCAGTCGCCGCTGGGTTTCTCCGCGGTGGAGGTGGCGTTACAGTCCACCGGCGCCTCGTCGTTCATCAGGCCAGTGAGAACACCGTCCCAGCCCGCGGACGTGCTGATCTGAAACAGCAGGATCATGCTGCGCCCGAACGTCTCAAAGTTAAACATCTCAGTCAGTCCGGCCGTATGCTTAACGTGCATAAAAAACGACATTCCAAACATGGCATAGATAAACATGACAAGGAAGAGCAGGAGACCAATGTTAAATAGAGCGGGCATGGAGACTGCCAAAGAAAAGAGAAGGGTGCGAATTCCTTTGGCTGACTTCACCAAACGCAGGACTCGTCCCACGCGGAACACTCGCACCACACGGAGCAGCGTGGGTGACACAAAGTAGTCCTCAATGATATCCGACATAGCTAACCCTGAAACAGAAAAAAAAGGGTTAGTAAATAGTTTATATATTACCGTATTAACCTTTTTAACCCTTTAATCGCCGGTGCCAAATATATTGGGGTTTCCACTCAATTATTACCACATTCAGTACCGCCTTTTACACATGTTAAAGCCATAATGTAAAATCAATCAGCACGATTTGAAAAGAGTTGATCTCCATTTTGTCAAATCTGAATAATTTTCACTCATTTGAAGTTGTGGATCGCGTCAGCGAGACACAACTTCAAGTGGGTGAAAATTCCAATTGAATATTTTGGCGATTAAAGGGTTAGCCCTCATGATGGATCAAAGGATCATTTTCGCATCTCTGAATAATGACTTAATTTCCTACATGGGGTTTAAGAACGAAAATTAGCATGGAGCTGTTTTAATAATAACAACATCTTTTTTTTTCATTTCCCACCCACTTCAAGGCATCTTCATCCACTATGGCGCTGTTTTAATAATAACAACATTTTTTTTTCATTTCCCACCAACTTCAAGTCATCTTCATCCACTACAAGCCGAGAAATGCGACAGCAATTCGCGGCTTGTAGTGGGTGAACATGAAAATGGTAAATTCAGGCTTCAAATGGTTAACTAGACCCACATTTGTGCCAAAGAACAAGATACATGTTTTCACTTGCAACCCGTGAATCGGGACCGATACCAACATCTCTCATATTTTTACTAATTCCATAAATAGGCCCTTTCGGTCTATGGATTTCCTCCGAAATCACATCAGGTTTTGGTTATGGCAGGATCTTTCATTTGTTTCAAACAACACACAAATAAGTTCAGCGGCTCAGACTGGAGAGTGTTCATAAGAAAAATAGGGCACCATCTTGAAAAATGTCCTCCGACAATATGTCTGGTGGAGAAATAATAATTTGATGTAAAAAAACTAATTAAATCAAACTGCACCCTCGAATTTGTTCCATGTTTGCTTTGAACTTAGTAGGGGTTTTAATTTGATTCAAACATCTTGCAAATCGGCTCAGCAGCTCAGCCTGGAGAGTGTTCACAAGAAACGTAGGACGCCATCTTGGAAAATGGCCGCCAAAATGACACAGTGACAACATTTTATATTCAGAGGAATTCCCCAACCCTACTTATACAACAAGGAACATATGAACATCAAACTCCAAGGGGCTTAGGTACTGTGGCCAAAAGAGATCATGACAGCTGCGGAGGAGACAAACATTTTCAGCACCCTTGTTCAAAAAAGGTATAAGCCTTAAAGCGCCGTATAAACCATGGAGTCAAAAGTGTTTTTTTTTCAAATTAAAATCATTATGTCTTAGTCAGCTCTTTCCGCTTCATTCGAATACCTATTTTATATGTCTACGGCCATTATAACTATTTTTACTCTTACAGTGCCGGGATTGACTTAAGTCGTCGGAATCCTACGTCTACAGACGTCAGATTCTGACCACTAAAGTCGGTCCCCGCACTGTAAGGGTTAACCCAACATGCGGCAGCAATCCGATGGTTAATTAGATTCATTAACTCTTTCACTGCTAATTAGGACTATAATCGTTTTAAAGGTGTAGTCAACTGTCAAAATTCGCGGGACAAGGGTCCCCCAGAAGGCAATAGTGCCCGTGGGTAAGCCAAGGCCCTATTCCATAATAATACTAAATATGCGTTTCATACCCAAAGCCTCATTAAGAGCAAGTTCTCAAATCACAGCAAGTTCATATATACTTGAGCGACATCTATGAGTTAATAATTCAAAGGCCTTGTCTTTTGCCCCTACTTGGTCGCCTACTTGCAAACAAACTGATTGTATTACTGGGGGATTTGGAAACTGCTTGACCCCCAAGTTTGTATTGTCACCCAGTAAACACAAAACATTTGTATGACTTTATGCAATGTTGGACCAACGTCGAAGACGTTGGGCCGACATTGCATAAATGTCATACAAATGTCTTGCGTTTGCTGGGCAGGAGGACTTTCTCTCAAACATTGTACATTTATCTAATGTTGGTTCAATGTTGGGCCAGCGTCGCAGACGTTGGCCTAACATTAAAACAGCATTGGATCAATGTCTCGTTTGAGTAGTATCTTGTAATCAGTTCAGTGGCTATATTAATGCCGTCAATCTGTACTCAATAGGCTACTGTTGGCCTACACTTGACCGTCCCAGGCATGCGCGTTTTGAAGCTGAATGATTCTTTAAATCTATTTTAGAGGCAGGTTAAATTATAACATTTACAAATATAGTTTTAGCTATAAAGAGCGCAGATCTAAATTAAAGTTGCATAACTGTTTTGTTCATTTTAAGCAAAAGATTAATCCATAGAGAATGGTGTTTTATTTTTTTATTTTACTGCTCCGGTTACTGAGTTATTAAGGATTAAAGTTTGTTGTTTTTTAACATTGTTGCCCCACCAAAACAAAGACCTGATCACAGCGAGTAAGACACACTGTCTGTATAACCAGGACATTAAAAGTACCAAGTGGCAGATAACGGTCACCATTGAAAAAAGAGTGGAAGACTTTTAAAATTATTCTTATTTTTTAAGTGATCATAGATACATTTCACAGTACAAAGTGTATTGTCCCATGTCAGTTACACATATCTAGAAGTTGTTACTTTGTGTGATATGAGTCATATCTGCATATAATGTCATGCTTAATTTCGGTACAGGTATAGAGAATGTCACTCACTTGGAAAATAGAACCCTGTTTCAGTATGGTGCTTTTAAGTGTGAGCCAGCATCTGAGCCTTTGGCCCGCCATTAAGACGCTCTTTCCGGACCGTGAGAAATTGCAGTCGAGTTACACCAATTCAGTGATGTAAATCATCTTTTTTTCACAGTCTTTTATTTGATACCTCACGGGCATTTCAATATATAGTGACAATGCTATGAGTGGATTCTAAGTGAATTTTGAATGACAAGAATAACACGATCTATAGTGCCAATGCTATTCGAAAATATCAGACTATTTTATTTCATCGTTAGTCATCACATACAGCTATATAAATAGCGAAATGAGGTAAAATAAAATAATTGTAAAAAAAGCAGCCTTTACAGTACCGGTAGCTGAGTTAACCCAACAAACAAGACGCATTCAACCATTGATGGGTCAGTGTTGTACCAGCGTCGTAGAAGCTGGACCAACATTGAAGCATCAATGGGTCAGTGACATGTGCCTGCTGAGTTATCATAGGGGCTGACCTAGTCTTAGGACACCAACCTGTGGTTTGAGTGAGCTTGGCATCGCAGCCAACACGAGGCATTGGTCCGATGTCAAACTAATTTGGGGCCATCGTCTACAGCTCTGGCCCAGCGTTAGACTAATGCGGCTCAACGTCTCGTGTTTGTTATTAAGAGGTTTGATGTTGGTCTAATGTAACATTATATTGGCCCATTATTAACCACTATTAGTATTACGTTCATATTGTACACAGACGGACCGATTTACCACACCATATATAGTCTGGTGCGGTATGTCAGAAATATGCCTAAAATTAAAAGTTCTTGCCAAAATTGATTTCATTGTTTTTTTGACTTTATTAGGGGTCAAATAAGCCAGAAATATTGGGGTTCAATTTTTCCCGCCCCTCAACCTCGTTTTATGACACATTCAAAATGGCCGCCATTGAAATCACATATTTGGCTATAACTTGGGCCCTAGCATAGCTAGAGTCACGATTTTGATGTCTATACCCATGTTTTTGGGTACGAGGAATCCAATAGTGCCCATAAAAAATGTGGATGCCTCTCAGATATTTTGAAATTAACGATAAAACACATTTTTGATACGTTTTCGGTCATTTTTTTCGCGAATTCGAAAAAAACTAAAATTCAAACATTGAGCGTTGCTTAGTGCATATTATGATTACCAGTACATTGTTGATGGTTTCTGAATGATGGGTGTTCCGTTATTGGACCCCAAATAGTTGACCAAAGTGACGTAAAGCGATTGTAAAAACTGAACAATTTTAATTACGATGTTTGATTTCATTTAAACATTTTACAACAGTCACAGAGGATAATTCATATTGACGGTAATGTGTCTTTTACAAAACACATTTGATAACTTTGAGAAGTGGGTGGGATGGGTCAATGTTATTTGAAATAAAATAAAATTAGCACACAGTGTGCGCAAATTGTGCGTTTCAGCAATGTTTCATATTTGCTAAACAAATGACCAGAATTAATCTTGGTGGGTAATTATGGACCTTCCCATCCATCAAATTATAGGATTTTTAGATCTTGTTTTTCTTAAATCCATAAATGATGCACAATAACAAATAAAAGGGGAACTTTTAATTCATCACATCCCAGAGATATTAGAGTATAGATTCCAGCCATAATTGGACGGGCAGGGCCATTACCTTAGAGGATCACAGCAAACATTCAATGGCTTGGCTCACTTTCTCATGCGAAAGAAACAAGCAACTCACAACCACAAAGATGATTCGCTAGGTATCAGTAAATCATCTAAATACAGGAAAAGGGTGACGTGATATTTTTTCAACTGGACAACATAATCAAAGATAGTCTGCTTACATGAGACGCCTTGTAGCCTACCACAGATCATTAAATTAAGAAATATTACGATTGATGTTTCATAATAAGAGAACAGAAAACATAATACATTTTGAACCAATCCCGTTATGTTAACAGATACACTTGAATGTGTTTGCATATTGTATTCTCAGTAGTAGATAAATATGTTATCCGGTAAAAAAGTGATAATCAAGTGGTTGAAGATTTAGATAACCTGCGAGAAGTCATTCTAGAAAGGCAGAAGTCAAGATTGCTGAAAAAACTGATGAACACTTTTACTAAGTACTATGTATGTACATTGTCATCCAAGCCAAGTTGTTTGGAACTGGTTCCCGTTGAGTTGAGTTTTCTGCCGATTGATGCAAGTGACACAATTATCAAACCATGAAAGTAGCTCATGAAGTCAGAAGTTTGTAAGATGTCCCAATAATAGGCCTAGATCTAGGACCGCTTTATTGGCAGTCCACGGATCACGTGTGAGTGATTACACAAGGGATGCTTCATGCCAAAAGAGTGATACAAAAACCACCTTGGGCCTATCATTTGGTGGAGTCGGCACTGGGTACTATGGTTAATTATGTCTCTCTCTGGGTTACTTCTTACTTGGGAGCATACTCTAGAACGCCTTATCGTGACCAGAGGTCGTGTGTCTAAAATTCTAATAAGTTGAGCTTGTACTAATTTCTCCAGGACAGGTGCATTCACTTTCTTTCTGCACAGGATACACTAACAGGAGCGTCATTCCTCAACAGGTGTGATTTGAACCAAATAATATATTCTGGTCAAATACTGGCAAATTCTGAATCTAATACTGATGCATTAACTGAGTAATTGGTGATTTGAGGCATAATTAGATCAAATATGTACTGCAACAGTGTAGTCTAAAAGTAATATTTTTTGTAATGCCACAATGCTATACACAACAGAATATGATTGGGTATGTCCATTCACCGTCGGTGGAAGCTTTTACTTTGTTGCAAATCAGTTTTAATATTGTTCAGTAACTTTGTCGAAAATTGTGGCATATTTCTTCTTGAAAAAGGTTTTTTGAAAGCTTTGTACATGGGCTTATCGCAGATGATCAAATATCTTTACCACTTTTTGCTAGATAACATATCTATCTATTGAGCACACATATGAAAAGGCATTTAAGTGTACCTCTTGAAAGTTGGTTGGTTTCTGTGATGATGAAACATCTTGTGTAATATCTCTTAACTGGTCTGTGAAAGAAAAATTAGCTTCACACGTAAACAGATTATATCCACATATATTGTTATTTTAAATAGCTTGTAAATTAAAGTCAAAACACTAGTTTCAACTTGAACTCGACGAGGCCGCAACTGTGATCACCTAGTCACATTGAGAGGGAATAGACAAGGATATTTCTCTGAAAGACCCCTGCGAGATCAGAACGGTTCAAACCCGGGATGCGTGCATGAATGACGTGGCAGTCCGATATTCTATCGATGCGCTACCTCTCCCTCTCTAAATTTGTACATCGAAAGCCTTGGAAGCATGGGCGAATTTTGTATGTCAAGTGTACTAAGCCTCTGGCCTAATAAGCTAATGATAATTCCAGGTTTACGGTGGCAACTATTCTTGTCTAAAAAAATCTAGAATGTGAAATGTTCACCTACATGAGCTACACCTTATGAGAGCCAACCACATGTCAATAGGAGACAAGACCTGCTTTATCAGATGGCCAAACCTCCCACCATTAGAACAAAATGTGTGGGAAGTGAAATATAGCATGTTCATTCCTGTCAGATGTCTTAGTTCACCTGCACCAAGGGTTGTTATTGAGCTCAACAAATATTGATGCAAATAAGACTGCCGTAGTACCAGATATAGTTAAAATGCTCAGCGTTGCAGAAGACTCCTGTACTAATGCAACAGTGGGGTATATAACAATCAAACCAGGTAGTGTGGCTTGTGTCATTGTGAACGATAGTCGGCCTTTTTGAAATTTAAAAATTGTCAATATGTTAATATATAAATCAAAATCACTAAATTTGAACCTAAACCTCATTGTCTTTTCGATGAACCAAACCATTGAATGCTTGTTGTAATCGGCTTAAATGTCAGCTGTGGTAATGCCCCCGTCCTCCTCCAATCTATTCCGCAATAACAGAGTTTGTAGGTAAACGCGATACAGAGACTGTAATCATTTCGCGGCCGGGCATCCTGGTTAGGTTACAGATTTATATATTAATTGGTAATACTCGCTTTGCATCTCATTAGAATATTGCCTTGACGCGGATATTTAACTGTCAGTATTTAAATTAATTGTTTCATGAAATTGTTGATCTCAGAGTAGCCCCTGTATCTGGGAGAATATGTCAAACATGACTGAAATTTAAACGGGGATATCTCTCATGGGCTGTGATGAATTAAAATCCCCTATTTTATTTTTTCTTGTGCATCGTTTGAGAATTTTAATAAAACAAATCTGAAAATCCAATAATTTTGCTGATGGGATGGATCACAATCGCAATGATCATGATGATTGATTCTGATCATTTGTTTGACAGCACATGAAATATTGCTGAAACGCACAATTTGCTCACAATTTTGTATTCATTTTGTATTATTTTTTAAATTTCGATCGGACCTTCATCTCTCCTATCTACTTTACAAAAAAGTGTGTACTTTTTTGCAAAAGACACACTAGTTTTATCAATTTTCCTCTGTGACTGTTGCAAAATGGTCATTTGCAAATTAAGGAAATGTACCAAACATCGTTATTGAAGTTGCTCGGTTGTACGCCTTCTTAGGGTCCATCAACGAAACATCTACCATTCAGAAACCATCAGCAATGTGCTGTTTATATTATAATACATACTAAATAACGCTTCCAAAATAATTATTTGAAAATTTGAGTTTTTTCATATTTGCGACAGAAAATGACCGAGAACGCATGAATTTTTTTTTTATATTTAACCCGTTTGTGACGAGCCCCGGAGATCTCCGTGATTTAGGGAGACCATTCAGATACGAGGCCCGGAGATCTCCGGGTCTGATTGCATGAGATAACTATGACGTCACAAAATAATCTCGTTTCAGAAACAGCGCAGTAGCATAATAATCTCGTGTTCAACGGGTTAATATCGAAATATCTACAAGACATACACATTTTGTATGGGCACTATTGGATTCCTCATACCCAAAAACTTGGGTATAGCCATCAAAATCGTGACTCTAGCTTTGCTAGAGGCCAAGTTATGGCCAAATATGTGATTTCGATGGCGGACATTTTGAATGTGCCATAAAACGAGGTTGAGGGGCGGGAAAAATTGAATCCCATTATTTTTGGCTTATTTGACCCCTAATGAAGCCATAAAAACAATAAAATCAATTTTGGCAACATAAATGGCCAAAATGACATGCCACACCAGACTAATAACTTGATGGTGTATCGCTTCGTGATCTAATCAAGCTACATTTACATCGATTTTGTCCATTTATAAAGCCTTTAAAAATATATTAATGATTGTGTTGAACATTTGAGGTTATTTAGGTCGAAATAAACAAAACAGTTATGCAGCTTTAAGGTATACGAATAATAAAAGCGATTGAAAATGAATCTTGGTCGGCCTAATTATATGGATAATGGTCCTATTGTATGATGAATATAAAGATATTGTGTATTATCGATATCAGGGAGATATAGATGGAAGAAAATAAAGTGAAATAAAAAAATACTTAAAAACCTGTTTACAACAGAAAAGAGAAAGGTTACTAAAACGACAGTGAAATTATTTGGTATCTAGACGTATCATATAATAGTGCAAAAATATTTTTCTTTAATTTACACGTACTCTGGCGTGCAAACCCAAAAGGCAGTATCGGCTTACTTTACAAGTAACCATATACTGCAGTTTAGCTTTGCAGGGCAGTACTGAAACATAAGTAAGATTAATGGAAGAAATTCACATAACATCGGTGATTTTTAATTCTGGAAATAAGAAAGGTGGTAAGGTTTATCTTCTAGACTGGTCAGACCGATAATTTAGGGCATAAAATCCGACGTGTACCTACCATTACGAATTTAAAAACTGAGGGGTATTGTTTACTTGCCATATTGTCATTCATTAAAAGAAATTAGCAGATTCAAACAAATTCAAAATGACATGCAGTCATGCAGCACTAAACCCTTTAAGCGCTATGCTTGACGGGTACATGGTTAAAAGGACTAGTTATTTTTGTCTAACACACCCCGTAATCGTTTTTACTCCATTTGTCAGCAGATGCGGTCACTGTTATCGTGGTGATTGGGAATGAAATGTGTGCTTAAACAACAAGATTTGCAAATGTTCGGTCTCAAATTAAAGAAAATTTGAGTTACTCCCACCCACTTAAAGTTGTGGGTCGTGGTAGCCGACACAACTTCAAGTGGGTGAAAAATTAGGTTAGATAATATGGCGGGCAAAAGGTTAGTAAAAAGTATAACATTAACACTTACAACATAGGGACAACGTCGTAGACAATGGGCAAACATCAGCCTAGCATTGGCTCAATGTATCGTGTTTGCTGGATTGATGGACATACGCAGTTGGCTGTTGGTACATCATCTGCGACGCTGGCCCAGCATCAAACCAACATCGGGTCAAAGTCTCCTGTTTTTTAGGGATACCCATCATACACAAGACGTTGTCCCGATGCTGCTGAAGCTGCCCAGCATCAAACCAGCATTGGGCCAACACATCTGTTTACTGCGGTGAAGCACCAAACGCTAGACGCTAGACGTAACGTTAATGCCTGTCCATCGCCTTTTAACGTCTTCCCTTTTCCCTTTAACGCCTCCCCATCGACTTTAATCTTCACTCACCTAAGATGGACAGTACCACGACCACAAAGTCAAACACGTTCCACGGCTGTTTGAAGTAGTACCAGCGCAGCCCGAGGATTTTCATCACGCACTCCAGCGTGAACACGGCGATGAACACAATGTTGAAGTAGGTGAGACCCTTCTGGAACTCCTGGGACTGGTTGTAGTGCTCCAGCGCCATGGTCACCATGTTGAACAGGATCACGGACATGATGCCGATGTCAAACTTCTGGTTCGTGGTCAGCTTGAAGAAAAACAGCTGGCACTTGAACTGCAAAACAAAAAGTGAGGCGTGCACCGTGAGTGTCGCCCTAAGCCAGAATCTGCCTTTTGGCTTTGCAGAGCAGTGTAAGTGTCTCATTAAAGCCAGTGATTGGCGGATCCAAAGGGTGGTGGGGGCGGCGGGAGGGTGAATTGTAACTAAATTGTTTGAAAATCGTTATAAACGTGGCTACCAAATATTGTCTTTAATGTACAAGAATAGGAAGACCCTCCAGAACATCATTTCGCATGATGTTTTGAATTTTAAAATGGTAATCGACGGCAGACAACTTGACGTTTTGAATTTGTGTTTTTCGTATTTGTCATTTTTGTCAGCTATTATGTCCAATGACAACTGGTACATCGTATGTGAAGCGAATATTCAAAATAGTAGACTTAACCTTTTCACTACCATACATGACGGAAATTTCCGTCGTCATTCGTCAATGAACGTAACCATAAAACGACACAAAGTTTCGTCAAATATATACTACATTTATGTATTTTTCGTCATTTGAAGCTGGAAATTGCGTTAGCAATTCCAGCTTCAAATGACGAAAAATAGAACTCCTACACCAGTATATCTGGATCCTGGTATGCACCCCGGCCTGGAAGTCAAAGGGTTAAAAGCGTGCCCATTTGGATTTTTTACAGTAGTAGGCCTCAATTAATTTCCCTGCATGTTTTGTCATTTTTCATGGCATGACCTCATTTTCTGATACTGAAATAGGGCGTGACTCAACATCAAAAGGAGGAAGTAATTTTCAGTGGCTTGAAGTTGTGAATCGCGGCAGCGAGACGCAACTTCAAGCGACTGAAAATTTAATTTGACTAGTTCAGAGTTAACCCAGTAAACATCTGCATAGCATTTATACAGCGTCGGCCCGACAACGTCTTCGCCGTTGGTCCAACTGTGATACAAATATGTTTTACGTTTACTGGGAAGCGGCCGGGCTTCGCCCTCCCAATAATCACAAAACATTTGCATAACATTTATACAACGTCGGCCCTACGTCTTCGACGTTGTTCCAGCATTGTATAAAAGATATACAAATGTTTTGTGTCTACTGAGCTTCCACCATCCACACCAGAGCGGAGAAGGCGGGGATGGCGGTCTCACCCTTGGTTTGGGGATTGGCTTCTGGGGCTGCTTGGAGCCGAGCTTCTTCATGGCATTGTAGTACTTCTTCTGGTCTTCAGTCATAAACATCTCCAGTGATCCTCCTGCGTGGAACAGACACAGAGACAATGAAGCGAGCTGCAGGCCAGAGGCAATAATCACATAATGTGTTACGTCCTCATTCAATACCTATCAGGACTTAGTTATTTACTTAAATGCATACAGTCTACATGATTATCACGATTATGTAACTTATTCAGACAAAGAAAAGTAATAATTATATCTTCTAAATTAACGCACATAGGATATGCCGAGGCAAAATATTAAGAATAGCAAAAAAGACATATTGTATAAAATCTAAATTATATAAAACAGCACTTCGATGTGGTACAGAAAGTTCCACGTTGTCTCCCTTATATGTAAACAAGCGCTGTCAACTCAATGTTGTTCTAATGTTGGCCGAAGTGGAAGTTGTGGTCCAGCATTGGAAAGACATTGGGTCAATGAATCATGTTTGTAAAATCATCTGAAATTTATGAAGTGCATTATTTATATAATAACCCTTTAAGCCGTCACAATTGAATCACCATTCTAAATCCCTGCAAACAGACTTAATTTTCCTACAACTAGGGGTTTTAGAATGAACATTTCCATGAAACTGGTTTACTAATACATGGTAATTTTCTTTAATTTTTCACCCACTTCAAATCATCTTCATTCACTGCAAGTCGAGAATTGCGACAGCAATTTGCGGCTTGTAGTGGATGAAGATGACAGTGGTAAATTCAGGCTTGAAAGGGTTAATTATGTCCAGAACGTAGTTGAAATATGTGTTTCATATCCTATTATATTATTAATTTACCATAGGTATATGATATGGGTAAATATATAATGTTTACAATATAGTGATAATAATAATAACCATAGTATGATAATATTGATTATTTCCTTTGCTGTTATCAGCCATATCTATAGAATGGATACATGAACAATCAAATTATGCTGGAGAATATATGTAAGAAAGATGAAAAATATTCAAGAAATGTTTTGTGCATAAGATATGTTTTGCTTTGCAAAAGCATACATTTCGTTGCAAAAATAACCTAGAAGTGCAAGATAAAAAACTCTATAATAATATATTTAAAGATCTGCATCTCATTCACATGCTAAAAATCCCAGACTGGAATCAAACTGATTGTAATGTTTGGGCTGGAGTTAAAATAAATACACAGACTATACTCCAGTCTAGGAGAAGCCAGGTCACATTTTAACGTCATTTGTTGCTATTAGAGTCTTGAAACAGTTCGCAATCGAGATATATTCCTTGCAACTGAAACAATTTCTTCCATTGATGAAATCTAGATGTCCCACATATATGTGGCATGCATTAATTTTCTGTCTGTTGTAAGCGCACTAATGAAGGGTAACTTAACAATATTATAATTTTAATAGTAAAAATATTGTAGTAGTAGTTCGATATAAAACCATTATTACAGTTACATTATAATTAATGTGATATTTGCAAAACAAACTAAGTACTTTATATTGTCATTAAAATAAATAAAACACGCGATTTTTTAGAGCAGATAACTACGCTGAAAGTCCAGGTTATCGCAAGTCAGCACGATCCACTAGCCCGGTTTTGGTTCAATGTTGGACCACGTCTGCGACGCTGGGCCAACATTAAGCCAACGTTGGATCAGTGTCCGGTGTTTGTTGGGCGATGTATGTTAATTAACTATACTGGTTATTTTGTATTTTATTAACCCTCATAATTAACCCTCATTTAGTATTTATAATTTTATTTAGTTCTGGCGCAATTGCTGCCGACGGTGCTAATGAAAATTTCTATATTTAATAAAACACCTGAGGGTAGTATTTGCCATAATTCTCCTACCTTGATGTTCTAGTGAATAATCTGTTATTTGCTACCCCGTTTATAACCGTATATTTTTCTGAGATTAGTAAGGTCTATCATAAGGATATGTCAGCTCACGCCAGAACTCCAGCGATAAAACTTGAGGATCAAATTGTGTCAATAATTTGAGCAATACCAGCACTAAGTAACAGGCCTACTCAGTCATACCATGAAGATAGTAGAGCCTCTAATATTTCCATGGTCATACCCTGTCAATTTGTTGTGGATTTATATTTTCTTCGCCATTCCCACCCATTGGTCGCACTTCCCGCACGTGTGAGGTGTGCCTTTCTTAAGAGAGGAATATAGTCAAGAGGCACTCGGGCAGATACAGACATTGGCGCAAGTTTGGTTCAGCTGGGGACCAACGCCTTGGACGTTAGCCCAAAACTGAACCAACGCCGGCCAGATGTCTGGTACCTCCCGGGACATCCCAGTCGGCAGGAGACGTTATTTTATTGTTGGGCCAACGCCTTCGACGGTGGCCCAACATTAAAACAACGTTTCTTGTCGACTGGGAGCAGTGGCAGCTGTATCTCTACACCCCTGTCAGTGTACAACCGTCCCAGCCAGCATGCAACATTGACCCAGCGCTGGACCAATGTTGCAAGCCAACATTGGCCCGGTTCTGGCTGATTTCAGTCCACAGTGGTGCTGGCTGCGACGAAGGATCAGAAGGGTGCTTCAATATCTTAACTCGTAAAAAAATAACTTCCACCTTCAGTGATAGGTGCAGTGGGAATGACGGGCGAGAGATACAGCTGGCACACATAGTTTTAGCATTCCGGTGACAAAATGGAAGAAGAAAATCTACAAAACTGAAAGCTTAATACAGCATTCCAAGGAAAACATGGTAGTAGTAGTAGTAGTAGTAGTAGTAGTTAAAATAGTAGCAAAAAGAGGTATGCTGGTGGCAAGGTGGATGACAACAAGTTCATCCCGAATTGGTAGGTTAAAAGAGGGAGAAGAGGAAAAAGGACAGGCATAAATTCTCAAATCTGCTTCATACAAAGACTAGTATAATAAAACAGAGCTAGAGGGGATTCTAGCTAGAATGCGAGCTGATGCTTGTGAAAGGCTGCATTCGCCAAAATCATAAACAGATGCAGAAGACTGTGAGAGCCAATAATAAAACTTCAAATTGAGTAAATCCAAAACAAAACACCAACCTTACAAATGAGGATGAAAAAAAACAGGTCAGAATGTTATGTACGAGGTCGCAGAATCCGACCCGACAGACACAAGACGCAGAGCCAATGCCGGCTTAACGTTGGTCCAACGTTAAACCGGCATTGGTTCGACGTCTTCTGTTTGATGGGTAGGGCCTAAAAATGGTTAGTTCATCAAGTTCTCACATTTTTCATACCGCTATTAATAATGAGTTTTGACAGCAGGGAAACACTCTCTACTGCTCGATTAATTATATGCTATCAGGCAAAAGGCAGTAAGCAAGTAACCGCTCACTTATAAAGTAAGCAGTTACTGCTATCTGGCTTTGCAGAGCAGAGCAGCAGTACTCGTATGGGAGATGCATGTTAATTTACAGGTTCATAAAATATGTCACGTATTAACCCTTGTCCTGCTGAGGTCTTAATTATTGTCATTACCGTTAAACCACTAAGCAGGACTACAGTCGTTTTTAAATCTGTAATAATAGCAGGTTGAACTACAGTTATTGGGAATGAAATAAGTGTTTAAACATCCAAGATTTGCAAATGTTTGGTCTCAAATTAAACAAATTATGTGAGTAATTTTCAGTCACTTGAAGTTGTGGGTCGCGCTAGCGAGACACAACTTCAAGTGGGTGAAAATTCCTTTTTTAAAGCAGGTGAATATAAAGCGGTTGAATATATAAAGTGAATATACACTTAAAGCGGGCGAATATTTGAATCAAATATCTTGGCGTGAAAAGGGTTAATGTGGGTTAAGGACGAGGGTTAAAATCTAACGAATTTTTTTTTCCAGGTAAAATTATGGACGAGTTATATAATATATATGCACACATCTCTGTCTAAAACTGTATCACTTAGGTGGACAGAATACATTCCAAAAATTATAACATAGCAAGCGAGTTGGTAATAACATACAAGGTCCAATTATAACAGAAAAACATTAGAGCGGCCACAGCAACACAGGTTCAATGTTTGATGGCGACGCTGGCCCGCCATTGAAACGGTGTTGGGCCGTCGCTGCAGCAGAGATTGGTTATCACAGAAGAAGTACATTAATAATACGAGAGGCGTCAGACACAGTTGTAGCGAGTAAGCCTAAATAAAAACAGAAAAAAAAACAGTAGCATAGTATAGACTTAATTAGGTCATGTTTGTTATCAGGAAAGAAGGTTACAGCTCCCCCCCCCCCCCTCATCGTCAACACACCCCCGGTGAACTTGATGGCCGCGCATCTGCTCCAAAGCCAAAAGGCTTACTTGTAAAGTAAGCAGATATCGCGTTTTGGCTTTGCACGGTACCGCTATCTTGAGCTAGCTACATTGTGGAATTCGTAAATATATTTATTTCACTGAAAATTTCCCGAGGCGTTGACACAGTGTTGTTTTAATGTTGGGACAGCGTCATAGACGCTGGTTCAACATTAAAACAACACTGGGTCTAGAAAGTGGTTACATTTTACTCACTTTGGAACTGAGGTTGAAACGATTGAATAACACTTGAATAACATATTCTCTACAACACTGGGTCTATGTGTATTTTCTTCTGAATCTGTATGCTACGTGGCAGTACGCACAATTGTACTATCGCGCCACGGGAGGGAGGGGGGTTGGTAAGCGCAGCGCAGCTTATGAAGGTTGCAGCAGTCTGGTTTTGAATGCCACAGGTGAAGGGGCTATCTTCGTGTCTTTCCTTTTGTTAGCTTCACTTATTTACTTGTGTTATTTTATCACTACGGGACTTCCAGTATCTATACTGAGGGGAGCGTACAATGTATTTCCAGATATCTCAAAAGAGACTAAGCCTGACAAATTTCCTTAGTAATAAAAATAATGTATTTTGCTGTGATAAAATGTTGTTGAAGAGAACCCCCCCAACATAGCCGGTAACGACTAAAATCGTTTTTGATCCTTTTATTTGTAATTTAACCCTTCCAACACTGATTTTGAAAAATCTAAATAAATAAATCATTTATTTCAAATAAATCATAAATAAATTTCTAGTACAAATATCTCGCGTCAATTGTCACTCAATGTAGAACTGCTTGAGAACTAGCAGCTAAGACAACGACGGTGTTTGTTTCTAGAAAATTGTCATTGCGAAAATTGATAATTTCATATAATAATTTGCGATAGAAAACGCAGTAAGTATTCAAAGACGAAAAGAGCGCTGGGGAAATATTCAATGAATCTGAGAGTGATCATGTAATTCTTGAACCATTTCTCACGATACTTGGCCAGCCGTCGTACATTTAACAATAAATATGATGCATTATTGAAAGTATTATTCTGCTTAAAACATAATGATACAAAGTAACTGATCCATCGACCTGTCATGAAAATCACCCCTTTGCAGCTATATCACATTTATTTCTGAAAAGTAAACTTTTTTAAACATGTATACACAAACTAAGCACGGCGAGATACGATTAGGTTCTTAGAAGATACATCAACCTATAATGCACAGTTATAAGCATAAAACCCTAAGTGTCTCTAACTCAAATAATACTACACACCCAATTATTTTAACATGGTAAATATCATACAGGAAGCATTGGCTGAAAAATCTAGCACCTGCATACATATGAGCGAACAATTTGAAGAAAAGCAAAATGTTAAACATTGAGAATACAGTGTCAGATAATACAGCTATGCAAAGCAATAAGGCAGTATTTGCTTACATTTTGTAAAGTAAGCAGATACTGCCTTTTGGCTTTGCACGGCAGAATAGGGTGTGCACTCACATGTTCACTTCAACATTCAGCCACATAAACTATACTGCCCTGCAAAGATAAAAGGCAGTATCTGCTTACTTGTAAAGTAAGCAGATACTGCATTTTGCCTTTGCAGTATAGTACTGCCGTGCAAAGGCAGAACGCAGTAACCGTTCACTTCTCAGGTATGCAGTTACCGCTGTTTGTCTTTGCACTGCGTTGTACTCATCCCTGCTGGGGGTCGCCAAAAAAAACACGAGGCCTTGGCCCAACGTTCGTTGGATGGTGGTCTGATACCCTTAAATAGTCAAGTACTGCATAGCGCATCGTCTTTTTCATTCATTTCCCACCTGGCATTGTGACTAGGTGCCAGCATAACAAATACTCCATAATTATATGAAAGAAAAATAGAGCAGTTTTACATTAGAATGGGTGATTTATTTATCTGCACCTATACTTTGATTACCCTCTCCCAATATTTGTATCGTGTTATAGAAAACGTCGTACCACCCATCCGACGAGTTAATATTGACCCAATTTGACGTGTTTTCAGGGCGATTTGTTGCCATGACGACGACTCGTGGTGCTAGCTGGTACTAGTTACTGTGTGCATGCTTCAATGTTAGTCAATTTAGCTTCTCTAATAAATTGACACTTAAAAAGACTGACACAGCTCTGACAATGGCCACCCCTTAGACAATACAGCCGTGAAAAGCCAAGAGGTAGTACTTTCTCACTTTACAAGTGATCAGATACTTCCCTTTGGCATTGCAGAGCGGAATACAGGAGGGAGATGTGCTTCTACAGCTTGATCCAGACTAAATCTAACAAGTTGTCGTTAACCGTTTCACCACACTTTGCAGCGATTCTCAAACGAAGCACCGAACGAGTTATTCAGATTTTTCAAAATAGAGGTCAAGGTTTTTTAAACCTCACCGCTTGTGATGACACGATGAAAAGCATTGTGTAAAGTGTTAGCTCTTAAAGTGCCAAGTTAAATAACTTAAATTTTTACTCACATGAAGTTGTGTCTCGATGCCGCGACTCACAACTTCAAGTGTGTAAAAAATATCTACACTTGTGCAATTTAAATCAAATTGTATGTCAATCTACAGCATTAAATGCCCATTTTTCCATCAAATTTTATTATTTAAGGAATAAAATGAAAAGGCTGAAAACGGCTATCGGCGTGATCAGCATTTCCGCGGTTAATACAACTGTAAAAACCTATTATAGTCAAAAGGTTATACCATTTGTTTGCCATCACTTAAAATAAATTATCAATTCTTAACCCTTTAACCGCCGGTACCGGTTATATTAGGTTTTAATATTGTCATATTAGGTACCACATTTTTTAAATGTTACACATAAAATATGACATAAATCAGCAAGATTTGAAAATAATAAACATTAATTTTGTCAAATCTGAACAATTTTCACTCACTTGAAGTTGTGGATCGCGTCAGCGAGACACAACTTCAGACGAGTGAAAATTCCAATTGAATAACTTGGCAGTTAAAGGGTCAGTTGAAATTTTCTTCTTGAATATAATTAATAGACGGATGAAAATTAAATATTGAATGGAATTCAAATTCGTAGTATTGCTCGCTTGGGGATGTGACCGCACCGGTGATGAGAGGGTTAACAGCTGGACGATGTTAAACTATTACACAGTCACTTCGCCTTGGCATCAAAGGGTCGTGTCTGCCACTACGGTGTGGCGGATGTGACCCTTTAATACCAAGGAGACGACTTGAGTTCCACCGCTGTACAAGTATTAGTCCATTTAAATAAACATCAAGCTTTCAAACACAGGCGTCATCTGGTGAATACACCAGACATTAATGGAGTCATCCCGGCAAACACGATGCATTGAACCAATGCTGGACTAATGTTGGGCCAGCGTCGCAGACGCTGTGCCAACATTAAACCAGCATTGGTTCAACGTCTCGTGTCCGCTGGGCAAACATCACATTGGCAACACGGCTTTAATACTCATCTTTTTCTTCTGCATGTTGAAGTTGTCAATGATGACACCAATGAACAGATTGAGAGTGAAAAATGATCCGAAGATGATGAACAGCACAAAATACAGGTACATGAGCACTCGAACCTCCGGTATAGGCTGCAACCCTTTCTGTAAAGCCACACCAGGGAGATAGACATTATGACATAGCCATTGAGGTATCTCTTCGATTTATCATTATATTATAAGGACACATTTGAATTCATTAAATACAGATAATAATGATCTAAACAAGAAACAATACATACATTTTAAATGGTTGACACTCAAAATTTAAATGGTTGACACTCAAATCAACAAGTGCAACAATTACATAATTATATAAAAATATTCTATATTATTGAAAAGATTACTTTTTAGTGTAATTTAACCTAAAAAACAAAAAATCAAACATTAGTATTTATAATTTACACAAAATCGGTTTTCAGTTTTGGCCAAGCTCTTTTGAATCAACTACCCTCATAACTTACATGCAAGTATCAATCAAAAACTGTGACTATTGCTAATTCAAATTGCACTTATAAAATAAATAGGCAGATCTATCTTTTGTAGAAATAATAAATAGACATATAATAATAACTATTAATTTCACTAAGGTCAATATTTTAAATAAAATACAGTGAATGCATGCCACGATGGAAACATTAATCACAGAACTATTTTTTCATCTATTAGCAATTTATGACTATGCATACTGACCAGACATAATATATATCATCTGGTGACTAAAGGGTTGTATTGGTCAGCTATATCCCTTCCAACCCCAAGGAACAATATAATGTTACCTTGGAATCAATGGGTTATAACAGTCAGTGGTGGCAGGTACGATCAATGAGAAAAATAGTGTAAAAACAGGAAGAAACATATCGTTCCCCGGAGGCTAGAGTGTCGTGTGTGTCACTTGTTTGAGAGGAACATCTGACACTTTAAGTCCTGTGGGAGATATGATAATAGCATGCAGATTCACAGATATATCAGACAGCAGGCAGGGGTTATCGCCCTAGGATATACTCTATAAGTCTTGTACACACATTCTGATATGCAAAGCCAAAAGGCAGTATATGCTTACTTTACAAGTAAGCAGATACTGTATTTTTGCTTTGCACGGCAGCATCGGGCAAGCACTAGTATTTGTAGATACGGGGGCACCACCAAGAAATCGGTCGACGCTGCCATGATTATATGCAAGACACTATCGGAACTTTGAAATTCAACTTGTGAGACTCGATTACGAGCTGTAAATTTAGTACAGAACAAATAAAATATCGCCTTTTAATGTAGAATATTACAATACACAATAATATAATAATAAGCATAATTATCCAGCGGTGTCTTCATTAAGTAAGTTCAAAATCAAAAGTTGTTTTGTAAAAAAAATGTCTGCTATCCGTCTTCGTTTGAGGTTACATGTGATGGGGTAGTTGCGCCTAGAGGGGCAGCGCCATAAAAATAGTCTTTGGAGGAGAAACTGTGATAAATATGCAGCTTTGCGCATGCTTCTTTCCTGCTTCTTCCTGTGGGAACTAGTTTTTGAACTGCGTTCCGCATGTGTGAAATTTTGTAATCTTCTCTTCAAAAAGTTTCCCTTCCCGTTAGGAAAGTCTTAACCATCGCATCAGCAAGTGCTCACTTGCAGAAAAGATGATGGTCAATATCGATGGGAAAAATGTGACCATACAGAATGCTAACTTCAGTTATAAAGTTTAAAATCTCACATTTTCATTTCAGTTTATGAAACAGGAAGGGCACGGTTATCAGGTTACCAAATCAATTTGAGACATTTGTACCCCACATGGCTTTTTGGGTGGCGGGTCACAAAATCAATGTACGAATCTTAGCTGGTGCCAACAACAATCAAACAGGGATCTGACAGGGGATGTGGAATAAAATCCCCTCGATGTTTGTAGGAGTCATGACATTGGCAAGGGGAGGGGGGAATAGTATCTGAAAATTAGGCAATCTGAGTCGCAAAACCATGCAAACTTTTAGGAATTAAAAAAGCAGAAGTGTACGTATATAAAAAAGTCAATTTATATCCAGTAGCTATTATCATAGACAACACTGCTTCTATCATGCGTTTCAATTTTTAACTGAAAGATAGGCCCTATATCATTAACAGAAAAGTAAATATCTAACATTTACTCATGCAATAAATGGTTTATCAGTTGAGGTATTTCTTTACTTTAATATTATGCCACATATACATAAATCATGCAGCATATCACATGACATCTGCTGGTGTCACATTTAAAATCGGTCACATGCACCAAATAATCCATTCAAGAGGTTGACACAGGGATGCTGTGGGGTAGCTATAGTAGTTGCCCGATAGGCTGACAACGTCGCTCCGGCAACGCCGTCGTCTGAGGCCTGCTGGGCCCACAAACTGCTGCGATTCTCTACTTTCATACCGTATATGTGTGGTATGAGCGTACATGTCGCAACAGTATGAGAGCCCAGTGGTCTGAGGCCTGCTGGGCGGCCCTGCGAGCGCTAGAAAATAAACCAACCCTGGCTTGATCTTGGTCCAGCGTCTGCGACGCTGGACCAACATCAAACCAACATTGGTTCAACGTCTCCTGCTTGTCGGGTATGGCTCTACATTTGGACACTTACATCCCCTCTGCTGTCAATGGCGTCATCCATGATAGCAGTCCATCCTTTGAATGTGGCCTGTAGCGGCGGCAGCGGAGAGAGAGAGAGAGAAGAGAAAGCACACGCAGCGGAAAATAAATAATAATAAGAAGAATCTCCACACAAACCAATCGATAGTCCACACACCAATTATAGTACTCACACCTACACCGATACAGCTGAAAATACCGCCGACCATTCTGCTCCTGCGCACCGGGGACGCTGGCCCACCGCCGGCTCGATGCCGGGCGTTGTGGCCCAGCGTTGACACGCTGGGAACACGATGGTTGGCATCACACCACACGCAAAACTCAACTCGTTATAAAATAAAACAGCAGGATATGCGAGCGACCTTACAATGAGACGACCACCGTAATCTGTGTAAAATGCCAAAACGCCTGTCTTCGACCGCCATATTTCGTCCCCATAGATATAAAAGGGTGTATCTGCCACTTTTCAAAGTGGCAGATACACCCTTTCATATCTAAGGGGAAGATTTATTGAGGTCTTAACCCTTTGAGCGCCAATAACGACTGCGGTCGTTTTCTAATTTATAGACCGGTCTTACGAAACTTGTCTTCAATCAGGGAAATTAACCCTTTAATTGCTAATTACGACTGTAACCGTTTTTAACCATCTTGATTGACCTTCAAGCAGCAGAAAATTGAAGGAGAAACGAGCGTTGAATTTGCCAGATTATCATCCATTTTAATTGAAATGCGATAATTTTTTACACACTTGAAGTTGTGCGTCACGGAAGCGAGACACAACTTCAAGTGGGGGGAAATTTAAATTCCATAACTCTTTGAGGGTTAAAGATGATCGGGCTCAATTTGACAGATCTGAATAAGTTTGCTATCACGTAACTGAGACACAGCTCAAAGTGGGTAAAAATTCAAATTCAATAGCCTGGGGGTTAAAGGAACAAGACCAAACACCTGTGGCTGAATTGGTGATGGGTAAATCTGGAAGTTTAGTTATTTCAAAAAGGTTAATCAAATGTATATAGCTACAGGTGATTATTAAGTGGAAAATTCCACTTTCAAAAATCACGTTTTAATTCACGAGGCGGTGCGTCCGTCAGTGAAAGGTGCTCTGCTGTGTGGCATTACTGCGGTGCAAAGTCAAAAGGCAGTATCTGCTTACTTTACAAGTAAGCAGACACTGCCTTCTGGCTTTGCGGGGGGCAGATTAGCGGTTAGCGACGGCGGTCTTTAGTGCTAGGGAATTAGAAATGACAGCTCTTTAGACCACACACTGCTAAAGGTGCAACAAGACTCTCCATGTGAAGAAAAAACCTGGAAGATACTAGTCATTAGTCAGGGTTTGCAGATACTAGTCATTAGTCAGGGTTTGCAAATTGTGTCGTGACTGGCCAGGTTTTGAATCAGATTGTACCGTCAGATGGTATTGTAGGGTGGCATCTGTCACAATGCAAAGTGCCAATGACGAACCTTTAATACTGTAGTTAAAGAAAATAACTAAAGGAGACTGTCCAATAGTTGAAAAAAATAATAAAAAGAGATTTTTCAGGTTTTCCACCAAGCTGTTGACAGCACTAAACATCAACAGGTTCAAGTGTAATTCTCAACAGGCTGGCCAGTCACGAGTGTATGTTTATGTTGGTTCAATACGCCAAAGTCGCACACGGCCACCCAGCATTAAACCAACATTATCTCAATTGCGGATACACTTGAACAACATCTAGTCATTGAGAAAGAGATACTACTTTAGCCACTGTTTCACTTTCTATTTCTCTCAGTCAATGCTAGATTATACAGAGGTGGTTGTCCTCAGCGTCCATTGTACCAGCAAGGTGCACACATGGTTATTATAGGGTGTACACGGAGAGGGTGTGTATATATATGAGGCAGTAATTGCATAAATAAAGCACCCTGTCCCATCAAGACGTCCACTGGGGTGTGAAAGGGTGTATCTGCCACTTTGTGAAGTGACAGATACACCCTTTCACACCCAAGGGAGCGAGGAGTAGTAGAGCAACCTATCAAAGGGTTAGAACAGACAGGTAACCACGCCGGTCATGTTAGAGCAAACACGAGACGTTGACCCGATGATGGGCTAATGTTGGGCCAGCATAGTAGATGCTGAACCATCATTAAAACAATGTTGTATCAATGTCTCATGTTTGCAGCGGGCTACTGGTTCCATATTAAAGTCAAGCATTGATAGTTATTTTTTTAAAACGATATAAATGAATGTTGTAAATTTGTGATATTATATGTGTGAATACTCACACCATATATTTCTGCTATAATTTAATCGAAATAGTGGAATTTCAGAACAAATTGATATCAGAATTACCCTTCTATTAAATTTCATAGTAAAAATGTAGTCTACTATACTTATCAAACATGGAACAAGTGCACCTTGCCAAAATGTTTTTTAACTGATTAAGCATGTTAAAAGCGCCTACAATTTTGTGCCTAAAATTAGAATAGTCTTCGCAGTAGCAAAACAAATCAATGTGAATATTATTTGAAAACAGTAGGCACTGAATTTATAACTAAGTCATCTCCTAGAGTTAAAGGCATCATTATGGCAAGTGTAGGAACATGTTTGTTTCTGTGATTATCTGTCTGTTTTTGATTCACACCACCAGAGGCCGCTCATACCTCTACATGTGAACTGACGGCATCGTGCATGATGTCCATCCATCCCTTAAACGTAGCCTGTAACACAGCATGCACGGTTAACCCCTTCAGTGCCGGTGACCAAAAATATAAAATATATGGATCAGGGAGTAAAATAAAAAGTGGTAGAAGCCCTAGAATGAATCCCTATTTTGTATTTTTTTTCATTCAGAAGGTGGGAATCACCAGAGCAAGTTCCACATTTTGAAGGATTTTTTTCTAGAATTCAAAATCCACAAGTGATTACGCAATTTCATTATGACACAGATTAATTTAATGATAGAAATAAATAAAAAAACTAGAAGTCAAAAGGCAGTATCTGCTTACATTAGTACCAGTAAGCAGATAGTGCCTTTTGGCTTTGCAGAGCAGAATTGTCCCCTGATGAATAAATGGGTAAAAATGCAGTTTTTCAAACTGTTTACTCATAATGTGCTGGAATGCTTACTTTAGCATTTATAAAAACGATATGTTATAGATATAAATATATGTCTATTCATAGAAAAACATCATACATATGCAGACACAGGTACAACAAAATTGTTCTGCTGATAATCGAAGCTAGCATTTACTTCATGAATTAAAGCTTTGCATAAATTAAAACATTGAATAAATTACCACTCATCTATGCGACAGAGATTCATATGCGGCATATTCAGAATTAAAATTCCAGCTGCCTCTCATCAGGCAGTATATCTTCCTTAACCCTTACAGAGCCGGGATCGACTTTAGACGTCAGAATCTGACGTCTGAAGACGTCAGATTCTGACGACTAAAGTCGACCTCCGCACTGTAAGAGTACAAATATTTATTATGGCCGTAGACCCATAACATAGATATTCAAATGAAGCGGGAAGAGCTAACTAAGACATATATGATGATCTGAAATTGAAATAAACCCTCCGGTCTCCACGATTTTACTAACTAAATTCAGCGTTGTCAGGGTTAAACCTTGAAGCGCTACATTATAGAATTTAAATTATCACCCATTTGAAGTTGTGTCTCACTACCGCGACTCACAAGTTCAAATGGGTAAAAAATACTTATATTTGTACAGTTTGAACCAGAAAAAATCTAATTTTTTCAATTTTTTTGCACATTTCTCTTAGAAATTATTTTTTTCTGAAGGACGGACAGAAAGATTAAAAATGGCCATAGACGAAATCAGCACTTTACCCGTGAAGCTCTAAATTAATATTGCAACCAAATAGTTTTTTTCAATTTGAAATGATCATAAATGTCTTTGTTAGCTCTTTCTGATTCATTTGAATACCTATGTTATGGGTATACGGCCTTTAGAAATACTTTTACTCTTACACTGCGGGGATCGACCCTAGTCGTCAGAATCTTACGTCTACAGCCGTCAGATTCTGGCGACTAAAGTAGATCCCGCGCTGTAAGGGCTAAGGATTAAATCAAATCCAGATTTCATTTCAGCTGCGGTTCTATGTATGCACATATCATCTGTATCATATTTTTGATAATTTCTATAATCAGTAAATATGAATAACTTACAGAAAGGGACACACGGGAATGACACATGTGTCTCATGGCAAAAAACGATATAAATTAATATGATTTTTGTTGGATACAGAAAAAATAAGTACATATTGTCCCTTGGGAGTTAAAAGATGTTAAACTGCCACATTACAAAGTGGCAGTTTAGCACCTTCTAACTCTGAGGGGGCGATGTGTAAACTGTAGCTGTATTTCCTCTAAAATACCGGCAACGCGGACACCTACCACTTGCAGCAGAGCCAGGTATCCTATGAGAATGTTGTCAAAGTTGATGTCGGAGTTCTGCCACGTCAGGTTGGCGTCGCTGCAGGCCGTGACGTTGGGTATGATGGAGGCGTTCATCGTCACTCCCCACTCGTCCACGCACTTGTGGAAGCGCCCCGCAAACAGCTGCACGCCCATGATGGAGAAGATGAGCCAGAACACCAGGCACACCAGTAGCACGTTCAGAATGGAAGGGATGGCCTGTATCAGCGCGTTCACCACAACCTCAAAACAAAAACACACACATATTAACCATTTAACCCTTAAAGCGCTGAATTAATTTGTAAAAAACATCGCAACTAAAGGGTCTTGTAAAGAACATCGCAACCAAAGGTTTTTTCAATTTGAAATCATCATAAATGTCTTAGTTAGGTCTTTCTGATTCATTTGAATACCTGTGTTATGGGTCTACGGCCGGCCGTTATAAATATTTTTACTTTTGCAGTGTGGGGATGGACTTTAGTAAAGTCTATCACCATGCTAGTAACCGAAGTTGTGGATCGTGTCAGCGAGACACAACTTTGAGAGGGGGGAAATTAAAATTGAATAATTTGGCGGTTAAAGGATTAGAGCGCTGAATTATTTTTTTAAATCATGGAGACCAAACGTTTTTTTTTTCATTTTGAAATCATCATAACTGTCTTAGTTTGCTCTTTCTTGCTCATTCGAATACCTATGTTATGGGTCTACGACCATTAGAAATAGTTTAATTCTCTCAGTGTGGGGATCATTTCTATACGTCATAATCTGACGTCTTTGAACGTCAGAAGACGGTCCCAGCACTGGAAGGGTTAACCCTTGCCCTGCTGCACCCGTATATATATACAGTTTCAAGCAGATTTTAAACCAAATAATACATCACTGAATAAAATAATATACGTCACTGGATTATAGTTTTTGGTAGATGCTCAGTTAGCCAAATAGTTCAATTTAGTGTTAATTTAAAGTCAACAACTGAGCTCCAGGGTTTAAGTGAATAAAATTTGAAAGGCCTTGTTCAGCCACATAAATGAATTGAATAGAGAGTGGGCACACCTTCATTCCTTCCCATCTGGACACGGCTCTGAGAGGACGGAGGGCACGGAGAGTTCTCAGAGCACGGAAAGCACTAATGTTATTCAACCCGGCACTCTCTGCTCCCAAGCTGATTAGCGAGATCTACAAGCAGAAAAACAAAAGTAAATTAAGAATAGCACAATCACTGCAAGAAGATAAAAACAAACATCAGAATTATTTAGATATAATTTCACTGGGATTTTAATTTTGTTACCTGTTATCACGAAGAATAAACATTGAAAAAAAAGGAAAGAATACATTTTAAATAAACCTAAAAATAGATTTAGTCATTTGTAGTGTGGGTGCCTAATTAACTAAATTTAACTAAATTTATTTAAATAGATTTTAAATAGATTTAAAAATAGGTTTACCGATAGTCCTTTGAAGTGTGGGTGAATAATAAACTACAATAATAAGCATTCCTTTGAAAGTAAAGTTTGTATATAGCATTTAAAACAAGATCTCAAGTGCTAAATCGACATTTTAGTACTGAACATACATGTATATGCCGCCCTTCACCGGGTACTCAAATCAGTAGTGTATTTGTGACAGTTTGTGTTACCCAGTAAACAGGAGACATTGACCCAATATAGTTTTTAAGTTGGACCAGCATCTACAATGCTGGCCCAACATTAAAACAACATCGGCTCAATGTCTCGTGTTTGCTGGGTGGTCGCTTGGTACTCACGGTGACAATAACAAAATCTAGCCAGCACCAAGCGTCTTGAAAGTACTTCTTGAAGCCGTAGGCTGCCCACTTTAACAACATCTCAAGCACAAAGATCACAGTGAACACCTTGTCCAACACCTTGAGGATGGTGTGAAGAGTTGGCCTCTGATGAAGGTAAACATCCTCAATGGCCTGGAAAGGTAATAAGAAAACAAATTACCTCAATCATATCATCAAATACATTCGTATAGCGTAGATAACAATGTACAATACTTTCTAATTACATATTACACTTAAATATGCTTATATAAAATGTCCAAAATGTGCACATTGACCTGCTGCGCTTGCCAAGCTCATATTTGACATTAGTGATATAGACAGTTAACAAAATTACCATTTATATGAAAAAGGGGCTCGATTTTGAGGAGAGCCCGGGTGCCTGAGGTTTCCAAAATTACTGCAGGGCTCTCTATTAGCTGCATGACTGTGCCCTTGTGGCTCGCTAGATTTTGGCCTAATGCTTCTATTTACCACAGGTCAATTTATTTCCGCCACTCAAATGAAATGATGGGTTCTGTAGATTTTCTAGGTGGGTGCCCTGCTGGCTCTCCCCTCAAATTTGCCAAAATCGAGCACTTAGCCAGGGCCATGACCAACCTCTTTAGTGGGTGGTGGTTTTATAAAGGTATCCTATGCCCAAATATTAACTTTGCGCAGATGGGTCACCTATGAGTAGGTTAAAAGATAATTATTTCACTTACAAGTGCCAGACTACTGCCGAGAATCATGCCGATGATGAACGTCTCAAAGTACTTGTGCTCCACCACTTTGTACATGTAGCAGCGAGCTGTCCACCACTTCTGTCCGATGGTGGTTTTATCCAGCATGTCGCAGCATGGAAACTGGCGCAGGCAGCACTTGGGGCAGCACTCGTCGGGATACTTGACAAACACCACGTTGACTTCGTTTATCTCCGGGCCGTCCATCTGGTCTATCGGCTTTTCCAGGCTGATGGTTTCATCCTTGCTGTAGCTGAAGTTGCTGCCGGACATGGAGCTGCTTGTGTCGTCATCATCGTCATCGTGATGGCGACAGCTATGTCGTGAGCTGCAGCTGGGCGATCTTGCCAGTTTACTCTCCCGTGAGGTGGACTTGCTGACTTTTGCGGTTGAGCTGGAGGCTTTGCTGGCCGGTCGTGTTGAGCCTTGTCCACATGCCTGTGTAAAACATAGCGTAAACTGCTTACCTGGCAAATACAAGACATTTACCAAATGTTTGACCACTGTTGGGCCAACGTCGTAGACAGTGGGCCAACATTGTTCAAACATTGGATAGATGTGTAGTGTTTGCTGGGTTACCCGGCAAATACAAGACATTTACCCAATGTTAGATAAATTGTTGGGCTACCATCTATGATGATGGTCCAACATTGAAATAACATTGGGTCAATGTCTTGTTTGCTGGGCATAAATCAACCCCTCACAACACACTGTCCCTTTCTCACATTATGTTGTACTGTTCACTATATGAAATACATAGATATCAGTCAATATTCGAAGAATGATAATTTTCATTGCATCAAAAACGTATACTATCCGAGATTTATTGCACATTAATGTTACAAAAGTTTACATTATTTAGAATTTTCTGGCTCTAATGCCACAGTTGCCATGTGAAGTATTTAGTTAATGGTGCTTTGAAATGTAGCAAGGGCTAAAACCCAATTGTTTAATAGAATATAGCTAAGTAAACAAAAGCAAAAAATATTACACAATACCTCTCCTCGCAGCTAGTGTGGCCTACATATAACTGCTCGCAGCAAAGGCACAACATTGTAAAAAAAAACATATTTAGAATTTATTTTAAGCATTGTATGTTACCTTTCCTTCCCCGTCTTCACTGGGCTCTGTTAAAAGACAAAAACAAGCTATTTCAGATCAGCATGAAAACATTCCTCATCAAATATTAATACAACTAAATCACATAACGTCTGTATTTCTCAGCTTATACGCATAAAACATGTGCATTATAATAAATGATAATTGATTATACACATTGTCTCACGTCTAGCATGTTCTTTAATTCAGAAAATGTCAACTTGACTTGTCAGGGAATGGTTCCTCTAGGATTAAGGAGTAAAATTATGTTGTTATAATAAATGTTTCTTCCAGCATTGCAGATGGCGGACCAATACTAAACCAACATTGGGTTGTTAAACATTTATTCTAAGTGCCAAGATATGCTCATTTATTTGTAAAAGAATTACTATTCAAACAATAAAAAAAACGGCCTTTTATTTAAACACTCGTCCAAAAAAATTCAACAATCTAAACTATAATTCAATGATAAAATGTTGCATTAAAATATGATACGTATGATTATCAAAATAGATACATACGAAAAAAATCTTCGAGGGAAATACAAAAACTTGCATAACATTTGCATTTTTGTTTGACAACATTACCTCTTACAGTGCGGGGATCGACTTTAGTCATCAGAATCTGACGTCTGTAGACGTCAGATTCTGTCGACTAAAGTCGTTCCCCGCACTGTAAGAGTAAAAATATTTATATTGGCCGTAGACCCATAACATAGGTATTCAAATGAATCAAAAAGAGCTAACTAAGACATTTATGATGATTTCAAATTGAAAAAAAAACATTTAGCTGCGATGTTTTTTACAAAATAATTCAGCGCTTTAAGGGTTAACGAATTGCTAATAGCCACATTTCTTCATTGTGGGCATTTACTACATAACCCTATAAGTGCCAGGTTATCCAACTAAAATTTTCAATGACTTGAAGTTGTGGGATTCAAATGAGTAAAATTTACTTTGATTTGTCAAAGTGCAGAATTTTAACCCTTTCAGCTCAGGGACCCTCTTCGAAGACTGAAAGAAATCCTTTTAGGGCACGTATCGCTGGGTCATAAAAATACAAAGA
The DNA here is from genome assembly GCA_964017125.1 of Flabesymbios commensalis. Lineage (NCBI taxonomy): Eukaryota > Metazoa > Annelida > Polychaeta > Terebellida > Flabelligeridae > Flabesymbios > Flabesymbios commensalis. Next base: position 73,097,736 of record OZ024906.1, on the reverse strand, counting down.
AGCTTGCATAGCGAAGTACTAAAGGACATTTTATATGGCAAAATTTGGGACATTTTCAGTCAAAGTCTTGGATAGTTTTACACATGTCCAACACTGCTTTAAAGCTAGGCCAGCATCTTCTACATTCGCCTATCAGAACTGGTGTCAGGCTAAGATTTAGTGGTTGCTGTCTAATAATGAGCTCATGAAAACTCACTTGCTGAGCGGAGAGGCTGAGTCACATAATTACCAGGAGTCGCAACTGCCACTTTAAAACGTGGCAGATACAATTCTTTAATACTTAGGTGATGATATATACAGCTTTGGCAGCACAAGGTTAACAAGTGTGCCGCAGTTCTAATACAACAGCGACCCATTAGGGGTCATCTCAATGTCCCAAATTACGAGCACGACTTATAGTGGCGGGTGGGTGGTTGTCTTCCATTTCATATTGATGTATTTTTCAGCTATAAATATTTTTTTCTGCTGGTATGGCGTATAAAGAGTGCCCATTCCAAAACAAGTCTACTCAGAAGCTAATAACCAAACTATCTTTTCAGCAATCCACAACTTCAAGTGACTGAAAACTTACTTGACATATATTATTATGGTAAATTATCATGTTGGGGGCTACTGGAAAAAAAAGAAGACGACCATAGCTGCCTTGGCGCTTAAAGGGTTAAGACAACCATAGCTGCCTTGGCTCTCAAAGAATTATTAGATAGTCATGTTAGTAGACAGTTTTATCTAGAGCCTATTGCAATAATACCAGCTAAACATCCACATGACAGAGAAAGAGCAAAGTGTAGTGAACGAAATGTGTTGGAAATTCAGTCTGAGCTACAGGCAATTTCAACCCTTTCGCAGTCATATTTGGAACAAAGTTGCGTCAATTTATGATCAGTCTCGATTTGATCTTTTTGAAACGATTTAGAATCAAACACAAGACGTTGAACCAATGCTGTTTTAATGTTGGCTCACCATCTACAATGCTGATCCACCATAAAACCAACATAGGGACAACGTATTGTGTTTACTGGGTTGGCTCATAACAGGAAATTATCAATGTTGACCTATCTTTAAAACAAAAATGAATGTAATTAATCAATTGATAAAATAACCATTTTGACTGTGAAAAGGTTAAAATATTCTTTAAGATTTCAAACTAGGTTTCTTTACAATGAGTTGTGTATTGATATATATAATGCTTTCAATAAATACTCAATTTCGTCCATACGCAAGTGTTGGGTTGAGATTTGTGAGGTAACAATGATCGGATCGCCCCGTAAATGATTTGCCTAAGATTCAAACCCAGGCTACAATGACTGGGAATCACAGTATGGCCAGCATTAAGTTGGAGATGTTGGCGCAATGCTGGGTGATACCACAAGCTGTAATCTTTTACTGGTTTTGCAAGGATTTTGCATAGTGATCTTTAATGATTGCAAAGCCATATTAATAAGACATCAACAAATCCACAGAATCAACCTTTATAAAAACAAGTAAAATTTTAATTTTAGACATCCAAAGTTATATGTATACAACCAACATTAATTAATATTAAAATAACCCTTCTTTCTCTTGGTTTATATTAAAATATTTCAGAGCGTCAAGGGTTAAAGGATCCATCCTGAGACGAACAACAAAGCAAACACCGTGCAACAAGTGTAATGTAGCATGCAATTTAACAAAAAAGCTACTTTCCACCAATCAAACACATTTCACAATCAACTCTGTTTTTGCAGGAGCTACATATATATGCATTGCTAAAACAAGAATGGTAAATTCTGATTTGCCTGAAAAGTAGGACACAAATTTAAAAACTAGTCCTACAGCAGGCTGTTTGAAATTAACTCTTTTTAATAACCTGATGCCAAAAATAGCTAAACATACGACATTTTGCAATAATCAAATCTATTGTGATTTGACTCATGATCAGCTAGAAACCTAATCTCCCAGTGAAAGTTGATTGTAAAGATGACAGGGCAACTTGCATTCTTGCATCGAGCAAGTCATATCAAAATATATTCCAGAGCCTCATGTGGAATATTAATTGTATTATACTATGCTTAACCAAAAAATATCAATTGGCATATTTTTGTTATTATATAACATTTAATTTTAGCAATATATCTAAAACTTACATGACAATTACAGTATAAATTTGCCAATTGTGGAATATTTCGGCTCTGTAATATACATTGAAGTGATCAGCTAGGTGCAGGCGGCAAGACAATGTTGGTTTACCATTGGCCCACCTTATGCTACTTTGGGTCACTGCTAAACCAACATTGGGAGCCCTATAAGTTGGCTACTTGTAAGTTGCTACCACGTCATCAAGACGACTCTGTGGTTTGCATGTATGTGGAAAGTTGTCGTTACTACTCGAGGGGTTTTCTCTAGTTTTGTTGTCATCCAACAAGCTAAGATTACAGACCTATCTAGTGCATTAACAGGAAAACAGGTGTTGAAAACATTACTATGATTTTATGAAATGTTACAGAAAAATTTAAAACAAATTGAAAACGATTGATTTGAATTCATAAACGATAAACAGCAAACAAAAGACAACAAAATAAATACAGTAGGTAGAAGCCGAGTAGAAAAGAAATGATTCCGCCTAGATGAGTAGACTACATGAGGACGTGAGGCCATGCTGAGATGAGTGAGGGCGAGGTGAGGAGGGACAGGCAACGACGCAGAGCAAGAGGGGAGCAGTGAACGGGAAGTGCCACATAATGTACGTACCGTAGGGAGATACAGGTGAGTAGCCTACGTGGGACATACTCGTGCCCTTAACCAGACGCAATGTAAACGTCCTCAGATCTTGCGAAAACAACACAGAAAAATAACCACCAAGAATTAGCCGACCTTCTACCAGCTTTTGTTATGTTATTGACTAGCAGCTTCAACTCTATCCAGCTAATTACTTTATTGCTAAGTTTATACTAAACAAATATCTGTGATTTTATGCATTGTCTAATTTGTAGATTAAACCTTTCAGTGCGGGGACTGACTTTAGGCGCCGTCTTAAGTCGACCCCGCACTGAAAGATTAAAATATTGTAGACCCATAACATATTCAAATGAAGCGGAAAGAGCTAACTAAGACATTTATGATGATTTCAAAATCGTAAATTATCTTGGTTTATATGAAGAATATTTCAGCGCCAAAAGGTTTAAAAACACAAAAGCATGTGCAATTTATAGCTCACAAATAGAAAATTAATTTATTTCAAAATAATCACTGATGACCTATAGTATATTTTTCAACAGTAAATTTGTGTTTCTAAATTAAATATATTTCCACTTTCTGTCCTAACCAGAACATTTGTTCTACAAATTAATGCTACCTATTTTCAGAAGAAAGAATCTGCCAAGGCAGTTCATGATTTTTTTTTCTGTTTAATACATATCATATTTAAGATATTTGAGCCATTGCTGTTTGAATCTAATATAAACTTAGATTTCTCTTACATGATTTAGAGGGTTTAGCAAAGGTTATAAGATTATGTGCGAAAGAATTACCAAATATCAGACTAATGTATCAGCACTACCCAACAGAATAAATGAAGTCATTATAAGTCAAAACTGAATGACAAGTCAAAACTGTTAATTGAAACACATTTTAGTTATTTTCTGATTATGCACATATCATGGTTAGATTTGGAAGTTCAATTGTGAGCTTGAGTGAAAAATAAAAATCACAATTGCTTCCTTAGCTCATGAAGATAGAAAGCTCTGCAGGAAAGGGACTATTGTGTTATGACAATAGAAAGACAAATGATCAAAACTCACAGGGCCAATAAATACAGTAAAAAGCAAAACATAATATCAGACTCTGCTAGGATGCTAAAGACGTTTGCAAAAAAACAAAGGAAAATAATACAAAGGAATCAAATAAATGTTTTGGTGTTTTCTTGAAAAAATTGAATTTATTAAAAAGAATACTACTAATCGTTCATAATATATCAATTTAATTTGTAAACTAAAAAATTAATGTTAAGATAGTATTACTCAGGGTTATTCATCTAGCTGTATACCATTATCTATAAATATCTATGGGTTTACACTCATGTATAGGGTTAATTGTCATTGTCAATTAGAGTATGCTACGTAAATATCACATTTTTACTGGTTTATATAACAATACTAGTGTTGTGCTTGGGTCCAAAGCAATACTTTTTCTATCATACAAGGAGCCAACTTGTAGGCAGAAAGCACACAATAAAACTTCACAGATAACAGGAATCCGCAAAAGTAAAATGGAAAATGTACCTTGCGTGTAACACAGGTACAACCAAAAAGGGGAGTGGATGAAAATCACTACCCAAAGAAAGGTGCAAAGCTTAACGAAGAAATAATGTAAATGTGAACAAAGAATGGTGCGCTCTTCAAGGATAAGCAGCCTAGTTGTTAGCAAGTGGAGACGGCTCATGGAAACAAACTGCTGCCCCCCCCTCCCATCTATAGTTCTATTATGACATTGTTGATCATTGTAATATTCGGTGACAAAGGATCAGACATGTATGTCTCTATTATTAAACAAGAATAAAACTCTTTAGCCCTTACAGCGCGAGGATAGACTTTAGACATCACATTCAACGTCCATAGATTTCAGATTCTGACCTCTAAAGTCGATCCCCGCAATGTAAGAGTGAAAATATTGCTAATCCAATAATTCTATTTTAACAGAACAATTAACACAATATTAAATGCCTTTTCTCTTCCAAAAGCTGCACTAGTCCCATGGGGCTGAAGGGGTTATTTTTAAATAGGGTCTCAGTCCTTTTCTATACCAAGGAAACCAAACGGCACAAGAGTGGGGAGCAAAAATCTGTGTTCCCTTCAAAAATAGTGTGAAAATAAAGCCGGGGAGCAGATAGTCAGAGTTTTGGATCGAGATCAAACTGATGAAGAAAAGTGGGAGACAAATCTTAGGATCTGTACCTTTATTGTCATGTGGACTGTCGTCATCACTGGCGTCTTGTTCAAACAGTCGCCCATTTCTCATTGGTATATCACCGTCAGCCAGGGCAAGGCAGTCCTTACTGCTAAGATCTGTCTTGGTCATACTCGGATCAGGATCTACCACCATCAGCCCTCCGCCTTTATGCCGTATCTTCACCTGGATTTGGGAGTCACATTTGTGATATTTGAGTTTTCAGTAGAAGACATGCCAATAACTAAAGGGGTTTTAACATTTTTCTCACTGCTGATTTATTAAATTTGTATTTCTTGAAATAAATCTAAAATGTTCAGTTAATTATTTTATATCCATCTACCTAAATTAACTTGTGTATGAATGTTAAGTTTTGTGTGCATCTAATTTGTTTTGACACTTTGTCACCTTGGATATGAAAGGGTGTATCTGCCACTTGACAATGTGGCAGATACACCTTTTCATATCCAAGAGGACGAGCTGTCTTACTTATACGGCTGTATCAATATATGTATAAAAAGATCATGTGTATTGGCAAACTACAAATCTTTTGATTTTTTGATCATTAACACCTATCACCGTAGACTATTTAATCACTATTTAGTCACCATCACCACAATCAGATACACACAATATTCTAAGCTTGTTTTTTCAGTAAGTCTACCTTCACACAGTAGAGCACATGAGATTTGATGAACAGCACAAAGCGATTGATTCGATCAATTGCCTCCTGGAGCTTGTTTGGTTCAGAGTCTTCCTGGGACTGCTGCAATGACTCTGCTCCAAAAGAGCTCAGCAACAGAGCCAAGAAGAGGTTCAAAACCTGATGAGAAAAAAAAAGGACAAGTGAGTGAGTTTGCATTCTATTCCCTACTAAACTGATATAATTTCCACCCCTAGCGGTTTTAGAACAAAATATTCGAAGATTTCTATGGCAAATTCACATTTGAAAGTGTTGAAAAGACTGATGATCATCTCATCAAATCCAATAGGCAGTATAAAATAAGAATATAAAAAAAGCAGATACTGCCTTTTGACATTGCCCGGTAGATTTGTAAGACAGGGGCACAATTGCTAGAGTGGCTGACTGTCATTCCAGTCACGACAGCACCCCGTGTATGACCCTGCCGACCTTACAACACGAAGATCGCTGGAAGTAATCCCCGTTTTTCCCCCCTGTAAATATGAATAGGTGATCGATGCAATGGTAGCTCGTCGTGTTATGGTTGAAACCAACGTTTTTTTCCACCAAAGTAAACCCTTAACACTTTAACTGCCGGTGCCACATATATTCTGGTTTTCATTTTTTATTAGCACATTAAGTATCAAATCTGAATAATTTTCACTCATTTGAAGTTGTGGATCACGTCAGCGAGACACAACTTCAAGTGGGTGAAAATTCAAAATGATTAATTTGGTGGTTAAAGGGTTAAAGCGCATGGAATACATTGTTCAGTAGCGAGCAGCAGTTCATCCCAATTTCATTAGCGAACTATTTATACCCCTACATCGATGAGAAGGTTGTAATGTGATTCTCAGCTTGAAGGAAAAAAGGGGTTAACCCTTAGAGCACTGAGCTATTCAATTTAAATTTTCATTCACTTGAAGTTGTGTCTCGCTACCGCGATACACAACTTCAAGTGACTGAAAATTTGTGTTATTTGTGAAATTTAAGTCCCATATATATCAGTGTTTGAAGATAGAAGGCATATTTCATTTTTAACAACTGGTTATCAGGGGTTATACAGGTGCTAAAAAAATAGAGAATGTCTACTGTAGTCGACATCAGTGTTCTAAGGGGTTAAGTGAATCAACAATTTGGAAGCAAAAAGGCCCAATATTAACCCAGCATTGGGTCAACGTCTAGCAGGACAAGGATTAGAGCACCGCAAATACAAGCCATCGATTCAATGCAGGGTCAATGTCCACTGTCCACTGGTCCACTGTCTATGACGCCGGCTGGCCCAACATTGCCCCGGCATTGGGTAAATAGCTCCTGTTTGCTGGGAGGTTGACAAGAGCATGATGAAAGGCTGTTGCTAATACGGCTCTGCAAAGCCAAAAGGCAGTATCTGCTTACTTGAAAAGTAAGCAGACACTGCTTTTTGGCTTTGCACGGCGGGATACTCACCACCAGATTGCCGATCACCATGGTGAGGAGGAAGAAGGGAATGCAGACGTAGCCGGTACAGTACATGCAGTTCCACATGGACTCTATCCACTCGCCGCAAAGCACACGGAATACAATCATAAAGGAATGAAGGAAATCTGTAAAATTCCACCGAGGAATCCCCTCCGGGAAGTATGTGAGGTTGTAGTTTTGTCCAAACAGTTGCATTCCCATCACTGCAAAGATGAATATGATGATGGCCAGGACAAAACAGAGATTTCCAAGAGCTCCCATTGTGCGACCGATGATACCAATTAGCAAGTTGAGTGTCGGCCATGATTTTGCTAACTTGAACACACGTAACTGCAAGAAGAAGAAACCGATTATAGTGATTGATGTTAAAATAATGAATGCTAAATACATTTATCCCTCTAAATTAACCATTACAGCGGGGATTGACTTTAGTCGTCAGAATCTGACATCTGTAGACGTCAAATTTTGACGACCAAAGTCGATACCTGCACTGTAAGAGTAAAAATATTTATAATGGTTGTAGACCCATAACATAGGTATACAGATGAATCAGAAAGAGCAAACTGAGACAGTTATGACGATGTAAAATCTAAAAAACCTTTTGGTTTCCATGGCTCATACAAAAATAATTCAGCGCTTTAAGGGTAAAATGAATTTTGGTATACATGAGGACAGATGAAGTGAAGGCAAAAGTATTATGCATTAGCCCATAAGCAATAATAAATGTATAACTGCACACTATTTCATTAGTGACCATTAAATTTAAAGTTAGGGCCATTAAGTCTTTTGAGATGGCCTCATAGAAAATTGATCACTGGGGAACGATCAATCGCCCTAGAAATACCCTGAAAACAACCCTTTATGCCACAAAGTTCATGGGCAGTCTCAGTTTACCCTCACAACGCTGCAATATTTGTGTAAAAATCATGATGACCAAAGAGTTTTTTTAATTTGAAATCATTTAACAGGTCTTAGTTTGCTCTTTCCAATTCATTTAAATGCCTATGTTATGTGTCTGTGGCCATTCTAAATTTTCAATTCTTTGAATGCGGGGATCCACTTTAGACATCAGATTGTGATGTATTAAGTGGGTCCCTGCACTGAAAGGTTCATAAAACAAGTGTTTAACAAAAGTGTTGATCATCAAGTAATAAGCTCCCGGACGGAGAAGAAATACTCACCAAACGGAAGGATCGGAGGATGGAGAGACCTTTGACATTTGCCAGTCCCAGCTCTACTAAACTGAGAAACACTATGATAATGTCAAAGCAGTTCCACTTATCCTTCAAATAGTTGATGGGATTGAGGGCTATGACCTTGAGCAAGGCTTCAACGGTGAAGATAGTTGTGAAAACCTGTTAACAAAGACCATGTAGCATTTATCAATAACAGTTAAAGTCATTATATAACAATGTTTATTTTGCCAAAAAAAGGATCACTCACTGTAATCACAGAACAGAATTATAAATTGCTTGACATTAAATATTTAACCCCAATATCATTAGGTGATTTTATATTAACCCTTTCACCTTTAAACACGCCTATATTAATTTTAAAGCTGTTCAGTTGGCTGACTAAATCAATGATATTGGGAATGAAATGAGTGTTGCAAATGATTGGTCTCAAAATAAATACATGAGTAATTTTCATCCACTTGAAGCTGTGGGTCGCTGTAGCAAGACACAACTTAAAGTGGGTGAAATTTTAAATAATACAACCTAGAGGGAAAAGGGTTAACATGATAAATCACAATTGTAGTTGTGATTGGTCCCCAAAGGGTTAACATTATTGATTCAGTAGAAGGTAAAATTTCTTCTGACAATAAGAACTCTAAAGAAAACTACTGTTGTATTTTATATTTAGTCAATCTGATATATTTAACACTTAAAGTGCTGAAAATTTTTTGTATAAGCCATGGAGACTAAAGGTTTTTTCAATTGGACCTATGTTATGGGTCTACGGCTAATCTCAATTTTTAATTGTTTCAGTGCGGGGACGGACTTTAGATCTGAATCAGAATCTGACGTCTAAAGTCACAGACGTCAGATTCTGACACCTAAAGTCGGTCCCCGCACTAGAAGGGTTAAAACTCACATAATTGCCCAAAATTAGCGTATTGGCCAGGCTTTCGTCCATGTCGTGTTGATCGAGTGCCATGAACAAAGTGTTGACAACAATACAGAGTGTGATGAACAGGTCGACAAATGCATCCATGATGAACAGGTCTACGTAGTGTGCAAATTTCCTCCAGCAAGGTGAGCATTCGTAATCGAAGATAAGCTGTAGGCATTTCTCCTTGACGTATTCCTTCCTGGTCATACCCTCAGGGTGCAAGAAGCCGTGAAATAGCTCTAGAAAATATAAGAAATCATGTTAGTCACTGCATTTGTTCAACTCTTGGTAGTGCTGACAAAAACATTAAGTGGATGAAGATATTTTTACAAGCCTCTCGCACACAAATATTAGATGACATTATTCAACAATATATGTACTTTTATTTAAGTCTGCAAAATTGACTACTTGATGATTCATTACAATGTTTTAATACAAGTGGAAAAAAGAATAAATACAGTTAAAATTTGCCACACAACACTACAAAAAAGTGATTTTTGGTGCTCTTGATGTAATCTGTATGCTTATGTATTGGCTTCACATGTCATAAAAAATATAGAGAGAGCGTAATTGGCTGGTCTGAAAACCATTCACACTGTAACAATCCTCACCGTTACACTTACTTCTTCTGTTTCCTGATGCATGATTTATCAGATCTTTTAGCACAAGCACATCTGAAACACAAATAATGTGACATATTAACTGATTTGTTATGTGTGTAGTCCTCCCAGCAAACACGAGGCATTGGCCCAATGTTGGGTTTATGTTGGCATCAGCCCAACATTGAGCGAATGTCTTGCGTTTGCTGGGCTGCTCATCTATATATATGTAGTTAATCCTTAAAGCGCCGAAATATTTTTGTATAAACCATGGACACCAAACGGTTTTTTTCAATTTGAAATCATCATAAATGTCTTAGTTAGCTCTTTCCCCTTCATTTGAATACCACTCTTAAGGGATTAAAACCGTTAAAAATATTTTAACTCTTTCAGTGCAGGGATAGAAGTCAGAATCTGAGGGATTCTGAGGGAATTGCTTGTAGAGGGCATTGCTGCAAAAATGCACAATTCAATGAAAAATTAGCATGAAAACATCTTAAGACCACGAAGTATTGAGACTGAAATAGAAGTATTTTAAATCTTTATGGTGTATTATCGCTGTATATGTTTAATTGAATGAAATCACTATTTGTCCTATTAAGATATAAAAGGCCATCAGGAATGGATCAAATATTATATACAAAATTATATTGTATAAATGTTATACAAATGTTTTATGTTTACCGGTACTGGGTACATATAAAGAAAAGAAATACCCCAGGTAAACATACCATTCATGTCCACCATTGTGGCGCTAGGCGTACGACAGATGAAAGGGTTGTCAGGGAAAAGCTTGCCTTTGGCTGTTTCACTCTCTGACCCACTACTGGAAGACTCCTGTTTGTAAAAGATCAAATTGTACGCTTGTAAAATACCAATTAAACGTAAAGGCAATACAAATACATCCAGTAAATATGAAACAAGAGCTCAAACGATGTGTAAATAACTCTATTCAAATGAAAAAAAGACAGCTTAGACATATTTATCAAATATTACGACACAATTAGTTTAACATAAAATTGGCATGTATTCAATAATATTGGATCTATACTGTATAACTACTAAAGACATGTTTGAATTATATACAGGCCAAGTACCCGGTAAACACGAGATTTTTATCAAGTGCTAGTTGAATGATATACTGCCATCAAAGACTGTGGCCCAATATTATACCAGCATTGGGTCAACATTGTGTTTCCTGGTAACATCATCATCATATGCATGTACAAAAAATAAATATCCAAATAGATTTGCATTTTTCTCCTCGTAGGCAAATATGAACTTCTATGCAAGACATACAACAGTAACTGTTTACTTTACAAGTAAGCAGTTACAGTTGTTTGGCTTTTCAAAGTTACAATCAGACATTGTTACAATATTTTTAACCTTGCAACAAGTGTGTAATATTTTTATACTTTCTTGGACAACATAAGATTTAGCATCAGGCTATTTCTCCATTTTGCAGAAGAAGCAGGGTCAGTAAGCATGTGCAGCCATGACATATTCATCATGGCTCCAGCAAATTAATATAAGTGACGCATACATGTAGGACATATCTGCCACATCGTAAAGCTGTAGATATGTACACTCCATCTTGACCCTTCAAGCGCTGAGCAAGAGAAAGTATTTTTTTAATCTGTTTTTTTATTAGCCGGTTAAATCACTGTTATTGGGAATCAAATGTGTGGTTAAACATGAAGATCTGCAAATGTTTGGTCTCAAATTAAATTTGTACACATTACAAGTTGTGTCTCGCTACTGCGAACCGCAACTTCGAGTGATAACTTAGCGGGAGGAGAGTTCAAGATCCTAAACTACTTAATCAAATATGAGTAATTTTCACCCACTTGAAGTTGTGTGTCGCGGTAGCGAGACACAACTCCAAGTGGGTGAAAATTTATGTATGATCTACTGCAGCCTTTGACAGAATGGGCCTACTACCAAATTTCTACATGTTTGTAAGTAAATTTCATTATACAAGTTGTCTAGCTACAGCTATACAAGGCCTATTTGAAGAAAGAGCGATAAAAAAATGCTTTAAAATACAGTATCAAATTTGTGTGAGATGAATGTACCATACTGCTCTGCAAAACCAAAAAGCATTATCTACTTATTAGTAGAGTAAGCAGATACTGCCTTTTGGGTTTTCACGTCAGAGTACACTACCTCTATTATCCACATTCTTTCACTGCAAATATAAAAGTATTATTCACATAGACATATCTAGTTTCTGTTCCACATCAATATTGTGATCTAGAATACCCGGTACACACGTACAAATGCTATCCAGCCGTGTACAGTACAGTGTACAGTAATATGCGTAGGGTAAACATCATTATCTATTCCAATAATATTTCTACATACTAAGTGCCTAGTAGCACAAAGGATGTTTGAGTACTAGTGGCAGTGCAAATCTATGTTTGCTGCAAGTGTTTTTATTTAAAATTACTATCCCTTTAAAAAATTATCAAAGGAAATTTACATATGTGCATTAAAGTTAAAATTTCAAACACCTTTGATAAAACCATGAAATTTGTATGTAAAATAGTTCTCTAACAATATATTTTTTCATTAGAAGGGATAATAATATGGGGTGTCAATGACACTGGGCAAGGCAGAGGGTGATGACTACTACACCTGGAGATATGTTATGCTAGCTGGGAATTCCCGGGGAAAATCAAGGAGCCTGTGCTTTATTGGTACTGGGCGACTATACCTACTTGTGTTCAGTCTCTATAACTAGGAAGATGGAGATGTGGCTGTCTAAAGATAACAAACACCCAAGTTTTGTCAAGTACCAAATATATGTGAAAACCATGGAACGGCAGAAGAGTTGAACTATGTAGTGATTTAGAGTGGTAGTGATTTAGATTTGTAGGTTTCGCAGCAAGTTAACATTGCAAAATCTCATTCAATCTGAACAAAATTTTCATGACACAAGTGTTTCAAGGTCTGTATTTCAAATTGTTCAAATCCAGCATTTTTGAAACAGTTGTCAAGTCACCTATGAATTAGGTAAACATTAATCAGTGCTGTCTAAGCACACATAGTGCCTTATCTGGTAGTAAGACTAGCTAGAGAACAAAAGTCATGGCCGGCAATTCCCCAAGGCAATCAACGAGACGTTAGACCTTTGATTGGGACAATGTTGTGACCACACCAACCAAAGGCCTAACCCAGCAAACAAAAGTCATTGACCAAATGTTGGCCTAATGCTGAGCCAACACTTCTTGGACGTTGCCTCAACATTAAACAAACATCGGGTCAATTACTCATGCTTGCTGGGAAGCCTCGGTCTATGCCGTTGCATTTGAGAATGCCGGCACATGTCCCTATGGTGTTATCACACAAACTGCCTATGGTTACATTCATTGTTGTCACTATTGGAAACACTTCTGGGTTGCTATGGAGATGCTATTATTGTGGATGACTGTGAGATGACCCTGTAATGTAAGTCGTTGTTAGTGCCAGGCAAAAGGGGCCGAGTAAAAGCTTCAAACAAAGTATGTACCGGTAGTCATTCAGAAACATAAAGTTCCCGGAGAAAAGAGGAATGGCAAAGTGCACAGGAAAGAAAGGGGTAAACGCCTGTTTCTTACCGAGAAGACATAGTCATTGTTCAATGAGCATGCAGTATAGATTGCTGAATTCAATCATAATGATAGCAGAATGCTGGGAAAAGAAAAGTGTCAGAAAAAGACTGTGACAAAAACACAACTGTGAAAATATACATAAAATTGCTGCCATTACAAATTGCAAAATTAATGCTGAAAAAAGTACAGAAAAGAGGTAACAAAATAACAAATACAATGACAATTGTCTTGAATATATCATTGAAAGTGTTAGAAGGTTTTGACTAATTACTGTTGACAATCCAGCAAATATGATACTGGTAAAATGGACCAATTTGACACAATTTTGGCCGTATGACTGTAATGTAGGTCCTGTACTGAACCTGTGTCTGGGCAAGAATAACCTCTGGGACATTTCTTACAGGGTGGTTAAGCTTATGTCAATTGCGATTGGTTTAATGAAATTTCAACAAAATAAAAAGTCAATTGCAAAGTATTTCGATTCAACCATCATCACTTCAGTGAGGTGTTATTCAATTGATATTCAATTGAAATGATATTTCAGTTTGTACTTATTTACTGTAAAAAAGAGAGATTGACAATACAAATTACAAGTAAACTTGACATACCAGTAGTTAAAAAATTACAATTCATTTTATATTCAAATAAAGAAGATAACCAAAAATATCATGCAATAAGCAAACAAAGAGTGGTACGATATTACAAATAATATATTAGAAAAGTAACGAAGACTTACATTGTCATCTGACTTGGTTTTGTCCACTACTATCTCTGGAAACAATGTATGAGCTTGAGGCTGTTTTTTACGGAATGATACATTCCATTGGAAGTGAGTGGGTTCTCTATTGGAGTTGCCCCTGTCTCGGGGTGTTAACTGGTATTCCCCTGGCCCTCTCGAGCGCTGAGACGCAAAACTGCTACGCCTTGAGCCAGGCATGAAGCGGCTTTCTAACTGTGACATTTTGCTGCTGTAGGATGTAGAGCTGAGGCGGCGACGGTGGCCAGCAAACACCAACGCCCCCTGCTGAGTATGTTGTAGGTTGCATAGGTCTTCAGACGTGGGAGTGACAGCATTAGAGTCATCAGCATATGGCAGGTCTAGATTGTGAAGGTAGGGTAATACAAGGGGCATGCGGTCACCTCGCGGTGATGGCCGCTTCTTGCCCCAACTAAATTTACTGTCTCTACGACTATCTCTTCTATATGTGTAGGGTGATCCGGGTAAACTCAGGCTTGGCTGCTTTAATACACAAAATAGATACCAGAATAAATATAAAGAATTAATGGTATACGCCCGTATATATACGGTTTCAAGCATGTTTTAGATCAATAGAAATATCACTACATCAACAGTATTTTCAAGATAAGTGTTGTTAATTAGGGAGACGATGGCAATGTACTAGGTAATGTTGAATATTTCCCATAATATTATAAACAAGAGGCCTGAAGTCCTATATCATCGGATGATCCCCCACCATAAATCAGGTGATTGTAAAATGTGAATTATTTCTGACTTCAATTTTTGAGTTTTTGAGCCAACAAAAAATTCTGAAGTTTATCCATGCCGGATGCTGGACAGAATCCTGGCGCGACTAAAATCCCCCTCCCCCTACGGGCGGGGGATAAAAAATAACAATAAAGTAACTCCACTTATTTCAAATGCAAAATTACAATTACAAGAACCTGTTGTATGTATACAGTAAATGTTGCACTACTCTAATTTTATATTCATTTGAAATTTGCTTAGATGTTGAATTTGCCTGCTTCAAAAGAATAAGGATTATTTACACAACTTATGTTTGACAACAAATATTTAAAAAAATTGAACAACCATATACATATAAGAGTTTGAGTAAAATATGATAGTCAATCAATTTACCATTTCACCACAGTTATATTTATAACAACATATATATAATAAACCAATACTTGTATAACGTTTGGCCAACATCACAGATGGTGGGTGAACATCGATGTCCAATAAATAACTCTTACTTTCTTTCCGCGGTTTGTGACAATACTGAGTGTGCGATCCATGCCACATTCTGATTTCATACTAATCCTCTCTTTATCCTCGATGGCAAGTGACTGTACAGGAATCATATCTGAATGTTCAATACTGGACATAGATGGGCTTTTCGGTCCTCCGCCATGCAAAAGTGCTTCTTGCTCCATAGCCATTTTGTGTGCTTCCTGCTCACAATAAAAACATTTCATCTTATTTTTTACAGAATGAGAATCATATTAATCTGTAAAAATAAAAAAATCAATTTCACCACATTAGACCACAAATAAATTCTTGTTATAATCATGACTTAAACTAGATTTAAATAGTATCAAATTTTGTGATCGATTTTGCAAAACCTTAAGCACAATACAAATATTTAAAAGATAAGCTGGAAATGTCATTCCCGACAGAATAGAAGAAGAGTCAGATCTGCAAGAGGGTAAAGAATATATTTGCTAAATTTGAGTACAATTTTTTTATCAAACTTGCTAAATGAAGACACTGTAAAAAAAAAAAGAGACAATAATATTGGTAGAAAACAACAATAGTTGTATGACGACAGATATTGTTGTTAGATTGACGAACCTGTATGGCTTCTTCTTCTGCCTCTTCATCTTCTTGATCCTGTTTTTGCTGCTCGTCATATGACATAGCCACAATGGCCAGGATTAGATTGACCAGATAAAACGATCCAAGCAGAATCACCACCACAAAGAACAGCATGTGCCACGGCCCGTTTGCTCGAATAATCTGTGGGAAAAAGGTGGATTATTCTTATTATCCTGCATATCTCTCAAAAGACCCTTTTCAAAAAAAAAAATATTATCGGACACTCACATGAAATAATAAATTAGTTTATATACGAGTGATAATGATTTTCCATTAATTTAAAGGTGACATTGCTTCAAATTAATTTATGATAATCCTATGTTATGTCTTTTTGCAAAGTTTAAATACTCATTTCATTTCAAATAAGTTCAAGTGGATGAAAATTTAAATAAACTTGGTGGGAAGTACAGAAATGCGCAGAAATGTTATTTAAAATTGCTAGGCTTTTCCACCATTTTGCTGCTTTAAGGAGAATATTACTACATGTATCATATTAACTACTTCACTTCCAGGCCGAAGTGCATGCCAGGATCCAGGGATCCTGGTGTAACTATAGTAAATCCGACAGAAATTTCTTTCATGTATGATTACGTAACATGACGAATCACCACGGAAATTTCCGTCATGTATGGTAGTGAAGAAATCCTTTAACTGCCAAATTATTCAATTGGAACTTCTACTCGCTTAAAGTTGTGTCTCGCTGACGCGATCCACAACTTCAAGTGAGTGAAAATTATTCAGATTTGACAAAATGGAGGTCAACTGTTTTCAAATCTTACTGATTGTTGTCACATTTTATCTTTAACATGTTTGAAATGTGGTACTTCGGGAATGTGGTACTTCGGGACCGGCAGTGAAAGGGTTAAGACTAACTATTGATGTAGGCATTATAATTAAAAATATCCTGGATTTTAACGAATGAGCTGTTTCTAGACATACCAGTTGATATAAATTTTCCCAATAATCCTGGGTCATCAGACGGAAAGCGCAGAGCATAGCCCAACCAAAATTGTCAAAGCTAGTATACCCGTGGTTTGGGTTGTCACCAATACTGCGACATGTGTAATTTTCTGGACATTGTCTGGAAAATATAGAGCAGAGAGTTACAGCAAACACGACAGCAACAGAACAAAAGCTTGGTTATATCCACCCAAACAGGAAGGATACAACAAAAATAACAATTCTGCTGTGCAAAGCCAAATGGCAATAACTGCTTAATTGAAAATTAGCAGTTACTGCCTGTTGTTCTTGAAAATAGCATTTTTTACATCAAACTAAAGCTTTTAGAGATAAATGTATGATAGTAAAATCTAATACTCGAGGATGCCAAATTATAAAAGCATCCTCATGCTTTGCTACAATAATTTTAATCACATATTTCATGTATATTTTATGTACAAAACAGAAACTGAAATGCAACACAGCCCGTGTATTGCTAAAGAGTTTGTAAGTATTTTTTATTCATTTAAAGCTGGAATTGCTAACGCAATTTCCAGCTTCAAATGAATGAAAAATTGTATTAGTTATGAATAATAGACATCTGCCAAATTGAATTATTGGATTAGCTGAGCATCTAACACAAGATATGTTATAATTTTCAGTGGTATTTTATTTAGTCTGAAATTAGCTTGAAAACGTATATATATACGGTCTTAGCAGCACAATGGTTAATGTAACTTACTCATAACCACTTGAGTTTCCACAAAGTTTGTACTGGTTCGAATCAGCTTCTAATAACCAATTTTCTGGAATGAAATTGTCTAATTTTATATACTCTATTTCAACATGCATGCATTCCTGAGTGAAAATCAGGCAATTTAGGAGTGTTTAAACTAAGTGTAACAATGCTCACAGCAACACTGTCATTTAATTTAAACAACTCTGATGTAAACTGGTAACTCTGTATAAATCCCTGTATGTGATAATCCAAGTTTAGGCTGATACAAAAATAAAACTATTACATTTAGTTACATTTCAGCTTAGAAAGCTTTCAGGAAAACTAATACTGAAACTTGGCTGATCTGAGGTGGAGTAACCCCTCCCCCCATTCCGCAGCCCTTGGACACATTATGAAAATATTTGTGTTTTATGGCTTTTGAGAGTACCGGTACTCAAAATGTTTATCAAACAATCATACATCCAACCATCTCCTCACTCCCAAAGATTCCTGCAAAGGATTTGCACATTTCACAGATATGATAGTTGACAAAAACATGTAAAATCAAATATGAATGCGATATGAGTCTAAACCATGTGAATGCATCATTATTATTTTTTATTCAATGTGTAATTTAATAGCTTGAAGTGGACAAATATCTAAATTCAATACCGGATATTGGTTTACTCTGCTAAGCAGTCGTTTCTACTCCATTCTATTAGAAGATTAAATCACGGTTATTCTTTTTGGTCTCAAATTGAACAAGACATTTTCACCAGCTTCAAGAGGGTGAACATTTAACCCATACAGTGTGGGGATCGACTTTAGTCGTCAGAATCTGACGTCTGTAGAAGTCAGATTCTGACCATTAAAGTCTATCCCCGCACTGTACAAATATTTCTATTGGCCGTAGACCCATAACATAGGTGTTCAAATGAATCAGAAAGATTTAACTAAGACATTTAAGACAATTGCAAACTGAAGAAAACCCTTTGGCCTCCAAGGTTTTCATTAAGGATCAAATAAGATAACATAGCGGGAAAGAGCTAAAACATTATTGCTCGACAATCAGTCTACGAACCTTTTTGATTGTAAAATTCCATTTTTTCCTCAAATGTTTCATTTGTAAAGTTTCCAGAACCATCAAACACACACTTCACCCTTAGGGTGCCTTGGTAGATTTGCAAACCAACTAAGGCAAAAATTGCCAGAATGAAAACGCTCAGAATCATAACATCACGAAGACGGCGAACCGCCTCCAATAAGGCACCTACGATTGTTTTCAAGCCTGCAAAAAAAAAAGAAGAGTAAGTTAATGTTTATAAATAAAGAAAATTACAAATCAAGCATACCCTTTTAAGGCTGAATTTACCATTGTTATCTTCATCTACTACAAGCCGCGAATTGCTGTCGCAATTCTCGACTGGTAGTGGATGAAGAAAATTGCCATGTATTGGTAAACCAGTTTCATGAAAATTTCCGTTCTAAAATGTATGGATGTATGAAAATTTAGTCTGTTTTCAGGAATGGAAAATGATGCTTTAATGCATCGTGAGGGCTCAAAGGGTCAAGCCCCGGAGCTCTGAGCTTTACAATTTAAATTTTGAAGGAGTTGTCTTGCTACTGCAACACACAACTTCAAGTGACCGCAAAATTAGGTGATTTGTGAAATTTAAGTCCCAACATATATCACTGTTTCAAGATGGACAACATAAATTATTTTTACAAACGTATTTTATTTTTAACAACTTAACAGGTGCCAATACAAG
Source organism: Flabesymbios commensalis (assembly GCA_964017125.1). Taxonomy (NCBI): domain Eukaryota; kingdom Metazoa; phylum Annelida; class Polychaeta; order Terebellida; family Flabelligeridae; genus Flabesymbios; species Flabesymbios commensalis. The sequence continues at coordinate 73,078,326 of OZ024906.1, read as the reverse complement.
CACAGAATGACCACTGTAGTCGACACTACTACCGTACAAAGCCAAAAGGCATTATCTGCTTACTTTATAACTTAGCAGATACCGCCTTTTGGCTTTGCAGAGCAGATCAGTGCTCTAGGGGTTAGTGTATGTTTCAAGCAACTTAAGAGGAGAGGATTGCAGACTTTATATGTACACAATCATGATATTAGCATTGTTTGGGTTAAATATTGTGTATCATAGGCGATACAATATTTAACACCATCTTTAACACCAAGATGCAAAAGTTACTGCTACTCACATCAACATTGGCCATTCACATTTCAAGTACTTTTCAGCAAAATTAATATCGATAATATTGTGTTTGAAATTTGTAATCCATTATTTTATAACGCTGATGACAGGACAAAGGTATTATAATTACAGATCACAAAACTTATCACTAGTTGTGTCCAACGAACACGGGACATTGACCCAATGCTGGTTCATTGTCGGGCCAACAATAAAACAACGGATAGATAGCACTATAAAAACTTACCAGGAACAACAGCTACAGTCTTGAGGGCACGTAACACTCGACATGTTCTGAGAGCAGTGAGATTGCCCAGTTCTAAATTTGGGAGCATGGTAATATATCTGCAAGAAATAGCAAACAGTGCATTTATGCAAAAAATATTAAATAAGTCAGATATATGTATCAGTAAATATGCTAAGTATATTTATTAACCACTTCAGCATGAGGACAGACAGTTGAGGTCAGAATCTGACGTATGCAGATGTCAGATTCTGATGTCTAAAGTCGATACTGGCACTGAGAGATTAAAACAATTATAATGGCTGTAGACCCATAACATGGGTATTCAAATGAAGCGGGAAGAGCTAACAAAGCATTAATGATGATTTTAAATTTAAAAAAAAACTTTGGTCTCTTGGTTATTTGAAATATTACAGCGTAGTAAGGATTAGGCGAAGGTGTGCTCGCAGTGTGCCTGTACAGCTAGTTTTCAATAAAAGTATTTGAAGATAAATAATAAACCAGGTATATAATTGAGATAATCAGTAGTGAGACCACATAAATATTTTTGAAAAAAACACATTTAAACAGTTGCTTACCCGGATTACAATAAATAAAAAAGAAGGGGTAATTTTGCTACATTACCCCTACCATGATCCATAAATTTAAGAGAGTAAAAAAATACCATTTCTTCAATTTCAAAACAAAGTTGTGATCAGCAGTAAACCCTTACAGTGCGGGTACCAACTTTAGTCATCAATCTGACATCTGTAGATGTCAGATTCTGACAACTAAATTCGATCCCCGCGCTGTAAGAGTAAACATAGTTCTAATGGCCGTAACCCCATAACATTTAGGATGATTTCCAATTGATTAAAACCCTTGGGTCTCCATGATTTATACAAAATTAATTCAGCGTTGTAAGGGTTAAAAGGTTGAGTAATAAAAATGATACTCACGCAAATGATACAACTGTAAAATCTAACCAGTTCCACATATCTCGTAGGTAAGTAAAAGGGCAAAAAATAAAACCACGTGCTAAAACTTTGACTAGACCCTCACAAGTGTAAATAGCTGTGAAGATTTCCCTGAAAGCAAAAATGTTTTATTTTTACATGTACAATCTCGGGGGTGTTTTACAAAATGGGCAAAATTACTACTTCAGCTCACAGATATGACCTTTTGACAGTTCTTCTCTGCAAAGTCAAAAGGCAGTATCTGCTTAGGCCTACTTGAAAAGTAAGGAGATAATGCATTTGGCTTTGCACAGCAGTGTCAGTAGACATGAATCCATCATCTAATTGTGTAGATTTAGAGTAAAAAAATTATTTTTTTGTAAATTGTTTTTTATAGACAGTTAATTGAATTCACACAGCAGATAGACTACCAATATATGCTATATGAAAAAAATCAAATTCCAATCAATTTGCACCTATATTGAACAGAATGTTAAATATGTGAAAAAGAAAGTTTCTAGAATTTTCCAGATAATGACGACAAATATCTGCAGATACATGTATATTAATGTATTTTTTACCTTTTAATGATATATTTGTATCATAATAATAAAGTCAAAATACATGTATATATCATTGGATACTCACTCAGCATATTTGATTTCTGTCTGAATTGCCATGAAAATACAGTTGACCAATATCACAAGCATCACAAACAAGCCAAAAAATCTGATGCTAGTTAAAGAGATGCAAAACTTGAGAAAGTATCCATAATTATGACACATATGAATTTGTGTAGCATTTATAGGGACATTATATATTGATAACTGATAATGAAGGTATAAGAGATGCATTATTCTGTGTCATTTTTCATACATTTGAATAAAAAAATGTTGCATTTAAAAGTCGGACAGGTAATAATTTACAATATTGCTGCTTCAGTAACCAGCACTGGAAGGGTTAATAAATGTTAAATGGAGAGATATTAAAAAGACATTTTTACGACCAAAAATGTCTAATGGTCCTATAACTTAGATGTAGTGGAAATTACGGCAACAAATTTTCTATGCCTAACCTTACACAAACACACATCAAATATCTTTTCAGTATTGTGAGCGAAACACAATAATCATGATAATAGTAAAAGATTATTTTTAATTCATCACAAGACCTTAGTAGAATGATCAACTATATAAAAAAAAAATCATTCTCCAAACTTTGCAAGATTTTTTTTTAAATTCATGGTTACATAAAAAGTTATTTTAAAAAATGTTTGCAACAGAGAAGTATTGTCAAACCAGATGTGGGATATAAATAGATAATTATTATTAATTATTATAAATAAATATAGATATACATTTGGAAGAAAGGATACGGATGACATATAATGTAGACAGCTGTTCTTCGCACGGGATTGAAAGGGCTGGCGAAGAAGTTAGCATTTTTAGCACTAAACCGGAACATCGTTCTGTCCTTTCCCACCACCAGAAAAGTCTGCGGAGAATAATAACATTTTAAACATAAAACATTGCATAACATCAACATGATCAATAAGAATGACAAAATAAAGAATCATAGTTTTCCAATGTAAAATCATTTAACCATAAGGTTCACACTCTGATGGCACATTCAACCCAACTTATACAGATAGGGTACCAGTACTTGATAAAAGTAAAAAATGGCCTTGAAAACATCCCCACACTAATTTATCAAACCAGCAATAAACAAGTTTACAAATTACTCACCAGTATATATTCTATTAACCTTTACAGCATGGGGACTGACTTTAGACCTCAGAACATGAGGTCTCTAGATATCAGGCTAAAGTCAATCCCCATGTTTTTTTATAAAACAATTCAGCGCTTTAAGGGTTAAAATATTTACGCATTCTCGTTTCAAAAATACACTATATTAATAGCAATATTTTTTGATTAAGAGGTCATTTAAAGTTTTTGTTTTGTTAACCCTTACAGCGCCGGGACCGACTTTAGTCGTCAGAATCTGACGTCTGTAGATGTCAGATTCTGACGACTAAAATCGATCCCGACACTGTAAGAGCGAAAATATTTATAATGGCCGTAGACCCATAACATAGGTAATCAAATGAATCAGAAAGAGCTAACTAAGACATTTATGATGATTTTAAATTGAAAAAACCCTTTGGTCTCCATGGTTTATATAAATTTTTTTTAGCGCTTTAAGGGTTAAAAAACAAATTTAACCGTGAAAGTGCTAATCACGTATATAGCCTTTTTGATGGTCTAAAACAATAGTGGGTCAAGTCGACTTGCCAGCAAAATTGTGTTTATATGTTTTTGCTTAGAACTACAGTCTGCTAATACCACTTATCAGCATGCAGACTTGGACTTCTACTGATGAAACACACAGTGATTGGAATTTGACAGTAGATCAAGTGAAGTTATCAAAGTATATTTTACAAGACACCAAGTTGACTTAGCTCATTGTTATTCAAGGAGCACAGAATATGCAGAGATTGTTCTTAGAGCAACAATGAACTAAGTCTAGGTGTTTAGCCTGTGTTGTCTCCACGAGTCTCAGAATAACAATGCGCTAAGTGCACTTGCACTTTTGTTGTCCCAGAAACAGAGCCCATAGGCATACATGTAATACCAGAACAACAGTGTATCAAGTCGACATGTCCCTGTGTTGGACAGATAATATGCTGATATGTGCTCCTATTCACGAGAATAACAATGTGCTACGTCGACTTGATCTGTTTTAGAGCCAAATTTGATCTGAATTTGGAATAAATTAAAACTTTATACATATTATAACTGATTTAGCTGGTTGTTATTTCAAAGGCCAAAAATCTCACTTAGCACACAATAGTTTTAACACCATCGTTTTTATTTCTCCTTTAAAGCAAGAAAATTTGAATGAGAAATGAGCAATGACCTGCATATATTTTTAGTCAAATGGTACAGATACGAGTATTTTTTACCCACTTTAAGTTAATGTGGGTCGCAGCAGCGACACACAACTTAAAGTGGGTAAAAATATAAAATTAATTATGCAGCAATTAAAGAGTTAACAGCCTACAAGGACCAATTCTATTGTATTCTTTTAAATCTCACATATTTGGTATTGTAGTACTCATCCAGGTCCTCGATGGGTTTGCCATAGAGTTGTGCTGGGAATTCCCCCATTCTTGTAGGCACTTTCTTGCCCGCCTCCAGGGCAGGATTAGGCTTCTGTTTCTCGCCCTCTTCTTCTTTCTCGTCTTCATGGTCGTGGTGGTGATCTTTCTTGGCCTGTGCCTTTTAATTATAAAAAACATACGTCCGTGTGTAGTTAACCCTTTCAGCGCGGGGACCGTCTTTATACGTCAGAATGCAGATTATGGCGTATAAAGACGATCCCCACTATGAAAGTATTAGAATATTTCAAGTGGTCGTAGACCCATAACATAGGTATTTAAATGAAGCAGAAAGAGATAACTAAGACATTTATAATAATTTCAAATTGAAGAAAATCCTTTGGTCTCCATGATTTATATAAAATAAATCGGCGTTTTAAGTTAAGTAACAGAACTAGTGATGGTACATTTATAACTATGATCCATCATACCCAGACCCAGGGTAACCTTTCATAACCCAGGTTAACACTTGATGATGCCATTTTAAATAACCCAGGTTATTCGTGGGAACAGGTCTAATGCCAAAACAGGCCTGTGAAACATCACAGCTTTTGAACAGCTGATCATGGTTTACAGGCATGACAAAACTCTGTATTTTAGAAAATTTTAGAAGCAGGCAAGCAGAATAGAACTTGAATTCCAGTGTTTTGTGTAAAACTTGCTAGTTGTGGGGGACAATTTTCAGAATGGATAATGTTTTTCTACAACAGTATCTCAGTAGAGTACCGCAAAAATAATGAGTTTAAAGAATGGCTCAGGGTACTTTGGTAACCTGGGTTGGGGCGTAATGGATCATATAGTTAAAAGTTAATTCTACAATTCTGGTCTAGTGTCAAATAATCACTGAAAGTAATTTATTTATTAGACATGGTTATTATTCATTTTTGCATCCCTTCTTTGAATAAACGAGTACACTTGGACAACATCTAAATTTTACACCATTTATTGAATTTTGTGAGAGGATTAAAGACTTTAATTTAGTAATCCAACAGGTATTTACTGTGGCTACAAATATACTTATGTAGTGCTGTTTCTACAAAATACTATTTGCAATTTCACAATGATTAAAACACCTTGACAGTTACACTTGACTAAGTCCAAGTATCTGTATGAAGCTATATAAATAAACCATACTATAACACTTTTGGATCTATTCTTAGAAACAAAGGTCTTCATTTAGGAAAATGATGTTAACACTTCTAAGTGATGAGGTGGATCACACATATTTATTAATGTGGTTTAGGGATTTTTTGGAGAGAGATTACAGCAGACAGGGAAAAAAATTGAATAGAAAGATTATTTTATTATCATTTACTTCTGAGTAGATTTCGGACCAGGCATCAGGGAAATAAGAAATAGAAGGTGTGTTTTCTTGGTAATTTAATCCAAAAAAAGTTATTTTTATCAAATAATGAAATTAGGAACGCCAGATTCTTGAACCACATTATTAAACAAGGCTTATCGGTGATGGGATTAGGCCTCAGCCTGTAATCATCGTTTAAAAGGGAATATCATTTGAAAATAGCTTTTAATTATCACATTAAAAATGTTGAAACCATAATATCTCATGACCATTTATTTCTAATCAGTCATGTTGAATAGATATTTCCATATATAATGCATATTTAGGACAAAAATGGCCACAAGTTTTGAATTTGATCAAGCTGAAATTTTTTCATTGGATATCCCCCCATGAAACCGCATGTTCTGTTTCATAGTACTTAATGGTCTAGCTATCTAGCACAGTTTTCGAGCTATTACTCATACATGTATTAAAATATTGGCCACAAATTGGCTATTTGGAACATTATCAAAGTTGAAATTTTTCAAGGCATATCTCTTCATGAAACAATACAGCTTGTTCTACAGTAATGGTCTAGCAATCTGGCTCGGTTTTCCAGATTTTATTTATATTAAAGTCAATGATGACCGCAAATCGCCCATTTCGAATTTTATCCAGCTGAAATTTTTCAGGGCATATTCATCCCTGAAGCCACATATTTTGGTTTATAGTAATGGTGTTAACCAGTATATGTAGATTAATGTGCAGTCCAGTAACGTGAAACAAGCTATATAGTGCTAGAAGTGGCGGACAGACGGTCGCATGACTACAATAGGCATGACCACAATAGGCATTCGCCAAAATTTGGTGAGGCCTAAAAAGTGTAGCCTAAGTATAACAATAGGGTCTTTAAAATTGTTTTTTGACTTTTTCGTATTTTTAGCTAAGATCAGTAGGCTATATCATGTATATAGCTTCATATAAACTAATTTTTCAAAATTGACAACATTAAAAATGTCTCATCGCAAGGGGTCCCATTAAATTTTAAAATACCTGACCTGTTATTTGGCAAATATGAATAATTTCCACCCACCTGAAGCTGTGGATGGCATCATACAGCCACAGCCTCAAGTGAGAGAAAATTATTCATGTGAGGTTTGTGAAAATTTCAACTGAAAAACTGACGGATTATAAATATACTCACTTTATCCTTCTCCTTCTCCGCAGACTGATGTATCTTTGTCAGGGACTCCTTGGTAAATAGGCGGAATAGGCTATGTGCCACCGCTGGCCGCGTCAGCTGATGCTTACCACCCTCAGGATCCATACGCTACTGCTGTATGGGCCAGCCAACAGGGCATAGGCCTCAACACCAGCAAGCTGCCACTGTCTGAAAACAAGCAGAACGCGGAGAGCTTTAGAATTATGTAAGGTACTGCGTAACTTTTTTTCAATTAATCTTGAAATGGTATAGCCTGTTTTCATTCTGTTTATTTGTCCTTAAAACAGGAAGATTAGAAGGAGAAATGAGCATCAAATTTGCTAGATCTGCATATCGTCCCCTTGGGGTTAGAAGGTGCTAAACTGCCACTTTGGCAGTTTAGCACCTTCTAACCACAAGGGAAGGGATATGTTGTGTATATTTTACTAATTTTCACCCACTAATTTTCACCCAAATTGTAGTCAGACAAAATATCAAGTGGGTTAAAATTCCCATTCTACCATCTAGTACATAAGAACCTGCTATGAGCAGCCACTCTTATGAGCCGCCAACCTCCTATGGGAGACCACCTAACCATTCCCCAAAACAGAATTTCCTGGGCAGCCAACTGCTTGAAAGGCCACTTTTTATGTGTTTCAATGCTCATAACAGGTTCTACTGTACGTCTAATACTGGCTGAATTACAAGGATTACTTCTATATGGATGTATTTGTGTATTACAGATACAGATGCATGGGTGAGGTGTGTACACATGGAACACGTAACATTATACTCATGAACACCTTGGAAGATCAGAACTATTTCGATCTGACCTACTCAGCAACTAACCAATGCACTTCATTAATATTAAGTGTATTCCATTTAGCATGTTTAGGAGTACAGTAGAACCTGCTATGAGCAGCCACTATTATGAGCAGCCAACCTCCTATGGGAGGCCACTTGGCCATTCCCCAAAATGACATTTTGTATACAAATGAACCTCCTATGGGCAACCACCTACCTTAACCCTTGTCCTGCTGAATTGCTTCAATTGTATTTTTCGTCATTTAAAGCTGGAATTGCTAACGCAATTTCCAGCTTATAAATAGTACTATTTATGAAAAATAGACATGTCTAAAATTAAATTATTGGATCAACTAAGCATCTACTAAAACTATTTTATGAAAATTAAGTTATATTTTTATTGATCTAAAACATCCTTAACCCCGTATATATCCGGGCATAGCAGGACAAGGGTTAAAAGGCCAATGTTCTTGTGTGGCAAGGGTGGCTGATCATTGCAGGTGAACAAAATCATTTTTATGGTAATGGTCAGACATACATCTACAAAAGTAGATTATTCTGTGCTGGAATAGCCTTGTAAATTCATAAACGAACAGTGACAGTTTCACATCCAGTTTCAACAAATTTAATGGCCACTGCTAGCAGTCAGATATGAATGAAGGCTTTGCCATGTATGGCGAAGCATTGGGAAAATATACCATTTGCTGTTTTTAATCCCCTGTGGTTATTTATATTTTCTAACCAGTAAATTTTAACCCTTACAGTGCGGGGATCAAAATTAGAAGTCAGAATCTGACGTCTGTACGGCTTTAGACGTCAGTATCTGACATCTATCAACGTCAGATTCTGCCGTCTAAAGTCGATCCCTGCACTGTAAGAGTAAAAATATTTTGTATGTCCGCAGACCCATAACATAGGTATTCAAATGAATTGGGAAAAGCTAACTAAGACATTGATGATGATTTCAAATTGGAAAAAACCCTTTGGTCTCAATGGTTTATACAAAGATTGTCAGGGCTTTAACGGTTAAGCAGCATTACGTGGAAGTATAGGCCTACATGGTATAGAACCGCCGCCACTCGGTCAGGCACGGTTGTACAACCACTGTCTGCCATCAATCGGCAAAACCCGTACTGGTATGCAAAGCCAAAAGCCATTATCTGCTTACTTCACAAGTAAGCAGATACTGCCTTTTGACTTTGCAGAGCAGTACACTTGATATGTGAGAGCATGAACACAGGTGGTGCTAATGCATGTTGTCACCTTTTACAGCAACAGTGCGCTGGGCAATGTGGTTAGCAATAAAGACCTAGAATGTCAGTGACATCTTGCAGATTTATATATTTTCATTTAAAGTGAAATAAAAACTGAACCACTCTAGTAAATAATGCAATTTAGCTTGTTCAAAAAATAAAATCTAGGGCTTTCATAGCAAATAGACAATTGAATGATCTTGTGACCCGAATGCTCACCGGGTTTACCCAGATATATTAATTTGAATTATGTGAAGTATTTAAAATAATTTACACTATTCTCTTTAAAATCGGAATGATTGGAATTTAAATTTGATGAGTTACACTTTTTATAAAATTACTTGATTTAACATACAGGTTTAATTGGATGCCTTTATGCAGTTGAAGTTTATCATGTTTATGGTCTTCTGTAAATTCAAGAAAGCAAATGAGCCAAATATTTAGTTAAACTAACACACGACATCCCCATTCAAATTCATGGAAAATACCCACATCTTCATATATACATCCGGTTTCGAGCCACGCTGCCTCAAATAAACTGTGGTCCAGTTGTGTATAAATCTGAATGACCATTTTATTTTATGCATAACTGGACCAACGCACATTTCTTGAAAAAATTCAACAAATCGAATATATGTGGAAAATTTACAATAATAAGCACATTACAGACTCTCTGCGTGGTCTGTAGATTTATTCAGAAGTTTCTAATAAAAATATGTGTAACTTTCTATAGTTTGTGTGAAATCACGGGGACTGTGATGATGATGGGAAAAATAAAGAGTGTGTGGGTTGGTCCAGTTGTGCATACATCAATGTTAAGATTTTTATTTATGCACAAGTGGACTAAGCCACAATGACTGTTAAATTAACCAATGTGTAGAAAAATACATCAATAAACACATTACAGATTATCTACATATTCTGTAGATCTAGATGTGGAATGTCTTTAGTACAATTTGTGTAACTTATAAACTTAGGTGAAATCAGGGGGACTGTGAGGCTGATGGAAGAAATGAATGTGTGGGTTGGTCCAGTTGTGCATAAATCAATCTGAAGATTTTACATGTGCCGGCTTTGTTCATCGCCACCAGGTGGCGTGATGGGTGTAATTTGGACTCCCGGTTAATTTTTCAATAAAGGCTAGATGCATAATGTCCATCACCATGATCACTAGGCACACTTAACTCATTTTTGATTTTTCGGGGGTTGGCTCAGTTGTGCATAAAGGCGTCCAATTACATGTTTAATTTAATGTGAGGTAGGAATTGTAGTAGCAATTCACAGCTTTTGATAGGTAAAGGGTTATAAAGGTTACAAAAAAAACTCTTTCCACATTTTTTTCGGACAGGGGGTAGATCTAGCCGTGTTTAGATTATTTGCGCTCCTTTGCCTTGGCTTTGCGCTCCACTTCAAAAGAAAATAAAGTGAATTTTTGAAATCTACAATAAATTTCACACAGACCTCCGTCTTTCTCCGTCACTTATTTGCAGAAATGAAAAAGGATCTTTTACAAAAGGAAATACATTAAATTTGAACGACTTTGTGGTTGAATTTGTGAAACGTTTGACGTCCGTACTTTGAGGCTGAGGATAAGCTTTTCAACCCATTCCATTCCATATCTATCTACCATCGGCAATACAGTAATAGATTTCATTCAATTATCGCCCAGATCTTCCTTACATTAAACATTATATTCAGCAATAATGACATATTGACAGCTCTCAAACCTGACATAATTAGACAGTTTGAAGTGAAATCTCATTACCTCTTGTGTGCTTTACCCATAATTTATCTGCTATTAAACAATTAGGCGGAGGAAAATAATTATATTTTCGTTTCCAGGTAGTTTTGATCCAGATTTACAGGTATTCACAAAATTATGACCAAACGTGTGGTCAGCCGTTCCAACGAATACAAATCGGTAGCATAGTCCTCGTACTACACTTTTTCGTCACTAAATTATGTCGCACACTAATGTGATTGTGTTGATCAAATATATATTTGATTGTGCGAAATTGTGCAATACCGTTAGGCCTATATATAGGCCCGGGTTAAGCTCATAATTTCTGCAGCTGAACAACTTTTGAAGCTAAATACTGAAAGTTGGACAGGAACGCAGATAAATCTGGTGTATGACTTCATATTAAAGCATATTAAATTGTAAGCATACAGATGAGTCGATTCGCTTCACTGATCAATAAAATTTACCTCGTGACGACATCGATCACTCTTCAGAACCATGCTGTGACGTGCCGGCTTTGAACTTGTGCCCAGCGAATCGAGTCTGTGTAGACATAGTCTGACAAATTTATATAATCTAGCTACGGCTAGACTTTTATGTTTGACAATAAATTAAATACAGTACGAAACGTTTAATGAATTAGTTCACTACCTAAAAAATAATAATAAGTAGGCTAGGTCTAGACCCAAGTGCCATCATGCATGTATAATAACTCCTTTCTAAACGCAACACAAACATTAAAAACATTTTTCTTCTTCTTCTTTAAATACTGAGCACAAACTTCCTAGATCGGGAGGCCAACAGCTCAGGAAGATTGCGTGTGCGTAGACCTATAGCTTTCGGTTCAGTACCAGCATAGCAGATTGTAGTCTTTGACTTTAATGTTTCAAAACAACAAGGTGAGTGTAGGCCTAATGGGTAGGATATAAAATGCCTCTCTTCTCAACAAAATTGTGCAGATCTCATGAGCGATTGCTGTCTTGAAGAAGGTGACTGAGTAGGGATGGTGCAACGAATTCCACTGACTAACTCTTTTTGAAAAGAAACCATTTATTGGGTATGAATTTGTATTACAGTGGAAGGGTATAGGCCGGTGACTTACATTTTGTGTTCGTCAAACCGTCTGATGAGGGTTATTATATTGGCTGGATGGTAGGCCTAGAGTGAGGCGGTAGCAACATCATCGTTGGACTGTGGGTCCCACACTGTAGAGCAGTTCTCCTGGCGTGGACGCACTAATGCCTTGTACACTTTGGTTTTAATGACTCTTGATCTCGTTTTAATGTTACGCTTAACGAAGCCCAGCGACTGATTTGCCCTAGCTGTGATGCTACCAATGTGTTTATTACAAATTAAATCTGATGTGATTGTTAGTCCTAGATATTTTGTTGATTTCCCTCTATTGAGGGTGTGTTGTGCAGCGTGTAGCTGTTGGATACTTTTTTCTGGTCACCGAGAGTAGGCCTATTTCACACTTGCTGGGCATATTCCATTAGCCATTTTTTTCCTCATGCCCTTAATTTTTTTAGGTTGTCTTGGGAGTTTTAAGCAATCTTGGAGCTAGTTAATTTATCTCTAAGGTAAGGCATCACTTTAGTATCACTTCTTGAGTACGGTGTGATAGGAAAGAGTTGGTCCAGCGGAGTGTGAAACATCTAATGACATAACAATCTAACGTTATAGAGAGTAGTTGATGCGACACCTTGTCACACGCTTTCTTGAAATACAAGACTGTAGGCCTAATGTCAGTTTGTTTTCTATTATCTAAATGTTTACCTAAGTCATGTATGAGTGTCACTAACTGTGTTTCTGTAGATCTTCTGGATCGAAAGGCATATTGCCAATCAGGCTCCTCACCACTAGGCCTATATGTGTTCCAACAGCTTACAACAGATGCAAGTAAGGGATACAGGTCTGCATACACACACGATATATTAGATTGCTTTGTATGGAACCTAGATGTATTTTAAAATCAAATCTTTTATTTTATTATTAATAGCCTATACGTGACTTTGACTTTAATATTTCGACTTCGCCGTCCTCCCCAATGGAGTATTGGGAAAAGGAGGGGGGGGGGGGGTGCGGATCCCTCCACTAAAAACGGTGGTATTATTTAAAAATTTAGTTTTTGACATAAATTGGTGGTAGACCTTTGATTATATGCATCTTTTTACCCAGGTAGGCATTTAGGTAGGCATTTAGCTAAAAACTGGTAAAATATTGATTGACAACATGTAGGCCTAGTCTACAATTCACTGGCAGACGAGATGACTTTAAAATATATATACATCATATGAAACGATTGCAATAAGCCTACGCTAAAATAATTTGTGATGACTTTGATGTTGGCATTCTGCAGACGGTAGTGTTAACAGAATCTCGTTAATAATACATATTGTTTTCAATGTAAATAAAACATGTCTCTGCGAACACGAGGAGCTACGTCAATGCTGTTTTAATGTTGGACCAGCGTCGTAGACGGTGATGAACATTAAAACAGCATTGACAGCATAACCAACATTAGAATAATGGTTTTAATGACGTCGTAATTCAAACTATTTTATTGCAAAAAGCCAGTTGCCGCACGACGGGTGTTTTTTAGTGGAAGAGTAACATATCATATACGGCAATGTATGACGCTTTTTTGATCTTTGTTATTATTCAACATTTTAATTATCTGAACGGTCTCTCGTTATGAAAAATACATGGTCTCACCACCCCAAATGCCAGTCCTATTGAAACACATGTATAATGCCAACATTCATTTCACCACTTCCGTCCCTAGCTACTCTCCAATGTGACACACCATAATAAGGCATATGCTGTACTTTTTGAAAAAACAGCTGCGAGAATGGTATGCTCACCAATTAGATTTTGAGCTAGGCCCCCATATGTGGTAAAAGGTTCAATTTGCCCAGATTATTTTTCTAAATTCACCAGACACGGAAACAACCATTTAAAGCAGCAATTTGGGTAGGGACTCTCTAGTCAGTAGCCCCCTTGGATTTCGGCTCATTTAGGGTGGTGGGACCACATAGGCCTACTATGCAAAGCAAAAGACCTACATCCACTATTGTTGGGTGTAATATTAGGCATGCACTTCGCTACTTTATATAAAGTAGCGAAGTGTAGGCCTAATAAAACAGGTGACTTTCAATTACTTTGAGAAAAAGTGGTGCATTACGCAGTTCAAATGAATGGAAATTTGAAGAAATACCTGCATGCGTATAGTTACGCCTATAACGCAAAATAGACCTAGATACCAGTATGTTTAATTCACCGATATTTATCAACTAAATGTCAAATGAGTATAATAAATGTTACTTGTCATTTTTGGTGGTTTGTGAAGTCACAATTAACGTTGCTAACATAATATTTGACAGGTTAAATAATAATGCGATCGTATTGATTGTAACGTTAGTCATGAATGTGAGAATCATGAGCAGTTTTTGTTTGTTTTGATGCCTGAGTCTAATTTCAGAGTAGGCCTACTGCACGCAGCAGTGACCAGAGGAAGGGCAGTCTACAAAATAGAGAGAGTTAGATGGGGTGTCTGTGGTGTTTTCTAAAACAGCTCAGCTGTATAAAAAAACGACCTCGTACAGTCGATACATTTTATATAACGGTGTAGCCCTTTCAGCGTACCCGGCGGTACGTTGAAACTAGTTTCAGTATACCCCCCCCCCCGGTACGCTTAAAAGTAATTTAAACGTAGGCCTACTGGGGGTATTTTGTAACAAGTAAAATTTCAGTTTCAAGTTACCCCCTCTACTTTCAGATTACCCCCGTGGGTACGTTGAAACTAGTTTCAGCGTACCGGGGATACATTGAAACTATGGTTTCGGAATACCCCGGTAAACTTCGTATGAAATTTACACCCCAACCCTATATCTACGTGCACATACACACTAGATATAATTGTTACTGACTCTTTTGATAAAACGCTCGGCTTGAAATTATTTCAAAATATATTTTAGTCAATTAATTAGTCGTACGTCCGACGTCTTTTGTTGAAGACGTAAACGTGATGTGGAGATAATGCTAGATCAACGTCTCGTACATAGGCCCTCGTCTGAGGGGTTGACCCAACGTCTCTGACATACGTTTGACGTTGTTTCGCTGAACCACGTTCTATGTCATGTCAACCCTTTATACGCGGGTACCGTCTGTATACGTCAGAATCTGACGTCTGTAGACGTCAGATTCTGACGTATAAAGACGGTCCCCGCACTGAAAGAATTCAAACATTTCTAATGGTCGTGGACCAACAACATGGGTATTCAAATGAATCAGAAAGAGGTAACTAGCACATTTATGATGAATTTTAATTGAAAAAACCCCTTTGATCTCAATGGTTTATACAAAATAATTCAGCGTCGTAAGGGTAATGTCTTTCTCGAGCGTTTGCAAACCGTCCGAAACATTAACGTCGGAGAGATGGTGGTCTGACGCTAATCTAACGTCACGAATTATCTTGGGCAACATTAGACCAACGTTGGTATTATTTTAAATTTTAACGTGACGTCATGTCCAATCACAAGGACTTTCATCAGGGGATGTAGGCTTATGCGAATCAGAAATAAATGAGATGAATCGGGCTTAAGGCCAATTTTGTGCACATACAGGCTGAATTTGGCCAGGGGAACCTTCTGAGGATGGTGAGATGAGTGAGATGACACTGCCCTCCAGACACATGATTCGAAATTTAAACCCTGGACGTCTGAGCCCAAGCACGCTACCTCTCGGTGACGGAGATCCCCCACAATACTGAGTTTTACGAGTGGATGGGGAAAGAACATTTTTGCTTCTTTCAAACCGCCGACACCGGGAAACGAGCCCCGACAGGAAGTGGTGCTAACCACTACCCTAGGGCCCTCGCCTGTTTTGTGAGCCAGAGCATTTTGTTATAAAATATTACTCCATAATTTTCTTCGCTAGTTGCCATAGCTATCAAATGGTTAGAGAATAAAATCAACTCCATAAATTATGGGTGAATTGAATCCAGTTTCAGACTACCCCGGTGGTAATCTGAACAGGGGTGATAATCTGAAGCTGATGCACCGATTGCATATTCACAAAAATGAGAAATACATTATTGTTCAAAAACTATATAGGCATGTTTGTTGAAATTTACAGTATTTACAGTAATAATTTTGATATGTGATCTATTTCTCTCAATATTTTCCATAAAAGTGTCGACTGCAAAGAAACAGATACTGAATATGTGGGCACATCTGGGGATACAGAGTATGCTAGAAAAAATGTTGACATACAGTAGACTATATAGTAGTATGTGAAAATAATGTTCGAAGAAAAGATAAAAGTTCAACGTTCCAAAACCGAACATCACCACAGGCCTATCCCAGCAAACATGAGACGTTGGCTCCACGTTCGTTTACTGTTGGTCCACCGTCTACGACGCTGTACCAACAGTAAACGAACGTGGAGCCAACGTCTCATGTTTGCTGGGATATGTTTATAATTCCCTGAGATACAGCACAGATACAAATTATTGCTATTAGGATGTAGATCTGCAGATACCATGCCTTTTTCAGGAACATAATGAATGTTCGTCAGCATTGACTTATCCATATCAACCCTTTGCCTGCTAATCACATAGTCGTTTTTAATATGTTTTATTATCCGATTAAACCACTGTTATCAGGAATTAAATGACACTTAACGAGCATCAATATTTGTAAATGTTTGATCCCAAATTAAACAAATATGAGTAATTTTCAACCACTACCGCGATCCACAACCTCAAGTGGGTGACAATTTAAATAAATTAACTTAGCAGAATAAAGAATAATATGCACATGATGTAGGTCTAATGACATATTTATCATGCGTTTGGTGTCATTACATACAATCATCTCTTATACCCTTACATATACCCTTACACAACAAGCATATCCATGTTGTTTAATTCCAAATAACATTGTATGTTTTACAGTGAAATAGAGTGCAGCAATATGACTTGTATTTTTACGTTACGCTTTTATGGACTTGGCTCCTAGTTAGTTTTTCAGGTAAACGTACGGCATCTATGACACAAGATCATATTGCAAAAGCAACAAACAACGCTTTTGCGAGATCACCGATATGCTTTTCAAAATAACCATTCTTTTTTGATATACCACCATTGATAAATACTCGTAAATCTCCATCAATGCGTGTAGTTGTACGTAATAATTAAACGAAGCCCTTATGATAATATGTCATTATCGACCCCTTGTACAACTCGATTACTTCAACGCATGCGCATCTAACAAATGAATTGACCTGTTGGCATAAACTTATAATAGGCTGCGCATATGCTTAAAGTGACCCCTGTTTTTTGGAATAAAGATTATTCACATTATACTGTTATCAATCTTTTTCCTCTTGACAAATTCAATTCATGCTGTAGGCCTACTTCGCTAGGTGTATAACCCAGTTGCTGCTAATGTCAACATATCTACGCTGAAAAACACACAGACTTATATAATTATCACTATCTAGCCAGAACGTCAGCTATCTTTACAGTGTTTCCATGTGGATGGCTAAATCTAAACTGAAATTGAACCCAGATAAAACAGAATTTCTTATCATCGGATCTCAGACGCAAGGAGACGACATTTTTACATCGTGGGCTATTTTGCTACTGATTCGTGACATGTCACCTAATAACTCTGCTAGAAATTTGGGTGTCATATTTGATTATGTTACGAAAAATAGTAACACGAAAATCGTAACATGTTGCTCAACACAAAATTTCCATAACATTTCCCTAGAAACTACGTAACATGTTACATAACACGCATGTTACGTAATGTTTTGCTCAACATGTTTCATGGTGTATGGGAAACACACAAACCGTCACAGGTTGAGTAACGTGTTACTAAAACGGTTATAGAGCAACATTTTTATGTAGTGTATAGCCGGCTGGAAGCTGCAGTTATTGGCACAATTACAACTTTAAGATGATAGGATACTTGAATTATTTGTATATATTTCAGACACCCTTCAAATAACTTGACCGACCTATGCATTCATGCAGTGATATGACGCCAGCTATGTCAATCTGGTAAAGTGATAATTACTATTCGTTATCTTCCTCGATTGTCTTCCCTTTTCACTCGTGTCACCAGTGTCTCTCTCTACTTCAGAGGTGACTGTGACACTCACTGATAACTCAGTGAACTTCCTCTTGGGCATAAATAAAACTGTTTAGATTGTATCAAGGAAAATAGAATCAGCTTGTTCTATTTTCTTTCCTTCATTATTATTTGTATTAAACAGATACAAATTGCAAACCACATGCACTGATGTATATCCATATTCTGGTATAAGACTGTACTGTTATACAATAATAATATGTAAATTCAAAACGTTGAAGCAGTTTTCTAATCTTGTTTGTTATTGCTAATTATATATTTATAACATAAACTCAGTACAGTGTAAATAATTTAGTTTTCTTAGGCAGCGGTCCAACGTTATTTTCAGAAGGATCACGGTCAATACACTTGATATATGGGTATTATTAGACCGTGCAATATATATAATATTAATAAGCTCAACAACAAAAATAAACAAGTGATCCCATCATAATAGAATAATTACCATGCGCAATAAAGATACGGTACGTAACGCTTGTTTTGTGTCTATGTTTATTGCAAATAAAGTATGCCGGCAACAGTGTCCATCCTCTCAGACATTATACCGATACACCTGTACATATTTAGAAGAATACACCCTTCGAGTGTTTAACCCTTTAACCGCCGGTGTCGCATATATTCGGGTTTTCGTTTTTTATTAGCTGATTATGTACTACCTTTTGAGCACGTTGAAGATAAAATATGACATCAATCAGCAATATTTGAAAACAGTTGACCTTCATTTTGGGTTAAATGGTTGAGACGTTTTCACTTAAAAGTGCCAACGCAAATTATATCTTTTCAAAAAATTATTTTAAAAACAAAAATTAAACTGTTGATATCACAAAAACATTAATGCCTTATTAAATCACCATTTACTACTATGGACATTTTCATCTTGAGAATACTTTTCTGTGCATTATTTTATTACATATTCCCAGCTAACACGATATATCAGCCCAATGTTGGATTAATGCTAGGCCACCGTCGAAGACGGTGGGCCAACATAAACCCACCATCGGGTCGATGTCTCATGCTTGATGGGACTCGGTGGTCGAGCGTGCACAAAGGGTTAATTACAGCTGTAACAGTACCAGCAACATGACATTATCATTACCATCATCTCCACGTGACCAGTGGTGACTACGTGATGTGATACTGACATGCAGTCAAACAAACAGCACAGCTCTCAATTTGGGTACGTAGCTAGTTACTGCTATTTGCCGCTACAAGATATTAAGTCAAAGGCTTCTAAATGTTTCGCACATTCCCATACACCATGTTTAAAAAAAAATCATAGCCATCCGAAAAAATATGTGATGACGTATCGAGCTAGTGACGAGGCTCACATTAAGTTAGGAGCAGAATCACGTAGAAACATACCTTGATGACATCGCAAGGCTCTGACACAGAGACCTCCATTCTTAAATGGAATTGTTCTAATACGATCAATAGATTTCCCTAGCTGAACATGGCTTAGTTTTATTTGGCACTAGAAAGAGAAGTCTCAGTTTCATGGCAGGCGGCGCTAGTGTCGTTTTTACAGATGATCTTGCTGTGTAAATAAAATGGCCGTCACTGTGGCCGAGCCTGTCGCGCAGTGAGTCAGGCAGCCAGGTCATGCCGGTTAGTGGAAACAGTATCTGAGGAGTGCAAATCAATGCCAGTGTATCAGTGTCCTGTTTGCCAATAAACACATGACGGGTTGATTTGCCCATTGAAGGCCACAGTAGGCCAACACTGTGCCAAGCTCTCCATTTTCACAGCGTATTGATCCTTATGGTACTTTCCAAAGCCAAAAGGCAGTATCTGCTTACCTTACAAGTGAACATATATTGCCTTTTGTCTTTGCCTTTGCAGAGCAGAATAGTATACTGCACCAGAGACCTTGACGCTGCACTGAGCGTAATCATGGTGTGTTATGTGAAACCGTTAATTCTAGCTCACCCTACCAAAATATTTTACAAACAAATCTTAACGATTGGAAGTATGGGAGGGGGGCTTATACAACATTATTTTCACCAAGTAACCATTCAAAAGGGTTTCGGTGACGTCTCTGCGTTTCACAGGATTGATTTAGCTGTCGCTTATTTTAAATGTCTGTTCTTGGTCAACAAAACGCTTTCAACATTTAAATATATTTGTTGTTTTGTGCTCCTTTGAAAACCATCTATTTCTATATAGGGTATGTTCGGATTCCGAACTTCGAACCGCAGTCGCTACGATTTCCATGTTGATATGATTTATACCCGCGGTCCGCAACAATTATTTTGCAATAACAAGCGAACTGTTACGTATAAAATCGTGAATTTCACAAAGTCAAAGCACAGCACAAAGCATTTGGTAGGATGAGGGTTAAAGCGATTCAGTATGATAACATCAATTTTCGTTTTTAATTCTGTAGTGAAGTAGTGTATCCCACAGAGCATTAGTTCATTTAATTTTTTTTTAAATATTTCTTAACAATATTTATAAGAATTCGGACAAAACCCAAACATAGCCTACATAGTGAGTTCTCCTAAAAGATGGTTCATCGGCCCAACGTTGAGCAGACCGTCGGTGCTGTAGGAGAAGCCCCCTCCCCCGATCATCGCGTTCCCAGATCAATTAAGGGCGGCAGCTATTGATGTAACCAGGTGATTACTTTGATCATGCCGTCTGACATCTTGTTTACATGACAATATACGTCTTGGAAATAAAACTAGTTTAGTCGTTTTCAGTGCTTTAAAGTTGTTTTTCTCTATGTACCGCGACCCACAACTTCGAGTGGGTGAGAATTACTCAAATTTGTTTCATATGCGACCAAAAAATTGTAAATCCTGATGTACAAACGCATTTTATTCCCAGTAACTGTGATTAAGCCTGCTAATAAAACGGACTAAAACGACTACAGTCGTGCTTAGCGGTGTAAGGGTTAACATTATGGTTTTTCAAGCCGCTATACACGCTTCGTGTCGCACATCATATCATGGTAACCCAGCA
Source organism: Flabesymbios commensalis (assembly GCA_964017125.1). Taxonomy (NCBI): domain Eukaryota; kingdom Metazoa; phylum Annelida; class Polychaeta; order Terebellida; family Flabelligeridae; genus Flabesymbios; species Flabesymbios commensalis. The sequence goes on along the minus strand of OZ024906.1, from coordinate 73,057,318 downwards.
AACACAAGGCATTGACACAATGCTGATTTCATGCTGGGCCAGCGTCGAAGACAGTGGTCCAGCATTAAATCAGCATTGGATACTGTCGTTTGGATCATGGATACTGTCGTTTGGCTTTGCACGGCGGTATTCTACTTTGGTATTTTATGAAATCGGATAATTCCCGTTCACTTTGAGTGATGTGCAGCATTACTATGCTCTGCAAATTCAAAATGTAGTATTTGCTTACTTGTAAGCAGATAGTACCTTTTGGCTTTGTACGGCAGTACTGTTTAATATAATGCATTTTGTTTATTTGAAGTTCGGGGTTACTGCCGCGATTGCCAGCGATCAAGTGGTGATGTTTGTTTAAATTTGACACACTGAATCATTGCAGCAGTGAATACGGAGTGCCCTAATTTAGTTCCTCTAAATGTCCTTAGAGAGGTATCTAGTCTCATTAGTGCTGTCGCGCAAAGCCAAAATGCAGTATCTGCTCATTTTACAAGTAGGCATATACTGCTTTTTGGCATTGCAGAGGAGAGTGGTAAAGATGGAACATAGGAATTGACCTAATAAACAAAAGTCACTCGATCAGATAAATAATTAGCTAGTTTGTTTTCAATGTTAAAGTTAAAGTGAGGCTGATATTATGCTTTCCTGCGAAGGCAAACAGCAATAACTACTTACTTAAATAATTAGCAGTTACTGTTGTTTGCCAGGAAAACAGCAGTCACTACTTACTTAAATAATTAGCAGTTACTGTTGTTTGCCATTGTAACGCTAAGGCAAAAGGGGTTGGTATAATATCTTCAACTCGCCAGAGGCGTGTCCCTGCCATTTGAGAGGGAGATCCTACCAACAAGCATAGGACGTTGGCCCAACGTCTCATGTTTGCTGGGATGCCAACAAGCATTCCAACTCCCAATACATGTAACTGCGCTCATTACTATTGCATGACAAACTGCTTTCAATATCACTCAGGTCACCTTTCCTGATTATTGATTTTCTCGCGCAGGGATTCCGTGGTTATTTTGAAGTAGGCAATACACCATCGCTCGTCTTGTACTGCTAGTACAAGAACGGTCAGTCATTACTTCACATTCGATGCGCACTATTAATCTCAAAATAGTTTAGTGATCCGGTTTGCTTCGGTTTGTATGCCCGAAACGAACGCCATGAATTGATAGCAGTATAGTTGCCACCAATCTAGAAATAGTTTGAGCCAAAGAAACCATCTGGTTTGGTAATTCTATATATTCGAGATCCAAATTTTCAGCCAATCTAAAAACAGTTTGAGTCAAAAAAACGCATGGTTTGGCAAACCGGTTCAAGATCCAACGACATGCAGGCAGGTTTGATGGTTTTGACAATACGGTTTTAGTTTGGACTGATCTGGTTAGAATCAAACGCTCTGGATTGGTAATCCGGTTTAAGATTGGTATACGAATCGAATGGGGCCTTACACAGACACAAGACGTTGAATCTATGTTGGTTTAACGTTGGTCCAACGTCGTAGCCCGACGTTCAACCAACATTGATTCAACTTCTTGTGTTTGCTGGGATCGACAGGTTATGTGTGTCACGTTTGGGGGCATATAATCCCTCCAACATGTCCAAGGGGTCCTATATTCGTCACGGACACCAACCGTTTTGGAGGTATACCACAATTCAGAAAAAAGCATCAAACTCGATGAGTTGTACATAATTATAAGCCCTAGCATCCCTATTGGGGCAGGGCAGTTATACATTTTAAATATTAACCCAGTTGACGTGTCTCGCTACCGCGACGCACAACTTTAAGCGGGTAAAAAATACTTAAATACATACATAACACATGTCAATCTAGCAGATTAAAATGCTAATTCTCCCTCCACGTTTTCGTGTTTGTAGGACAAATAAAAAGGACAAAAACAGCTATAAATAAAAAAAGCGATTTATGATCACCTTAAAGTGACCTGTATTGATAATATGCTCAATGAATTGCTATTGCAATTCATTGCATCGTTCAATAGCATATATTTCACGGCAGAAGTCACCAAACTTGATGTGAGGAGCCTGCGTGATTGAGAGGTAACGTGCTCGAATCCTGTGTCCGGAGGGCAGTGTTATCTCATTCATCTCACCATCTTCAGATGGCTCTCCTGGCCCAGTTTAGCCTATATGTGCACAAAGCTGGCCTAAAACCACATTCATTTCATTTTGTCACCAAACTGAAATTGAATTGATATGATGAAGGAATTTATTCTGCACAGGGGAGATCCAGAAAAGAGCTGCATCACATATAGCTTGGAAATATCTCACAGAACCGACATTCAAGAATAGTGAGCGGTATAATTTCGTACAGTACTTTTCATATTGTGCATTGTAAAAAGCCTTTCTGTCGCGATATTGCAATGGTTGTGCAGCAAGCGACGAAGAGCAATATTAACCCTTTAAGCCTTCACGATGTATTAAAGCATCATTCTACATCACTGTAAACATACTTAATTTCCCTACAACTAAGGGTTTTATGATGAAAATTTCCTTGAAACTGTTTTACCAATACATGCCAATTTTCTTCAAGTTTTCATCCACTCCAAGTCATCTTCATCAACTAGAAGTCGAGAATTGCGGCAGCAATTCGCGGCTTGTAGTGGATGAGATGACAATGGTAAATTCAGGCTCGAAAGGGTTAACTCACTCCACATAGCCCAGATAACCAGAAACATATCTTTATATTTATGGGTAAGGTATTGTATCCTCAAATGCTCTTCACTCTAGTCAGGTATAAATAAGTATGCTCTATCATTGTAGAACCGAAAGAGTAATATCAAGAATTTATTAACCAATAAATTCTTGGTAATATGTAGATAAACTTCCAGCGTCGTGATAACAGCAGGGTCTTATGCTGCCCAAAGAGTTGAAGTTGCACACGAATGAACAGGTTCAGTAACTAGGAGTTGATATGGAAAGTCGGGTGTAGGGTCTTAACCCTTTCAAGCCTGAATTTACCATTGTCATCTTCATACACTACAAGCCGCGAATTGCTGTCGCAATTCTCGACTTGTAGTGGATGAAAATGACTTGAAGTGGGTGACAAATGAAAAAATATACTGTTATTTTCAAAACAGTTCCATAAAAATTTTCGTTCTAAAACCACTAGGTTTCAGGAAGTTAAGTCATTTTTCAGACATGCGAAATGATGCTTTAATGCATCGTGAGGGTTTAAAGGGCTAAGACTCGATATCAAACAATGGACTGTAGTACATGTATGTGTTTTATAGAATTGAATGTTGATCTCAATATATCCATCAATTTATGTCTATGTGCGCTATCAATTAAAGCCATTGGAGACATTGCTCAGAAACCGGACTGAAATGTTACAGGATTAAAAAGACAGGTCTTGTGTCAGAATAATCGGGGGCAAAATCCTATTTTCAATATTAGAGCTTTCCTATGTCAATATTTTTTGTTGTATTTAAGTATCAGTCCATTTACATAACCGCAGGAGGTTAAGGGGAATGCAAAACCACGTGTCTCTGCATCAAAGATCAGGCCCTAAACAATTATAATGTGAGCTATATTTCGTGTTCTTTCTGCCACCGCAGGAGAAGCGGAGCCATGCGGTGAGAAGATGACTTTTCCAAGCAGATCAGTTTCGATGTCAAAAAATATATATATTGAGGTCACAAAATATAGGCATATGCCGTTCAATAAGATCATTCTAGTTTGTTGAATCGTGGTTTTCATCATAACGAATCTACAGATGATGTAAGCCTTGGGCACAGAAGGGAATACAATTGCAGCTGGATTTCACAGTTAGCCCTTTAACCGCCGGTGCCACATATTTTCGGGTTTTCATTTTTATTAGCACCTTAAGTACCACCTTTTAAACATGTTAAAGCTAAAATGTGACATCAATCAGCAATATTTGAGTACAGTTGACCTCCATTTTGTCAAATCTGAATAATTTTCATTCACTTGAAGTTGTGGATCGCGTCAGCGAGACACAACTTCAAGTGGGTGAAAATTCAGATTGAACAATATGGCGGTTAAAGGGTTAAAAAAGACTGGTGAGGGAAGGGATTGTAAAGGCCAGCAAACACACAATATTGACATAGTGTTGGTCAACCGTCTGCGACGATCACCCAACATCATTCCAACATTGGTACAGCGCCTCGTGTTTTTTCTGGGACATGGTGCCATCCACTCTCCGTTGCGCCGATTTCCAAATTGTTCTCCAATATGGATTGATTTTGATCGGTCAATGAGCGGGGTTGAACAACATCACAAGAAACACCCAATGCTAGCATAATGTTGGTCCAGCGTCGCAGACGCTGGGCCGACATTATAATAGCATTAGTTCGGCGCATCGTGTTTATTCTGAGATATAGTGTCGTCCACTCTCCGATTTCCAAGATGTTCTCCAAAACGGAGAAGATTACCATGGCGCATGGCATAAACTTACTTGATCAGCGAGGACAGGTTGAGCACGGGTTGTTTTCGTTTCACTGAGATCCGGACCAGGTCCAAGTAATGATCCATACCTCGTGGATCCCCGGCTGTACAGGGACTAAGCGGGCTGTGACGGGACGGGGTGTACGGTGGAGCCCCCGGGCGAGCTCCAGGATGATGACCGGGGCGGCGGCAAATTCGAGAAAAAACAGTCACCACTCCGGCTACGTGTAAAAAAACGGGGATTGTTTCACTGTTATCCAAATCAGACTCGGCTGAGATCTTCTGAGTTATTTACTCTATCCATAGAGATTGAATTTGAGTGACACAAAATGATGAGAAACGCAGCAATTGCTGTAGATCCTTGTATATGTGGTATAATCCTTATATGGTGATTGGAGAGTGTGTAATCCTATAATCCAAGTGGAACAGGCTCGTGATACTTATCCAGATATGCTGCTGTATTTTTCAGCAGAGAATGGTGCGCTTGCATGTCTTCGTCCATTTTGACTGCGCTGGGTTTTCATTTATCCAACAAGCAGGGACTTGCGACTTTGCCCGGCCTGCCTGCCTGTCTGCTTTGCCCTGCACACCGCCACTGTAATGTTAATGAACCTACATCCAACGTATCCACAAACTATCACACATATGCGTCACTCTCTTCTCGCGTTAACAAACCGCGGTTTGCGGTGAAATTATGTGTGGAGACGCGGGGCGATGGCGGAGAAATCAGACGCCGGCCGGATGCTGCGCCATCCGAGGTGACACTGCCATTTTTCTCGTCCTGGTTACATTAGCGTTGCTTTCCATGTAGACAAGCAGCCGTGTCTGTAACACTGCTTCCTTCCTGCACGCCAGTATCCGCTCCACTGCTGGCGCTGCAGCTGAAAATGGCGCTCGGTCTTTTGGTCTCAGTCGTCGTGAACACCCACGTCCCAGACTCACCCACACGGTGTGAATGAACACTCGAATTGAGGCACTGGAGGTGTCGCCGGTAATGGAACTGATGTTCAACTCTATATAGGTGACTGTTCAGCTGTGTGATGGAGGTGATGTGTGCTGCGGGTGACCTGCTGACGCTTAGTGACGGAGCAGCCCGGGATACTGCAGCATCGTCTCAGCCTCTTGCGCTGGCTGCTTCTGCTGCTGCCGCGGCTGCTGCAGGATTCTGCAGGCGGTGACGATAATGCCAGAGCGGTCGCACAGTCTCGGTATATACCGCCCCGCGGAGCCAGAAGGCGGTATCTGCTCACTTTACAAGCGAGCAGATACAGCCTTCTGGCTTCGCGCTGCAGCATACGCGTAGTCAACATAACAATATGGAGATCAGCTATAGCGTCACGTGACTAACTACCACAGCCATGGCACATACTCGGGCAACGACTGCCAGAATCCTGCTCTACAAAGCCAAAAGGCAGTAGGCCTATCTGCTTACTTGTACACTCTAAACAATATAGGTTCTTTAGAAGGAACCCTTGAATACTATTACCATGCAACCCCAGGAGAACCCTTGCAACCCCAGGAGAACCATTGCAGGGTTCTGCTGGGGTTGCATGGCATGGGTTCATTTTAAAGAACCTACATGTTTAGAGTGTCTAAAGTGAGCAGATATTGCTTTTAAAGCCACGGTCGAACCTAAAAAAGAGGTCACATGTATTGGGTCCTCGGTATTGATGTTTTCGAGCAACACCGCGCTCTTTTAAAACGCCGAGAAGATCAAAGCACGGACGGCGTGCAGAAAATCCCGATAACATTAACCCCCCGAAGTACCCATGCAGGGCCCAACATCTGGTGTTCGCATCGGAATACGTCCGCTTTTTTGGCCGGTTGCACACTTTTGTTCGATGTCTCAGATGTCCGTCGCATTGGTAACGGTTCCGAGAACCGATTGACAAGGTGCTTTGCTAATTATTCTGCGGAACGCGTCGGCGGCGGATCCGCCCGCGCCCACACGCGGTGGAGGATCAGGGGCTCGTGTTCTGCCACAATTTCCAGACGTTGACCCAACGTTTGCTTAGTGCTGGGCCAGCGTCGTAGGGATCGAGGCTGATCAAATACATCCCAATAAAGGGCGGGGTCCCTGGTGCAGTGGTTAAAGCTGCTTGGAAAGTCGGAAATCGCGGGTTCCAACCCCACTATGGCCTTCAAGTTTCAAAGAAACAAAATGTTTCTTCCTCGCTCACTCGTACTTATTCAATATTGTGGGGAACCTCTGTGACCGAAATGTAGCGTGCTCGGCCTGAGACCGCCAGGGCTCGAATTTCAAATCCTGTGTCTGGAGGGCAGTGTCACCTCATTCATCTCACTATCCCCAGGAGGTTCTCCTGGCCCAGATTAGCCTATATGTGCACATTTCATCCCGATAAAAACAGGAACATATTATTGTATCGAGAAAATGTTTGATGGAACATCACCATAACATTATTTCGTAGGGTGTAGAATATATTTATAATTTTTTTTTAATGTTATACAAAACTCACCATTAGGAACTTTTAAAAACATTTTTAAAACATTACATAATATGTTCAAAAAATGTTTAAGAAAACATTTTTAAAAAGTTCATCGCGTTATAACGTTTTATATCATGTTTTTTGTCTGACATTTGAGAAATTGTTGTAGAAATATTTTGTAGACACTACGCAATATTGTTTTGTAAAATTTACATGTGACTATTTCACAGTGTTAGAAAAAATATGTTGTGTTTGCTGGGACAACTGCTGCAAAGCGCGTGACGAAATATCTGATATGTAAAAATATTAATCGATAGTATGGCCTATATTATATAGGCCATACATACTATGTTAACTCATTAACCCATTTAATAAATTAATGACACATCATGTAGTATGATTTTTTTCAATTTAAGCTAATGCATCACAATACATAGCAATACATAAAATAACTACATAACTGTCGCTATTATCAATTTAGTAATAATGTTATTCCCGTGGGCATGCATGGAGTTATGAATTACTTACGATTATTGAGTCAATGTTCTTTAACCCTTTAGCCGCCAAATTATTTAATCTGAATTTTCACCCACTTTAAGTTGTGTCTCGCTGACGCGATCCACAACTTCAAGTGAGTGAAAATTATTCAGATTTGACAAAATTGAGATCAACTGTTTTTAAATCTTGCTGATTAATGTCACATTTTATCTTTATCATGTCTAAACGGTGGTACTTGGTGTGCTAATAAAAAATGAAAACCAGAATATATGCGGCACCGGCGGTTAAAGGGTTAAATTACAATTCAAATAAGTCGAGAAAACAAATAGACCGCAGGGCTCGAGTGTCGAATTTTCTGGAGTGATCTGATTCCTCAAAGTGTTCTTCTGGTCCAGTTTAGCCTATTTGTGCACACAAGTGGCTGAATGTCATTCCACTACATACGAGAGAAGTGTAATATTTGGAATTGAATTAAAAATGCTCATCCTACCATGCAAATTATGCAAATAGTAGTTACAATACCGAGTTTATGTGCAGTCATTGTCCATAGCCTTTACAGATCACACTAAAATTACACTTAATTAACCCTGCGCTACGCACAACTATAGTCGTTTTTAATCTCTTTTATTCGTAGGTTAATTCACAGTTATTGGGAATGAAAAATGAGTGGTTTAGTCGCTCAATTTAAATAAATGTGTATAATTTTCACCCACTTGAAGTTGTGGGTCGCGGTAGCGAGACACAACTTCAAGTGGGTGAAAATTTAGATAAGATAAGAGAGGAGAGGGTAGAGGAGTCATAAGATATTCTAACAAACATGAGACACTGACTGTATCGCTTTAATAGTGGCTCTTTGACCCACTTACAAGATTAACGTGTATGACTGGTGGGGGGGGGGGGGGGATTCTGAGAAATAATGTGTGTCTCATTGTTGAGTCACGGAAATATCAACAATCCAACACGTACAAATTTAACACCTGCTTCCAGATATTTGTTGGCGCCGCATACCGATTCACGTCACTGTAAGACTCGTTTTACCTGAACATTGTACTCTAAATACACATTGTGCATCTATATACGGCTCATAAGAAGCCAATATAATAAAGCATTTATGATTGGAAGACGTATTGGATATCTCCGCCACGATCATGCACATTTGATTACTTTTATTCACGATCTGATTTCTAATTAACCCCGTAAAGCTCAAGTTTTTACTGTTAACCCTTTAACCACCGGTCACCATTATATTTGTGTGTTTCGTAATTATTAGTAAATTAAATACCAGCTTTCAAACATGTTAATGATAAAACGTGACACCAACCAGCAACATCTCAAAATCGTCGACATACCTCCATTTTGTCAAATCTGAATAATTTTCACTCGCTTGAAGTTGTGAATCGCGTCAGCGAGACACAACCTTAAGAGAGTGAAAATTCAAATTAAATAAGTTGGTGCTTAAAGGGTTAATAATGGTGGTCACCATAGCGACCGCTTTTTGTCGGCGAAGTGATAAATTATCGCAAATTTTGTTTATTTGCGTCAAACGGCTACACAGCACAGCATGGTCTAATAATCCTACCCACATTATATTATCCTATTAGTAGTAGGCCTATATACAATAAAACATTGCATTAGAACAGCATAGTAGGTCTATGTAAGAAATGACAATTTTCCGCATGTGCCTACACTGCTCTGCAACGCCAAAATGAAGTATCTATCCACTTGTGAAGAAAGCAGATACCGTCTTTTAGCTTTGCATGACAGCATATAGTGCGAGGACGGCTGGGCCGCTCATTACGTAAGAACAGTCAACATTGCAATAACATCTCAGTCATAACTACACCTTAGCCCAGCATTGGGCCGAGGTCATCCCTATATAGTGGACGCCCGCCCAACTATGAACCGGCGTTGGGCTAACGTCAAGCGACTATTGTGACGGCTGGTAATGACAGTGAATGCACTCGTAACCAGGGGAGGACACTGCGGGAGAGCAATTAATCTCTAAACTAATTAATCGATTGGCACTCGGTACAATCGGGACGATTACGCGTGGTATCGCTGTTGAGACAATTTTGTATAATGGGGCAGGACCATCCCATGCACTGGGCACACGACGCTGTTGCGACGTTGCATCAACATTGCAACAACGTCGTGTGTCCAGTGGGCAGTATATACATGTATGTCTAAATGAAAAACATTTCCTTTTAAATTGTTATCTGTAGGATAATCCGCAGAAAAAAACATTTTTTGATAATGCTTCAACGAATTTGCCAATTTTTTGATAATGTCAACACCGTGACAGAATGTCGCTACATTTGTTTATAAGCTATTAATTACGAAAATCAACATGCTAGATTTTAATTGATATTTTGTATTTATACGTATGCATATGTCTATACGATATAAGCCTATACATAATGTATTTTTATTGTATATATCGTAACTGTACATTAATGCATAATATATAGTTAAGTACCTAATGCACAACCCTGAATCCTTGTCACAAATCTATTCCAGTGCCCATCTGTTACAAGTAGAACCGAAGAATCTCTTGGAAAATAATTATGTTTTTAACGGGGATTTTAATTCAACAATGACAGTGGTGGCTCTAAGAGAAGTTGCTCGTCAGTACCATTATTGTGAAGCTCCACTTAAGAAAAGAGCGCTCCACATGGCCAATCATTGATCACGGCTGCTCCAGATGTCTGGAGCTAGCCCAGCATTGGACTGAGTGTGAACACAGACATCCAGATATCGGAAAATCCTGTGTCTGCAGGGCAGTGTCATCTCATTTATCTCACCATCCTCAGGAAGTTCACCTGGCCCGGTTTAGCCTCTATGTGCACAAAGGTGGCCTAAAATTATCGGAAGTACTGCAACTGCGGGTCGTAAGACACGACCGGTAGCTTGTGGTGTAGCAAATCAACACAAATATAAGATGGAGTCAACTGATCAATTGTTAGAAATGCGAGGACCTGCAGTCCGGTCGCGGTTATATTCGTTTTGTCTCATTTATATCACCACATTAAATACCAGCTTTTGAAAATGTTAAAGGTAAAACGTGACATCAATCAGCAAGATTTCAAAATCGTCGACATCCGTTTTGTCAAATCTGAATCATTTTCACCCACTTGGAGTTGTGGGTCGCGTCAGCGAAACACAACTCCGAGTGGGTGAATATTTAAATTTAAATAATTTGGCGGTTAAAGTGTTAACCCTGATTCCGTGAAGGTGTAAAACGAATTGGATCGTCGTGATTCGCTGATCACATCACAAACAGTAATATTTGGGCAGAGAAAAAGATAAATTTAAGACAACCCATGATAGTACGTCCCCTGTTAAATGATTGAAGCATAAACCCTCAGTATCCGAGGCTCAGTTCGTTACCTCACCGCGATAGTGCCGTGCAAAGCCAAAAAGGAAGTAATTGCTTATTTTTCAAGTAAGTAGTTACTGCCTTTTGGCTTTGCAGAGCGGCATATATAGTATGTCCAGCAGTTATTGTGCACGAAATGACAATGCAGACTTAGCCTATATTATCAACTCGTATGCTGCCGAATTGTTTGCTTCTATTTTTCGTCATTTGAAACTGGAACGATTTTTGCTAACGCAATTTTCAGCTTCAAATGACGAAAAATAATAATATTTATAAAAAAAATAGACACCCCCGATATTGAATTATTAGATTATCTACGACAAACTCATCTATCAAATTTATCAAATTCAGTGATATTTCTATTGATCTAAAACCTGTTTGAAACCGTATATATACAACAACACAATGATTAACTTAATTAATCATAAGGATTAGCTTAATTTATTTAAATATTCAACCACTTGAGGTTGTGTCTCGCTACCGTGATCCACAACCTCAAATGGTTGAAAATTACTCATATTTGTTTAACGCGAGAACAAATATTTACAAATCTTGATATTTGAAGTCATTTTATTCCCAATAACAGTGATTTAATCGGCTAATAAAACTGTAAGATTAAACATATTTATAATAGAGCCATAACATAGGTATCCAAATGAATCGGAAAGAGCTAACGAATACATTTATGATGATTTCAAATTGAAAAAAACCCTTTGGCCACCAAGGTTTTCATAAAAAATTCAGCGCTTTAAGGGCTAATACACGTTTGTAATACATACGATCTACATGCAGTGTGAGTTAATCGCTACAATGATAATGTAGTAGTAAATCATTGCTTTACGTCACTTTTAGGCAGCTGCAATGATAATACACTAACATAATTATGTGAAGGTAAAGAGCAGTAACTGGTTACTTTTTGACTAAGCAGTTACCGCCGTTTGCCTTTGTCTGCATGGCAGTACAGCAGGCGAACGTACTGCTATATGTAGCTGTTAATTGCTAATCGATACTTGTTATGCACACTATACTTAGATGCACTTACCAGCAGTTAATAAGACACAATCAGCCTTTTAGCTAAGTATAAATTAAAATAAATTATTGCATCACTGATCGAGTGCGGTGGGTGCATTCAGAGACGGTATTTGTTCAACCGTTTTAATTATGAACAATGTATACACCCTTGTCGCACGTGCAGTAGGCCTATAATTAATGCTGTCTTTCAAAGCCAGTATCTGCTTATTTTACAAGTAAGCAGATGCTGCATTTTGACGTTTGCATCGCGTAGTTTATATAAGAACATTTAATATAGATACAAATAATGCTATACTATCACCCGTCGAAAAACGCTACGTGCGTTCATTTCATATTTACACTTGGGTAGAAATATTTCATCAATTTTGATAAAATCAAATACTCTTGCCGTTATAAAGGTGGGGATTACGGGAGCAGTGGGTTCACATCCCAGCAGGCACGAGACGTTGAACCAATGTTGGTTTAATGTTGGGCCAGCGTCGCAGACGATAATAAACCAGCTTGGTCTTTAAGAGCAGCAGTTTTCACATTCAGCATACCTTCATACGATTTGACTGCGAACATCGTATACGTGGTGTGTAGGGTGTTCATAAGGCGATCTCAAGTCAGCCCTACGATGCGCTATACACGAGAGGGTTTCTTGTGGCGTTTGTAGCGTTCTTAGACATCCAAGACCTGTCTACGAGCTTATAGGAACGGTATGCGATTTTTTTTTCTTACGGCTGCCTTACGAAGCTCGCAAGAAACGGAACTATTTTTTTCGATGAGAATCGTTAGTGCGGTCATCGTGACCGAGGTATGAAAAAAGTAGTGGTACTGTTTTTATTTTTCCCGCATGCTGGATTGCGAGGGTTGATGCCAGTACGGACGTAGGCCTACTGCCGTGCAGCGCCAAAAGGCAGTATCTGCTTACTTACTTACTTACAAGTGAACAGATACTGCCTTTTGACTTCGCTGGGCACAGTATACGTGAGCGTTCGTGTTTCTGTGTTGACCTAATCAGGATTAGTCACGCGATAAACACACAAAATAAACAAAACGACATTAATAATAAACCGTATCCACTGTCTGCGACCGAGGGCCGCAAACTCCCAAATCACACAGCCGCGTTCTGCGGTGTGTTCGTTTTGTCGCGGCCGCGTCGCGGGTCCGCATCTGCATTTTTAGTGACGGGATAAAACGCGAAAGAATATATCCGAGAGTACATCGCCGCCGTGCAAAGGGAAAAGGCGGTAACTGCTTACTTTTCAAGGCAACAGTCACCGCCTTTTGGCTTCGCGGGGTACGTCAGGAGTTAGGCGGGGCCGGCGTGCGCAGGGAGTCGGTCGGGATACATTTTCCATCCGTGCAGATCGATTCCGGCCAGATACAGCAATAAAAGCCAGCAAACGCGAGACGTTGAACCAGTGTTGGGTCGATGTCTGCGACGCTGGCCCAACATCAACCCGACACCTGTTCAACGTCTAGTGTTTTACTGGGAAAGCCGAGCCAGAACACCACGGCCGGTTGGACAGATCCCCCTGTTTAGCATTCAATAATGATCAACTGTAGCAGCCAGTACACCGCTCTGCGGGCTTATAAGGCAGTGTCCGCTCACTCGTAAAGTAAGCGGATGCTGTCTTTTTTGGGTTTGCGCGGCAGTACAGGCCGCCCGGAGCACACAGGCTTTTTCTTGGAAATTGCAGGAAAAGGAAATGGTGGAAATTGTGGACGAGTTATATTGAGAAAGATTTCGCTGTGGGCCGATCCAGCTGTAGCGACGACATCTCCGGGCCGTGTTGAGCTAGTTAATGAATGAATGAATGAATGAATGAATGAATGAATGAATGAATGAATGAATGAATGAATGAAAGAATGAATGAATGAATGAATGAATGGACGACTTATAAAGGATAAATAATCATGTTACTTTTCTGTAAAAATAAGTTTAAAAAGTTAGGACGACGAATTTAGGACGATGAAGTTAGGACGATGGAGGCAGTAACTTCTCCCGAGGATTCCAAGTTATATAGGTTCATTTTAATTCGTCTCATCGCAGTCAAAGTGTCGCTGAGGACGTGCATTTCAAGTGCCACAGGCGCGTGTGGCTCAAAAACGCGAAGCTTAGCCCTTTAACCGCCAAATTATTTGATTGACTGACGCGATCCACAACTTCAAGTGGGTGAAAATTATTCAGATTTGACAAAACAGAGTGTAAATATTTTCAAGTCTTGATGATTGATGTCACGTTTATCATTAACATGTTCAAGAGATGGTACTTAATGTGTCAATGAAGGAAAGAAAAAACCGAATATATTCGGGACCGGCAGTTAAATGGTGAAAGCTGAAAAGAAGATATATAATTAGGTCGTCATCCCGCTGTACACCAAAGGTTGTGACATGTACGCAAACAGTACACAGTAAACGGATACAACGTTGCACAAAATATAACTGATGATGTATAAAATAACTGGTGTTTGTATAAAAAGAAGCGTTACAGGCCAGCCGGTATGTGTGCCGCGTCTCCAAAAGATCAATACTCCACCATCTCCTGTTCACTTTTTGCCTCTCTCTCTATAAATAGATGATTTATACGCTGGGAATCGTCTCGGTGACACCTGTCCGGCAAACCCGAGACTGCATGGGTTGATGTTGACCCAGTGTCGTAGAAGACGGCCCAATATCAACCCGACATCATGGACATAGGTTCAATGTCACGTTTTTTTCCACATGACCTCGCGGCGAATAATAATCGCAACAAATCCGGACCGTTTTTATTTGAATGATAATTTTTTTTTTTTAAACAGACGTTGTTATTTCAAATTCAAGACGGAGCACGCGTCACTCCTTCAAAATTCTCGGCGCGTTGAAAATGTCAAATTGTATTCCATGTTTATATGAAATATATTTTTTATTTTATGCAAAGTCTTCACGAATTTGTTGTCTCAAAAATACTCCAGCCCCCCCCCCCCTCCCTCTTCCGGGAGATTGAATGGCGATCCCCTAATTCGTTTTTTATTATGAATCGCTCTCAACGTAATAAACATTCCGTTATTTTTCTGTAAAATATCCCACTAAATGCACCTTGCCCTATCAGGTCTGACCGTCAGACTACCAGTCTGAGTCTGCCGGTAGCAGACAACTGGATAGATGAAGATGACTAAATGTATCACGCATCACTTCTGCCCTGCAAAGCCAAAAGGCAGTATCTACTCACCTGTAAAGTAAACAGATACTGCCTTTCGGCTGAGTTGTACTATATTATATACTTACAGATGCGTATATCTGTAACCAGAAATACACCAGAAAGACTTTCTGCTGTAACGTATGCATAACTTGGTGGTATCACATTCAACAAGTAACAACAGGTATCTGGTCTTGATGAGGTATCCATACTATACAGTGCTATGAGTTCAATATCCTATGCATCATCATGATCATTTACATGTACAGCTGAGAGAATAAACGATTTTCAGCTCAGTTCAGCTTAGCTCAGTATATTATGACACTGTATAATATAGTAGTCAAAAGGTCATCAGATTGTGCACGACGGTATAATATGTTAACCCTTTCAGTGCGGGGACCGTCTTTAGACGTCAGAATCTGAAGTCTACAGACGTCAGATTATGACGTCTAAAGACGGTCCCCACACTGAAAGAATTAAAAAATGTACAATGGTTGTAGACCATCATATTGGTATTCAGATGATACGAAAAGAGCAAACTAAGACATTTATGATGATTTCAAATTGTTAAAATCCTTTGGTGTCCATGGCTTACACACAAATATTTCAGCGCTTTGAGGGTTAGGGTTACTTTTTAAGACGAGCACTTAACTCATTAGCTGATTAGTGTAAACATATGAAGCGGTGGATCCACAGGGCCTGTTAAAATAGAACATCCCTGCTCATTCTAGATAGGAATATCTATAATGAGCAGGGATGTTCCATTTCAACAGGGGGTGTATCATGCCCCTGGATCGACCTTGAGCGGTCGCTTCGTAGTCGATGAGAAGTATAGTTGTAAAAAAAAGAGTTCAAATTATTACCGCCGTGTCTGGTATAGTTATGCCCAGTGGACACGAGACAATCAACCAATGCTGGATTGATGTTGGTCTACCGTCTTTAACGCTGGCCCAACATGGAACCAGCATTGGAATACTGTCTCGTTTTTACTGGGATTTGTAATTTAATTCACTGAGGTTAAAATGGTGTGATCCAACAAAATAGGGAAATTCTGAGCTCATCTGATATTAGTAAAATGTGATATTCGTAAATTCGCGAATTCAAGTACATATAATTCGTCCCCTTGGATATGAAAGGGTGTATCTGCCACTTTACAAAGTGGCAGATACACCTTTTCATATCCAAGAGGATGGTATGTAATCTGTGCGGTGCTTTCTGTGCATAGCTTTAGCCTGCTGTCGGTACACAGTGGACTACTCCTTTAAGGGTGCTATTTATTATCTGGTCGGTTTGAATGAAACATGTCTGTTGAATACACAGAGGATCATTACAGGATAGGTAGCGATGAATAAATCAATCCAGCTCAAACATCCCAGCAAACGCATTGATCCACTGGTGTTTTAGTTTTGGGCCAACGTCGCAGACAATGGCTCAGGATTGAAACGGCATTGGTCGTGTTTGTTGGGATCAGTCACAACTACAGCGTAGAATAAATTATGAACGATTGGTTGACAGCCGCAGAATGGGAGAAAAATAACAGACGTTTTCCTGTCTCCCATATTCGTAATATTAACCATCTCGAAACTGACGGTGACTGTAGATCTACATTTTTATCAGCAGGTTAATTTTAAGTACTCGTTAAACGTACCTTCATCTTTAAAAGTACTCGAGTACAAGTACAAGTACTTTTAAAAGGAATACTCTGTACCCACGAGTAACGAGTACCGAAGTACCGAGTACTTTTGTCCCAAACCTGTCTCCTGTACGTAATCATAACCATCTCAAAACTGTACGCAGCGACTCCAGATACCAGGTCGACGTCTCGTGTTATATCTCGTGTTATATCCTTGACCCCCTTACTTGACCTCAGGACCAAGTATGGTATTATACCCCCTAGTTTAAATAACAACTGAATGACGGCAGTGATTGGCTGATCTCGTCATGTGACAGGCAGAGTCACTCTTCGATTGGTCGGGGGTAGAATACTAGACATGGTCCGACCTCTGTGGGGCCTCTCGCAAAACAATGAACCAAATTGTTGTATTAATATCGGGCCGACGTTGCAGCCGCTGGCCCAAAATTAAACCAACATCGGGTAAAAGTCCCATGTTCGCCTGGTGGATTGCGGCTCTGAAATATAGATTGCTCACCGTTTAGAGAGGTCATCACATGGATATGCCACATTATTATTAGCAATTCATAGCTTGCTCTGCATCAATGTTTAAAACCTTGTAACTGGATCGTGTCGCGCAGGTCGTGCAAACGCAACAAGATGTCTCACTACAAAAGTAAACCGTTAGTGAGCCGTTAGTGGGCCAACCTTTTAATACACGACAGTATAAAATAACTACCGTGCAAAGCCCAAAAAACTGTATCTCCATGCTTAATTGTAAAGTAAGTTGCCTTTTGACAAATTAAATTCTTAAAACACACTATATAAATATCTTACTGCATAAACACTTCACATTATGTTTTGACTCTGGTTGCATTCCATCAATATGGCTGAAATAAAAAAATTCAATTATTCCCCAAAAGTGCTGCTAATGTTCCCTACCTTCCTCTTAATATTAGGGGAATTATAGTTTTCTATCATCAATTAGTAAATTGTACACCAGGCTGTTAAATAACTGTCTTACAAACTACATGTATTCAGAAGGTATATGACTTATATTCCTGACGAGGAAAATAGTTTTAAGAAAAAATCTACATAATTTCTAGTATAGTCAGGAACAAAATTAAAAAATAAAGAGTGTGTGGGGGACCCTAGCGCCGTAGGCGCTGAGAGTATTTTATGACTGGGTAGTCCCGCTCGCAATGAGGGGATAACATTCAGCCAACTATGTTTTCATATTCATTGTAGTGTTCTGTCACCGTGGCAAGCAGGAGGCAGCAAGGGGATCAAGGAGGCTCGAGCTCAGAGGCGTCAGGCCCCAGGGTTTGGTATAGAAGACCTTCACCCCGGTTCTATTTGTTGCTTTGTTTTGTTGTTTTATTAATAATTGTTGTTTTCCACTTCCTCTTTGCTTCATTCTTCTCTTCTCTTCTGACCGAGCTCAGAGGTGTAAGTAGAGCGTGACATAATACGTCTTTACTCTTGTCTGAGCTCGGTCTCTTTATCTTCTCTGTGTTCTTCTGACTTCTCTTCACTCTTCTTTCTTCTCTTCGTTCTAATTCATCATTCTCTTATTGTTTTGTTGTTATCGTTTTGTTTTGTAGGCTGCGGGCCCAGAGCGTGGTATAGGTGACCTTAACTCTGGACCCTCCAAGTACACCAAGTAGTCTCACAAACGACTCCCTTCAGAGCCACCACCAGCTTTCTCCCCCCGGCAAGGGCCGGCCGTGAGTATTGTGTAGATACTCATGGAGACGCATGGCAAGGGCCTGGCGTCTGAAGATTGTCATCTTATTATTGGCCGAGTTACACTCAGTCGCTAATAAGACTGTTGGTATTAGCTGGAATACCATTGTGTCTGGGACAGGGTCACCAGTAATTTAGTCCGAAAGTTTGGAATTGTATGTCCAATTGGGTTCAAATTTTGTGTCCATGGTCTTTTAATATTTCATTTGTTTTTAGAGAAGATTTAGACCAGGTCCGATGATCAGATAGAGTTCTGCATGCCGGAGTCCTGTTATTTTTACCTATTAATAGTTTTGTTTGGTATTAGTGAAGGTAAGGGAAGTTCCTCTTACCCTCCGTTTGGTTTGTTGGGCGTAGCCTGGCATGAGATAAGTGGCTTGGATGGGCTCTATTTTTATTTTTTTTTTTTTCCTAGTTATTTTGGCTATTTATAGTTTTCAATATAGTTTTTCATGATAGTGTCAAAGAAGGTTGTTTGGTTTTTTTTCGTATTGATTTCATGGAGGCTTTTTTGCAATTTAAAGAGTTCTGAATTGGTTTCGAGAGAGTGGATAAATTTGTTGGCTAAATTTTGATATCGCTCCCTTAAAGGTTCGATCCCGGCAATCTCTCATGAAAATACATTTGCAGCTTTTATTGACTTGGCCAAGGCTTTTGGTGTGGTTCCAAAGGAATGTTTTTTTATAACTTATTATTAATAATGTCAATGTTTTTCAAGTGTCTTATAATCCCCGGGTACCTATTTAAAGTATGAAATGTGAAATAATTATGAAATATGTCACTATAATAAATAAATACAATACATAGAGTACATACACTATATATTGTTTCATTTGGGGCTAACTGACGTCGCTTTAAATACTAATAATACATTGGTTCTAATACTAGTATCTGAAATAATTTGCCATATCTTGAATTATTATTACCTATTAGAATTAAATTAGGGTTTTTATTATCACCTGAAAATTGTGATATATCTGCTCACAATTCTGCGCTGCTCTGTATATTTGATTGCTAGGGAAAGTTTGCGGCTTAGTTATCATCTTATTTCATTATTGGTTTCACAACCAATAAAAATATTTTATGTCTGCTGAAAAAACAAACGGAGAAAGACACATTTTATATAATTAAAATACATATCAAGCCTACCAACTAAACCCCACCGCTCGCTGATTCATTATTTTCACCACTAAAATCAGTTATTCAATAAAATCCATTTAACGTGCATCAAGCCATCTTCGTCTATCTTAGTTTAATAACTTTAATTATTATATTGAATAAAACTTATCATCGTGTATGTGGCATCAATTCACCACCCCCTTTAAATACGTGAAAACTTAATTTGTCAGAAAAACTCTGCGCCCTGGCACGGAGAGGGCGCCGGGGTCACGCTCTGGCCTGCCGAGGATCGCCTCTGATCACACAGCCGTTCTAAGCATCCCGCACGCGTTTTGTCCTCCGACAAAACAAGACAAGATAGGACGAGCAGCTAGCGTCGCGGGGGGTGCTGCCTTCTGTCTCGCGCGGCAATAAGCCATCGAGTCAGACCGCTGTCTCCCAGAGCCGGCGGTCCCTGCATGGCCCGCTGCCGCCATGAATAGTTAATGCCGCCCGGGTACTGTCTGTATTGCCAAGCTCCCTTTCACAGATAAGTTCGTTAACCCGGCGTCCGCTTAGCGTCGGCCCGGCGTCTTCGACGACGAGCCGACGCTAAACGGACGCCGTGTCCCTTATAGTAGTCGACGGGGCCGCCATACGGATCAATACTTGGGGAAACAGAGCGACTAACTAAGCTGGCGGGTGTAGCTTCGCCGTTCCTGCATGGGCCTGAGCCACAGCTGCCCCACAAGCGAGCGGGTCGCAGTGGGTCCGGTTTGCCTATATGCAGGGTAGGGCCTGAAGTACATGTATTTGTCGCAGAGGAAGCCATCGGCGACATCGCCCTGCACATGCATGCAAGACTAGCGACTAATTCCAGGACAAAAACCATGTCCCACAGCAAGATACGTAGCCTTCAAATAAAAGAACCCGATCGCAGCATCAAAAGTTCTTAACTAATTCCAAATGCGAAATTGATAAAAATACATGTAGTACGGGAAGTTTGGGAAAAAATCTAAGAATTAAATCATTATGCTGAGGTTGATTATAAAGATCGTCTGTACTAATAAATTGACGAACATTCTTTCTCTATAGCTATCTGTCGCGAATATACTGATATCGTTTTCTTCTGGAAGTGTTTATGTGGTATGCATGATGTTGATGTTCATGATTCTGCCTATGTCACACAAACTGCTTTAAACAAACTTATTTTATAAAATAGTTCTCATGTGGAATGTACGTTAGGCCTACATTAAAAATTAGACCTCGTTTATATTCAATTTAAAGCTCTTGCTGTTTGACAAATTGACCAGCAGTTTTGTAAGTAGTGGGTGCTGTTTATGGTTTTTAAGTGTTTGTGTAGTAATTTCCGTCTATCATGATTATAAAAGGCTGGTGTAATATAATTCATTTGGGTGGGGACTACTTACAAAGTCACCAATGGCTCCTGTTTAGTTTCTCTTCCAGGTAAGCTTTATACTGTTTATACTTATATGAGTACATGTACTTACACTATATGTAGGTATAATATCTTGTTAATTTAAATGCTATCTATATTTATAATCTAGTACGGTGAAAAAACTGTATTGAATTGAATCGTTTTATGAGGATAATACAGTAAAAACTAACTATGCGGTATTTACCATGTAGGCGTACATCTTGAACAGCTAAGATTAACCCTTATAGTACCAAGCAAAGCGTTTTAATCAGATTTATTAGCCAATTAACCCTTTCAGCCCTGAATTTTACATTGTCATCTCCATCCACTATAAGCCGCGAATTGCTGTCGCAATTCTCGACTTGTAGTGGATGAAGATGCTTTGATGTGGGTGAAAAATTAAAGAAAATTGTCATGCATTGCTAAACCAGTTTCATAGAAATATTATTTCTAAAACCCCTAGTTATAGGAAAATTAGGTCTGTTTCAGGGATTTAAAATGATGCTTTAATGCATCTTGAGGGCTTAAAGGGTTGAATCGCTGTTATTGGGAACGAGATGGGTGATTAAACGTTGGGATTTGCATATTTTCGGTCTCATATTAAACAAATATGAGTAATTTTCACACCCACTTGAAGTTGTGGGTCGCGGTAGCGAGACATAATCCCAAGTGGGAATTATATGTTTTTGTTTGTTTGTTTGTTTGTTTGTTTGTTTGTTTGTTTGTTTGTTTGTTTGCTTGTTTGTTTGTTTGTTTGTCTGTCTGTCTGTTTGTTTGTTTGTTTGTTTGTTTGTTTGTTTGTTTGTTTGTTTGTTTGTTTGTTTAATTGTTTGTTTGTTTGTTTGTTTGTTTGTTTGTTTGTTTGTTTGTTTGTTTGTTTGTTTGTTTGTTTGTTTGTTTGTTTTTTTGTTTTTTTTGTTTGTTGTTTGTTTGTTTGTTTGTTTGTTTGTTTGTTTGTTTGTTTGTTTGTTTGTTTGTTTGTTTGTTTGTTTGTTTGTTTGTTTGTTTGTTTGTTTGTTTGTTTGTTTGTTTGTTTGTTTGTTTGTTTGTTTGTATGTCCATCCGCCCGATTTCTTAAAAAGTCATGAACGGATTTGCATGAAACTTTCACCAGAGGTGTGTCTCGGGCCAAGGAACAACCGATCAGATTTTGTAGATGATCCGGAAAATTTACGATCCGGATCCAGGATCTTGAATTTCGATCCGGATCGCACAGATTTGCATGGAACTGTAACCAGGATTTCGGCGGAGGTTTGCAGTCTCTGACTGACTGTCTAGTTTGTCATTATTATGATTTAAAGGTCAACCTTGCCCTTAGCTATCGCGCGGGGTGCTCCAATCCTATAAAACATCTTTGCAACGGCGTAGGAAAGTACAATCATTAAAAAATATTCCGTATCCTACATTTCCTGATTTTCCGTTAGATCAGCAAGATTGTATTGTTGTAATGTGATAAATTGTACATGTTTCTGAACAAATTTTTGAAACGGTAAAATAAATATCTTAAGACATCTGATATTTGAGAAGATACTTTTTTGGGGGAATATTAATTCGCACTTTTTCTACAAAAGTAAAGGTTACGTAATAGTTTAAATCTGCATTAGATCTTTTTTAAATCTGAATGATAAATATGGATGGAATTATTCCTAACAGAAGAGGTGTTTACAAATACTGTCGTGCAAGGCAAAAAGGCAGTATCTGCCCACTTTACAACTAGGTTTTATGGCTGTGCATGACAGAGTGGGTGCAAAGGATATCCGTTTTATTTGTTCTCAATCAACGATTCTACGTTCTTTGACTTCGGTCTAGTGTACAGTCATCGAATTAGCTTCTGGAATTCCACGTTTTTGTATAAGAGCTGAATACCCTGTGGTGTTACTTGGAGACAGGGCGGGGTCCCTGGTGCAGTGGTTGACGTTGCATGCCTGCTTGGAAAGTCAGTGATCGCGGGTTAGAAGCCGGCTCTGGCATTCAAATTTCAAAGGAGCAGAAATGTTTCTTCCCCGCTCACTCGTAAAGATTCAATATTGCGGGGAGCCTCCGTGACCGAGAGCTCGGCCTCAGACCGCCAGTGTTTAAATTTCGAATCCTGTATCTGGAGGGCATGCAGTGTCATCTCATTTATCTCATTCATCTCATTCTCCTGGCCCAGTTTAGCCTGCATGTGCACAAAGGTGACCAAAAACCCCATTCATCAAATTTCAATGACTTGAAGACAAAATACACAAGGTCGCCGATTGGAACATAATAATTATCATTTCCACAATAAACTGTCGGCCGAATCATGAATTTGTCAAGTTGCGGCGTAAATAGGTTGTTTTCCCAAGGCATGAGTCTTAACTGTATATCGCACCCAAGCCGTCAAAGTGTCGTACGTATAGCACTCACAAGAGTGACACTTATAACCCTTTGGATGCTGGGGTGCGACACGGACCTCCTATAACAAACACGCAGACACCAGACTGAGACATGTCGTAGCGTGGTCGTGGCGCAGCGGCGACGGGGCGCGTTCGCCCCTGTCGCCTCCCAGCAAACACGACACGTTTAACCAATGCTGGTTTAAAGTTGGGCCAGCGTCACAGACGCTGGCCCAACATTAAACCAGCATTAGTTAAACGTGTCGTGTTCGCTGGGCTGCGGTGTGACCCGGACCGCATAAACATGAGGCGGGGACTCGACGCCGGACACCCCGCTCTGAATGCCAATGCGTAGCCGTGCCATCCTCTCTGAGCCGTGGATTGACGCATTTGCTTTACCCGAAAAATTCAACATGGCGGTGACTGAGAGCGATCTCGACCCCAAGATCCGAAAAATGTCCACAACTTTTTAATGACTGTGCGACCTGTGAGCTGAGCATGCGGGCATGTAACTGAAATGTTACTGCTTCTAAAAAACTGATTTTCGACCTGATTATTCGAGGGGAAGGCTTAGATATGACCGTCCAAAAAAATGTCCCACGAATTTGTACGGGGTCAATCTGTGGCTGAAACCTGTTTCAGCCACTGGGGCTAGCCAATGCGGACCCTGTCCGGAGATGCAGGGGTGGCTGTCCGCGACGGGACGCCGGGTTTAAGCTCTGTGGAATTGCCTGTCGCTCCGCGGCGACAAGCCGCGTCCGTGCAGACGGTGACAAAAGCGACCGTTTGAACGCCGCCGAGTTCGTAAATCTGGCGACATCCCAGGCTGTGCCGTGTGAAAAGCCATACATTCGAAGGCAGGCTGTCTGGAGCTGTGGTGCTCTACAAAGCTGAAAAGACAGTATCTGCTTACTTTTAAAGTAAGCAGATACTGCCTTTTGGCTTTGCACCACAGTATGGTACTGGAATAACACACTGGATAGATAAATAGACGAGCAACAACGAGTGAATTAGTGATAAAGGAGGAAGAGGATACTTGTCATCAGATGTTTACTGTAAACGTATATAAACAGTTCCCAAATTATATGTTATGTTATTGTACCGATGCAATAATGACCCATTAAGCATATTTACCAGATTATGCCATACTATGTTTTGTTGTGCAATGTTGTGATACTGTAAGTCTGATAAGTCATAATTATGTGCATGATGCATACTATACGTATAGTATATATATTGCATATATGTGTCTAATAATCAATATAGCTATAATCTAATTTTGAAATATAGAACATATAGCTGCCTGTTTTATTCAGAAGATTTTAATTTGCAAAATGATTAAATAGTAAGTTGTATTTAAGTATTTTTCATATCAATAGAATAAACAATGGGGAAAATACAAACAAAGGCAATTCCATGACACGAACACGAAATACACAATCATTACCGGTACTTTTTAAAGAAAATTTAAACTTTTTAAACCTTTTTTTATTAAACATAAACTAAGGAAAATCCCAGGGAACACGAGATACTGACCCATTGTTTATTTGATGCTGGGCCATCGTCTGCGACGCTAGCCCAGCATTAAACCACCATTGTATCAATGTTTCGTATTTACTGAAGGGATGGCATCCCTGCAAACACGACTGTTGACCCAATGCTGGGACAACGTTGGCCCACCGTCTGCGACGCTGGCCCAGCTGTGTCCCGACAATGGGTCAACGTCTCGTGTTTGCAGGCATGTACAACCAAACGGGATCTTAGAAAACAGAGAACAACGCGAAACCAATTTGATCGGCAGCTATCACGGTCATCACGGTTATCGGGTGTTTTTATAACTCTAATGAATGTGTGTATCAAAACATTTTCCAGCAAACGATGACAAAGCGGTAAAAATGTGCAGAGTAGTTAAAACGTGACATCAATCAGCAAGATTTCTGAATCGTTGACCTTCATTTTGCAAAATCTCAACAATTTTCACTCACTTGAAGTGTGAATCGCGTCAGTGAGACGCAACTCCAAGTGTGCCAAAATTCCAATTAGCTTGAACAATTTGGCGTTAAAAAAATTGAACAATTTCTAATAAAAGCACGCACATATCACTTTAGTCTACATTCAAATAGCATTGCAGCACCCACAAAAATGTGGACAATTTCCACCCACTTGAATTTATGGGTGGCGGTAGCGAGACACAACTCCAAGTGGATGCAGACATGAGTAAGGTAACTTTGCGAGAAAAAAGATAATTAAAGAATTAAAGGGGCTAATTAAAACGGCTAAATACCCGTTAGCAACACAATTCAATACAAGTTGCCGAATCTTGAACCAGCATATAGGCTCAATGTCTCAAGTTTTCTGGGAACACGAAGCATTGAGCCAATGCTTGCTGAATGTTGGCCCACCGTCTTCGACGCTGGCCCAACATTAACCCTTTCAGCACGGGGACCGACTTTAGACGTCAGAATCTGACGTTCGTAGACGTCAGAATCGTCTAAAGTTGATCCCCGCACTGTAAGAGTAACTTGTATAATAGCCGTAGACCCATAACATAGGTATTCAAATGAAGCAGAAAGAACTAACCAAGACATTTGTGATGAATTCTAATAAACCCTTTAACCACCGGTGTCGCATATATGCGTGTTTTCAATTTGTATTAGCACGATACGTACCACCTTTTAAACATGTTAAAATAAAATATGACATCAATCAGGAATATTTGAAAACAGTTGACCGCCATTTTTTCAAATCTGAATAATTTTTACTCACTTAAAGTTGTGGATCGCGTCAGCGAGACACAATTTCAAGTGGGTGAAAATTCAGATTGGATAACTTGGCGGTTAAAGGGTTAAAATAACCATTCGGTCTCCATGGTTTATATCGAAATATGTCATCGCTTTAGGGATTAAACCAGCGTAGGCTCAATATCTCGTTTTTGCCTGAAAACGTCATCACGGCCACGATACGGCTCTTCGCGACACAGCTGCGCGTTCAAGATAAACCCCCGATTCTTGATGGTTTCCGATCCCTCCACTTGACACAAATCTGTAGAGTTTCACGCGGCCGCCTTATCTACAAATCGCCCTTTAGAAAACCCAAGTAATTGCCGTCGGGCGGTAAGCCGCGGGACACCGAAATCAGCTGAATGCACATCACAAATAATAGCGGAGAGTGGGGAGGATTGAGCCGCGCGGGGTCCTCGCGGCCGCTAATCGATGGCGGTCATTAACGCTCTGAGTGCGTGAGCGGCGCGCTGAGGGTCCGTATTCAAACCGGGGTCCACCGGGAACACCGCGCTGGCTACTGGATCTTTGATGATGCGGACGTCCACGGGGGCACGCGAGTACAAGGAGGACAGGGTGCAAAGCAGCAGTAACTGCTCGCTTGAAAAGTAAGCAGTTACTGCTGTTTGCAAACAGCAGTAACTGCTTACTTTTCAAGCGAGAAGTTACTGTTGTTTGCCTTCGCGTTGCAGTACGGACCAGCACGGGCGGGGCCCTAGGGTAGTGGTTAGCACCGCTGCCGTTCACGCCAGAGTTCGGGGTTCAGTTCCCGGTCTCGGAGGTTTGAAGGAAACAAAAAAGTTTCTTCCCCATCCACGTGGGAAAGTCAGTATTGTGGTGAGCCTCTGTGACCGAGAGGTAGCGTGCTCGGCCTCAGACCGCCAGGGCACGAATTTTGAATCCTGTGTGTCTGGAGGACAGTGTCATCTCAATCATCTCACCATCCTCAGGAGGTTCTCCTGGCCCAGTTTAGCCTATATGCGCACAAAGGTGGCCTAAAGCCCGATTCATTTCATTTATTTACGGACCAGCGCGGTGCCAACCAGTATTGGTCCACGGTCTAGCCGGATCTGAACCCAGGTACCCGTAGATGCTCTGTTGTGAGACGGCAAACGACGGTAACTGCTCTCTTGGAGAGTAAGTGGTTACCACAGTTTGCCTTTGCGGGCGGTATCGACGTCACGTTCATCAGGACGGTCGCACATTGATTTTCTATAGCAATATTTTCTGATGTGCGCCCGTGTTTCCGCTCGTGCTCTGCACGGAGCGCCGTGATTTCAACTTGCCGGACAAAAAACAATGCATGCAATTGTAGGGACGTGCAACGTTCAAATCCTACACCGGGTACCAGGGGGTCACTTAACCATAACACCGTGGGGATCGACTTTAGACGTCAGAATCTGACGTCTGTAGACGTCAGATGGAGACGTCAGATTCTGACTTCTACAGTCGATCCCCGCACTGAAAGAGTAAACATATTTATAATGGACGTAGACCCATGACATAGGTACTCAAATAAAGCGGAAATATTTTTTTTCAATTGAAAAACCCCCTTTTGGTCTCCATGACTTATACACGAATGTTTCAGCGCTTTAACCCTTTAACCGCCAAATTATTCAATTTGAATTTTCACCTCCTTGAAGTTGTGTCTCGCTGACGCGATCCACAACTTTAAGTGGGTGAAAATTATTCAAATTTGACAAAATGGAGGTCAACTTTTTTCAAATCTTGCTGGTTGATGTCACATTTTATCTTTAACATATTTAAAATGTGGTACTTAATGTGCTAATAAAAAATTAAAACCCGAATATATGCGGCACCGGCGGTTAAAGGGATAAGAGTTGAGAATGACTCCTCTTAAATTCGGCAGTATTTACTGACTGATGTCCATACGTCTCCTGTTTGTCTTGATTGCTGGGGACAGCCCATTCTGCATCCTCATTCATCATCCAATTATACGTGTAACCTTTTTTCAGGTATATTATTTCTACGATTGATCCCATTTTATATCTTGTACAATGTACAATGTCAAGGCTTTGAGGCTATATTGACGTGATCGCCCTCTCACGAGGCATACACAATAATATGTGTAGTGGCGTGCAGTGGTATTCACACCCACTCATCTTGCATGGTGTGTACTTGCTATGACCACGCCTGTTGCATGGCGCGTGTACTCGTTATAACCACTATCTTGCACGGAATTTACTCGCTATGACCACTAGTCGTACATGGTGTGTACTCACTTTGATCATTCATCATTGCATGGCGTGTACTTGCTATGGCCAACTATCTTGCCATGGCGTGTGTATTGTCATGGCGTGTCTACTTGCCATGGCGTGCATACTTGCCATGGCATGTGTACTTGCCATGGCGTGCCTATTTGCCATGGCGTATTTCTCATGGTGTGTGTACTTGTCATGGCGCGTGTACTTCCCATGGTGTGTGTACTTTCCATGGTGTGTGTACTTTCCAAAGTGTGTGTTCCTGCCATGGTGTGTGACTGTGTGTATTTTCAATGGTATGTGTACTTGTCATGACGTGTGTATTTGTACGGTGGCTTTTTAGGGCCACCACAAATACAAGTTAGACGTTGTGGAAATACAAGTTATAGTTGTCGCAATGCAAGTTAGACCTGTAGAAATACAAGTTAATGTTGTTGAACTACATCTTAGCTCTGTTGAAATACATGTTAGAATTGTTGAAAAACAAGTTAGTGCTTATTAAAATTAACTTGTATTTCAACAACTCTCAACTTGCATGTCGCGAAATACAAATTAATTTTGTCGAACATCATGTTAGCCTTTAAATCATGTTTTTTATTTCAAATGACAGTATTTTCTTAACTTGTAATTCTACACTTCGGCTAACATGTTGTTCAGCAAGTTTTCACTTCTGTGAAACTACAAGTTATCTGACCTTGAGGAAGGGAAGATATGTAATCCATGTCGCGGGGCCAAACACATGTGCAGGACACATCAAACTGTCCTGTTAATCATTCTCAGCAAACACGAGACACTGAACCATTGCTCTTACAACGTTGGGTCATCGACCGGCTGACACATACCAAACACTAGGCGTTCACCCAAGGCCAGGTCAATGTTGTCTTGTCATCTGCGACGCTGAACCAACATTGATCAAACGCTTGATGAACTTCTCCCGTTTGCTAGGCTGTTGCGGTTATCCTGTAAATCGGGTCAAACATATTGAAGGGACACATTTGCGCGATTTTAATTCCGACAAGAAAGTTTGAATCCACACACCACAAGAAAAACAAGCTACTGGCCATTGTTTAGAAGTAGCGTTAAGTCTACATGCAGGTGTATACACAGTGATATATAATGCCAAACTAAGACGGATTCTACAAGATGTCTTGCTCATGAGCGAAATTTAGACGAACAGCCATTGCCATAGGGAAAGAATAATATATGCCTCTGGTGCTGTCGTCTCAAAGCTGTGTACTTGACAAAATGTACAATTTTCAATGTAAAAATGTAAAATTACTAAAAGATTTCTTATTATTTAGACATTTTTCATGTTAAAACTATTCAATACATGATTAACCAGATACAAGTATTAGAAAGATACAACATCAGTAAATAATTATATTTGCCGTAATCTGCAAGAAATAATCGTTCAACATCAGAAATCAATCAAATTAAGGTGACAACGCCCCCAACAGTTACATTATTTTTTTAAACACTGTTAAATGATCTGCAATATTAATGTAGGCTTTATTATGTATTATCAGTAGTGTGCTAAAACAGCATAGATTCAGATATATATACACATCGATCCACTGTTAGTTTTTTAGACTGTCCATGTCGGGCGAAATTTCGAGGTTTTACCTTGACACCGCATGGCTATTGGCTATATGCTTCATGATTATTATAAGCACCACCTTATCAACGATATTATTAGTTTATTAATGTTCTGTAACGTTAATTTAGCATTGAGGCTATCCCAGCAAACACACGCCATTGACCCAATATAGTGACGATGTATTTGTTTGCTGGGATGTCACGTTTTTTTCCGAGTAGCTGCTACTATCGAGTTATTTGTCTCGGTATGGACATGTTACGCCTCTCTTCAAAACGATAATATTTGGCGAGATTATGTCACCAATTACTCCTCAGATTCTCGTGTCAATGAAATGCCAGAAACGAACCCTCACATCACGATTGTCATTCATTAATTAGTTTTATTTAGTTGTATTAATTTTTCATTTATCGCTGATGGATATAAAACAATAACGCTTGTGTATAAATTACTGCCAGTCACATCTGCTGATTGCCCAACTGTCACAGATTCAGGGATACTCTAGATCCAGGGTTCTGACCGCCACAGTGGAGATGACAGGGCAGGTGGCAAGAGGATCCATTACACTCCTAATGTTGTCATATTATTATTATTATTTATTCATTAAAACCCCCACAAGTGAGGAAAACATACAATATTGTATACATACATAAAACGTATCACAGATAAGAAATATCACAGTATATGTATTAAAAGCGGGTAAATAATTTAGTTAGAATATGCGTGGTAGAGTTTCTATTAAAAAAATCAGCTGTATACAGCACGCCTTGCAATGAGTCACCACCCCGTCTCTAGCAGAATACTTTTGAGTATATTTAAATGTTGAAAGTGCAGAGAGAAGGGGTGATAGACCCATGTCAAGTAGTCTGCCAAAAAGCGTGCTTTTACTGTACTAACCGGTTAATAAATATTTAGACATAAAAAATGAGCACAGACTCCGTAGGCCCACTGGATAATTCACTAAATATAGCCTTTTCATCAGGCTTACAAACATAGGCCTAGATTTAATACTTTCTTCAATAGGTAAGATACCAAGAGCCGTCATCAACTTGGAGTGATGAGAGTACCTACTCAGACCAAGAAAAGC
Source organism: Flabesymbios commensalis (assembly GCA_964017125.1). Taxonomy (NCBI): domain Eukaryota; kingdom Metazoa; phylum Annelida; class Polychaeta; order Terebellida; family Flabelligeridae; genus Flabesymbios; species Flabesymbios commensalis. The sequence goes on along the minus strand of OZ024906.1, from coordinate 73,026,449 downwards.
TTTAACAATTGTACCCTGCAGCGATTCGAGCTTAATATACATTGCTCTATTTAAATAAACGGTTTCAAGCCCGAAGATTAAAATAGGGCGACATATGGTGTGCCAAAAGTGGAGCTTCAGATCAACTGGAAGGACAGGGTATGGCATACCAACATTATTAAGACTAAAATATGACTTACGACATCTTAAAATTCTGCTGTCGACCTGATTGATGTATTTTCCATCGCTGGATAACATAAATTATATAAAATTATATTTTCATATATGAGCATTCGGGCCCAACAGTAGCGATTCAGCGACTGGTATAGATGAAAATGAAAATGGAATACTCCAGAATTTAATCAAGACAGTTTCTGTAATGATTCATATGCTACAAAATGTGACTCAGCGAACACGAGACGTTGTCCCAATGTTGTTTTAATGTTTGACCGCCGTCTTCGACTTCGGCCCAACATTAAAACAACATTGGGTCAACACCTCGTGTCTTCTGGGGTGGCAGTGATACTGGCAGGGTGTTGACGAGGATGTGATGCATGGGCTTTGTGTATTCGGCAGACGCAGACGCAGACAGCAGACGCGACACGTGTGTATTCGGCAGACGCGTGCATTCGGCAGACGGCTAATTCACCATATATATTGTAGATCTGGTAATTTTCGCGTGTTTAGATTTTCGCGAATTTGTGATTTGTGGACTTTTTACATTTACAAAGTATAAAATTCGCAAATTTTCGATTTCTATGATAAGTATAACACGCATAATTATAATTTTCGCGAAATCCGCGAAAAATAAAACCTCGCGAATACTCCCAGGTCACTGAATGTCGAACTTGACCTTCAGATTAGTTTCTTACACATGAGGTAAAAAATGAAGGCCCTAAGTGAAGGCGTTTTGACGTTATAGCGCTTACAAGCCATTTTGGTTTCCGTGGTTTGTTGACCTTGAAATTAGGTCAAGATCACTAAATGTCAAAATTGACCTTCAGATTAGTATCATGCACATGAGGTAACAAAATGAAGGCTCGATGTGTTATGAAGTTATCACACTTACAAGCCATTTTGTTTCCCGTAATCTTGAAATTAGGTCAAGGTTACCCGACCACCATCACACCCCCCCCCCCGTATCGTGTTTACTGAAGCGTTGAGTTTCGAGGCTGGGCCAGCATTAAACTAACATTGGTTCAGCTTTACGTCGACTGTGTTTGAGAGGATTTACACATCCCACTACCGTAAAGAAGTGTCACATATCAAGCTATCGCTAAGGTGATATATTGGATATACAGCTGGAATCATGATAACAGTTCCTTTGATATTGCACTGTGACCTGACAGCTTCCATTGGTGTTGAAGGAAGGAGAACAGTTTATGAAAACACGTTCCCAGCAAACACGATACAATAATTCAACATTAAGAAAATGACAATAGTAAACATCCTAGAAGTGCAGTAATTACCCAGCAAACACGACACATTGAAACAATGTTGGTTTAATGTGGGGCCATCGTCGAAGACGATGGGCCATCATTAAACCAACATTGTTTCAATGTGTCGTGTTTGCTGGGAAGGCATGGTCTCCTAGGGTGGTAGGGGATCCAGTGGGGGAGTAATTTTCAAGGCCTAGAGATGCAAAGTCAGTCTTCCCTGTGCGTATAATTGATAAAGCAACTTCAAAAAGACTTCAAAACTTTCGAGATTTCAAAGTCTGAATCTGCTATACGAACGTCTGCGTCTGCGTCTGCCGTCTGCGTCTGCCTGTCGCGTCTGCCGAATACAAGCGTCTGCCGAATACACAAAGCCGATGCATGCTTCCTACTGGTCGACAGTATTATGCCATGTTGGCCCTACAATAAACTAACAGCGGGTCGACGTTCCCTGGTTGTTGGGTATACGTGATCTGCTGCTATAGGCAACAGATTTATGCATAACCTATGACCTACCAGCGATAAGACCTTTCAGCTGATCTTCAGCGACGCTGGTCACGCTGGTCCAGCATTAAATCTGCATTGGGTGAATGTCTCGTGTTTGCTTGGATTGGATAAATACAATATACAATATACGTAAGAGCAACCCAATAGTCACCAGACACTGAGCCGGTGTTGTTTTGATGTTGTGCCACCGTCTGCGACGCTGGCCCAACGTTGAAACATCATTAGCTCAGTGTCTCGTGTTAGCTGGGAATGATTAACAGGACAGTTTGATGTGTCCTGCACATGTGTTTGGCCCCGCGACATGGATTACATATCTTCCCTTCCTCAAGGTCAAATAACTTGTAGTTTCACAGAAGTGAAAACTTGCTGAACAACATGTTAGCAGAAGTGTAGAATTACAAGTTAAGAAAATACTGCCATTTGAAATAAAAAACATGATTTAAAGGCTAACATGATGTTCGACAAAATTAATTTGTATTTCGCGACATGCAAGTTGAAAGTTGTTGAAATACAAGATAGTATTGTCGAAATACAAGTTAATTTTAATAAGCACCAAGTTGTTTTTCAACAATATTCTAACATGTATTTCAACAGAGCTAAGATGTAGTTCATCAACATTAACTTGTATTTCTACAGGTCTAACTTGCATTGCGACAACTATAACTTGTATTTCCACAACATCTAACTTGTATTTGTGGTGGCCCTAAAAAGCCACCGTATATTTGCCATTGTGTGTGTACTTGTCATGTCATGCAGCTTCCACTGCATAGTAAATCTGCATTGAAATCACTATGCTTGAATTATACATATATAATAACAAAGTAAACCTGTTTTTTTACTGGGGTCATGTACATTTTTTAGCCGACTTAAAGCCACCAATTTCCATTTAGTGTATTAAATGTAAGTAAAAGTAAAAATACTTATATAAAACTTTTATTCCTATAACCAGAGGAGCTCTGTGCAAAGATAAGAGTATATGGTACGTTTTGCATTTAGGAGTTGGCTTTCACCACATCATCTAAATTATTAAAGTATTCGGTATGTAATTTAGACCGACTTTCGAGCAGACCCATAATAAACCCCTTGGCGATGTGACGAATGCTTAAAAGCAGGATAATGTCATTTATGAGTCATGATTTCGTTAGCCGTCCCTGGACTAATGTAAAGCCTCGTCAGCTACTTCGGTACGAAATAACTATGGAGTACAATAGTTTTTGTATGACCATTTCCAACTATGCGATGATATATGTATTATAAATAGGGCCTTTTTTTCTATAATGTTAAATAATGTTTTGATAATAATAATAATGTAATGTTATATACAATATTATATAATGACTGAAATATTATATCAATTATCCAGACAACGCCTACTTATAAACACTATTTTATTATATTACCTTTAGCATGGTCAGTACTCAGTGGTGTTTTTCGCAATTTTATAGAGGTTGCATTTCATCGACACCTTGGTAACAAAGGGGTCGTATCTCCCGCCATAGAAAGTGTCAGATACGACCAGTTGTGACCCAGGTGACGAATACGCTTTTTTAAATATTTCATTTTCTGACGGATCGCTATATGGCATGCTCTTCGCTCGATTAGACAAATATAAGTGACAAAGGGCACCCACCCAAACTAACAAGATATCAATCCCACAAAATCGGCCGTATTTGCTTTTCCCCCTCCCCCGCGGCTCCTGGCTGCTGACGCGGTTGTCATAGCTACCGCACCCCGGTCCCGTGATCCCGAGTGTTGTTCCGGGTTCCACAGCTTGTGACCCTTATCTGGATATTACATCTGCATCCATCATCCGTCAACCGGGCCGGCCGGCGTGTCCGCGGATCCCCCCAAAAAGCAAACATTGGCCCTGCGTTCGATCCGTGACGTCCCGGCGCGGCCGGCGTCGATCCAGTGCCTATCCCTCCACATCAAACTGTAACCCCTCATCCCGAACGCCGTGGGTTCAGCGTTGGGGCAACGTCGCGGACTCTGGACCAGCCTGGATTCGACGGATCCCGATTTCCTGGCACAGACACCTACGTCTTGGCCGTTGTTCCTCTACGTGTCATCCATCATTTCTGGTACACTAGCTACCCAGCAGGCACGGTGCGTTCACCGAGTGTTGGTTTAACGTTGGGCCAGCGTCTGCGACGTTGGCGCAATGTTAAACAGACTCAGGGTGAATGTAGGCTGTTTTTTGGAGAGGGTTGCCACATCTCGCGGTGCTTGCCTCGGTCTCCCCCGTTCACTTAGCACCATCACACCCGGCTTAATCATTCCACCATTTTCCACTTTAATACACTGTCTTTCTTTGAAGACCGGCTTTCGTCATTTATGAATGAATGAATGAATGAATGAATGAATGAATGAATGAATGAATGAATGAATGAATGAATGAATGAATGAATGAATGAATGAATGAATGAATGCTTTCGGTCACCTTTGTGCACATGGTGAGATGAGTTAGATGACACTTCCCTTCAGAACACAGGGTTATGCATTCGAGCCCTGTCTGAGGTCGAGAACTCTACCGTTTGGTCACAGAGGCTCCCCTTATAATACTAACACTTTATGAGTGGGCTCTCGTCATTTGTCATTTAGAGTAATCAGGTTTGGATTTGTGAATTTAAAAGTGGGGAGTACAAAAGCGACGGGGTGGATCACGGCTGAATGGGATATGATCCGCTATGATTCTCTATAGTAAGTATAACAATGGCAGTGATTGTCACCGCATAAACATATTCCGATTTCCCGTGGGGTGGATCACCGCGACAGTAGCAAAAAATGAAGGCTTGAAACCGTCCCCCCAGCATCCAAGGTGTTGTATGTGCCACTCATTGAGTGGCACATACAACCATCTGGTTCCTAAACTAATTCCCGTTTGGGAGGGGGGGGGGTCTTAACCCATGAAGCGCTGAAATATTTTTGTATAAACCATTTTTTTTTTTAATTTGAAATCATCATAAATGTCTCAGTTAGCTCTTTCCGCTTCATTTGAATACCTATGTTATGGGTCTACGGCAATTATAAATATTTTACTTTTTCATCAAGAAGACGAAAACACTAGGCCTATATATGTTGATGACAGCCGTCAATCCAGAAGACTATTTATCAGGACGCTCCCGCTTATTAGTGTGATCCATGATAACAGATTTATCCTGCATTTAACGAGAGCTGGAGCATCATCTGTAATAACAGAATCCCAGCTTGTGTCTGCCAAGTATGAAGCAACACCCCCGAACACACGAGACATTGAACTCGTGTTAGCTGGGATACGACGAAGAACGTTTTGGAGGAGTTAAAACTTTCTTTCCGAGACAAGGCCTTAAACATGTTAAACGATTTAGTGGCGTCTTACAAATATTGTGAATTTTTACCACCTTCAAAAATGTGTTTTTTATCTCTGGTTGTTGGTGCGGGAAACAGGTATTTACACCACTGGGTACCGTCTCGCGGCCGAAGTGAATCGGCAGCACTCGGAGTGTGTGTGTATACATATAAAGTCTTTATATACACACACACTCCGAGTGCTGCCGATTCACTTCGGCCGCGAGACGGTACCCAGTGGTTTGAACACATAATGTTGTTGCAATAATTATAACTATACTAGAATATAGTAGTGCTAAGCGGGTTAGGGTTGAAAATGCAATGCTTACCACTTTCAGCCATTCAGTAGACCTCTCCCGAATTTTCCTTCAATTACATGTATTTGATTCTCATACGGTGATCATTTCCGCCAATATATTCTGCTTCAAATATAGCCTACTAAATGATTTCATTTCGGTAAATAATTATATGCGATTAAATCGATATTGGCAAATGTTTGTCAGCCAATCCTTCTGCTGTGGGTAGTTACTGCCTTTTGGCCTTGCTAGGCAGCGTTGCCGTAAATACGTTTGAGGTGCTAGTGGGCATAGGGTTAATTCGTGCTAATGACGTTAATTGTTCTGTCAGCTGCTCTTTCTGCGTGCTCTCTCATGACAAATAACCTAGATTGCCAATTCATTCAACAATCGTTGAAACATCAAACATGGCGGGGAAACGGTATCTCAACCCCTAGGACGGGCGCCCTGATGCAGTGATCAAATGTTTCTTCCCCGCTCACTCCTAAAGATTTAATATTGCGGAGAACATCCGTGAGCGAGAGGTAGCGTGCTCGACCTCTGACCGCCAGGGCTAGAATTTCATTCAACAATTCATTCAATCCAATTCATTCAACAATCGTTGAGGGCGGGGGCCCTAGGGTAGTGGTTAACGCCGCTGCCTTTCACGAGTTCGGGGTTCGGTTCCCGGTCTCGGCGGTTTGAAAGGAACAAAAATGTTTCTTCCCCATCCACGTGTGAAAGTCAATATTGTGGGGAGCCTCCGTGACCGAGAGGTAGCGTGCTCGGCCTCAGACCGCCAGGGCTCGAATTTCGAATCCTGTGTCTGGAGGACAGTGTCATCTCAATCATCTTACCATCCTCAGGAGGTTCTCCTGGCCCAGTTTAGCCTATATGTGCACAAAGGTGGCCTAAAGCCCGATTCATTTCATTTCATTTCAACAATTGCTGAAACATCAAACATGGCGACGAAACGGTATCTCAACCCCTAGGACGGGCGCCCTGATGCAGTGATCAAATGTTTCTTCCCCGCTCACTTCAAAGATTTAATATTGCGGAGAACATCCGTGAGCGAGAGGTAGCGTGCTCGACCTCTGACCGCCAGGGCTCGAATTTCGAGTCCTGTAGGGCAGTGTCATCTCATTCATCTCATCATTCGCAGGAGGTTCTCCTGGCCTATAGCTTACAAAATGTACAGAAGTTGCCTAAAACACCATTCATTTCATTCCATTCCATTTGGAAAGTCATAGGTCACGGGTTCGCCCCCTCTCTGGTATTCAGGTTTCAAAGAAACAAATGTTTCTTTCTCGCTCACTCGTAAAAAATAATATTGCGGGGAACCTCCGTGACCGAGAGGTAGCGAGCTCGGCCTTAGACCGCCAGAGCGTGAATTTCGGGTCATGTGTCTGGAGGGCAGTGTAATCTCATTCATCTCTCCTGGCCAGTTTAGTCTATATAGGGAGCTGACTGGCCTCTACCGTGCAAAGCCAAAAGGCAGTATCTGTAATCTTGTAAAGTAAGCAGATACTGCCTTTTGTGCGACAGCTGGACATGCATGCCATTCCGCAGCACGCGTAATGAGATTAACACTTGAAGCGATGAAATATTTTTATACAAAACATGGAGACCAAAGGGTTTTTTCAATTTGAAATCAGCATAAATGTCTTAGTTAGCTCTTTTCGCTTCATTTGAATACTATGGGTCTACGACCGTTATAAATAATAATGTTCTTACAGTGCGGAGATCGACTTCAGACGTCAGAATCTGACGTCTACAGACGTCAGATTTTGACGTCTAAAGTCGACCCCCGCGCTGTATGGGTTAATGTCGACTGATGCTGCCTATATGGGAACTCAAAATAGCGACATGGGTCAAAGACACTCGTCAGTACCCAAGTGGTAACCGAGACAGCAGACTTGCTATTTTACTCTATAACATGGCAGTCAGAACGTCATTATCATAATTATACTGCCAATTCGCTGTATGATAATATCTACAACAAAACGATATCGGGCAGGTGGCACAGTGCAGTGCAAAGCCAAAAAGCAGTATCTGCTTACTTTGCGTATAATCAAATACAGCCTTTTGTCTTTGCATAGCAGCACAGAGTATGCATAATCAACAATATCATTTACCGTATTCTTGTCCGATACACATGCGTAGGGTCTACAGATTAGGTACGAAACGTTGACCCAATGCTGGTTTAAATTGGCCCAGCGTCTGCAACACTGGCCCAACATTAAACCAGCATAGGGTGAACGTCTCGTGACCGCTGGGTATGCATGATTACAGTATAATAGTAATCAGGTAAAATGTAATAATTAAATGGGTCACGATATATTCCGTGGTTATGCAGATTGCTGACACGTCCTTTTGTACAGGAGACTCCATAATGTCATAATTATGTCGTGTCGCATACTTGTATATGATAATATAATTATTATCATTTGAAATGACGAATATATTTATCTCAGCCCTTACATTACTAAGCACGACTTTACTGTTCTGCAAAGCCGAAAGACAGTATCTGCTTACTTGTAAAGTAAGCAGGTACTGCCTTTTGGCTTTTCACGACAGTATAGTCGTTTTTAATCCATTTTCTTATCCGTTTAAACCGCGGTATTTGAGATAGAAATGTGTGTTTAAACTCTCAAGATTTGTAAATATTAATGGCTTTACATTAAAGAAAACGGACTTATTTTCAGCCACTTGAAGTTGTGGACCGCGGTGGCAAGACACAACTTCAAGTTGCTGAAAAATTATATTAATTAATTAATTAAAAAATAAAGAATTCAACTTGAAGTTATAATCCAGGTTTTTTAATGTCATTACTTATACTGTTCTTGTACATGTGGTTACTTTTTTTTTACCTTCATTCGAATATCCCATTTACGAAGACATGCCACGTTTTAACCCTATTAACCCTTTGCCTACCAAGTTATCTTATAAAATTGAGACCAAACATTTGCAAATCTTTTTCTTTAAATACACATCTTATCACCGATAACAGTGATTTGGTCGCCCAATGAAGCAGATTTATTTAAAACGATTCTATACTTTTATAGTCTTAATTAACGGTGAGGGGGTTAATTTTGGGCCAGTGTCGCAGACGGGGGACCAGCATTGAGACAACGTTGGGTCCATGTCACCAGTTATTCTTTCTCATCATTCTCATGCATCCCAAGGTTATTACATTGTTTTATAAAATCATGCATGTTTTGGTCCTTTTAATAAAATAAGGCCAAAACATGCATGATTTTATAAAACAGTGTAATGTGTATAAATTGTACCTAAATAGTGACACGAGTAAAATAGACCCCTCTTCATTAATCTAGATCTTTTACAACTAAACAATAAATCGTTCTTTTGTGTATGAAAGGGTGTATCTGCCACTTTGTGAAGTGGCAGATACACCCTTTCACATCCAAGGGGACGAAATGTGATTCAATTCACATTTCACATGGAAATTATTGGGGGGGGGGGGCAGGTCACCTTAATACAATCCTTAATCAAACACTTTAAAAAATACAAAACATTTGCATGACATTTATACAACGTCGGCCCAACGTCTTCGACGTTGGTCCAACATTGTATAAATGTTATTCAAATGTTTTGTGTTTGCTGGGTAGGGGATAATAATAGGGAAACCCCCGGGTTATGGTTGACGTCATAACAACCCGTACAATGTGTCAAGATGATGAGGAAAGAAGTCCGGTGCGGGAGCGTGTTATTCACACTGTGATCCCGGTTGTCCACCAGATCCGGATCCATCTATAAGCCGCGTCCTGTCCCCCCTCCTCCTCCAGACGGTGTGAATGGATCTCATAATGAGCGCCTACGTCTGGGGACCTCTTCTTCTTCCGGCGTTACGGTAACGCATATCGACGTTTATGTTATATCTATTAGAAACGATATAACAGTATTCCATTAAACAGGTAGCGTTGAAACAGTGCTGGTTTGATGTTGGACCAACATTAAAACAGCATTGTTTCAACGTGTAATAGTATCCCAATACGTTGAAATAGTGGTGGTTTAATGTTAGTCTAGCGTCGTAGACGCTGGGCCAACATGAAACCAGCATTGTTTCAACGTCTAATAGTATCCCAATACGTTCCAATAGTGGTGGTTTATTGCTAGCCTAGCGTCGTATACTCTGGGCCAACATAAAACCAGTATTGTTTCAAAGTCAGGTGTTTGCTGGAATGTGCTATAAGCATTAAAAAATAGAAGCACAAATAATATTAATATGTAAATAACAGCAAATTGCAACATAAATTAACATTTTGCAATGTGGTACTTGTGAGAGTATTGTCTCAAAAGGACATACTAGATGATTTATATTCTTTTAGTCTCCTGGGTGGTCTCATTATTATCTGATTATAATCATTACAGAATTTAGAAATTGTAAAATAAATCATCTTCCAGTTTTTCTGTTTCCAGTATAGTTGTGTTTTTTATTACCGGTATCATTTTGTTAAATTATATTTTGTGTATAATATTAGGCATTTTTTATGCCTTAGATTTTTTTTCACCACAATCAGCAGTAGGTCTACTTGAAAAGTAAGCACTATCACTGCTGTTTGCCTTTGGACTGCAGCAATGTGACCATCGTGTTATAATAGCTGTATTTTAACACAGTTGACATCTTATTAGACCATTGTTGACACAATGTAGGGCCATCCTCGTGCCAATGCGAAAATGTATCACGATATTGGGAATTGATTGAAATGCATGAAATACAGCTCGTAAGTCAGAAGAAAGGAGGAAAGCTTGCCAAATTATATCGTGACCAACTCTGCTCTGCAAAGCCAAAAGGCAGTATCTGCTTATTTGTAAAGTGAGCATACAGTTACTGCCTTTCAGCATTGCACGGCAGAGTAGTCCACAATGATTTAGTTTCTCTCAGCCTCCTTCTAGGGCCAGACTAGCACTAGCACAGCTAGGTGGCCCTGCTACAGAGCTTTCAGAATCTGTTCTGTAATGCAGCATCCTGATAAGCGTACAAAAGAAACAACAGTCTGGTGACCCCGAGCTTGACCCTTTCCAACTGTGTCAAATGTGACATAACGTTGGCCAATCACCGATCAACTTGCCCTATCATCGTACATCCTTCCATGTGTCACTCATGCAGCAATAGTTTGACAGCCACGGGGCTGACCAGTGTATTGTTTAAATCATGTTTAAAGGTAAAGGTAAAGGTTTATAGTCTGATATCAAGTCTGAAGACCTATCATCCGACTTTACATCTTACCCCCTGGTCACTGGACCTGTTCATTCGTGTGCCATTTCAATTCCACGGAGAGCATACAGTCCTGCAGCCGTTTCGGCGCATTGAACTTATCGTACACATTTCCATCTCTGTCCTACCAGGTACTCATTTTCATCTGAGTCAAGTGAAGCATTTGAGGGTGAAGTGCCTTGCCCAAGGACACATCTTAACAGTGTCCCAAGATTTAGAGGGGAGAAACATGATATTTCTCTGAAAATTCTGCACCAAGCGGAATTCGAAACCGCACGGCAGGCAGCGACATCGACAGAGCGCCACGCTCTAACCATTACGCCATGTCCCTCTCTGCTAAAAAAAGTAAAGGACATACTTTTTAACCCTTTACCGCCGGTGCCGCATATATTCGGGGTTTTAATTTTTATTAGCACATTAAGTACCACCTTTTAAACTTGTTGAAGATAAAATGTGACATCAATCAGCAATATTTGAAAACAGTTGACCTCCATTTTGTCAAATCTTAATAATTTTCACTCACTTGAAGTTGTGGATCGCGTCAGCGAGACACAACTTCAAGTGGGTGAAAATTCAGATTGAATAATTTGGCGGTTAAAGGGTTAAACATGTGGTGATCGGCCAGCCAGAAAATTGGGCCAAGCTCATTAATATCTCCTACAGAACACATTCTAAAGTGCAAGCAATAAGAGCCACTAGCGAACGCTAGTTGAAGGATAGGGGATCTGATGAATAGTTTCTCTCGGCTCAACGCGCAACTCTCAGATAATGAACACAGTCATACAAAAAGATGTGACATGAAATAAAATCTGTAGAGATGGAGACGCAAATCAAGGATGCAATTATATTATATATTACCATTGTGTAAAATTTACACAACTACGAAGCAAACATATTTCAATGCAGTACGTGTAAATAAATAGGGCCCAACATTTCACACATTTCCTTGCAAGTCGAATTTGCACAATAGCAAAAAAACGCAGTATCTTCTTACTTTCAAAGTAAGCAGATACAACTTTTAGGCTTTGCATGATAGAACAGTGGAGAAATGAAAATGAAATGAATCGGGCTTTAGGCCACCTTTGTGCAGCGCGAACAAATTTAGAGCTGGATACACGCTGACGAAGGAGCGCAGACCTATATGGTACAAAAAGTACTGGCGTCTCCGAAATACTGGATTACCAAAATCAAAATCGCGTGCCACAAAATCGCACGCGACTGGGGGTGGTCTATTTATAGACTGGGCGTCCGGTAAATATCTTTATTTACGGCCCTGTTGATGGCGGCCATGCGGCTAAATTTAGAAGCGGACAGTTTGATGGAAGCTATTCTTTCATTTGTCCTGCCACCGCCGAGGACCACTGGTCGGGGGGGGGGGGAGGGGGGCACTCAGACCGGCCATTGAGGACAGTGTCCTTATTTGCGGGGGTCCTCTTCCTGATCCCGACGGCACAACCCAACAAACGCAAAAAATTGACCCAATGTTGTTTGAACGTTGGGCCAGCGTCGTAGACACTGGTCCAACGTTAAAACAACGTTTGGCCAATGCTTCGCTTTCGCTCGTTTTTTCCAAGAGCTCCAACTTCTCACGTGTGTCTCTTGAGTTACAGGACGGAACGTGGACTTCAAGAAGGGGTGGGTGAAATTTGTCGCCTTTGCGGTCAAAGTCTCTCCATCAGCCTTTGATTGCACACATTGTCAGCCATCCTTTGAATGCATACCACATACAGATGTATAATTGCGCGATATCATTTAATACAATACTGCCGTGCAAAGCCAAAAGGTTGTATCTGCTTACTTGTAAAGTGAGCATATACTGCTTTTGGCTTTGCAGAGCAGAATACTGAAGACTGAAACCCACTGGCACGAATTGAAATAATATCATAATGGCTTCCACTGTGTAACACTGGGCCTCCATGTAGTTGCGACGTGTACGTTCATACAGTACATACACTCAGTAGCAATGATCGGATACTAAGGTATTATTTAAAGACCATATTATAATATCTTAGAATCCGGTGATCACCGCTATTTGAGTGTACACGTGCACGGTATGAGCGTACACATCGCAACAACATGGGGGCCCAGTGTCTACAACCGCGCAGAAGAACGCTTCAGGAAAACCCAGACCCTGACCGTTCATTGATCCGTCGGAATTCCTTTGGAACCATGCCTCAATCTTGTAACCCTCGTAGTGCTAAGGTATACAATTTAAATTCTGACCCACTTGAAGTTGTGTCTCGCTACCGCGATCCACAGCTTCAAGTGGGTCAGAATTACTTCCATGTGTACAATTTCAATCAAACCACATGCAAATCCAGCAATTTGATGGTAATTTTCACCTGAAATTGTCTTGTTCGAAGGAAAAATAAGGTCTGTATTAACGGCTATACTGCTGTGCAAAGCCGAAAGGCAGTATTTGCTTACTTGTAATGTGAGCATATACTGCCTTTTGGCTTTGCACGGCAGTATAGACGTAACTAGCACTAATTAGTCATGCCCAAAATGGCCGAAATTTTTGACATGAGACATACTATTTAGCCATGTTCCTTGAAGACAATTTGTCACTTTAAAGTGACTGGTCTTCGAAGAACCTGTCTAAATAGAGCATCGCATGGCAATGGGACACTTCAGTAACCTCAGACGTAAAAACACAGCAGTAACTGATCACATGAAAAGTAAGCAGTTACTTCTGGTTGTCTTTGCTCTGTGGTAATATTTAGCCAGCATCCCGCTAGCATTTCGATCCCGCCTGCTCAGATTCAACTGTGGCTTCCATCAGAAATAGTCAATCTCTTTGGAGCCAATTAATAGATTGCTGTATATGCTTCAGTGTTCAGGAGTACTTAGGCGGAATTATTAACTCGAGTGCGATGAAATTAAAGATGTTTGATTTATATTATGGTCGTTTTTATAACAACATTATTGAAGATGGGGAAAACGCTACGCATGACTGCTATTTCGTTACTTTCTATATAATAAAGTATTTCAGATTATAAATAGGGGGAATTCCGAAACTTGACTATATCACAGATAAAATCGTATCTCACAGTTAAAATACGAACTATTGTATTCACAATCATTTAACCCTTTAACCGCCGGTGCCGCATATATTCGGGTTTTTATTTTTTATTAGCGCATTAAGTACCACCTTTTATACATGTTAAAGATAAAATGTGACATAAATCAGCAATATTTAAAAGCAGTTGACTCCCATTTTGTCAAATCTGAATAATTTTCACTCAGTTGAAGTTGTGGATCGCGTCAGCGAGACACAGCTTCAAGTGGGTGAAAATTCAGATTGAATAATTTTGGCGGTTAAAAGGTTAACCCTTACAGCGCTAAGTCATATCATTTAAATTTTCACCCTCGTGAAGTTGCGTCTCGCTGCCACAGCGGCCCACAACTTCAAGCGAGTAAAAATTTGTCAAATATGAACAATTTGAACCAACGTATGCCAGTATAGCAAATGAAGTCACTCCCATGTGCAGCGCCGTTTGCTCACTCACATAAGCCCCCCCCCCCCCTCGGCCGTGCACCGACGAATCAGTGAAGCAAATTTAATGATAACTTCTAATACGAATTTTTTGTTTAACCCTTTAACCGCCAAATTATTCAATCTGAATTTTCACCCACTTGAAGTTGTGTCTCGCTGACGCGAGCCACAACTTCAAGTGAGTGAAAATTATTCAGATTTGACAAAATGGAGATCAAATATTTCAAAAATTGCTGATTGATGTCACATTTTATGTTTAAAAGGTGGTACCTAATGAGATAATAAGAAATGAAAACCCGAATATATGCGGAACCGGCGGTTAAAGTGTTAAATGACAAAAATAAGGTCTCAAAACGGCACTTTTAGGGTTAATTTGATTATGGAAACAGCAAAGATATTAACCCTTAGAGCGCTAATTAATCACGTAACCGCGACCAACGACTTCAAGTGGGTAAAAATTACTTAAATATGCACAATTTGAATCAAAACGTATGGTAATCCAGCAAATTTAAAGGTTCATTCCCCCCTTCAAATCATCTTGCTTAAAGGTCAAATAAAAAAGCTAAGAAGAGTTATGGCACTCTAAGGGTTAACATGAAACGTCATTGGAACATTGCAATTTATCCTCTCAGACTCACTCAGACTCAAATTTATTCAATTTTCTATAGAAATTGACAGTACAACTATAGAAAGAAACAACATGAACAAAAGTAATTGTAGAAAATCAGGAGACTTCTAAATAGACTTTCTAGGTCGCTCGCGTAGAAGCCACCTGAAAGAAAAAATATATAGATAGGCTATGTATAGAAAAGTTCTATTTTCTGATTGGTTACATAATGCATGCTAGTCACAAATTAGATTCTGCCGCCGTTCGATGATCGGCCGACGTATTTTTTTAGCTAGAAAAAGTATGTCGGTCTATCATCGGACGGCGGCAGAATTGAATTTGTGACTGAGGCATTAATAATGAGTTGATATCTGTAAAAACTGCTCAGTTCGGCGTTGCCGGTGTGGGGACCGGGCCCACTCTACTTTGATTGCCCTCCCTCACGCTCTGATACCCTTCCAGACAACCCTGACTCAGACCGGGATGAGAAGGGGTGGGGGTGATCCTGATATACAGGGAGGTCTTATACCGCTTACAACTAAAAGGCTGTATCTGCTCACTTCATAACTGAGCAGATACTTTCCCTTTGGCCGTGCCGAGAGGTCTTCTCGGGGGGCCTCAGGTGGTAGCACGTCTGCCGGCCGCCGCCTGTCCGTTCGTGCGCTCCGCGGTCCGCCGGTGTGCGCTCGCCACACAAACCCGACATGGCAGGCCCCGCTTGCCAAGCTTGCCTTATATGTTTTTCCCGGGCTAAAATTTCCCAGGGGGTTGCTCCAAATGCATTGTGTGTGGCCGAGTCGACGGCGCATCGGCCGCATTATCATTCATTAGACAAGAGTGCCGCACGAGCTTTATTAATGTATGGCCTTGCCGGGCGGGGCGGGCCCGGGTCGGGCCGCGGCCGGCCCGAGTCGCGCCGCCCGCCCGCCGAGGAAGGGCGGACGTGGCCGGAGAAGGGTTTCCCGAGCGGGGGGGGGGGGAGGGCTGGCACCCGGGATGGAATTTATCAGCGTCCCTCCGGGAGGATCGGGCGACTCCCAGACTGTGAGGATACGGCAGGCAGATGCCCGCACCCGCTGCCGGATCAACGGCGGCTCAATGTTGGAGCCGTATCGCCAGCACTGGCCTAACGCCGGCCCGGCACTGAGGTAATGCTCCGTCTGCTGACCAAGTCAGGTCAGGCAGTCTCCAACGCGTGTAGCGGAACTGTAGCAAACTAATGCTACGGCTCTGTACTGCCGTACAAAGAGAAAAGCGGTATCTGCTTAATCCTTGTAAAGTATGCAGATACTGCCTTTTGGCTCTGCAGAGCGAAGCGAAAAGGCAGTATTTGCTTACTTTAAAGTACTTAGCAGATACTGCCCAGCCCAGCCCAGCCCTGCCCAGAAAAGAGTACTTTTTAATTTTAAGTAAAAACTTGTAATTAATTAGGATTGAAAATGTTGAGAATTGGTTCATTGTGACATAATTTTATTATAATATCGCTAGGCTGAAAACATTGCATTCTGACCCTAAATGAGTAATTGTTGCAGCTGCAAGCCATCGACATTGGAATTCACTTTAACACTGGGGAAGCGTGTGCATGTACCATAATACCAAAAAAAAACACACACCATTATACACTGTAATACCATGCATGTGGTGTTTTCAATCACTAGAAAACACACCTGCACAGTAAGAAACTATTTATTTAAAGTTTTAAAAGTAATATAGGGCTGGGGCCCTGGTGCAGTGGTTAAAGCTGCCTGCGTGTAAAAAAAATGTTTATTCCCTGCTCACTAATAAATATTCAATATTGTGGGGAGCCTCCGTGACCGAGAGTTAGCGTACTCGGCCTCAAACTGCCAGGGCTCAAATTTCGAATCCAGTGTCTGGAGGGCATTCATCGCACCATCCTCGGGAGGTTCTCCTGGCCCAGTGTAGCCTGTATGTTCACATAGCTGGCCTAAAACCATTCATTTCATTTTCATTTCATTAAGAAGTAATAGAGACGACTCGTGCACATATATCAAATGTGAGGACACAACTACGCAGCTATGCTTGAGTGGTGACTAGAGCAAGCATATGGCTATAGGCCCACACAACTTGAACGCACCCGTCATCTGCGAGAAAGATGAGTCAAAGTAAACAAGTATTAATGGATATTATATTGGCAGTACGGGGCAGCGTGATGGTAAATACTAAAATAGGCCTATTAATGTAGTCCAGATGAGTCACCATAATATATTCGAACGCATCCACGAGGTTAGTAGCCTTTGTGACAAAAATCCGAATGGCTTGAATTATTGAAAACATCTACGCAGTCATGTATCCATAGATACAGTTTTTTTACGCACCGAGAAAATAATCACAGTGTCATGTCCAACCCGGCGAATACGAGACGTGCACTCAATGTTGGTGTAATGTTGGTCCAGCGTCTACGACGCTGGCTCAGCATTACACCAACATTGAGTCTCATTCAAGTCCTGACAAAGTTAAGTGGTGTACTGCGCGGACGTGTGGACAGAGTTTGTCACATGACGGCCGTCATTCCGTTGTCATTTAAATCCCGTCAGCAGGCTTCAAAAGCACACAGGGGATTCCAGTCCTCGGCAGGTCTGCTCTACAAAGCCAAAAGGCAGTATCTGCTTACTTGTTGAGTAAGCAGATAGTACTGCCTTTTGGCTTTGCACTTCAGGTCGATGACGTCATTATCATTTCACACAATTTTAGAGGGGTTTAAGTGACGACAAGTGGCCTCAAATGACCACAATCACATAGACTGTCAAAATGAATAGATTGATGATCCCACGGCATTATTTTATCACCTTGGATGTGAAAGGGTGTATCTGCCACTTTGTAGAGTGGCAGATACACCCTTTCATATCCAAGGGGACGATTTTAGCCCACAATGATTAATCGTGAGCCATTTTTGTCACCAGAACATCTGAAAACCAAATACTGTAGATCTGGTAATTTTCGCGTGTTTAAATTCTCGCGACTCTCTGATTTTGGGATTTTTCATGAAATTTAGAATTCGCGAATTTTCATTTTTCTTCAGTAGCGCTATTTTATAATAATAATTTTCGCGAGATTTTTAAATTCGCGAATCTGTCCTTTCCGAAAATTAAAACCTCGCGAATATTACCAGATCTACAGCATACAGCCTATTTTCTACTGCAAACACCGCCAGCTGGCCGTTTCTTGCTCAAAGCGATCTCGGTCGTCGTCTTGGGAAAAGACCCCAATCAAGACAGATTGACATTTTCCACCGTGCGAACCTGCAGATGTGGATATGATTCAAGAGACGAAGCTGAGATGGAGCGTATGGTCTGCTGCAATATAAATACTGAACCCTTTCGGTGCGGGGACCGACTTTAGGCGTCAGAATCTGACGTCTATAGACGTCAGATTCTGACGTCTAAAGTCGGTCCCCGCACTGAAAGAATTAAATATAATGGTCGTAGACCCATAACATAGGTATTCAAATGAAGCGGGAAGAGTTAACTAAGACATTTATGGTGATTTCAAATTGAAAAGACCCTTTGACATTTAACAGAGCAGATTTTTTAAAGAAATATATTCGCAGTGATAAATTATTTACGGGGATGCAATTACGTACAGCGTGCTTGGATTTACGCACACATAAGTTTATTTTCTTGCGCAACTTTACCTGCTTGATTTTGTCATGTCATGCTTATTTTTCATTCGTAATTTTCCCCTGAATTTGACAGAGCTCGTATTTTCATAACAAATTATTAACCCTTAAAGCGCTGAAATATTTTTATACAAACCAATTTGAAATCATCATAAATGTCTTAGTCCGCTCTTTCATTTGACTATCTATGTTATGGGTCCACGGCCATTATAAATATTATTACTCTTACAGTGCGGGGATCGACTTTAGACGTGAGATTCTGACGACTAAAGTCGATCCCCGCACTGTAAGGTTTAATCATACTAATGTCCGTTTCTCTGTTTATGATGATGGCATAATATCCATGCAAGTTACTGATCTCATTCTGTCCTTAGGATTCCTGCTAAAGGATTGAAGGCCATTCATAAAATATAGCAATAAATTGTAATTCTGTACATGCGTCATCAGGTTATAATAATACAATATAATCTATACAGAGATAAGAGGGACGTGGCGCAATAGCTAGAGCGTGGCGCATTGCAATTATTGCTGCCTGTCGCGCGGGTTAAAACCCCGCTTGGTGCAGGCTTTCAGAGACATATCATGCTCCTCCCTTCTGGACGTTGGGACATTGTTTCAATGTTTGTGTCCTTCGGCAATGCACTTCACCCTCACATGCTTCACTTCACTCAGGTGTAGATGAATACCTGATAGGAGAGAGATAGCAATGTGTATGATAACTTCAATGCGCTGAAAGGGCTGCAGTGGAGTTGAAATGACACTTGAATAAACAGGTCCAATGACCATGGGGCAAATTGTAAACAAGTCGGATGATAGGTCTCAGACTTGATATCAGACTATAAACCTGCACCTTTATATTTTACATCGATATGCGTGGTACTTTTGTGTCTGAATACATGTCCGTTAAAGTACAATTATGCACATTCTGCTAAGTCACGGTAATAGCACCGATAATACTATGTACATGCCTTTGCAAGCATATATACCAATCAATATTAGGCTTACGCTATTTAGCACCGCCATGCATATACAAATGCTATACAGTGGAAGACAATACATATCTGACTTGCTGAATCTACAACTCTTATACAAATGGTGATTGTGATGTATGAAAATCATAACCACGACACGAATCAGACAGTGACAATAAATTCAGGGAATCATTTATTTGCTCGCAGGTATCTGATGATTATGATAAAAAGTACTAATCGTATTGATACAATGACCAGATTATGATTGTGATAACAATGCGTGGAATACTATAGAAGGCCCTACACTATGGTGATAAGGTTGCTAAGCAACACGAATTGTCTTGTTGCATTCACCGATTTAACATCTCCGCGGGCCCATCGTGTTTTGGCACCACGGCCCGGGACGATCAACCAAATGTTGATGAACCATCGCTTGATGTTGGCCCAGCGGATACGACGCTGGCCTAACATCAAACCAGCAATGGATTAATGCCTCCTGTTTTCCGGGGTGGCACTCCATTATGAAGAGCGGTACTTCAGCTTTAACATTTTAGTGCGGGGATCGACTTTAGACGTCAGAATCTGACGTCTAAAGACGTTCCCCGCACTGAAAGAATTCCAAAATTTATAACGGCTGTAGACCAGTAACATAGGTATTCAAATGAAGCGGAAAGAGCTAAGACATTAATGATGATTACAAATTGAGAAAACCCTTTGGTCTCCATGGCTTGTGCAAAACTATTTCAGCGCCGTAAGGGTTAACCCTTTAAGCCCTCACGATGCTTCTTTTTCATACAACCAACGGTTTAGTGGGACAATTTCCATGAAGCTGGTTTACCATTACATGGTAATTTTCTTTAATTTTTAAACTACATCAAATCATCTTCATCCACTACAAGTCGAGAATTGCGACAGCAATTCGCGGCTTGTGGTGGATGAAGATGACAATGGTAACCTCAGGCTTGAAAGGGTTAATGACGAGCGATGACTGAAAATGGGGTGTCATTTGCACGCTGCATGGATCCTCTGCACGGGGCAACCCCTCATCGCGGATATGAATGAAGTCCATCCAAAAACCGGAGGGTTCGCAGATAAAATCTACCGTCAGTTGGCAGGCAACCAGCGTTTCGTGCACGGCAGGCATATATAGCTGCAGACGGTGTGCCGTAAAGCAGTTCCCGGTTTGGCGCGGGCCGCCATGTTGTTTTTATACAAAAGAGACAGACGACAGCAGTCTGCCGTGCAAAGCCAAAAGGCGGCATCTGCTTACTTGTAAAGTGAGCAGATACTGCTTTTGGCTTTGCACGACAGAGCAGTCTGCCGCTATTGATTTGTCATAAAGACGTATTCGCGTGGAGGCCCCCTTTTTCGCGCCGCCCGGGTGTACCACCTTGATCCTTACAACCCTGAATTATTTCGTATAAACCATGGAGACTAATGTTGTTGTTTTCTTCAATTTGAAATTATCATAAATGTCCTAGTTAGCTCTTTCTGATTCATTTGAATACCTGTGTTATGGGTCTACGACCATTATAAATGAAAGGATGAAAGGCTTAACCACTCCAGGGTGGCTGCCTTGGCCCCGGTTTCACCAGCCTGACTTAAGTCAAGATTTTGTCTTAACTATTAACACGTGATCACGTCTCAACCAATCAGTGAGCTTAAGACTGACTTAAGTCTCCAGCTAAAGCTGGTGAAACTGGCCCCAGTTAAGTGGCGGATCCAGGGAGGGAGGCGCCCCCCTCCTATTTTCGCCAAATACTTAAAAAAGTCCCCTAAATTGGCTAAAATTTACCAAAACAATCTTGGAGTGCAAGCCCCCAAAACCCTGGGCGCCCCCCCACCTTTCTTCAGATCCTGGATCCGACACTTCTGGTGCAGTGAAAAAAGCTGCCTCCTTGGAAAGTCGGAGATCGCCGTTTCGACCCCGCTCTGTCATTCAAATTTTTAAGAAATAAACTGTTTCTCCCCTGCTCACTCTTAAAGATTCAATATTGTGGGGAGCCGTGACCGAGAAAGATAGCGAGCTCGGCCTCAGATCGCCAGAATCCTGCGTCTGGAGGGCAGTGTCATTCATCTCACTATCCTGGCCCGGTTTAGTTTATATCTTCACAAAGATGGCCTAAAGCCCCATTCATTTCATTTCATTTAACCACTCCCTTACTGAACATTCCCTTACGGTTACTCTCATTTTCCGTATTGTCTCGTGGAAATTAGATTGTTTTGGAAGAAATAACGAACTCTAATTAAAGGTCTGCGAATTCCATTCACGTTCTGTCGTTTTGTACGACCTACTATACCAGCAAACACAATAATATTAACATTTGTATAGCATTTATGCAACGTCGGCCCAGCGTCTTCGGCGTTGGCACAACATTGTATAAACGGACTCGTAACGAAGCGACTGTTACATCATTGTAACCGTTGGACATGTCAACGTTGGTCCAACATTGAATCAACGCATTGTGTTTGCCTAGATGACAAGTTATTTATGACTGCAGTTTCGAGGCCATTTTTATCGGTCGCGAACGGCAATAATTTTATTCTCTGGTAAAGACGTTCTCAGCTCATTATCGTCACGACGTTCTTAAATCGTTATCGTCATTACAAAGTTCTCACTTCATTTTTGGCATTACGATGTTTTCAGCTCATTATCGGCATTACGACGTTCTCAGCTCATTGTCGCCAATACGACGTTTTCAGCTCATTGTCTTCAACCAGCACTCTCACAGTGAAATGAAATGAATGGGGTTTTAGGCCAGCTTTGTACACATGTAGGCTAAACTGGGCCACTCCCACAGTGGCATTTTGGAAGCGATGTTTTTTTGAGTCAGTAGAACACACGTTTGAGGACAGGCAGCAACCATTTATCTCCCAGCAAAACAACTATCCTTGTCACAGAGTCATGGCATGGAGGCATGGCCCGTCAACAGTGATATCCGCAAGATGTTATTTCAACCGCAGTCTCCAGATGCATGTCTTATCGTAAACGGTCTGGTGCTGGATGAAAAAAGACGTAGCAGAGGCCAAAGCACCCACTGGGCACACGACGTTGGTGCGACATTGAATCAACGTCATCGACGTTGATTCAACGTCGCAACAACGTCGTGTGCCGAACACACGTGAAGAACCGGAGGCATCAGTATTTAGAAACTGGGATAGATGAATTCGTCCTGCACGAATCAGAACACTGTATTTTTCTTTGCCAAGGAGAGCAGCCGACATTATTATATCACGTGGCTACCCTACAAAATATTAACTGTCACATTAATAATGTTTCGTTGTATCATGAATATGCCTACGGGGCTCTTTAAGGGATATTTGAAGAAAATTAATTGTAACTGAGAATATTCAATTGGTGCGTACCAAATCATTGATGCGCACTAATTTATTTTCTAGAAATGTCCTTTAAAAAGCTCCGTAGGTCTGTATATACCTGTGTTCTTTTTCTGTAAATAAATATTAAGCATCGTTTAAAAAGGCATCACTTTGGGGGGGGGGGTGGGTGGTAAACAAACGTTCTTCCCTGTGTGTATATCGGCACCGACTCGCTATCTGAACACATCGTTTCCATCGCCAGTACTGTATCGACACTTGGCTCTCGTGCATGTGAGCAGGTCTCGGTTTCACAAAACCTACGGAATTGTGGCGAGTTAGAGTTGTCGTGTATATACACTCTAAACAATATAGGTTCTTCGAAAAAGTACCCTTCAGTACCATTACCATGCAACCCCAGGAGAACCCTGCAAGGGTTCGCCTGGGGTTGCATGGTAATAGTACTGAAGGGTTCCTTATAAAGAACCTATAATATTTAGAGTGATAAGACCTTTTACCTGTCGAGAGATTTCCAGTGCTCGTCAATCAGCAACGATGATGTTCAACTATTAAAAATTCTTGTACGATGGGGTTTAAAATTCTCATAGGAGTGTGGAAGGGTCGAACGGATCTCTCCTTCCGGAGAATGCATGACCATCTATGGTGGGATATAGCTGCAGTCGGCCAAGCTCGTGACAGTGTGACAGGGACTTGAGTATCAACACGTGATCAAGTCTCAACCAATCCATGAGCTTAAGACTAATATAAATCTAGGGCGACATAGCTGAGCGAGCTGGTGAATCCATGGCAGATCAGATGTACCCTTTTTGCACATCGAAAAAAGCGGATAAATTCACGTAATACATTTTTTTCATTGAAATTTTGCCGAGCATGAAATTGTGTATTTAGATCAGATGCAATACCAGGCAATACTGCTATGCAAAGCCAAAAGGCAGTATCTGCTCACTTGTAGAGTAAGCAGATAATGCCTTTTGTTTGCACGGCGGAATACACTGTTTTTCCATCCATCTCGCTTTGTCTGTCATTGGAGTTTGGGCGTACAACCAAAAATATCTCACCCTTGCCGTATACTGCCCTGCAAAGCCAAGATACAGGAGTATCTGCTTAAGTAAGCAGATACTGCACGGTAGTACAGTAGCCACGGTAGCCTACATGACGCCCTGTACCATGTGTACTCAATCGTTAAAAAGGTCATTAAAGAGCTGGTGAGGTTATTTTCGATTTAGCCTGTTAAATGAAATGAAATGAGTGGGGTTTTAGGCCACCTTTGTTCACATATAGACTAAACTGGGTCAGGAGAACATCCTGAGGATGGTGAGACGAATGAGATGACACTGCCCTCCAGACACAGGATTCGAATTCAAGCCCTGGCGGGCTGAGGCCGAGCACACTACCTCTCGATCACGGAGGCTCCCCACAATATTAAATCTTCACGAGTAAGCGGGGAAGAAACGTATAGTTTCTTCGAATCTTGAAGGCCAAAGTGGGGTTCGAATCCGCGATTTCCGATTTTCTAAGCAGGAATCTTTAACCACCGCGCCAGCCCCCCCCCCCCCAAATAAATAGTCTTGATGATTTGAAAACCATCATCTATTTTGCTATCAAGTTTTTGTCACATAATACATTTGTGAAGATTTATAACAATAATAATCAATGCTGTCGCGCAAAAGGGCAGTAACTGCGTACACTTTCCAGAAGTAAGAAGTAACCACCTTTTCGCTTTGCAGAACAGAATAATTCACTCTCGACGTAGCATACGTTAGGCCTACTGTGAGTAAATAAGCAATGAGGTTTGTTTGTCCCCAATAACTTATGAGATAACCTATCGCTCACAAATTATATTGTCTCTATAGAGGCGTGCGGCCTACATGACATTGCCATCATCACGTCTCACGTATCGTGTTTCCCGGTAAGCACAACACATTTGTATAACATTTTTACAATGTTGGACCAGCGTCGAAGACGCTGCGACGCTGGGCCAGCATTAAATTTACAGGAAGTGATTGCCGTTAATTATAATTTAAATGCTCATTAACCACTCGCTTAGTCAAGGCCTATGCTTGTGCAAAATATGAAGTTGATCTATCAATGGCAAAGTGGTCTGCATAACCATCATATACATACATACACGCATATATGTTCCGTTCTGGTAACATATAATAGATAATTGATTAGATATGCAGCGTCTTGACTCAACAAGGATACGTCTGGCAGCCCCCCCCCCCTCCCTCCTCCCGCCCCTGCACTTTGCACGGGTGATTTTCTTCAACAAGAAAACCAGTGCTCCATCATAATAGTATTTTGTCACGTTTCATATCAGTGTTGTACGTGATCCATCAACCAGTTTTTTTTCTATATTCCCAGCAAACACAAAACATTTGTATAAAATTTGTACAATGTCGGCCCAACGTCTTCGACGTTGGTCCAACATTGTACAAATGTTATATAAATGTTTTGCGTTGGCTGGAAATTTCACATGAAGATGTGCCCCGGCTCCGAGAAACGTAGAAATCATATTCCAGGCGTCTACATGTCCACCCACAGCAAACGCGAGACGCCGAGCCAGTGTTGGTTTAATGTTGGACCAACATTAAACTTCATAAGTAAGCAGATACTGCTTCTTGGCTTTGCAGTACTGTTTTTAATATGTGAGGGGGGGGGGGGTCCACGAAAGGACCCGTCACCATGGCGACTTGATTAAAGAAAAGATTAAGCACGATAATAATCATTAAATCTGTTTCAGTATAATTATACATGCGATCAAATCACTGATATTAGGAATGAAAAGTGTGTTTAAACATCACGATTTGCAAATGTTGGTCTTAAATTACCCAAATCATGAGTAATTTTAACCCCTAGAGCACTGATATATTCAATTTAAATTTTCAGTCACTTGAAGTTGTGTCTCGCTACCGCGATACACAACTTCAAGTGACTGGAAATTTGAGGGTTTTGAGAAATTTAATACCCAACATATATCAGCGTTTTAAAATTGGAAGCATATTTTACTTTGAACAACTCATTATACAGGTGCTAATAAAAACAGTAGTCGACATCAGTGTTCAAAGGGTTAATTAGAGTAAAAAGGTTAATAAGAGTTAATAAGATACCTTAGCGGGTGAAGGGTTAACCCTTTAACCGCCGGTGTCGCATATATTCGGGTTTTCATTTTTTATTAGCACATTAAGTACCACCTTTTAAACATGTTAAAGATAAAATGTGACATCAACCAGTAAGATTTGAAAAGAGTTGACCTCCATTTTGTCAAATCTGAATAATTTTCACTCACTTGAAGTTGTGGATCGCGTCAGCGAGACACAACTTCAAGTGGGTGAAAATTCGGATTGAATAATTTGGCAGTTAAAGGGTTAAGGGTCTTCTGACAATCATACTGAGTTAAATTTGTGTCCAGTCGCCGTAACATGTGTGTTTGCTAAAACTAGAGTGCATGAACGTGGTGTTATTTATATTATTGGCCATAAATAATACATGTTTCACGTGGAAGGGGGGATGGGCTATGAGTTTTTCTTTTAAAAAACTTTCGGTAAATCTTTTGTTTGCTTTTGATGCATATCAGAAAAAAATCCCGGTGGTTCATTATAGATTTATCGCCTTCTTGAAAAAAAGTTCGGTTATATCTGCAAAGACAAGGTTTGCTCCTGTGGTAAAACCCTCATCGGGCTTGAAAATTCCAACTGTAAAAACGTGTTCAGTCTGTTACTATACACAATTGAGAAAACAAATGTTTTTCAAACTACTTGGCGCACCGATCATATTTGCATCTAAATGGACAAATATTATAAGTGTTAGATGTTGAGAAAAACAACTGCCAGACTTGCTATCATAATTGTACAGCATAGTTTTACTTGTGTCATTCTTTCATTCCAGTTCTAAAAGGCCTCACTTCCGGGTTTGTTTGGTGTTCATTCAGGTGACCTACGCATGCGCCACTATACACTATAATATCTCTGAAAATAAAGATGTTATTATTATTATTATTATTATATGGCCACATCGCACGTAAACAGTATACTGCCGTTGAAAGCCAAAAGGCAGTATCTGCTTATTTTACAAGATGCTGCCTTTTATTAGCTTGTCACAGCAGAATAGCACAATTCCACTCGGAGTGACAAACCTCACGTACCGATTCCTGAACGTGTGGTACGTGACTGCGCATTGCGACACAACCCCGGGGTATACTTCTCCCAACATTAACCCAGCACCAGAACAACGTCAACAGCGCTGACCCGTTCTTGAGCCGGCCTTAGCCTCGGTAAACGGCAGTGCAAAACCAAAAGCAGTATCTGCTTACTTTACAAGTGAGCAGATGCTGACTTTTAGCTTTTCCGAGCTTGCCGGTAGCTCATTGATTTTCCGGTGATACATAATGGATAAATATCATTCACTGTATGCGCATGTAACTGGCCGGGTTTGCTGCTACTTTTTTGTCTTTTTTACAACGCTCATGTATTATTAGCTGAGGCCGTTTTGGCGCATGCGTAGGCCAACCTGGTATGAATGAACACCAACCAAACCCGGAAGTGATCGAGGCCTATAAGAACTGGAATGAAAGAATGACACGACTAGGGGTGGCTAAGCTGTAGAAATTCGCATTTTTTGCGAATTTAAGGCCTAATTTTGCGATTTTTTTCCTTATTGATACATCATGTAAATATTCGTTCATACATGTATTTGTTGCTACTGGCTACTTCACTTTTGCTACGTTAATTTTTGTTTTGGACACCCCTGTACTGTACATTATTATGATAGCAAATCTGACAGACGTTTTCCAGATCTAACATGTTGCACTTAGAGCGCCAGATTTATTTTTTATTTTCACCCACTTGAAGTTGTGTCTCGCTACCCACAACTTCAAGTGGGTGAAAATGACTCGCATTTGTTTAATTTGAGACAAAACATTTGCAAATCGTGATGTTTAAATATCCATTTTATTCCCAATAACTGATTTAACCTGCTAATAAAAGAAATTGAAAACGACCATGCCAGCAAACACAAAACATTTGTATAACATTCGTACAACGTAGGCCCAACGTCTTCGACGTTGGTCCCACATTGTACAAATGTCATACAAATGTTTTGTGCTTACTGAATATAGGCACAATTAGCGGGTTACGGGTCAAAGAGATGCTCAAATGCCCTACACACATTCCAGCTCGATAACAGCTTACCACTTTTGTGCACATACAGGCTAAACTGGGCCAAAATAAACTCACGGTGGAGTGAATTTGACGACATTGCGCCTCCGACACAGGATTCTAAGTTCGAATATTTTGTACGATATGACAGACATGCTTGCAAGTGAGGGTGGTGTATGGCCGATATTCTAGATACAACCTAAATCCCCCAAAACCAACAAGTGTGTGCTCTTATGTTGTATGATGATTTGAGTACTACCGTGCTAAACCAAACGGCATTATTTGCATACTTTGTAAGTAAGAAGATACTGCATTTTGGTGACCCTTTGCTTGAGGAAGATGAGTTCAAGCATAGAGCAGATATGGGCCTTTTCATTGATTCTGATACCCAGATAAGAGTGCAGCAGTGCTGTACGTCTGGTTATATAAACCCCTTTATAAGAAACTGGCGAAAACGTATGTCAGAAAATCATTTTGGTTTTGAGAGTGGGTCTTGCCCATCAGGACGATGCCGATCGGGACATCCCAGTAAACACGGGGCATTTACCCAATGCTGTTTCAATGTTGGACCAGAGTCGAAGACGGCGAGCCAACATTGAAATAGCATTTGGTATGAAAGCTGACATTTAAAGTTATAATAAAAAAATGAAAAAACCCGAACATAATCGCCACCGTCGGATAAAGGGTGTACAATGAATGCAAACCTGTTTCTTCAGTTTAAAATATGAGATTATGTTGCAATACTGATTTGCAAAGCCAAAGAGTAGTATGTATTTACTTGTAAAGTAAGCAGATACTGCATTTTGGTTTGCACGACAGAATATGTCTCAACATATGAAGCCTGAAGAGGTCGTACTGTACAAATTACAAAAAATCGGGAAATGTACTAAAGATTATTTAATTTAATGGCGCAAGCTGGTTTATTATTCAAGCACTTGGCGATTTGGACTGAAACGAGGGTCTTTTTAATTTGAAATCATCATAAATGGCTTAGTTCTTATAAATGTCTAAGTTCGCTTCATTTGAATACTTATGTTATGGGTCTGCGGTCATTATAAATTGTTACTCTTACAGTGCGGGGAACGACTTTAGACGTCAGAAACTGACGTCTCGTCAGAACCTGACGTCTACAATGCAAGGGTTAAAGGGTACTGCTGCTGAGAAGTGGTGCCATGTTTTATTCAGGGTTCAGCGGCAGCTCTACTTGTGCACAGGCCCATACTGCCCTCTGGTGGTAGCTACAGTCAATGATTCAGTCTGGCAATGTAGACCTACTCCGCCGTGCAAATCCAACAGGCATTATCTGCTTACTTTGCAAGTCTTTGCCTTTCGGATTTTCAGAGCAACTGAGGGTCCTTCCGTTGTTCTTGTGCAAAAATTGGAAGTCACAACACAAGAATATCAATTTCAGTTTAATATGTAGGTTTTTCATGAAATATAATATATATATATATATAAATATAATTTTTCTCATTCCGTTCAGAGACAAAGTCGCGACGTTAACACAATGCTGTTTTTAATGTTGGTCCAACGTCTGCGCTGGCCCAGAATTAGAGCAACATTGGTTCAACGTTTAGTGTTTGCCGCGAACGGCAGTATCTTCTAATTGTTAAAGTAATCAGTTTACTCTGGTGATCATTTTTAGCATTTCTCAAGGCTTCTAGCTTCGGTGACAAAATATTTTTCTAGAATGAATGAATGAATGAATGAATGAATGAATGAATGAATGAATGAATGAATGAATGAATGAATGAATTAATGAATGAATGAATGAATGAATGAATGAATGAATGAATGAATGAATTGAATGAATGAATGAATGAATGAATGAATGAATGAGTTGGTGGATGGATGGATGGATGAATGGATGGATGGATGAATGGATGGATGGATGGATGGATGGATGGATGGATGGATGGATGGATGGATGGATGGATGGATGGATGGATGGATGGATGGATGGATGGATGGATGTAAAGGTCTGTAACGTAAGCAGATATTTATTAGCGGATACATCTTATTTTGCTTCCCAAAGCCAAAAGGCAGTCCCATTAGGTTCATCATCTCATCATCATGACCTACTTAACAGGGTATGATACGGTTGGTTTTTATCAAGGTCCGACCGTTTAAAAATGTCCCACGTCTTGTATTAACTCACCTAAACCATGGAGATCAAATGTAATTTTTCTATTTGAAATCATCATTAATGTCTTCGTTTGCTCTTTCCGGTTCATTTGAATACCTAAGTTATGGGTCTATGACCATTATAATTTTTCTTACTTTTTCAGAGCGGGGATCGCCTTTAGACGTCAGAATCTGACGTCTTCAGACGTCAGATTCAGACGTATAAAGACGATCCCCGCGCTGAAAGGGTTAATTCGGGAACGTCTTCATTTTAATGGAAGGCTGTATGAACTGATCTTAAATGAATAAATAGTTATAACGAAATATTTTGTCGCAGTTATGGCTATAAACACATACCGATTAATTACTGAGGGTGAATTACAGTATACATACAATACTTTTTAAGTGATCATTTTTATTTTACGACCCCTACCTTGGTTGCTCCCCTTTGTGAAACAAAACTATAACACTGCTGCAAAATATGTATATAATTCAATGGATCTTGATAAACTTATATATATCATTTGGATATCAATAAGACCGTGGCGATCATTTATGAAATGAAGAAAATATAAAAAAATACCTGTCCATTTTTGCAAAAAATCATCTATAGACGTTCATAATTAGGTTGGTCATAAAAAAATGCATTACACCATAGTTGAATATCTTATTCTTGAATTGAATTTGTCAATGTTGATATTCCTGAGCGATCAAAACATTATAATTGTTAAGTAAACTACATGTATATTATAATGGTAATGATAGAAAATGTATATTAAATTAAATATTTTAACAAAATGCATTCAACATTAATTGAAAAGTTCCGATTAAGAGAAAAACACGTGTTTCAGTATGTGTATAGCTAGGAAAAGTCACCGTCATTTGGTTGTATAAATTTCAACAATGAGTGCAGACTGATGCAGACCCTCATATCATGACAGCTTTTAATTTTGTCCTGCTATCATAGTCAATTTATAATTTGTATCTTCGGTAGTGGGATGGTTTGTTGTTTTATTGCATGTTTATATTACTAAGGATTATCCAAACACAAAAGTGACTTCATAAGGAAACGAGTTCAGATATCTGTGAGAATCATTCCTGCATGAAATCGATTAAGACAGATGTTTTCAAAAAGGCATCCACTAACAATAAGTTCACGGTCACGTTTAAAAAAATGAATCCTACCCTGCTTACGTATACAGCAGGTATTAACCATCCTGCAGTCTTCAGAAGTATTCGTTCTATAGTGCCAAACCTGTCAATGACAGGATGGTATTAACCCATAAAGCGCTGAAATATTTTTGTATAAATCATGGAGACTAACGATTTTTTTTCAATTTGAAATCATCATAAATGTCTTAGTTAGCTCTTTCCGACTCATTTGCATACCTATGTTATGGGTCAACTGTCATTATAAATATTTTAATTCTTTCAGCGCGGGGACCGTCTTTATAGGTCAGAGTCTGACGTCCACAGACCACAGATTCTAACGTATAAAGAGGGTCCCCGCGATGAAAGTTAGGTCTAAATTAATTAATACTACATTTAGGTAGATTATCTTTTTGTTTTTCAGTGCACGTTTGTTTGTTTGTAGGCCTATGTGTAAAAACATGTTTCATTAAAAGAGTAATCCACTGTGTACGAACAGCGGGACACATCTCTACCCAGAAAGCACCACGCTGATTACAAATATAGACGCAACTGGAGTACAACTGAAAATAGAAACGTACAGAAACGTACATTGGGTGGTTTATAGCTTTAACCCTTCCAGATTCTGAAGTCTGAATTAAAAATGAAAGATTAAAATATATTCATAATGATGCCTTAGTCCGATAACATAAGTATTCAAATGAAGCGGAAATATTACACAGACATGGAGCTGTACCGTTAGGCCTACAGAAATATGTTATGGACATAGGCCTACATCGATTTGCAGTACAGCCGGGATGTACAGCATTTAGCCATGTACTGAAAGTGGTTATCGCCAGACAGCAATTTACGTACAGACAGATTGTACACCAGTAATCTGTGTGCATCAAGGAAATATGGACATACATCGATTTGCAGTACATCCAGAATGTACAGCACATCCCTGTACTGAAAGTGGTTATCGCCAGACAGCCATTTGCAGTACAGACAGATTGTACACCAGTAATCTGTGTGCATCAAAAAATATGGACATACATCGATTTGCAGTACAGCCAGAATGTACAGCACATCCCTGTACTGAAAGTGGTTATCGCCAGACAGCTATTTACAGTACAGACAGATTGTACACCAGTAATCTGTATGCAGCTAGGTTGACAATCTCCTCTACCCACCGCCCCAGTCCCGCTCCTTCCTTTCGTCCTCACTCCTGCAGCAGGCACCAGCAACCCACATTCCCCCCTCGCAGGCAGCTCCCCTTTTATCTTGGGAGAATAGATTCAGGAACAGCCGCCTGCGCCCATGACAAATGACTTTTATCGATTATGCTTGACTCGGAAAAAACTCCACTCGGCGATCGCCGGGGCCGGGCCCACGCACTGCTGGAATCGACCGCCGGTTCTGGGCGCATCTGTAGCGGCACAGAGACTACGGGTGCGGCCCGGGACCCGGGGGGGAAGGCACCACCCCCTAAACCCTCCCCGTCCTGGTCCGCTACATTCTGCCGGGATGTCAAGGGAACCAAACAACACAGGACTGAAGACGACGTCTTCCTGCAATTCCCTTCAATGTTCTTCAGCAAACAGCTCACGACTGTCTGTATGGGTTACATCACACCGTCAAATATCACATCCTCATCAACAACGGTTGTTCAGCTCCTGACGTCACAGATGATGAAATCACATCGTTATTATTCTGTATCTTGGGCCGTAAATGGCGTCAGATATCAGGCTGATGAGTTTTGGAAGGGATGGCCTGGCACATCTGCCTTGATACAGTGGATTGTCGTCGGTGCCAGTTGTGCTCTGCAAAGCCAAAGGGCAGTATCTGCTTACTTGTAAAGTAGACCCAAGCAGATACTGCCTTTTGGCTTTCGCGGTAGAGTTGTCCTATTAATGTTGCCAGGATCATTGCTGGTTAAACTACTACCAAACTACAAACCCTCTGGCAGCCTCGGGTATACTCTTGTAGTTTCTGGCAGCCTCTGGTATATTTTGGTAGCCTCTGGCATACTCTGGAAGTCTTTGGTATACTATGTCAGCCTGTGGAATACTATGACAGCCTCTGGCATATTCCGGCAACCTTTAGCATAATTATGGCGGACTCTCGTATATTCTGTCTATTGGTATACTGTGGCAGCCTATCATACTATGATAGGCTCTGGCATACTGTGATAGTTTCTGGCATACTATGACAGGCTCTGGCATACTAAGACATGCCTCTGGCATGCTATGACAGGCTCTGGCATACTATAACAGCTTCTGGCATACTATGACAGGCTCTGGCATACTATGACAGCTTATGGCATACTATGACAGGCTCAGGCATACTATGACAGCTTATGGCATACTAAGACAGGCTCTGGCTTACTATGACAGGATCTGGCATACTATGGCAGCCTCTGGCATACCATGACAGCTTCTGGCATACTATGACAGGCTCTGGCATACTATACAGCCTCTGGCATACTATGGCAGCCTCTGGCTTACTATGACAGGCTCTGGCATACTATACAGCCCCTGGCATAATATGAAAGCCTCTGGCATATTATGACAGCCTCTGGCATACTCTGACAGCTATGATATCCTATGGCATACTATGGCAGCCCTGGCATACGCTGGCACCCTATGCATTCTATGGCAACCTCTGGCATACTCTGGCACCCTATGATAGCCTCTGGCATACTACGGCAGCCTCTGGCATACTCTCTCATACTATGATAGCCTCTGGCATACTATGGCAGCCTCTGGCATACCCTGGCACCATATGATAGCCTGTGGCATACTATGGCATACTCTGTCATACTATGATGGCCTCTGGCATACTATGACAGCCTGCGGCATACTCTGGCATACTATAATAGCCTCTGGCATACTATGACAGCCTCTGGCATACCATGGCAGCCTCTGGCATAATATGGCAGCCTCTGGCATAATATGGCAGCCTCTGGCAGACTATGGCAGCCTCTGGCATACTCTGGCAGCCTCTGCCATTATGGAGGCCTCTCGCATACTATGACAGCCTCTGGCATACTATGACAACCTCTAGCATACTCTGGTCGCCTCTGGCAGCCTGCGGTAGCCTCTGTAACCTCCTCAGCATATGGTAGCCTTGTTAATATTTTGAATTGAATGGCAATATCTCCCCTGACCCAAGACACACAAGGCTTGTTCGATGCTGGGCGAGCGTCAACTTAGGTCAATGTCTCGTGTATGTGGTAATAACTACATTACTCTCGCTTGATATTTTGTTTGCTTTATCCTAAAGTCTGCTTCAAGTGTTTAAAATTGCGCCAGATGGTGCGAAGGATGATTGTTCGAAAGGAACCCTGTATTTACATTGTTCCAATCGGAATATAAATATGTTTAAACCAAGGATGATTCTGAAAATTGTACTTGGTTCAGTCAGTGAGTAATTTGCACACAGTAAAATCTTTGTACGTCCCCTCTTGCAATACTCCAGTGAAGCAAGGAAAATAGAATCTGATTCTATTTTCCTTGAGTGAAGAGGTGGCTACCCAATTATTGGGATGGTCCTTGAAGTAAGCTCGAGCTGATTCAGGACTGTAACAAATCTTTGTAAAGTGGCAGACACACCCTTCCATGTCCAATGAGGCGATTAGAAAATGCGTCGGCGCTTGGATATTATTAACGCATCCGTAGTAGATAAGGCGATCACGTTAATGGCGGCTTCACGCGCTTAAAGCCACCATTACCGTGATCGCTTTCCATATAAACCGAGCCCAATTACAATTGGGCGAAAGCACGATGCACACTGTGTATGATATTGGCCTACATGACGATGGTTTGAACTTTGGTAACGTTGCTGACATCTATGGTAACGTTGCTGACATCTTTGCAGTTCGGTAACGTCGCTGACTTTTGCATGCATGCCGTCGGAGGAGTAGAGGATTAGCGAGACACGCGGCCTGCACTTTTCCCTCGGCGCGCGTATTTTTTCGGCAAAAACACTATTCCATCCTGTGGAGAGGTTGCTGTTTTTTTAATCGCTTCCACCACAACAATCGCTGGCTCGGCGTGGACGGGTCCCGTCTGCGCCAGCGTGACCGAAGTGATTATTTGCGGTTTGGCGGGGGGGGGGGGGGGGTGTGCGGACGCCGGAGTCCGTCCATCCGTCCGTCCAAACGGTATTATAATCAATTTGCAAGTGGCAAAACTCCCCTGATTTCCGCACCCGTCCGACACCCGACTACGGCGCGACAGCGGGCTGACGTCCGCGCCACATACCGGCAATCAGTGTTGTTTGAATGCTGCAGTAACCCTTATCCTGCTGAGTAAATTTAATTAAATTTTTAACTACTTGAGGTTGTGGATCGCTACCGCGATCCACAACCTCAAGTGGTTGAGAATTACTCATATTTGTCTAATTTCAGATTAAATATTTACAAATATTGATGTTTAAACATTGTAATTTCATTTCCTATAACTGTGATTCAATCGGCTAATAAAATGGATCAGAAACGACAATCGCGTGATCAGCAGGCAAAGGGTTAAACCAACACAGAATCAGCATATTATCTGTTTGTGCCGGGATATCTCGCCTCCGAAGCTATCATTTTATCCGGTCGTCATCAGAGTGATTGCGCTGATAGATCCGGCGCTTCCATATCCCGTTGTCCCCCCCCACCCTGCCCCCGCCCCTCCCCTGTGTTATCAATGCCGATCCAGATAAACACCCCGCTAATGGAATCTGTGTTGTATGTATCAATACCAAACACCCTTTGCGCGCGCCGGCGGACCCCGGACTGGGCTGGCGTGCCCGCTCTCTAATAGATTGGACCCAAATTATTGTGGGCGCGGATGTCAATAATGCTGGCCATGCACTGTGGAGATGTACCACTACAATTTGTCGCGTGTTTATATAATGTCGCATCATAAATGTATAGGCATATCCCAGTAAACACCAAAATATTTGTATAACATTTATACAACGTCGACCCAACGTCGAAGACGTTGGGTCGACGTCGTATAAATGTTATGCAAATGTTTTGTGTTTACTGGAATATTATCATCTGAGAATTTAACCGTTTAAATGCTGAGCATGACCATACTGCGTTTTTTATCTGTTTTTTTTGTGTCCCAGTTATTGGGCATGAAATGAGTGTTTGAACATCAAAATTTAGAAATTTTTGATCTCAAATTGAACAAATATGACTAATTTTTACCCACTTGAAGTGGGTCGCGGTAGCGGATCGCGGTAGACTTCAAGTGGGCGGCAATTGAAATAAAATAACTTTAATTAGGCCTAGCGCTGTAAGGGTTAATTTTCTTGGAAATTTAAAACAGACAACTACACTATGACGGTCTGCAGAAACATCACCGCAAAAGGCACAGCCCCACAATAGTAGAAGAGCTGAACCTGAGAAAAAATCGGTCCGTACAACCCACCATACTGACAAAATCTGACTATATATTCTGTTACGGATACATTTCTGCGCCAATAATTATTTAACCCTCACAACGCAGAAATACTTTTATACAAACCATAGAGACCAAAGGGTTTTTAAGTTTGAAATCATCGTAAATGTCTCAGTTAGCTCTTTCTGCTTCATTTGAATACCATATGTTATGGGTCTAAGGCCAGTATTTTTTTTTTATCTTAATGCGTGGGCCGTCTTTAAACGTCAGAATCTGACGAATGGTCAGGAAGAGCGTTGTTAATTAATTAAAAATAAAATTTTACTTGTTGATATAGATGTATATATAATTTACTTTTAAAATTTTGAATGTTTTAAAGATATGAACGTGGATGAATGAATGAATGAATGAATGAATGAATGAATGAATGAATTTGGTTTAAGATTACGTTTATGCATGCACTAAGCTAAGGCGAGAATAATGAGATGAGTCACATTACACTGCCCTCCATAACACAAGATTCTAAGTTTGAGTCATGAGTCCGAACACGCTACCTAATGAAGATCCCCACGCTAATGAAGAGCCCACAGTTTTTTGTCTGAGTGAATTTTTTTGTTTGTTTTAAACCAGGATACCGAGAGCTGGAAGCGAACACCGGATGTGTCGTTAACCCCTGCAACGCGGAATTATATTTCTATTAATAAACCATGGAAAAGTGTTTTTTTTCGATTTGAAATTATCATAAATGTCTTAGTTATAGCTCTTTCTGCTTCATTTGAATAGGCCTATACCTATGTATGTTATGGGTCTAAGGCCATTAGAAACATTTTAATTTTTTCAGCGCGGAGACCGTCTTTGTACGTCAGAATCTGACGTCT
Organism: Flabesymbios commensalis; assembly: GCA_964017125.1. Taxonomy (NCBI): domain Eukaryota; kingdom Metazoa; phylum Annelida; class Polychaeta; order Terebellida; family Flabelligeridae; genus Flabesymbios; species Flabesymbios commensalis. The sequence goes on along the minus strand of OZ024906.1, from coordinate 72,988,957 downwards.
ACGGACGTCGAATGCTGACGTATAAAGACGGTCCCCGCGCTGAAAGGGTTAACCACTGCAGGGCTCCGACCCTACGTGAAAAACTAAATTTTTGAAATCTCATTTGGCGCGCTCCGACAACGGCCATATTGAATGAGAAAACCGTTCCAGATCATTATATAAATGAAATGAAATGAATCGGGCTTTAGGCCACCTTTGTGCACATATAGGCTAAACTGGGCCAGGAGAACCTCCTGAGGATGGTGAGATGATTGAGATGACACTGTCCTCCAGACACAGGATTCGAAATTCGAGCCCTGGCGGTCTGAGGCCGAGCACGCTACCTCTCGGTCACGGAGGCTCCCCACAATACTAACTTTCACACGTGGATGGGGAAGAAACATTTTTGTTTCTTTCAAACCGCCGAGACCGGGAACCGAACCCCGAACTCTGGTGTGAAAGGCAGCGGTGCTAACCACTACCCTAGGGCCCCCGCCCAGATCATTATATATCACCCCTTTTACCTCCGATGAAATTTGCACCAACAGCGGTGGGGGGAAATAATATTTTTGCTGTTTGACTGGGGACGCGTGGGTTTGACACCGGGTTCGAGTCGGGTGAGGGGTTTGGGGTTCGCACTTGTTTACACGGGGATGTGTGTGTCGTGTGCGTAATGAGTCAGTGCCGCGGTCCCCAAGAGAGGCTGCCCAAACACGTGACACAATGTGTCACACGTCGGATGAGAACGCATTCGGTAAAACTTTAATGCCAACGTGGCGATTAATTTTAATTCACACAAGACTAAAAACACTTGCGAATGAAAAATAATGTTATTTTCTACTGCTCTGTTGAGCCAAACAGCAGTAGGCCTATAGTGCATGATTGTGTTGACAGATCATCATATCACCAGTCGATACTTGGCCAGCTAGTATTTTATTGAACGGATCAAGCGTAAAGACTGGGAGCCTACAGGCAACAGGAGACACTTAGCTGATGTTGGCTTAATGTTGGTCCAGCGTCTGCGACACTGGCCCAACATTCATCAGTTCAATGCCTCCTGTTGGGAAGATATGATTCATGTTTTTGATGGTTCGTACGGTAGCTGAGACCCGTAAAACACCTGCGTCCTCGAAAAAGGCACAGGGTGTAGCGCATTAATCTACGCCGGGGACTACTTCAATGACGTCATCGCGGCCTTCCCAGCAAGCAAACACAAGACGTTCACGGATGTAGGATCAATATTGGCCAAACGTCGAAGAATGCTGGCCAACATTAACCCAGAATTGTGTCAATGGCTGATGCGTGTTGGGTTAGCTCGTCTAACACCCAGCAAACACAAGACAATGATCAATATGACCGATCTGGTTTAATGTTGGGTCAAATTATCGGTCTGATTGCTCGGACGCGGGGTAGTAGTGAGTTTCCATTCATTTCAATCTTGACAACACAGGAATATATTAGTTCGTATAAACCCTGAAAAACAAATGCTTGTTTTTCAATTTGAAATCATCATTTAATGTCTTAGTTAGCTTTTTCCGCTTCATTTGAATACCTGTGTCTATGGGTTTACGGCCATTTTAATTTTTTTGATTCTTTTAATGCAGGGATTGTCTTTAGACGTCAGAATCTGACGTCTATAGTCGTCAGATTCTGACGACTAAAGACGGTCCTCGTGCTGAAACGGTTAATGCGACACAATCAGGCTAAAATCATCAAAAAATCATTATTTTTATTTTGGCCTCCTAATAAATCTATAATATGTGAACATGTCCATAAGTAGGCCTACGGAAGTCTTTTAAACTGCGTGTATATACATGATATACCGAAAGCCCCGTGTATCAGTTATTCATGCATGTCTCAAATTAAATTTCGCCCAATGTGCAACCCAAAATTTAAAAAAAACTTACGCAATTCTATAAATTATCAACGGTATATTATTTTTATGTAGAAAATCGACCTTATTCATATCTACGCGATCTCCAAAATTGCATCATTATGCTTGCGGTAAAATGTACTGAAGTGTCTAATTCTATTTCAACCTCAGTAATATTTCTGATCTATTTGATGTGTGATTACTTAACGAAAACTTGCACTTTATTTCTGTGTTGATGTTAATTATATGTTGTGTAGGCCCACGCAGTAAAATGAAATAAAATAATTATTATGTTGTGCTTACATTTATCATAATATAGTTTTACTAGGTCACTTGTAAACATAAATAAATGTTCCCAAAATGAAGGAGATGAGCTGAAAGTTGAGCCATTTAGTATTTTCCGGGAAAATATAATTTTCGCTGGATAATATACTGATCTATTACACCGCCGCTTTAAAAAAAACATTGTCGCAATGTTAACGTAAAACAATGCCGAAATTCATTAATTCGTTTGCTTCTCAAATATTTATTTGAAGTATGTGTATATTTTTTCATGATAAATTGGAGTTAGTATTCTGCGCCATAGCTCTCAATCTGAGTGATGGTTGTGTGAATAAAAGTATCTGTTGTCTGTCATCTTCTTCCTGTTTATAGATGGTACCCGTGGAAGTAAATACTCGTTAGCTGTAGATTTATAGCTTGGCCAAAAAAAACGCCGGCATCATTAGCATCAATTGATGTCTTTCACACCTTGCCGCGGGGAACGCGATACATATTGTAGTCGACACGTGGAAGGTCTACCGTAATTGCTACTGGTAAAAAAATCGCTGTATTTTTAAAAAGCTACCCCTTTCATTGAAAGGGGTAGCTTTTTAAAAATACAGCGAAAATAACTTTTTTTCAGCTTTCGCTATACGGTGAAAAGCGTAACTACGATTTATTAAAAAGTGTTTGGGTATATTTTTATGGCTCCGACAGGCGTATATCTTAACCTCGCTGTGTCATACTCTCTAATTGTGTCATTTATAATGTCAATATGACAATTTCATATGAAAACATTACAATGCTATATTCTTATGTAGTGTCATATCATAACAACTATTATAGTGAAATACTCAAACGTAATATTGAAAAATACAGTGAGCAAATACTACTGCCTTTTGGCTTTTTAGTAGATATTCCAGTAGTTAGACCATTTGACATGTGATGTAATCATAAGACGAAATTATTGGGCTTTCTAATCATGCTAATAGAGGGGCAGCATGTCGTAGAGACTGGTCTAACTTTTAAACTATACAATTTTTTTAATGAAATTTACAGGGTTGTCGCCGTATCACAAGAAAATAGTGTTTGTGAAATTTCATGAAAATTGTTTGAGAATTGAATGAGAATCAATGGAATTCTTTCAACACGGTTAACCTTTTAACCGCCAAATTATTCAATTTGAATTTTCACCCACTTGAAGTTGTGTCTCGCTGACGCGATCCACAACTTCAAATGAGTGAAAATTATCCGGATTTGACAACATGGAGGTCAACTCTTTTCAAATCTTGCTTGTTGATGTCACATTTTATCTATAACATTTTTAAAAGGTGGTACTTAATGTGCTAATACAGAATAAATACCCGAATATATACGGCTCCGGTAGTTAAAGGGTTAATGTGAATCTGGGTATAACAGTATAGCCGTTGGGACGTCAATCAAACAATGCCAGACTTTATGTTCAGAACATTATTCAAGCAAGTTCTTGAATAATTTGTGGCTGCCATCACGATGAAAAAGGAATGAAAGGAGTATTCGTGTACATTGGCCTACATGCTGAGCTGGGCCCCCGTATAAATGATGAGACAAATCCGATGACACTGCCCTCCAGATATAAGATTAAAAATTTGAGCCCTGACTGTCTGAGGCCGAGCACGCTACCTCTCAGTCACGGAGTCTCACCACAATATTGAGCATTTACGGGTGAGGGGTGGGAAATATGTTTCTGACACGTGAATGCCAGCACAGCAAGCACAAGACATTGAACAAATATTGGCCCACCGTATGCGGCGCTGGATGAACATTGGCCCAGCACCTCGTGTTTGCCGGGAAGAGAGAGAAAGTGGAGCGAACCCTGAACTTCGGCACGACAGGCGTTAGCGTTAGCCAGTACACCGAGATATCGACCCAATGTCAGATTATTGTTGGCCCGCAGTCTGCGACGTCGGCCCAGCAATAACCAGACATTGGGTCGATATCTCGTGTTTGCCGGTGTGTTTGGGCACAGCGAATGATCTGCAAAGCCAAAAGGCGGTATATCTGCTTACTTGTGAAATAAGTAGATACTGTCTTTTGCCTTTGCACGTCGTGCAAGGCCAAAAGGCAGTATCTGCTTACTTTTTAAGTAGCAGATACTGCCTTTTGGCTTTGCAGATCATTCGTTTGTCGGAGGTGGCCTGACCTCGGTCGGTCATGTACTGTGATCCCCCTGTGGTCCTCAGTGTGGGATGGACATGTCTGCCGTGCAAAGCCAAAAGGCAGTATCTGCTTACTTTACAAGTGAGCAGATACTGCCTTTTGGCCTTGCAGAGCAGATGTCTGATACTGATCCTCATCTACAGCCAAGCCAACTCGTACATTGTCTTGATCCGTGACCGGGTCGATGCTCAGCCAACGACGGCCCGACGTTAAACCGTCCGGCGTGTCGATGCCGAGATGGTGCATCACGTCATCATGCAGTATCCTGCGCTTCAGGGCCCGTATTCTCGTACAAGTTACGCATTATCGTAGGCTTCTGATTGGTCGAGATGGCCATCTCGACCAATCAGAAGCCTACGATATATCGTAACTTGTACGAGAATACAGACCCAGGCTTGCAGCAACAGCAGCACAAGATGGCCGGCAACAGCCGCAACGGAACCCACAACATCAGCGGTATATCAAAATGGAAAGAATTCCAGGCAAGCACGACACGCTCGAAAATGACCGGCTCAATTGTGGGCCAGCGTTAGATTCCCTGGTCCAGCATTGAACAGACACTGCGGAGATGAGTCATTGCTGAAGTTAAGAATGACCAGAGAAAGGGATGTGGCGCTTTTGTAGAGCGCCTGCCTGCCTCGCCAGTCATGCACATTGCTGTATGCTTCCCGGTTGCTAGCCTCGCTGATCCTGTAAGAGTTTTTCGAATAAATATCCTTATTTCTCCCTTCTCAATTTGACTAGGCGATCACGTTAATGGCGGCCTCATTGAGTTAAGGTTGAAACCAGTATGTTGACGTTAATTTTAAGCAGGGCCACGCGCTGCGCACTCCTTCACACATGAAGAATGACAAAGACATCAGTTAATGTTACTGAATTTAAAGGCAAACAGTAGTAACTGCTTACTTTTCAAATAATTAGTTACTTCTGTTTACCTCTCTGTATTGCGAACGCCATTGAGTCTCAATATTGTTGAGAGATACTGGCGCTATAGAAGTCATTATATTATTATTATCATTACACAGTAGCCGAGCAGATTTTTGGAACTAGAATGGAACCGTGACCACAAGAAATGTTACTTAAAACGGTAATTCAGTCATTACAAACAGATCAACATTACACTATTACAAACAGTCGCAACGATAGCGAGTGTAACAATACGACCGCGATAGAAACAATGCCTTGCCTGGAGTGAAAGAACAATGGCCATAAACTAGCAGTGGCAAAAACTCTATACTATAGCCGTAACAAAAGTATAGGGATCGACAGAACAGCGACAGCAACTACTGAAGCAACAGCAGCTGGTCCGCGTAAAACTAACGGGCAATATCTACTCAGTTTACAAGTGAGCGGATACTGCCTTTTGACTTTGCAGAGCAGATCTGCATATAGCAGTAACAGCTTGTTAAAGCTGTTTCTGTCGCTGCAGTATTTGCGGACTTTTCCAGCAGCAACAGCAGCAGTGCATGAGAAAGCAACAGCGGTGCATGGGGAAGCAACAGCGGTGGGGAAACAACAGCGATGCATGGGGAAGCCGAGCAACAGGCCAGACCCTGAGGCCAGACGTTCACCCTAGTCCGGTTCAATGCTGGCCCAGCGTCTACGACGCTGGCCCAGCATTGAACCGGCCTCGGGTGAGCGTCTCGCCCAGGCCGGGAAGCAACAGGCGCCCCGTGCAGCCAGCCCAGGGGAGGCGGGCAGGGCGTATGTATATCCGAGGTGTTATTAATATTGTATACAAACATACCCCCCCCTGCCGCGGGATCGATAAGGTAAGTGGGAGACTACACACCATTAACATTTTCCCGCCCGCGGACCGTCTCCGAAATAACTTCTCCCAATGACATATATTACGTATACGCGTGAATTTAATCGCGTCTGCAAGCGTCAGCGCCGGTGCTAATCGGTGACGTGAGAAAAAGAACAGCGTTTCTTCGTCTGCCGTGTCCCGCGGTAGCTAGCCTTGGAGGGGGGCGGCCCGATGGCTGCACGTACGGGGGAGTGGCTCGGGGTAATCAGAAGGTGATTGGGATGCGTGCGCGGACCGGATGGGGAATCCTGCCGGCCACGGATGGCTGCCACGGATCCCTATCTCGGGGGGATTCAGCCGCGATCCGCATGCGGCAAGCCGTGCATTGCGTCCACAGCTTGAACTGGCCGCGCAGACTAATTGCGCCGGGACATCGAGGGCTGGGCTGAATTTCAAAGGCAAGTGGCGGTAACTGCTCACATTCAAATTAAGCAGTTACCGCTGTTTACATTTGAGATCTAATGCAGGCAGTATATAATATATATACTCTGAAAAAGAAGGCAGAGGCCATTGTGTAGTGATTAAAGCTGTAGAACACTTTATGTAGGCCTACGTTTCTGGTTTTCGCTGTACCCCCACTTGCCTTTATTTCTGGATTTCTCCTGTACTACTCACTTAAAGCTGCCTGACCAGCAAACACAAGTCGTTTGCCCAATGCTGTTTGTTTTAATGTTTGGTAAGCGTCTTAGACGCTGGACCAACATTAAAACAACATTGGATCAACGTGTTGCGTTTGATGGGTTCGCGAGTTCCACCCGCGCTCTGGCACTCAGCCTTTAAGGAAACACAATGTTTCTTCCCCTCTCACTCGCCAAATTATTTAATTGTAATTTTCACCCACTTGAGGTTTTGAAAAATAGAGGTCACCGATTTTGAAATCTTACTGATTGATGTCACGTTTGATCTTTAGCATGTTTAAAAGCTGGTGTTTAATGTGCTAATACAAAATAAAAAAAGGATATATTCGGGACGAGCGGTTATTTTTTTTAAAGAGATGGCATAAAGCCCCATTAATTCATTATCAGAAATAAATGTTCTTGAACGTTCCAAATTATCTACAGACACTGCAGCCATCAGAACCTTCAAGAAAGAATTGTTTCCGTCAAGAGTGTATGTATATATATCAGTTAATTCCATGCTGACACAGCTCGCTGGCCCAATGTCGATCTGGTGTTGGGCGGGCGTCGCAGACATCGGCCCACCTTGGTGCCAGCAGCAGCAGCAGGGTTTCCCTGTTTCGCTCAATGTATGCGCGCTCTTCCTTCCTTTGCTCTGCTTGTTGAGGAATGTTGAATATGGGAAAATCGATGGTCCGGATTTGTTTTCAAGTGTCTGATGTTAACCAAACAGAACGTAAAGTCACCGTTTCACCTGGGTCGCTTAGGCTGGAGACATAGGGGTGTGTGTTTTTTTTTGGGGGGGGGGGGATATAAAAAAATATGTTTTTATTAATAGAGTCATTCCCAGGTTGTGTCAGCTTCATGTTGTTGTCACAGCTAGCACGGGAGGTTGCCCCAATGTGTATTTAATGTTGGGCCAACATACAAATACAAAATAAAAAGTATCAAAATACAACATATTGCTATACATTAGGTTTTCAGCTAAACGACGGCGGGCTAAACCTTGCGGGGCCTGGGAAAGGCTACGTCGTCATGATACATATATGAATATTGACCACATGGGGGTTTCGGTATACGGATGGGCCCACAACCAAACATGCGTTCTAAAGACGTAGCTTATTTCACACAATCCACATTTTAAAGTCTTATATTCATTATATTAGTATATTATCACTTTACGTGTTTGATTTCAGCACACAAAGAACTTGTTTGTGAATATATTGTCCCCTAGCAGTCAAATGGGTAATCCGACACTTTGGCTGCAAAAGAACGACGTGTAGTTATAGGCTACTATAACCCTAACAAATCAGCGTCATCTACACGGACGGTAACGTAGCCATCGTACAAGATATATTACAAAATAAATACGACAATAAAGATGTAACTGCTCAGTTGATATATCGTAGGCTTCGGATTGGTCGCGATGGCCATTCCGACCAATCCGAAGCCTACGATATATCGTAACGTGTACGAGGATACGGCCCCTGTGTCAAAGTCAAATAATCAGGTCAATTCAATTGCCAACTAATCCCTTCCCATCATCTATTATACCACAGGAACGGAGCATGTAATGTATGTCACGATGGACATGATAAAACCAGGATATAACGCCAATTGTGGATGAACTTCATATTTTGCACAAGCATAGGTCTTAGACGAGAGAGTGGCTAATGGGAATTTAAATTTTGCTTACCCTAATTTATTTCCCCTGATCAGGACCCACAAATCAAACGCAGCAGCAACTCAATATTCCTAACACACACGACATGGAAGGACGTTATGATTCATTTATTCATGCCTTCATGTCGAGCTACCCTGTACATACTAGTTGCCGACACTTTTGTTTGCATTTGTACCTATTTTCTTTAGCTGAATAGATGCGATTTATATTGACTTTTATCTGGTGTATTATTTTTATAGAAATTGACTGAAAAAAATAAAATCATCGCATATATGTAGCTACATATTTAGACTAAAGGTCGCTATTTGGAACAAACAAAATATCGTCATGAATGCATTAAGTATTCGAGAAAAAACTGATTTGTCAAATAACGTAAAGCAATACTTGTCTGATTGTTGTTACAAGTGTCGCCATTTATGTATTAAAGAAACATTATTTGATTATATGAATAATATTTTTGCTGCAAGACGCCTATGTGCGAATAAAAACACATCCTTATTTATGAGAACATTGACCAGTTTTCAGAAAAAAAAACACCTGCTGTTATGGTTTCCAGCAGTGTCGCCATTAATGTAATAAATATAAATCGTTTAATTATATAAATACTTTTTTTTGCTAAAAGACGCCGATGTGCGAATAAAAGAAAATCCGTATTTATGAGAACATTGACCAGTTTCCAGAATATACAACACCTGTTGTTATTGTTTTCCGCATGAGTTATTATCACCAGTTATCGTATTCTTTTCCGCTCATATTTCGTTCATCATACAATATTATAAAATCACTTTTGTTCTAGATCGCAATCCTCAGTGATGGAAAACTAACAGCAGCAACCGGCACCATTGTCGAAGATAAGGGTGATTAGGTAACCAATATTAACTACAAACAGTGATGGATGTCCACAGGGCAGGAAGAGCGTCTGCTTCTCTATACCAGATAGCTGGATAGATATTTTGTTGGCGCCAAGATGCCTACACAGGCATATTCGGCATTTAAACATGTTAAATGAGCTAGATGTTTCTGCTTACTTTACAAGCCGCTGTTCAGTTTGTCCTTCAAAAAGACGAAAATTTATTAGAAAAATGTGCAGTAAATTTTACAAAATTGGCATCTATAATTTTGATTCAAACTGTGCCATTACAAGTAATGTGCAGTGGGTAAAAAATTAAATTACTTAATTTCGCGTTTTAAAATACAGCTGTTATTTTTTGTTATCACTTTTGTTCATGTTATCCAACGGTTCAGTATCCTGGGCAAACCTCCTTCTGCAAAGAGGGGACCTATCCCGAGAGGTTATTATTGCAATGAAAACACAGTAACGACTTACATACTTTCACAAGTCAATACTGCTATTTGGCTTCATTCGGAGGTGTATCTAACATCCATCATCATTGTTCCTTGCGTTCACTTTTAACTATACGTATTACTAAATTCCGCATAAATCAATGTAAGATTAATATACATTACTTAACGTACACAATATCTATAATAATATTACTAGAACAGTAATAGAACCATTTCATATCTGTATGTGGCACCTAGTATGATACTTCAATGCAATAATCATAATATTAGATATTACCACATGTTGTAGCCTATATATGTATTATACATGACGTTGATCCGGTGTGCTCTAGTGCTGGGTCAGCGTCGCAGACGTGGACCAACATTAAACTAACACTGGTTCAGCGTCTCCTGGGACCTTTCAAACTTCAAAGAAAGAGTCGGTAATATTGGACAAAATTATGTGGATGGACAGTGTACTCACAACATTTTAAACGGACATAGCATATTAACTATTTTGGTACTTTCATTTATTTGGCATCTGTAGTGCTCTCTGTAATTATCACAGACACTTCGTCACCTTGAGTATGAAAGGGTATATCCGTACTTCACAGTATGCACCCTTTCATACCCAAGAGCGTGCAGATTCGTATCTTCACTTCGAACCATTACAGCTGCTTTAGCTACTCAGTTTACAATATTTCCTAGCACATAATATGAAATGGGCATTGCCCAGGATGCGAGCGCAGAACCGGTTACTTTCCGCACTTGGACAATATAATAATTTCACTAACAGCAGGATAAATATTTTGTGTTAAGATACCTTGATTTGTATGACAAAATACGCGGAGGATACACATGTTAGTAATTTCACACTCTTGAAGTTGTGGGTCGCGGTAGCGAGACACAACTTCAAGAGGGTGAAAATTAAAACTACATAACTTTAATGGTTAAAATTGCTGATCTCCCGAGTTACAAAGAGCGGGGCCTTGGTGCAGTGGTTAAAGCTAAAAGTCGAAGCTTGGAAATTACCTCATCCACCTCCAATGTCGGTGTAATGTTGTTCCACCGTCTACGACGCTGGCCCAACATTAAACCACCAGTGGCTGAACATGTGCTCTGTGAAAATTAAAATATTTACTAAAAGCAACGATCTCCGTGAGGCCCTTGGATCGGGGGTTGCGGGTCATGGCTCTATTGGGTGGTAATCACCCATGGCGCTCAAATACTACTAATAACTATTAATTATTAGTTGACCCTTGAGGTGCTGAAAGCGTCTATTGTCGTTTTCAATCTTTTTATTTGTCTACATTTTTAAGGAGGAATGAACATTAAATTTGCTAGATTGTCATATATTTTCGTTCAAATTCCAAAAGTGTTTCTAATTTTTACCCACCTGAAGTTGTGGGTCGCGGTACCGCGACCCACAGCTTCAAGTGGGTAAAAAATTATCTTCTCTCATTTATCGCTGTCAGTCATTCTATTTATCTGTTTATTGATGGTACAATAGATGTGCTCACGGTTCTAGTAACCCTTTAGGCGCTAAGCACGACATTGTAGTCGTTTTTAAACCGTTTCATCAGCCGATAAAATCACAGTTATTGGAAACGAAATCTGTGCTTAAACATCAAGATTTGCAACTGTTTGGTCTCAAAATAAAGAAATGTTAGTAATTTTCACCCAGTTGAAGGTGTGGCTCGCGTAGCGAGATTCAACTTCAAGAGGGTGGAAATGTACATAAGATAACTGCAGTATATAGCGTAATTTCAATTTGTCGATCATAACCATGATAGCTGTGCTTTATTTAATTAGGCCAAATCGATCGTTGGTCACCTGAATGTATGAATGTATGAATAGATGAATGGATGAATGGGTTTTTATGCCACCTTTGTACACATAGGCATTGACACTGCCCTCCAGACACAAGATTCAAAATTCGAGCCCTGGAGGTCTGAGACCGAGCACGCCACCTCTCGGTCACGGAGGCTCCCCACAATACCGAGTATTTACGAGTGAGCAGGGAAGAAACATTTTGTTTCTTTGAAACTTTATTGCCAAAACGGGGGGCAGCTTTAACCCTTTAACCGCCAAATTATTCAGTTTGAATTTTCACCCACTTGAAGTTGTGTCTCGCTGACGCGATCCACAACTTCAAGTGGGTGAAAATTATTCAGATTTGACAAAACGAAGGTCAACTCTTTTCAAATCTTCCTGGTTGATGTCACATTTTATCTTTACCATATTTAAAATGTGGAGCTTAATGTGCTAATGAAAAATGAAAACCCGAATATATGCGGTACTGGCGGTTAAAGGGTTAACCACTGCATTCTTGTGTGTGCCTAACACAATAAAATACTAGAGACAGTCAGTCAGAGACTACAGTCACAAACTGCACAAACTTCCGTCGAAATTAATGATCGTAATCCGGATCCTGGATCCGAATCGTAATTCGGATCATCCCCCCAAAAATATGGATTGGTCTTTGGCTCGAGAAACACCTCTGGTAAACGTTTCATGCAAATCCGCTCATCACTTTTTAATTACTTGTTAAGTAATCCGAGGGACAGACAGACAGACAGACAGACAAACAAACAAACACGAGCAAGAACATATGCCTTCCTAGCGAAGGTTAATATAAGACTTCCCGGCGAAGGTTAATAAGACCATCTTACAGGGAAGACCTGTTGCTTCGAGAGCGTGTTTACGGCGAGGTTGAGTTTGATTTCTCGGTGTTGATTCCATGGATCATGATGTCGCTATCCTCAGCAAACTATATATTGAGTTATCGATTGTAGAGGTTTTATTCAGACGTAATTGCTTGCGCTATGATTATGATTGCCAATGCCTGTAGTCGTGCTTCATCACCCATCCCAGCTGACACAATATAGAATCAATGTTTGCTTAACGTTAAACCAACTATGATTCAACGTCTTGTGTCTGCTTGTATGAATCTGCTGGCTGCGTGTGGCTCCTCAACTCAGCATTGTTTATGGTGTTATTTTTTAATCGCTATATTATAAATAAGAGTTTATAATACTTTCAGTGTTTTAAGTTTCCGTGCCTAGGTGTTGCTATTGAGGAGACACTATGCCAATTTTGTAAATCTTTGGTAGCAGATGAAGTTTGCGTGTCTGCCCATTATCATGATCACATGCATCAAAAAGATTAAAATTGTGCACCAAAATCGTTGAAACAAATGAATATTTTGAATTAATGGACATTAATGCAAAATTACGGTGCATAATGGGCAATTAGATACAACTGACTGTGCTTCATTTTGTAAAGAAATCATGGAACATTATTGTTCGCAAAGAGTTGTTGTATAACCAGCACCTACAATCATGATAAAGTTTTATTGTTACAATGTTATTATAATTTAAAATTCGTTGTTGTTTTATATGCATATTTTTTATATGCTGTTACTTTATTTCAACTGACTTAAATTATATGTATGTATATGACTATGTCGGGGCTGGGTGTGCATACAATATAACCCAGCGCTATATTAAATTATTTTTACCCACTTCAGATCCACTTGAAGTTGTGGGTCGCTATCGCGACCCACAACTTCAAGTGGATCTGATGTGGGTGAAAATTACTCATATCTGTTTACCAAGCATGTGCAAGTCTCGATGTTTAAACACACATTATTACCAGTAACGGTGATCTGATCGACTAATAAAACGATCTAGTCTGAAACGATTATAGTCGTGCTTAGTGATAAAGGGTCAAGTCGGTATTATTCACACGTTTCCATGTGGATATAAATCTGTATTGCCTCATTGTTCTATTTAGTTGCGATTTCTCAGCCCAATCAATTAAATGTGTATACTCTATTCAGTTACGACTGTTAATTCCCATCAGTGATACTTACTCATAATAAAGACGCTATATTAAATGATCTATTTTCCCCCATTTGAAATTGTGTATCGCTACCGATTAATTCTATATACTATTAGTTTATTAACCCTTTCAGTGCGGGGACCGACTATTGGCGTCAGAATCTGACATCTAAGTCGATCCCCGCACTGAAAGAATTAACAAATTATAATGGCAATAGACCCACAACATAGGTAGCCTATTCAAATGAAGCAGAAAGAGCTAACTAAAACATTTATGAAAAAAAACTGTACAAATTTTCCAGCGCTGTAAGGGTGAAGACAATTGTGAATTACATTGCCTGTGTGACGTATTGTCGTCTGCCACTAATTACACATGTAGGTTATCAATACTAGAAACAGAAGAAGCGGAATCGATAAACATATTGCCATTTATCAAATTGTCCGTATTAACCCTATAAGCGCTAATTACGACTATAATCGTTCAAAATGTGTTTTACTGGGTGTGAAATGAGCGTTGGAACATCAAGACTTGCAAATATTTGGTATCAAATGAAACAAATATGAGTAATTTTCAGCCACTTGAAGGTCGCGGTAGCTTATATCCACGTATATTTACACACACCCCTATCATTAATAAACCAGTCAAATATAATAATTGTACACTGGTAATAAATTATATGGTCATACTGTGCCAGAATACAATACAAAGTGGTATAGCCTATATATCTAGTAAATGTCAACCCGCCAATCGCGACACAAGAAATATTGAGTCGCAGAGCAAGTAAGGGGTTTTGTCAAGTTAAAAAAATTCAAACATCCTAGAAAAACTCGGATTGGCCAGACTACACCCACCCACCCCCTATCCATTTTTTTCTTTTTTTTGGAAACATGTACAACAACAAAAAACAACACGAAAAACACAAAAAGTTCCCCCAAAAAAACAAATCCGGGTTGAGGCTTGACTCACCCACCCACTTCCGAGTTTTTCTCGGATTTGGGGATTTTTTTTAACTTGACAAAACCCCTAAAGCATGATTGGCATACTAACCAATCCAATTGTTACAAATTGAAACACGAAACAATATTTTTTTTGTCAAGTCACAGAGATTACCACTGGTGACGAAAACTGGCACTGTGTCAACGTAATGTCAACGTTTTCAGCAGGTTGTCACAGCGCTCGCGTTTCTCCCTTATGTTGGTGAATGATTGATTCCGAACTGTGCAAATATGCAGCAGATCAAATGATTCGTATGGTGAGGAGGTTGTACGTTTGTATACGATGCACGAGTAATACGGCGTAATCACTTGATGCTCAGTAGGCCTATAATTATTATTGGCCACCGACTGTACGGATAATTTTGTCATCACTTGTGGCAGCATGATGTATCACATCGCTAATCATACAAATAAACAGGGACACAAAACACAATTATATAACATAGTATATATGTCTTAAAAGTAAACTGCCACCATTAAGTCATCACTCTGACTTGATTTTCTGTTCTGAAAATAAAATATAGTTTTTTAGACGTCAGAATATGACGTCCATGGTGTCTATTGAATTTTAAAAAATATAATGGCCGTAGACCCATAACGTAGTACACATACAAATGAAGCGGAAAGAGCCACGTAAGATATTAATGATGTTTCAAATTGAAAAAGCCCTCTGGTCTCCATAGTTTATACAAAAATATTTCAGCGTCGTTAGGGTTAACCCTTTCAAGCCTGAATTTACCATTGTCATTTTCATCCACTACAAGCCGCGAATTGCTGTCGCAATTCTCGACTTGTTGTGGATGAAAATGACTTAAAGGGGATGAAAAATGAGAAAAATATATTGCTATTATTAAAACAGTTCCATTAAAAATTTCGTTTCAAAACCTTAGGTGTGGGAAATTAAGTAATTCTTCAGAGATGCGAAATGATGCTTTGATGCATCGTGAGGGTTGAAAGGGTTAAAGGGGCATGCAGTGCCCACGCATTCACCAACTTCCAGTGAATGCCCAGTCTGCCGATTCTAAACACATAACGCTGAACTTTTGCAGTTTAGAGTGTTCAAAGGTTCTCAAATTTATCACAAATTCCACACAAGCAAGTCTAATATAATACCACGTATAGTATGAGTGCCAGGGTTGAAGTCCATTTGTACATCAGTAGACCTACCTTGATATGCTCAGTGTGTTATGTCGATTGTGATGAGCGAAATAAAATAAAATGTTGGAGATAAATGTTATAATAAGTAGTCCTAAGTGTCACGTTATAGGACAGGGGCGAGGACAAACAGAAGAAAGAAACATATTCTAGTCAAAGTATAAAACTTGCAATACAAACACATAAAACCAATCACGTACATGTTTCGATTGATATGTGCAAAAACAGTTCATCACGATGCGTTCAAGGATCATTTTCCATCCCTGAAAACAGACTTAATTTTTCTACAACGAAGGGATTTAGAAGGTCAATTTCTATGATACTATTTTGCTAATACATTGCAATTTTCTTTAATTTTCACCAACTTCACCTCATTTTTATTCACTACAAGTCCAGAAGATCTGGTGGATGAAGATGACAATGATAAATTCAGGCTTAAAAAGGTCAATAAAAAGTCGTATCTGTCACTTAACAAGGTGGCAGATACGACGCTTTTGTGGCTGGATGACGATTATTAAACACAAAATGAGGCAGGTTTCACATTAAGTGGCTAAGTGGCACGGTGCAAATACCAGGACTAAACTACATAATATGGTTATTGCCATATCTCGCCTCTAGCAGCCAAAGTGTTTTAGTGACATTCAAGTACTAGTAAGTGGTACATGCAACACTTTGCCTGCCAGGGGGTGCGATGCATCGGGGTCTGCAGCAATTCAAAGCCAGTAAACAAAGCTATACAGCATCAACATAGTCATTAGCAGTCTGTTTCAGAATTAGGCCTACTCACATATGATTGTGTCACCTTAAAGACACAATTAAGTAAATATTTGTTCAAAAGTATCACAGATTTCATCTATTGAATGCCCATTCCCAGCAATCACAACACGTGGAACCAATGTTAGTTTATTGGTGGCCTAGCGTCTACGACGCCGGGCCAACATTAAACTAACATTGGTTCAAAGTCTTGCATTTGCTGGATTATTTTGTCACCGAGGCATCACACTCATTATAGGAACAGGAACCTCCAAGTGAAGTTTCTGAAGTCGCCCTTCAAATGGCCACCACTGCTCAAGTGTAGGCTACCGGTACTTTCGCTGTTCTTCAACACGAGGGTAGCTATAGAAAGGGAGTGTGGGGAAAGGTGGGTGTGGGGGTATACTAGAGGGGTATAAGGGTATAAGACATACCTGGTAGATCAGTGTCCATCGGAGTAGGACGTCAGCAGTAAACGACAGCGGTTCCACGGCTGGGGGTCAAGGTCCCGCCAAAAACACCGCCCGCCATCTTGAATCCCAGAAGCTTGCAGAGCCTGATGGCTTTCAAATGCAGGACTAATGTGTGAAAGACGGGGGGCGCTCGCCTGCAGGCTGCGGCTCCTCGTGTCCGGGGGGTGAGCTTGATAATCTATATGGGTGGACCACCGGAAGGGCGGCTGAGCCACAGCTTGTCAAAGATGTTCAGGCTGATGAGATGATGCACGGCGGCACGCTTACAGTTATTCCATGGCCCGTCATCTGTCGCCCCGGCAGTAGCAGCCGATGGTCCTCCTCAGCAGAAGCACCAGCGCTGTACCAGCGGCAGCAGCAGCAAGACAAGAGAAGGCAGCGGCAGAATTGTCAGCAGCGGCGGCAAGTATCGTCACAGCCAGCCAACCCAGCCAGCCCAGCAGATGCACAAACATACATACACACATGCCGGGAGAATGCCACAGTCTTCGATCGGTTTGCCACCGGTGCCGCTCTGCAAAGCCAAAAGGCAGCATCTGCTTACTTGTAAAGTAAGCAGATACTGCCTTTTGGCTTTGCACGGCAGATCGTCCTCCACGCTGGCAGCGGCACGATCAAATAGGGTGGGGGAGGGGGGCGCCGGCATAAAAAGGGGTTTGCTTAATTCCGGGCATGGATGCAGCCTTTCCAGGAAGGCGACGGGGGAAACATTGGAACACTGCCGCACACAGTTTACGCCTCTCTGGTCTTAAAGGGTCGTATCTGCCACTCTGCGAAGTGGCAAGTACGACCCTTTGGTGCCGAGGTGACGCATTATCTGAACCAGAATTCCGTCACAAAAAGACAGTGTAATCCCCAGTGGGATTCAGTGAATAAATACCATATTGTTTCGATCAAACGCTCGACCTCAGCAGTTTCTCAAAGGTTAAGTCGTAGTAAAATATGGAAAATATTGGTTTGTATTCCACTCTAGACGAGAAACGCAAAGCAATGTTTATCTTCTATCAAATAAAAGCAACCTTGTGGAGTTATATCAGAGATCGTCTATATATTGTAATATGACTCTCAGTCGTAATTTGCGTAAAATTCCACCCACATAGTTTATAATGTTACATTTAAAGCTGAAATGGAAGTATAACTGGATGTACCTACTGCATGGTAAGGTTCATGCACTGACTGACTGCTGTTCTGTCGTGCAACACTAAAAGGCAGTATCTGCTTACTTTACATGTAAGATACTGCCTTATGGTTGTGCAGGGCAGTTTTAAGATCCCTTACATTATGGTCCTCAATCAGTTGTTGACTTGAGGAGGTTTCGCCTCAGTTTTAATGGTTCGTTTCAGCTTTACATAACGTAGCTGAAATATTTTTGTATGAACCATCAAGACCAAAGGGTGTTATTCAATTTGAAATCACCATACATGTCTTAGTCAGCCCTTTCTGATTCATTTGAATACCTATGTCATGGGTCTACGGTCATTAGAAATATTTTTACTCTTACACTGCAGAGATCGAGTTTAGGCGTCAGAATCTGACGTCTACAGACGTCAGATTCTGACGTCTAAAGTCGATCCCCGCGCTGTAAGGGCTAAACAACAAAGCTATAGTCAATGACGTTGGTTTCACACAATTTCTCAATGCTTCGAAATTTTTCAATTGAAAGTTTGTTTATGACATTGTGTCATCGGCCCTGTGCGAAGTCTGTTTTTAACCGCTTACCTGCTAAGTTATAATATTCAACTGTTCACCCTCTTGAAGTTGTGGGTCGCGGTAACTTTAAGAGGGTGACAATTACTCATATTTGTTTAATTCGATGTTTAAACACATTATATTTAATTCCTAATAATAGTGATTTAACCAGAAATCATATATAAATATGCACTGGTGTAATCTGTCAATGATTAATTTTCGGTGAATTATGTCTCACACTTGTCACACTGGCATAATTACATGTGGTGACTTAAATTTCAGAACTCCAATTAATTTTCCGTCACTGAGAGACACAACTTCAAGTGACTGAAATTGAAATCGAAGAGCGCAGTGCTACAAGGGTTATTACCCACCTTGTTATTAGTTGTTCTTTAAATGCATGTATACTTCGACACATACGTTTTTTTTATATGCTAAGACTAAATAAATGAATAAATGAATAAATGAATAAATGAATCAATGAATAAATGAATAAATGGATAAATAAATAAATAAATAAATAAATAAATAAATAAATAAATAAATAAATAAATAAATAAATAAATAAATAAATAAATATATAAAAAAAAAAAAAAAAAAAAAATAAATAAATAAATAAATAAATAAATGAATTAGTGAATAAGTGAATAAATGAATAAATGAATAAATGAATAAAAAATAAAAGAGTCAATAAATGAATAAATGAATTTATGAATGAATGCGTAAATGAATAACTGAATAAATAAATAATTGAATAAATGAACAAAAGAATGAATGAATGAATAAATGAATAAATAAATGAATTAATAATTTAATAAATGAATTAATGAATAAATGAACGAACGAATGAACGAATGAAAGAACGAATAAAAAAATAAATGAACGAACGAACGAAAGAACGAACGAAAGAATGAACAACAAATTAATGCATGAAGATTTATGCCATTTTTGTGTAAATTTTCTGCGGTCACAGGTGAAGTACGCTACCTCTCGGACTAAGACTGGCATTTCAGCCATTAACATTATACAATATACTACACCGTGTGCACCGCATCCCTGTCCTTTAATGTCTTAGACGAAATCCATCACAAAAATCAGTAAAATACTAATACTTTGGTAATCTAGCCAAACATGCTCCAACTCTAACCAAAACATGTACCAACTCAAACCCAAACATGACCGAATTCTAACCCAAACAAACACCAACTCTTGATTACTTGACCTTTTGACCTTGAAGATGACCTTGAATTATAAAAATAATATAAGAAATAGGCTCTCCAGTCAAAATGCTACGACAAAAGTTATTACACTTGTCCCTACCGTTATCTTTTAAAAAATCATACTTGACCTTGACATTGACCTGTGACCTTAAATTTTGCCAACTAGCACGAATTGCTCGAAGGTGACAACATGTCATCCGAGAGTTTCTAAACATATACCCTTACCATGAAAAATCAACTATAAAAAAACGGTATACGATTCAAAAAGGGTTCAAGCCCATAATGGGCGTTTAAATCTGCCGGACTAATATTCTTTTATCTCGGATGTTGATCCCGTCTTGAACCGCGTCTTGCTCCCGTCGGAACAGGACAGGAACGGACAGGTCGCAGACGGCCACGCTGTGTCAACGGTTCCACACTAGTGTGGAACCGTTGTGGAACCTATGCCGCTGCTACAGTCAAGACGACTTCACCGTTGAATCAACGCACCACAAGTCTTGTGAGGCAACGTCGTATCATTAGAAAGCTTCTGTCATTGCTAACAAGTCAAGGTACAGCGTATAGAAACCCCGCCAGCATTTTGACGCCGGACACTTACCGTACACACTGTCATCATGCCTGTCCTATTACACTTGAGAGAAGTGAAGCACATGCTGAAGTGGCTTGCACCAATACACGACCTCGAAACAATGTTCATTAGCCATTTCCCTTCGAAAAAAATCATTTTTAGGGGGTACGTTTCCCCTTTTTATAAGCTCCACAGAAGATATCACTGACCACTCAATAAAAAAATCATGCTTTTACCCCAAGCTGGATGCGAACTCAACTATATTGTGTCACAGCGTCCCAATGTTGAGAGAGAGGGGGACATGATTTATCTGCACTAAGCAGGGATTAAACCCCGGCTGTCCGCGTAATATGGGGCAGCGTGACAAACCCAGCAAACATGGTACGTTGGCCCAAAGTTGGTTTACTGTTGGCCCATCGTCTTCAAAGTTGGCCCAACAGTAAACCAACTTTGTGTCAACGTCTCATGTTTGCTGCAATGCGCCACGTCCCCAACTAGAAACCTTGTGCACCATCTAGAGTGCGTTTAAATCGCATTATCATATTGACAGAAACAAAAACAGGAAATAAGTGCGCCTGCATCAATATACTGCAGTGCAATGCCAGACGGCGGTATCGGCTCACTTGTAAAGTGAGCAGATACTGCCTTTCGGCTTTGCATGGCAATATACGCCTCGTTTCATCATGCGAGCGTTCAAAAGATTTATCGCGACTGAAAAGGCTGAGACAAGCTGACGCGAAGCTGCAAATCTATAGCTGGGAAAGCTGAATAAAACGGAAATTTAACACTAAGTACTGCGTATTTACCGTTTAGTTGCTGAATTTGAGCATTTTTTTTTTTGCAGTATCTTTATCATTTAAGGTTCATTGACCGTCTTTTGCTATATATACATTGGGAATTATTGATTAAGCACCACGCTGATTTGGCTCTTTTCACTAGTCAAGCTGTATGCTATACTTCTCTGCAAAGCCAAAATGCAGTATTTGCTGACTTTACAAGGGAGCAGATACTGCCTTCTGACTTTGCACGGCAGTATATATCTACATTGCGTCTGAGACAAAAGTGTCCAGCATGTCGCTTCCCAGCAAACACGAGGAATTTGCCCAATGTTGTTTTGATGCTGGGCCAACGTCGAATACGGCGGGCCAACATTAAAACAATATTGGGTAAATGCATCGTCTTTGCTGGGAAATTAACCACTTACCCGCTAAGTTATTTTATTTAATATTTAATTTGTCGTCCACTTGAAGTTTTGTGTCGCGTTAGGTGAAAATGACTCACATTTGTGCAATTTGGGACCAAAAAAATTGCAAATGCTGATGTCTTACCCTAATAGCAGTGACTTAATCTGCTAATAAAGCGATTATATAGTCGTGCTTAGCGTTTAAATGGTTAATATAGTGTCATATAGGAGGGGTCGATATAATTCGTCTCTGGATATGAAGGGTGTATCGGCCACTTAGTAAAGTGGCAGATACACCCTTTCATTTCCAAGGGGCCGATATATTGAGCTGATATAGCATCACACGATTATGGTAGTTTATTTGAAACAAAACCATGAACATATGGGATAACTTTTTCTGATGTCACTATATTGCGTCGGGTCACATTAAGTTCACTATGACTATATTTCGACGGAATTTTATATTGGACATATATTGTACTACAATAAGCGAACATGTATATATTTACGTATGTGGGCCTATGTATAAGTATGTCATGGTTTGCAGACCACCTTGCAATTGATGGATAAACTTCATATTTTGTACAAGTATATAGGCTTTGACCCAGAGGGTGGCAAGTGGGCATTTCATTTCTAATTAGCGTTTCTAATTAACATTAAGACGTTCACACAATGTTGGTTTAATGCTGGCCCAGCGTCGCAACTTAACGGGCCCAGCACATACGATACTGGGAGACACGGGCTGATACTTACGGTATTCTAATTGAAGAACAATACGGGTTTAGAAGAGGTCGTTCAACTGTGGATAGTATATTTTGGTTTATATACTTTGTAGATTAAGCCCTTTAAAGTGAGAAAATGTATTGTGCTTTTATTGACTTTCTCATAAAGCCTTTGATTATCTAAACCGAGATTTGTTTGTGGTATAAAAATGTAATGCTTGCTAACGGTATCCATGGTAAAATAATTGATATGATACGAAGTATGTTCAGTGAAGTTAAATCCAGGGTTAAATATTTGGGAAGGTCAACAGAAGATTTTAGCAGCTACTTAAGAGTACGTCAGGAAGAAAGACTCTCCATTTTCATTTTGTCTATATGTTGACGACTTAAAAAATACGTTGAAGGATAGACTATATGAATGTGATGACTATGGATAACTATAGATAGAAGGAGTTAGCTTTGACGACTGTAAATTGTGTTTGCTTTTGTATGCAGATGATTCCATTATTATATCAAATAAAAAGAAGAATTACAAAAAAGTTTACATATTTTACACGATTCCTGTCAAAGATGGCATCTATGTGTAAATGTAGTCATAAAGTTTATTCGGTAATGTATGTGGCCATAACACGAAATATTGTGTTGGAAAACTGGACATCACCACTCACAAAAACTATTATGCGGCATATGCTGTAATAAGGTGTGGTTACAGCTAGATGTGCATGTGTCAAATAGAAATTATTTCATTAGGCAATGTAAACAAAGACTACGAGACATTTATATTCGGACACGATAAATTTAAAATCAAATTGTCTACATTATAGAAATTTCCATGCAAATTTTAAATTTTCTAAATGTTTGTATCTTGTAAATGTTGAGAAGCGTCGAAATGCACTCACCAAATTTAGACTAAACCCCCCCCCCCCCCCTCATAAATTACCAGATATTGTCAAGGGGAGGGAACGGGATCGTTTACCATAATTATAATGAAAGGCTATGTGACACAGGTGATTCATTTGACGATGAATACCATTGTATATTTGAACCTACAAAGACGGAACATAATAATTATTAGACAAATTTTGCCTGACTTGTATATACAAAATCCATGCATGTACAAATTCATACAACTTTTATCAAGCGACAATCAAGCTGTCATCAGAAAATCAGCTAAGTTTGTTTTACTTGATCAATAGTTAAATTAGGCGATATCAGAATTATGAATTCTTATCCGGCATGATCAATCTGCCCAACTCGCTTCGCCACAGACCCGGCCACACTGACCGCCATTTTATGTAGCAAACTGCGCGGCAAGCTGAGTAAAAACGACACTCGCCCCACTTACCTTAAAACTGGGGTGTCATGAAACTGAGGCGAATTTTTCGGATGCCTAATAAATGTGATCTATTTAAAAATGGAGGTCTCTGTGTCAGAGCCTTGCGATGTCATCTGAGCAATGTATTAGAACAGTGATACCATGCCCTCAACTCATGTTCGTTCACTACACTTTCATGACATTATTTAGTTGGTATATGCACATAGGCTGTCTAGCCTTTTGCTAATAAACTATTACTGTATATGTTATTTCTACCACGCTATGGAGAAATAAAAAGAAAATATTAAATACTAGTATTTAAAGAGATAGATTCGGCAACATCAATGTTGTTGAGCATCACGATTTCGCGAACTCGGCATGCCAGTTTCTTCAGAAACTAGCGTCTTTCCTTAAGCATATAATGCGTTTTGATCCGGCGCGGCTGAGATGTCAGATATGCTCTATACTGCATTTTGTCTTTTCACGGCAGAGATATGCTATGGCAAATTGGCCTGGGCAATGACATTGACGTATGCCGGGCAGGAGAGGTCACATGTCCCTAGTGGCGGGAAAATTCGCAGGGACACCTGGTGTAGGGATTGCACAACACAGAGCTCGGAACGCACGCCGAACCGACCGCCACTCAACGTTGGGCCATCGTCTCGGACGCTGCGCCGATACCGATCCAGAGTCGGGCT
Organism: Flabesymbios commensalis; assembly: GCA_964017125.1. NCBI lineage: Eukaryota > Metazoa > Annelida > Polychaeta > Terebellida > Flabelligeridae > Flabesymbios > Flabesymbios commensalis. The sequence goes on along the minus strand of OZ024906.1, from coordinate 72,964,636 downwards.
GACGCCCAGCGTTTGCTTGGATAGAGTCTGGGGGGTGGCTTCTCCTTTGTCACAGGCAATGAATATGAATCGGCAAATAAGTATAGGTTATGAACGTGACATGCCTGCAAGTTCCACCTGGGTTCTGTCACTATATACTGTCTCCCAACAGACAAAGGGTCGCATGTGCCACTTGAAAGAGTGGCACATGCGACGCTTTGGCTGCTAGTGGACCACATATTAAATTGTTACGCGCACACACACGTGTATACTTTTTTGCTGGAATCTGAACGCAAAGGCCAGTTTTTAAATTAGGCCTAAATTAGGCCTAAATCACTACTATGGCAGAAAGTTATTCGAGGTGAAACGTTAATGAACTAAATATAACCCAGTATGTTTCTTGCGATGAAGCTAATCTATTTATCTTCCATTTATCAATGGTATAATTTGTATGCAATGCTAACAATTATTATTATAAGATAATTATTTATGCTGGTGGCACGACGTCATACTCAATGTCTGCTATATTTTGTGTGCACTGGCACAATATATTTTTTTTATAGATAACAAAAGTTACAGATTTGTTAAAGTTGAATAAATTATCAATCAACAGAAACAAATCCAAATTCTAAAGCCAAATATAGAAATTCAAAATGCAAAAGTAGAATGTGCCAATTAATTCTTTTGGGGGAATAGCAATGCACAAGTATTCAAAATAGGATTGACACATCGGTTTTATCCTTACAGCACGGGGATCGACTTAAGTCGTTTGAATCGGACGTCTGATATAGACGTCAGATTCTGACATGTAAAGTAGATCCCCGCAAAAGAAACATATTTATAATGGCCGTAGACCCATAACATAGGTATTCAAATGAATCGGAAAAAGCTGACTAAGACATTTATGATGATTTAAAATTGAGAAAAACCTTTGGTTTCCATGGTTTGTACAAAAATATTTCAGCGCCTCAAAGGTTAAATAGTAATTGAGTTTCCGTTTTCTGTTGGGCAAATATATCCAACGTTTGTGATGTGACGAGAAAATAAGAAATGATACACTGCATGGCATGTGCTGGGGCCCGTTTCAGTTACACACTTTTCTCGCAATTACAAAGAGCTCGTTTGCCAACAATCGTACGAGTGTGTCGGAGCGCTCGTAAGCCGCCTATATTAACCCTCACAATGCTGACATATTTATTCATAAGCCGTGGCGACCAAAGGGTTTTTTTCAGTTTGAAATCATCATTAATGTCTTAGTTATCTTTTTCTGCTTCATTTGAATACATATGTTATGGCCATTATAAATATTTTAATTCTTTCAGTGCGGAAACCGTCTTTAGACGTCAGATTCTAACGTCTAAAGATCCCACGCCGAAAGGATTAAAATTGATGTAAAAAACACTTTGAACCAAAATAAATGAATTTGAATTGAATTATTTGGCTTTTATGACATATAATTATATGCAGCAAAATAAGCAAATTATTTGAGGGGAAAAAGCCATCGCATTCATACAAAGTGTTGTACTTTCACTTTTGACAAGGTTTTTAAATGAGCAAATATTCTTTTTTGATTACGCACAGCAACCAGCATGTTTCTTCATGCCTCTTTTATTTTTATGAATGTTTCTCTACCATTGCAAAAAAAGCTGATATATAGGAAGGTGAACAGTACTGCTCCGCAAAGCCAAAAGCCAATATATGCTTACTTGTAAAGTAAGCAGATGAAGTTTGTAGAGCAGTGCAGTGACAACCCAGCAAACACATAATGTTAATGTTAGTCCACCGTCTACAACGCTGGACCAACATTAAACCAGCATTGGTTCAACGTCTTGTGTTTGCTGTGATCATGTAGCTGAAAAGGTACTGATTCTAATCAACCTATTTTTGACCTGATTAGCCGAATCGAGGCCAAATCTTAGATATGACCGTCCAAAGAAATGTCACACGTTTTTCAGTTGGTGCAATCTTTGGTTGAAACCTTCCGTTTCAACTTTTGTTTCAGCCACGCTGGGGCTAGATGGTGGGGACATGACTGAGGCGACAGCACCCTTCAGACACAGGGCTCAAAATTGATTTTTTGCGAGTGTGACGGTGAAGAAATATTTTGTTTAATTGAAGCTCGAATACCAGAGGAAGGCGTGACAGGGCCCGTATTCTCGTACAAGTTACGATATATCGTAGGCTTCTGATTGGTCGAGATGGCCATCTCGACCAATCAGAAGCATACGATATATCGTAACTTGTACGAGAATACGGGCCCAGGCAGTACTGTGCAGGTACGAGGAAACTAATAAGGAGGCCAACTAATGATCATCGCGTAACAGTTTTGCTGTTTTTGGGTCATCCAGAATAATTGGTGACTGGCGGCTGTGAAAACTGAATCTTTGAGCCCTTTTTACACCACGAAAAACACCCATCAACTTGGGGGTGGGGGGGGGGGGGGTGACCGAAAGTCTCATTGCACGTGTAACCAGAGCGAGCAAGTTTTGCAGCTGGCACAAAGCCGAGCTGTACGCGACAGGCACAAGAGCAACGCCAGCAGCGCGCCGCAAAAAAGGGTCTCAGCTGGCAGGCGCAACCCAGCAATTACTGGGTATTAACCCAATGTTGTTTCAATGTTGGGCCAGCGTCGAAGACGGTGGCCCAACATTGAAACAACATTGGTTAATGCCTAGTGTTTGCTGGGAAGGGCCCGCCCAGGATCCGTCTGCAGAGGGTGGTGCATTATGCAATGTGTACACGGGCGCGCTGACGCAGGACGAATATGTAGATTATATACCACACTGGCTCACTGGCTGGCTGGCCGCGGAAGCCGATGGAATGGCTGAACGCCATAGCGACAGCGGAGTCGCGCGGCCGTGGACAGCGGCGACAGTATGAACGGCAAACAGCGGCAACTGCTTACTTGAAAAGTAAGCAGTTACCGCCGTTTGCATTTCAGTTACTGTCGTTTCTCACCGCATTGCAGTATAGTTACATGATACGCTGGTACACACTGCTTTGAACTGTGAACATATACTGCTATTGGCTTTGCACGGAAGTACAGATGCCGTGGCCGCTCTTGCAGAACATTCAATAGTGTCTTTTCAAACATGATATTCCATACAGGTCGAAAACATCCGGGTCAGTTACCCATTTAAGTACCACCCCCCCCCCCCTTGTCTCACTACTTGTGAGAGGGGCGGATCCAGAACTTAGAAAAGGGGGGCGGTCGAATTTCGGTTGATTAGATCCCCTGCAATTTGTCTTTTAATTTATGCAAAAATGTAGATTTTCTAGTCTTTTCAGATATGAGTATTTTTAGGCGACTTCAAGTTGTGGGTCGCGGTAGCGAGTCACAACTTCAAGTCGGCAAATAATAAATTGATTAATAGGCCTATAGCGTATGAAGGGTTAACACAAGTGAAAATGGCATAATCCATAAAAAAATGTCATTATTTCACTGACACACAGTATCCCATAGGTATTTTATCAGATCATCACATTGTAGTTATGCAGCTAATATATAAGAGTTTTGTAGCCATGAGATCTACCACATGTACAATAAAAATTGCACTTGATAGTTCAATTTAGTTCGCCCACAATGCGGTTTCAGGTTAAGGGCCGGCCACTTATAAATAACAGTATGTACATTTATCACTTCTCACAAATGCATAAGTAATACATGCTATGTACACCAATCTTCATTACTGTTATTTTCACATTTTGTTTACTATTTATATGATTGTAATGGGACCCCGGGGCCACTTTTGATGGGATATATCTACCTTATCCTGGCCCAGTTTAGCCTATGTGTGCACAAAAGTGGCCTAAAATCTCATTCATTCATTCATTCATTCATTCATTCATTCATTCATTCATTCATTCATTCATTCATTCATTCATTCATTCATTCATTCTCCCGGTAGAGATTTCTGCATTATCAACTCAACAGGCAAAAAGCGCTGGGTCGGTGGCGGTTCCGTTGGATCAACGTTTTTAACGGTGGAACAGCATTGGTCCGCCATTGTGGTGACGTTTCCTATATGCTTTTAGAACTGTTAAATTAAGAATAATTTTGGGAGCAATGTTGAAAGACAAGAACACAACACACTTTCGAATATGTCACCCGTAACCAGCATGAAAGCCAGGCAAACTGTTTCCGGTTTGGAAAAGTCAATCATGATGGGCTAAAACTCACCGATCAAGCACTAAGTAAATTCAAACTTTCTTTAAAATACGTAGAAGTACTTTTTGTAGAGTAGTATTTGGGGACTTCGCAAGGCGACATTTAAATTCGCTTATTATAGCTTGCAGTTTACCTTATCTTTAATATATTTAAAATTTGGCACTTTAAAATACTGTGTTAAGAAAAAGTGAAAAACCAAATTTAGTCGGAACCGGCAATCAAAGGGTTGAAAGTTCAGTTTTGAGTTCAGCTGATTATTCAATACATGAATTTACTGATTAAATAGACTTAATTATTGGCTGAAGGACCAGGTGAAGTGATTTTAGTTTAGCAAAATAATTGAAGTTTATGTCACGATGGCCTGTTCTGTGAATTCTCATACAATTTTAGTCCACTGATTATTAATTATTAGCAGAAAATAATACTGGAAATGTACACTCTTTCTGAGCTGGGTGAATTTTCACTTAATGATATTACGGACAAAGTCCGCCAATTAATAACATGAATAATTTTAGGCCAAGATAGTAGAAGTTCTTGTACAACATCCAATCGATAGCGGGTCAACGTCTCGTGCTTGGAGGGCTGTGCACGAACTATTTCAATGAGCCTGTATTTAAACCCAGTCCATGAAGCAGTGACGGGCCATAATGCGTAGTGTTGTTCACGCCTTCTAACAGCGTTACCCTACTTTTGTGTTTAGTTCGGTCGAAATGTTGAAGATACCTTGTACATTAACATCCATATGAACATGTGCAAGAACTAAAACCAATGAGACAAAATTCCTCTCCCTGACGTCAGAAACCCCCGTCATGACGTCAAATATAAGCTCCGCCCACCACGTTCAAATCCGTGAAATCGATCCCAGTGAGCAAAATCGCACCGTCGAAGCACTTTCGCCATTAAAACTTCATTTAAAATAGAATGGAGAATAAATTGTGCAGATTAGTCCTGGGGCCTTGGTTTTTAACTTCCAGGATCGTCTCAGAACACGGCCCCATGTCTATACGTTACGGACAGTGACCCTTGGTGACATGGCCCATGATACACCGACACAATGTTGGACCAATGTTGGGCCAGTGTCGTAGACGGTGCCCCAACATTGGTCCAACATTGGGTCAGTGTCTGGTGTTTTCTGGGGGGGGGGGATATATCTCTGATATTGGAGATTAGATTTTATTTTATAATCGGCAGATCTGCTGTTTAGCTGCATTGCAAAGCCATTGATATAACAGTCCAACAAAGAGAATCGTTAAATATACATCACCTGTTATTACACATTAAGTAAAGTATTTAGAGAATCGTCAATTATGTATTAGTTTTATATCACGATTCACTTAATAGGGTGCGGGAGAATTGTCGAATATAGGCGGCATCTTCTCATATTATGTACTTCGCCCATTCGTATGGTAAGAAATGGCAGCGTCTTATTGTCTATAAGGCATTTTACAATATTTATGTTTGTCATAACACTAGAAAAAATACATTTGCTTATATTACGTTAGTGTGAAAATGCACTGGAAAGCCAAAAAGCAGTATAGACTGACTTGCAAATACTGCATTTCGACTTTGCGCGGCAGACGAGGTAATGCTGGAATGCTGTGCCAGCAATGCACTGGTAATTATATTTGCCTGAATGACACAAAGTCAGTATTGTGGGGAGCCTCCGTGACCGGGAGGTAGCGTGCTCGGCCTCAGACCGCCAAGGCTCGAATTTCGAATCCTGTGTCTGGAGGACAGTGTCATCTCAATCATCTCACCATCCTCAGGAGGTTCTCCTGGCCCAATTTAGCCTATATGTGCACAAAGGTGGCCTAAAGCCCGATTCATTTCATTTGAATGACACGGGCCGTCCAGTGATAGGGCCTACTATTAGAATAAGCTATATGTTTAAGGAGATCTAGACGTATTATCCTGAAACCTTTACAAAGATGCAAGACATGATTGCTTGGTATATTGTTTGATTCTTTGAAACAACGCTGAGATATTTTAGTATAAATTACGAGACCAAAGGTTTTTTTCAATTTGAACTCATAACACATAGCCTATATTAGTTAGCTCCTTGATGTTATGGGTATATGGCCATTATAAATTTGTAATTCTTTCGGACCGGGGATCGACTTTAGACGTCAGATTCTAAAGGCGGTCCCCGCGCTGAAAGGGTTATGTTACGACGGTCGCCCAACATTAACCTTTTAACCGCCAAATTATTCAATCTGAATTTTCACCCACTTGAAGTTGTGTCTCGCTAACGCGATCCACAACTTCAAGTGAGTGAAAATTATTCAGATTTGGCAAAATTGAGGTCAACTGTTTTCAAATATTGCTGATTAATGTCACATTTTATCTTTGTCACATGTTTAAAAGGTGGTACTTATTGTGGTAATAACAAATTAAAACCCGATTATATGCAACACCGGCGGTTAAAGGGTTAACACAACATAGGCATGGCGTAATGCGTTCTGTCAGTCAGAACGCATTACGTGGATCTTACATTAGTCACAACGCTGCACTGACATAGAGAGACAGCTAATTAAGACTGTCCTTTTTGGTATAAATATCATATGTACGAATCGCATATCTACAATTAGAATACTGCCATACAAAAGTATGCAGTGACAGCCCACTTTTCAAGTAGGCATAAGCAGTGTACTTCAATACAAGAGTTGCCATGTTGTGATAGTTATAATGTATTAAAGGCACAATACATTGCTTCATTATTGGGATGATCATATTATATGTCTCTAATATACTAAATAATATATATTTTTTGTCATTTTTTAAACACAACATAATGTTTGACAAGGCAAGATAAAATTGGAACATTGTCGTGTTGGACAACTAAGAAGACTAATATAACATTGCGTGTGTATAGTAAGATAAGGTCAAGGCATATATTCAGCAGATATATCATTAAAGACTGTTATGTTGCCAGTATAGCTCTACCGCGCGATGCCAAAATGCAGTATCTGCTTACTGTACAAGTAAGCTGATGTCGTATTTTGGCTTTACATTGCAGATATGCGGTCTGCAACTAGGAGACAGTACCCTGCAGTATCGACGTCGGGCAAAACAACAGCATATTTTCTGGAAGCAGCTCCGAAAACGAGCATTGCAAAGACAGCTGGAAAGGCTGTTGCAGCAGGTGCCTTGACTATCTGCCATGTTCAGATGCAGTGCAAAGCCAACAGGCCGCATCTGCTTACTTTACAAGTGAGCAGATGCTGCCTTTTGGCTTGGCATAGCAGTAGTGTGTCCCCAGTTACTGGCAGGGCGAACAACAGGCGGCCGGGCCAAAATGAGATGCCTCCATATTGATTTTGAAAGGGGATTGATGGTCGCCGAGGCTGTTATTACTGGTGTACATAAATATCCAGTTGGTACATGTGGCCGGGGTCTATCTGTTGGCGACCCGACGTCTACTCCGCCGTGCAACCCCAAAAGGCGGTACCCGCTCACTTTACAAGTGAGCGGGTACCGCCTTTTGGGATTGCGGGGCAGTACTGGAAGCTTACGTATACAGTCAGGTTACCCCTCCGCCCTGCCAACCAGCCAGAATCCTGCAAGCCAGCCAGCCGGTCTTTCTCGACTGCAGTGTCACCCCGCAAAAGCGAACAGCGGTATCTCCTCACAGGAAAACCAAGCAGTTACCCGTGTTTGCCTGCGCAGAACAAACTATGGTATTTATAAATTACGCATGAGAGTACCCCAGCGGCCAGCTCAGTCCCGAGGTTCGGGCGGAGGACATGCATAAAAGAGAGAGAAGACGGACAATAATGTCACTGTGTCGCGCGGCTCTGTCCCGCAAAGCCAGGAGGCGGTATCCGTTTACCTGTAAAGTAAGCAGATACCGCCTTCTGGATCCGCAAGGCGGAGTTGTCCTCCGCGGATCAACAATTCATCCATCCGTTAGCTTGTCAATCCACCCTATTGTCCCTAATAACACACCGCATGAAGACAGAAAACTACCCGCCGTCGTGATTGTCAGCGCGAGCGTCGCGGACAGTAAATCAATCCCGGAGTCCACGGGGTCCCGATGTTGGGACAATGTTGGGCCGCCGTCGCAGACGGCGGGCCAACATTGACCCAACCCCGTGTCAATGCCTCATGTTTCTCATCAGTGTGAATACTAAATATATCCTTAGTACTAAATAAATTATCCTGTGTAAAGTAACAGGCGATACACAACTTTACAAGAAAAGGTACCGCAGTCTTCTCTGTAAAACCAAAAGGCAGTATCTGCTCACTTGAAAAGTATGCAGGTACTGCCTTTAGGCTTTGCACTGCAGTACCGTATTGTTTCATTTTAGGTCCATACACCCGGATCGGAAATTTTGCCAATAATATAATAGAGACTAAACCGAGTAGAAAGTGTCAAAGTAAATGAAATGAAGAACCTCCTGTGGAGAGTTAGTTGAATGAGATATGACACTTCCCTCCAGACAGCGGACTCGAAATTAGATCTCTGGCGGTCTGAGGCCGAGCACGCTACCTTTCGGTCACGGAGGCTCCCCAAAATATTGAAAAGTGTCAAAGTAAAGGTGCAGGTTTATGTGAAAACAAACGATTGTTTTTACGCATACGTCATTGATGTGCTCGACCATTATTAACCCTTACAACGCTAAAGCATTTTTGTATATATCATGGAGACCAAAGGCTGGGGTTTTTCAATTAGAAATCAGTATAAATGGCTTAGCTAGCTCTTTCCGCTTTATTTGAATACGTATGTTATGGCCATTATAAATATCTTACTCTTTCAGTGCGCGGATCGACTTTAGACGTCAGAATCTGACGTCCATATCCCGGGGCCGTCCGCTTAACTGTAAAGTCGGTCCCCGCACTGAAAGAATTAATCATGAATGCTGATTAGATCTCACTACAAAACACTGCTTTCGCAGAGTGACACATCAAAAACAATCTAATTTTGAACCGGTATAAATTACGTGTGTTCACATAATGTTAACCCTTTCAGCGCGGGGATCGACTTTAGACGTCAGAATCTGACGTCCGTAAACGCCAGATTCTGACGTCTAAAGTGCATCCCTGCACTGAATGAGTAAAAATAGTTATAATGGTCGCACACCCATAACATAGGGATTTAAATGAGTCGGAAAGACCTAACTAAGACATTTATGATGATTTCAAATTGAAAAAACTAACTTTGGTTTCCATCGTTTATACAAAAATATTTTAGTGCGTTTAGGGTTAAGGGGCCCTTCCTTTGTCCTACTGAGGTTTTTTTGCTGTTAGATGTTGATCGATTGAGTGACACTGGTAATTGCTGCTGAAGAAAATACAAGTGTGAATGTGTGACTGTGGTTTCAGTTAGTTTTGGGGGACAGCACGTATTATGTCAGGATGAAGTGTCGCATTTTTTTCAAATATATAGTGCACACTGACATCGGTAGCTCTGCATACTCCGGACATTTGAACAATCTGAAACACACAGTTTCACAACTACGATTATAACCAGACAGAGAGACGGACATACAGACAGACAGACATATATTTTATTGACATAGTAAAAAGTCATTTTTGCCATATTTGTCATAAGCAATATATTTACATACAGGGGGTTAGTTTTTTAAAATCGCAGGTTATTTTAAAATGTGAACATAATAACTATGTCTAAAATCAGGCCAATCGGCATTGCCTTGTGTAAAATATACATGTTTTTTTAAATATCCATGGTGCATAATAAAGTATAACAGCATTATTATATTTTCGCTCTCCGCAACCAGAGATAAAATATCTACACAATAACGATTCTACATTGTAGCAAAAAAGACATTCTAGAAAGCGTAGAAATCTAAGTAAACATCTGGAGATTATAATACATTACGTATATTACTAAAATATTAATTATTAATGAATCCATTCAGACCCATTGTATAGATATTGGGAATAGTAAATAGCATACTTCTTACCTGATATAATCTTGTATAAATATTGTATTATATATATTTGTCACCGCCACATATGCCCAACTGGCATATACTTACATGTATGTACATATACAGATCTTTATGAATCAATTACTGTCTTACACTCATGTGACAAGTTGAGCCACTCTTTAATTGGTCGGGGGTGGAATACTATACTTTCTGATTTCATATTTCGGACATGCATGTCCAAAATAAGAAATACGGGAATTTCGTCTTTATATATTTATACATCTATGGACATGTTTACAACATATGGTCATAATATAAGGAAGCCATTTTTTATGATTTTAGCCTGATAGTGTCGCTTTCATAGAAATCAATAACTTTTCATGAATCATATTTGTGTTTTTCCATGACGCATCTTACATTTTCTCTTTGGATGCAAGACACATTTTATGAGGGTGCGCTCAGATCCCGGACGGGGTCCGTATGCCCCATAAAACCAACGCGAGACATTGAACCAATGTTGGTGTGATGTCTCGTGTTCAGTGGGTTCTTTAAACTGTATAATAGTACTCGCACTGTACAGAGTGCGCATATTGCCTTAACCCTTTGAGTACCCCCGTCACATTTATGCGCTCGAGGGCAGATTTAAAAAATAATAATTCAGGCTTAAAAAAATTAATTCAAGAGAAAGTTCTCAGATTTTTTTTGCACACTTTTACACTTGGGTATTTAAACCTCTTCCCGCCCAGTTATCTTATTTAAATGGTCACCAGATTGTTTTTTTCTCGCGATCGCGACCCACAACTTCAATTGGGATAAAATTATTCCGATTTTGTTTAATTTGAGACCGAACGTTTCCCAATCTTGATAATTAATTCGTTCTCAATAACAGTTATTTGATAAAACGATTTAAAACGATTATAGTGTGTTTAGCGGTGAGAGGGTTTACCAAATCAGGACCTTTTAGACACCTTTAACCCTTACAGCGCGGAGATAAACTTTAGTCGTCGGAATCTGACGCCTGTGGACGTCAGATTCTGACGACTAAAGTCTCTTCTCGCACTATAACAGTAAAAATATTTCTGTTAGTCGTAGACCCATAATATATAGGTATTCAAATGAATCAGAAAGAGCTAACTAAGACATTTGTGATGATTCGAACAAAACCCTTTGTTGTCCACGGTTTTCACGGAAATAATTCAGCGCTTTAAGGGTTGATATCGAATTTCGACATTATTTCACATCCCACATCACAGACATGAAATTAAAGGGTTAACCAATTACCCGCTAAGTTATTCTATTTAAATTTTCACCCACTTGAAGTTGTGTCTCGCTACCGCGACCCACAACTTCAAGTGCGTGAAAATTATTTGTTTAATTTGGGACGAAAAAAAGTGTTGATGTTGAAACCATAGACCTATAACATTATCTGGTTGAAACACACGCACATTGAATTCTTGTCTTACTCATGATTTCGACAGCACATGTAGTTTCTATTCATACTGTCGACAGAAGAGGTAGTTTCTATTCTTCGTGTCGATAGCAGAGGTAGTTTCTACTCATCCTGTCGACAGAAGAGGTAGTTTCTACTCATTATGTCTACAGAAGAGGTACAGTAGTTTCTACTCATCCTGTCGACAGTAAAGGTAGTTTCTACTCATCCTGTCGACAGAAGAGGTAGTTTCTACTAATTATGTCGACAGAAAAGTTAGTTTCTACTCTTTCTGTCTACAGAAGAGGTCGTTTCTACTAATCCTGCCTACACAAGAGATAGTTTCTACTCATTCTGTCGACAGAAGAGGTAGTTTTTACACATCCTGTCGACATAAAAGGTAGTTTCTTCTCTTCCTGTCGACACCAGCGGTAGTTTCTATTCATGCTGTCGAAAAAAGAGGTAGTTTCTACTCATTTTATCGACAGAAGAGGTAGTTTCTACTCCTATCGACAACAGATGTGGTTTCTACTCATCTTGTTGACAGCAGAACTAGTTTCTACTCATCCTGTCTACAGCAGCGGTCTTTTCTATTCTTCCAGTCGACAGAAGAGGTAGTTTCTACTCATCCTGTCGACAGAAGATCGTCGCCTCGGAGCTAAAGGATCCTATCTGACACTCGTCAGAGTGGCAGATAGGATCATTTAGCTCCGAGGAGACGAGATGTAGTTTCTACTCACCCTGTCGACAGAAGAGGTAGTTTCTACTCATCCTGTCAGCAGAAAATGTAGTTTCTACTCATCCTGTCGACAGAAGAGGTAGTTTCTACTCATTATATCGACAGAAGAGGTGGTTTCTACTCATCCTATCGACAGCAGATACTGTTTCTACTCACCCTGTCGACAGAAGAGGTAGTTTCTACTCATCCTGTCAACAGAAAAGGTAGTTTCTACTCATCCTGTCGACAGAAGAGGTAGTTTTCACTCATCCTGTCGACAGCAGAGGTAGTTTCCATTCATGCTGTCGAAAGAAGAAGTAGTTTCCACTCATCCTGTCGACAGCAGCGATCTTCTCTATTCTCCCAGTCGACAGAAGAGGTAGTTTCTACTCATCCTGTCGACAGAAGAGGTAGTTTCTACTCATCCTGTCAACAGAAAAGGTAGTTTCTACTCATCCTGTCGACAGAAAATGTTGTTTCTACTCGCTATGTGGACAGAAAAGGTAGTTTCTACTCATTATGTCGACAGAAGAGGTAGTGTTTCTACTGATTCTGTCGACATAACAGGTAGTTTCTACTCATTATGTATACAGAAAAAATAGTTTCTACTCATCCTGTCGACAGAAGATGTCGTTTCTACTCATACTGTCGACATAAGAGCTAATTTCGACAAAACCTGTCGACAGAAGAGGTAGTTTCTACTCATGCTGTCGACAGAAGAGGTAGTTTCTACTCATGCTGTCGACAGAAGAGGTAATTTCAACTCATTCTGTATACAGAAGAGGTAGTTTTTACTCATTCTGTATACAGAAGAAGTAGTTCTTACTCGTTCTGTCGACAGAAGAGGTTGTTTCTACTCATGCTGTCGACAGAAGAGGTAGTCTCTACTCATGCTCTCCACTGAAGAGGTAGTTTCTACTCATGCTGTCCATTGAAGAGGTAGTTTCTACTCATTCTGTCGACAGGAGAGGTAGTTTATACTCATCCTGTCGACAGAAGAGGTAGTTTCTACTCATTATGTCGCAGAAGAGGTGGTTTCTACTCATCCTAGTATATCGACAGAAGAGCTAGTTTCCACTCAGACTGGCGACAGAAGAGGTTGTTTCTACTCATTCTGTCGACAAAAGAGGTAGTTTCTACTCATTCTGTATACAGAAGAGGTAGTTTCTACTCATCCTGTCGACAGAAAATAATAGGTGGTTTCTACCGCCGTCTCTACCGTCTTCTAGCGCTTTCTTCGACGTCGGACCAGCATTAAAAAGGTTTAGGGTCAATGCCTCGTGTTTGCTGCATGGATCCCAACAATAACAAGACGATGAGTCCATCTTGACTATATGCTGATCCAACGCGTTCGCTGCTGGCCCGACCTAAAAACAATGCGTTTAATTGTGTGATATTATGTTAATTAAACCAGATATCAAGTAATTATTTAGGATTGTGATGATGATGATGATGCTAAAAAATGAATGTTCCTCCTTTTTTCGAAGTACTATTTCGCCCATACAATATTCGTTCGCTGAAATTATATTAGTGTATTAGTGAATATCGCTGCAATCAACCCTTTGGCTCCCAAGTTATCTTATTTAAATTTTCACCCATTCGGTGTAATTACACATATCTGTTTAATTTGAGACCAAACATTTGCAAATCTTTATGTTTAAACATATATTTGTTCCCAGTAACCGTGATTTAATCTGCTAAGAAATGGTTTCAAACGATTGTAGTTGTCCTCGGAGCTTAAAGGGTTAATGAACATCGCTGCAATTAAAATGTCCATCCAGTATGGACACTGCTCATAAAAAATTATAGAGCGAGGATACACACTGCCAACAAAGGTCAATTAGTCTGATTTAGAGAGAAAGCTTCCAGGAAACTATAGCCCGTCGCTAGCTCTCTATTGGCCCAACGTTCCTGATGTTGTGCCAGCATTGGGTGCAAAATGGGCTAATATGACATTGCCCTGTACCGGGGTAATTCTGGGCCAGCGTCCGCGACGCTGGCCCAGAATTACATCGGCACAGGGCAATGCCTCGCACGGGTAAAAGCCCACGGAAGCGACTCTCGTGCGCCGTACGCCGCATGCGATGATAGGAAATAAAGCAAGCCGCCTGATGCAGATGGGCGCGCTCCTTCCTGGTCCGGAGTGGGGTTGATGAGTGTAATACAACTAAAACCGGACCGTGACGGGCCCGCGGGGATTAAAGGGTGCCTGCCGCAGACCGCGCCGAAACTGCGCCGTCCGGGGCCGCAAGGGTTGATGAGTCTATGGCATGCTGTAGCCGAACTGTGACGCTAGCAAAATAATCCCACGCATGAATATTTGATCACTCCGTCCCAGACCCAGCGACCGACGGCCCTAGTTTTTTCACCCTCTCCGTACCGGTACTGCCCTCCAAAGATAAAGGGCAGTATCTGCATACTTTACAAGTAAGCATATATTTCCTTCCGGCTTTGCGAAGTGGAGTAGGCCTACTCATTGGACGTCGTACATTGTGTGATGTGATACTTACAAAGTCCTGATGTGGCGCAGGCCTAACACTCATTTTGAGAAGGGGGAGAATTAAAGGTGATTTCTTTGCACCCACCCGCCGCGCGCGGATCGATCTAATTAACGAGAGCATCGCTCCGCTCTGCAAAGCCAAAAGGCGGTATCTGCTCGCTTGTGAAGTGAGCGGATACAGCCTTTTGTCTTTGCACGGCATCGCTGACCCGGCTTCGGCCTTTCTGACACCTCTCTGAAGAAGCCGAGAACTTCGCCGAATACGTCTCGACTCAAGCTAGCCTATTCAATATGCCTCGTCTTACGCGCAGGCATATTCAATAGGCGAAGTTCTTAACACAAAATTATGTCTGTCATAATTATGTGAAACGCAGTGACGTCACCGGAAACCGTTTTAAATGGCAACTCGATGAAAACAAAGTTATATAACACCCTCTCCTCCACACTTCATTATATAAGCCAGCTCGGTGAAAATATCGGAGGCCAAGGCTATTAAGTTTCACAGGATTCCGAGTTCCAGATATATCGGTCATACACCTGACTAACACGATATGACTGTGCCGTAGATGAGCCCACACATCAAAGGTATGGGCCGTAGATTGCTATATTCGTTTTGGCCGGAAGAATCAACCTTTTTCAAAAACGGTGGTGATAGAATCTCTAAGCCAAGGTCCGAAAAATGTCTATTTAGCTTTTTAATGAAGTTCCCACAAATGAGCCGAGCACGCGGTGTAGTATAGTAAAATGTTGCAGATTCTAGTAAACCTTTTATCGACCTGCTTAATCGATGCCAAATCTTGGATATGACCGTCCGAAGGAATCCCACACGTTTTTAAGTGGGTGCAATCTGTGGCTAAGACCTTCAGTTTCAGCCACTTTGGGGCTATTATGTATGACTCTGTGGACTGTGGCGCAAAGACAAACAGCAGTAACTGCTTATTTTTCACAGTAAGCGGGCATGCACCGCTGTCTGGCTTTGCAGAACAGTCAAGCATTGAGCCTCGACGAGGTCTCGAGCCTCTTATTGCGTCACCTGGTAACGTTTCAAACTATACATACACATCTGAATTATCCATATTTTACCAGTCCTGACGAATGTCTTAAATATTCTCATTGCCATGGACGTTAATTTCCGTGACTGTATAGGCCTTATTCGTTTATATTTTCGCGTCATTTGAAGGTGGAATTGCTGACGCAATTTCCAGCTTCAAATACCGCAAAAATATTATACTATTGATAACCATATAGACACCCCCAGATTGATTTGTTTGATGAACTGGGCGGGGGCTTGGTGCAGTGGTTAAAGCTGCCTGTTTGAAAAGTCGGAGATAGCGGGTTCGAACCCCACTCTGGCCTTCAAGTTTCAAAGAAACAAAATGTTTCTTCCCCGCTTACTCGTAGAGTTTCAATATTGTGGCCAGCTTCCGTGACCGAGAGGTAGCGTGCTCGGTCTCAGACCACCAAGGGCTGAAATTTTGAATTCTGTGTCTGGTCTGGAGGTCAGTGTCATCTCATTCATCTTACCATCGTCAGGAGGTTCCCCTGGCCCAGTTTAGCC
This sequence comes from Flabesymbios commensalis, assembly GCA_964017125.1. NCBI lineage: Eukaryota > Metazoa > Annelida > Polychaeta > Terebellida > Flabelligeridae > Flabesymbios > Flabesymbios commensalis. The sequence goes on along the minus strand of OZ024906.1, from coordinate 72,948,393 downwards.
TATATGTGCACAAAGGTGGCCTAAAACCCCATTCATTACATTTCTTTTAAGTGATGAACTGATCACGCTGCACAAACCATTTTGCAATTCTAGTGGCATTTAACCTTTGCGCTGCTAAAACCGTATATATACGTTTTCAAGCAAATTTTAGACTAAATAAAATACCACTAAAATCTGTAACATAGCTTGTGGTAGATGCTCAGTTAATCAAATAATTCAATTTGGGAGATACCTATTTTACATAAATAATATTATTTTTCATTCATTTGAAGCTGGAAATTGCGTTAGCAATTCCAGCTTCAAATGAATGAAAAATATTCACAAACAATTCAGCAGCAAAAGGGTTAATTCGGTGTAGATCTATGCTGAAATCGTAATATACATGTATACGGGTCTGGCAGAGCACCGAGAACGTCGCGCGGCACCGCGGCTCATATGCCTATACGATACGCGCGCAGCAAAACTATGAATAATATAGATTAAAACATTGTCATAGTGTTATTACAGGGATACAGCTGGCAGACACGACTATGGCTACACTACACTGAAGAGGCGAAAGGTAGTATATGCTTACTTGTAAAGTAAGTAGATACTGCCTTTTGACTTTGCACGACAGTACATCCCAGACACCCCAGAAACCCGGCAGCAAGCTGGGGCAATGGTTTCAACGTTGGACCAACAGTACGCCAACAATGCACAAGGATTCATATCTGACCGATGTATAATTCTGAAAAGACAAAAGGCAGTAACTGCTTACTTGACAATTAAGCAGCTACTGCCTTTTGGCTTTGCCGGCAGAACTGTGGCCGCGGAGTTGGGATCCGTTTACCGAGGTTCTCTTCAGCAGAGTGTTCCATTATGTAATAATGTATATGTGTTTTTGCGCTATGCTACCACATGTTCACATTGTTGAAAACAGATAGATAGGTTGACCTATTGTGCCAACTCGTGAACTGCTGCTGTGTGAAAGAGTAGCTGCTATCACAATAATTGCGAACTGTGTTGTTGACATATTCAGCATACGAAACCAGTGCATACGAAACCAGTGCTAATTAGATTCCTCCCTGGACATGTAATCCCAGGGTTTCTCAATGGACAGAATGAATCGCTTACTCGGAAAATTACTTTTACAAATTATTATGGTATAATTATGCCACATTGGGTATAAATAAATACAATATTATTGAATATTACTACAGAATTGCTCTATATTTGTCACAGACATAGAAAACGGCTGATTGTGAAATTTTGATTTTTTTAATATCCAGTAGGAGCCTTTAAACCATTGCCACGTCAGGCAATTTTCAAGGTATAGACACAGGCATTTGCATAGTTATTAATTTTGCAAGCGTTTTGATCAGTCAATGGTGTTTATGATACTTGTCAATTCTATATTATGGACTGTTGTGGACTGTTGGAGAGATTGACTGACCAGAACGTTTGCATTATAAATAACTATGTAAATGTCTGTGGTATAGACATGGAAGGTACATCTTTAAAGTTAGTAAATTAGTATTATACGCCGATGATCTTCTTCTGTTTTCTATTACAAGAGATGATTTACAACTCGGATTTGATTTGTTATATGATTAATGTACACTAATAAAACAACCGTTGTGATTTTTAGGAAAGGTGGTAACTTATCCTTCCATGACCACTTTTTAACAGACATGATCATTTAAAAGTTTCTGAAACAGTCTCATATCTTGGTCTGACTTTAAGCAGCCGTGGTATTTTTTACTGACCCTAATTAATTTGGCAGATAGACGATTAAACGCTGTTTATAAATTGTTAAAAGACGCACACCATCTGTACTATTCATACGTCAAGTGTATTTGCTCATTATATGTGACGCGCCACAACGGCACACGTTTCATATCTCGGATGAGATCTAATTATTTACCGAAAAATGATTTTTCATCCAGTTTTTTTTGATGCAGATAGACAATCCAAAATGTAAATGCAAAAGTGATGTGTAAAAATCCTGAATCAGTCTAATTTTATAACGCTGTGAATGGAATATTGGGGCTAATGATGAATTTTGGCACAAAAATATTTAAGATATAGCTTTATAAGAATTTTGATGTAAGCAAGTTGGCACGTCCAGATTTTGGCCGCCCTTCTTGGTTTTCAAAATGAGAATTAGAGAGCAGATAACATGCTGATTTTTTCATGAAAGAACCCTAGAGGTATCTAGATTAACATAATACAAGTTCTAGAATATCCTTCTCAAACACTTTTGAGATATTCAAGATGGTATCCAAGGTGGATAATAATAGAGATTACAAAGGCGTTAGCTAAAAAGCCTCTTGAGATGAAAGGGTTAAATATTTTATCAATATTGTTAATCTAGATACCTCTAGGGTGGGGTGATTTGATAAGGTACTACCCCTCTAACAACACCAAAAATAGCCTATTTTTTATTTGACCTTGCTGTGACCTTGATATGACCTTGCGATGATTTTGTGCTAACATCGCTGTGAAGCCTAACCTAAAGCCATGTCACGATGTGTACTTGGGCTGGGATTCATCAGATTACATAGATGTGCTGGCTAATGGTCCAAAATTCACAATCATTGTGTTATTTGGTCCATTTCTGCTATTCAGACAGGGGTTACATAACCCTTATGTATATTACCCTATATATATTACCCCTGTAATCTATCGGGGTGTTTTGGTATGGCCCATTACTGAGGTCTCGATGAGTTTTATTCACCTCAAGTGATCAGAATTGGAACAAAACAACTAAAATAAGCTTTTTTCTACTACGTGAATTCATTTGACCTTGCTGTGACCTTGAAATGAACTTGCCATGACATTGGAAAAACATCCCTGTGAAGCCCAACCTCACCCCATATCACCCTTTCTATTCTCCCTGTTACCCTTGGGGGTGTTTTGATATAGCCCCATGCTGGGGTCTAGATGGGTTTCACCCATCATAGACATCTCAAGTGAAAATAATTGGATCAAAGACAACAAAAATAAGCTACTTTTACCCGTTTGACCTTATTTGACCTTGCTGTGACCTTGAGATGACCTTGTCATGACCTTGACAGTATCGTGAAATTGAAGTAATACCCCCATATAGCCCAACATCAACCCATGCTTCCATGACATGTGCATTTGGGTTGGGATCCATCAGCTTTATAATGTTTATTGGAAGTGCTAGCCATTAGTCCAAATTTCACATTTTTATGGCATATTCTCATAAAGGCTAAAAAAAGAGTTAAAACCTTTTTTTTATTACATGAACTTTAGAAGGCATTTTCTCCTAATTTTTTTTATTTCAGGCTCTGGGTTTCCAAGGTTCTTTTATCAATATCTTCGTCAATAATTGATATATCTGTACAATTTTTGTTGTGTTCGAAAGGTGATGCATATCACTTCAATTAACACTGATAAACTCAATTTTCATAACTGCCGACATAGGTCTGGTTTTGACGTGGCGCGTCACATATGATAAATTGGTGTCGCCTAGTGTTCATTACAACTGTGAAATATGATGTTTCCATGCAGCTCGGGAAATCGAGAGGACACACTTGTTGTTTTGTAAGAAACTATTAAAACTGAATTCTAGAACAGCTGATCATATTATTTATGGTAAATTAGGAGGGTATCCGTTAAAATTAAACCGACATTTATGTATTATAAAATACTGGTTGAATGTTGTAAACGAGTGTTGTATAATAGATGTGAAAGTAAAAATTCCTGTTGGGCCATTTCTAAGACTACTTAAATTGCGGTTACGCGATGTGTATATAACATAATGGAATGAGAAAATACACAGCAGTACTGATGGTATTAATATATATAGATCATTTTAATTGAAGCCATATTACAGTTACTATTTTAATGTTGTCAAAGTTCCTAAATATAGACAAGCCATGGTTAAATTTCTTACAAAAACACAATGACATACATTTACCTCTAGTTTCTGGAAACTGGCTACGGCCACGCCCTTATCACCAACGTCTATGTGATGAATGTGAAATGTTGGGTGACGAGTCACATTTTTTGTTTCTGTGTGAACGTCTAAACGTTTTGAGATCAAAATACATTTCACGTTGTTTTTGGACAAAACCATCTATGAATAAATTTGTTGAACAGTTATCCTCAGAATACAGTAAAACTATCAATAATCTAGCTATACTTGTTTATTTTGGACTTGAAGTGTCTGCAAATTTATGAAAAAAAGCTGTCATTATCTGCAGATGTTATAAATTGTTGTATTCAAATGGAATTATCATCCTGTCTCCTCGCTCAGACACCGCACATATTGTATATATTGCACTATATTATGTATTTGCACACAGGGCGATGGGCCTTTGCTGAGAAGAATTAAACCATACCTATCTATCTATTTAAACCCCATGACGCCCATTCACTAGGGTAGCGCGCTCACACCTATCGTCCTGTCAAATAAGGCATGACCCACCACAAATGAGTTTAAATTTTCTCAGCAAACAGTTCAGAATCAAAAATAGAAACACATATTAAAAAACTCCAAAAATCCGATTGGCAGAAGGATAACTAATTTGCATAAATCCAATATGGCCGCCACTCCATTTATAGACCACAATTTTTATATGTTATTCTTCTACAAATAAAGGTAGGAACAAGTGTAATACCTCATTTTGCTGTGGGTTTTTTGTACAATATAATCTATTTACGTAATATTCTGATGATTCAAGGTAATATTGAAGGTCAAAAGGTCAATTTCGAGGTCAAATGTATACGAAAATGTGATTTTCAACATATAAAATTAGAAACAAGTGCAGTATAGGCCATATTTTAAATTTAATTTTGACTGAAGAATATATTTCTGATATAAGCTTGGTGATGCAAGGTCATCTGCAAAGTTAAAAGGTCAATTTAAAGGTGAAAAATGTAATTTTTAACAAATAGAAATGACAAGAAGTGTAATATTTCTTTTTCATGTGTTTCTGATAGCATAATTCATTTCTGGTAATATTTAATTTTGATTATTCAAGGTGATCTTCAAAGTCAAGAGGATAATTTCAAGGTCTAAAATGCGAGTATGTGATTTTTAAGAAACAAAAACAGGAACCAGTGTAATACCTCGTTTTGATGTGATTGTGATTGGATATTCATTTCAGGTAGTAGTTTGATGCTTTAAGGCCCTCTTTAGATATAAACAAAAATTGCAATGTCTCTTTGTAAAAAAAATGTGTTTCAACCCCTTCAGGCCTGACGATGCATTAAAGCATCATTTTACAACCCAGAAAATAGACTTAATTTTCTTACAACTGACGGTTTTAGATGGAAAATTTCCATGAAAATCTTTTACCAATACATGACAACTTTCTTAATCTTTTCACCCACTTCAACTTATCTTCGTTCATTACAATTCAAGAATTGCGACGGCAATTCGCGGCTTGTAGTGGATGAAGGTGACAATGGTAAATTCAGGATTGAAAGGGTTAAGCCTTAGAACACTGATGTCGACTTCAGTAGACATTCTGTTTTTTTTATTAGCACATGTATAACCCCTGATAACGAACTGTTGACAGTGAAATATGCCTGCATTCTTGAAACACAGATATACACTGGGACTTAAATTTGCACAAATAACGTAAATTTTCGGTCACTTGAAATTGTGTATCGCGGTGGCGAGACACAATTTCAAGTGACTGAAAATTTAAATTGAATAGCTCAGTGATCTAAGGATTAAGCAATAACAAAATTAACAAGTGTAATACTTTTTTAATGATTTTTACAAGCAGTGGTGTTAGCCTGTACGCCAGTACCAACGCTATGTCACCATGGAATGCCCTTCCCATGTGCATACAGAGGCTGACCGCTAGACACTGACTGTATGTTATCGAACCTTGCAGTTTGTTTGATGTGAATGTTAAGTCAAGTTAGCATGTATTCGTTTTTTTCGTGCTTGTTTCAGCCTGATGGATCATCTGTAAAATATTCGAGACCTTAGGAGCAGTAGTTTTAATTCTGTCAAATAATGTTTTCTCAAATTAGCATGAATGGTTGCAATATTAATTGAGGCAAGTAAATAAAATATATATTTAACATAAATCAGAAGTGGAACTAAAATTGTATCACTAGCGTACAAACTCTTGTCAAAGGCAAGGAACAATGTTTTTGGTAAATTAACTGCGTGCATAGAAGTGCAAACTAAACATAACATACTCGTGAAATTCAAGAAAATCAATGTTATGCAAAGTTGACAAGTGATTTGCTTGAAAAGCGTGGGCCTGTTATGTATGTCGTCTTTGTTTTTCACCTATAAGTATGCAAAAAACTGATGTATTGTTGTTGTTATATGTACTAAACATTATTTTACGCGGAACGCCATCACTTGCATTATCTTGCATGATGAGATTCTATCACTTTCCGATGACAAAACATGTCAGTTTTGGATTTGGGCTTTTCATCAACAAACTATAGCATATTGTTAATTGTTTATGTAGCAAAAAGTCCCTTACGAAACAAACAATTTGCACTTTATTTCAAGTCACTAGCATATAAATCAAGGGAGTTATTTGTAGTTTAGACGATTAAAAAACCTTTGAACAGCTCTCAAAAACGGCAAAAAATGACGTGGCATGTTCTTGCTTCGACCCATTCAATTATAACTGTCTAAACTTGTTTCTTTTTTCCCTTGGACTAAGAACCTGAGTTTGAAACGAGGATAGGAACATTGCAAGACTACACCTCGATTTTAATATGCGTATGACAAGATTATAAAGTTCCAAATATCAACATTAAACTGCACGTCCAGACAATATTTCGCCTCAGATCCTTACATGCATGTATCGTCCCCTTGGAGTCAAAGGTGATAAACACAAGTGGCAGTTTAGCACCTTCTAACTCCGAGGGGATGGTATATGGATGACACAATCATTGAAACCTGGATACCTAGATCATAAAACTTAGATCAAATTCTGACCTGACAGGCGCTAGTTCTAAGCACTACAACAGGGCCCTGGCCAAAAAACAAACTGATTTTATTCTTCAAAATAAATCTTATAATTTTCATAAACAGTATCAAAGAAAATGTCCACGTGTCCATTGTAAAACCATCCATGGAGGGTGCTACCACCAGACGAAATTAAATTATAAACTGGAGATCTCCTTTTAGAGCAAAGTAAGCAACACCAAAACAAGTAAAGGCCTAAATACTTCTATCTGAAAATAATTTACCTAAGCAGCTGGGAGCATAGCACTATTCGGCTACTTTCGCCAGTTTACTTGATTGATTTATGGGACATTTCATGTGTTTTCACCTGAGCCCTGAATGTTTTTATTTTACAGGTGCTCACCAATGTTTATTGGTGATGGTCACTGTGACACTGAGGTTGTAGAAGTAGCAAATGTACTGAGGAAAGAAGATGATGTTATTTGAGCACAATGGAAATTAAATAAGGATAAAAGAAAAAAACACCACCTGTCATACTTCCAAGACATGAATGTATTTGAAAGAACAGTTTTCCCACCATGGCACGCTCAGTTATATTCAACTGAGGTAAATGCAAAATGACTGCCCACGATGACCACCTTCTTCTTCTTTAATTTCAAAACTAACTTATGAGTAATGTCGCAATGAAGTAATGTCGCAATGAGCAAAAAAGCAAAAGTCCTGACATATGTTTTTTTAGAAGCAGTGATTCCATGATCTGTTCTGAAGTAAAAAGACTAGCACATAAAATGACTAGGCCCATGGTGTTCAAATAAACAAAAAGTTTCATCACTTGTAGAAAATAAATATTGCAAAAATATACCAAACAGAATCATGTGTCTGTCAGACGGTGTCGAGCTGATTCTCATCCCAAAATCAGAAATTGGGACACTTTGATAGCGAGCGAAATCATAATTCGCAGTACTAATGCATTGCAATAGCAACCGCTCTAGGCGTCAAGGAAGAGGAAAATGTGGTTTACGAAAATGTAAAAAATATATTTCCAAAAAACCCCATAGAATCTGCCTAATAAATAAAAATCTACCCGTAGAATATTAAAAAAACATGAACAAATACATGTACGGTGGATGGTCTCAGACTATCGTTGATCATATAGATGGTCTCAGACTATCATTCATCATATAAATGGTCTCAGACTATCATTGATCATATAGATGGTCTCAGACTATCATTCATCTTATAAATGGTATCACACTATCATTCATCATATCATTGATTGTATATAAGTGTCAATGATCATAAAGATGATCTCAGACTATCATTCATCATATAGATGGTCTCAGACTATCATTCATCATATAAATGGTCTCAGACTATCATTGATCATATAGATGGTCTCAGACAATCATTCGTCTTATAAATGTTATCAGACTATCATTCATCATATCATTGATTGAATATAAAGATCATAAAGATGGTCTCAGACTATCATTGATCATACATATGGTCTCAGACTATCATTTATAGTATAAATGGTCTCAGACTATCATTAATCATGAAGATGGTCTCGGATTATGATTGATCATTTAGCATTCTGTGACCAGACCAATCTCTCCCTATCGGCACGAGGCCTTGACCTACGATCTCGTGGGTGGGACGCTGGTGACAGCATGATAATTTAGATGACCACAGACTATCATTGATCATATGAATGGATCTCAGACTATTATTAATCATATAGATGGTCTCAGACTATCATTGATCATATAAATGGGTCTCAGACTATCATTGATCATATAGATGGTCTCAGACTATCATTGATCATATAAATGGGTCTCAGACTATCAGTGATCATATAGATGGTCTCAGACTATCATTGATCATATAAATGGGTCTCAGACTATCAGTGATCATATAGATGGTCTCAGACTATCATTGATCATATAAATGATCTCAGACTATCATTAATCATATAAATGGTCTCAGACTATCATTGATCATATAGATGGTCTCAGACTATCATTTATCATATAAATAAGTCTCAGACTATCATTTATCATATAAATGGTCTCGGACTGTCGTGTAGTCGATTCTAGAATTTGAATTAAGCTTGTTCTTTTCCGTCTGTGCGGAATCTTTCGCAGATGACTATTCATAGTACTTTCATTACATGAACTCGTTCACAAAGGTAAAAAACCCATATATATTGAGCAAGAAATATGTACTAACAGTAATTTCCTTAAAGGGTAATTAAAAGTACTTGGAAATGAAAATGGAACTTTTGGATGTGCCTGGAGTTTGGAATTAGAAAACAGGAATTGAAATTAGAATTGTAAAATCAGAATTGACCTTAGTCCAATGAAACAAGTTGGCTTCCCAAATGCCTTTTTAATACGCGGGCTTCATTTCAATTTTATGTGGTTGCAGCAAAGAGTAGAATATGATAATTTATTTTTAGTCAAGAATCAAACAAATTATATTAACTTGAGATATGGTGGTTCACGCATTAAAATATTGAAATAAACAGGCGAATGGTATGTGTTTCCATGGATTATGGGATTATAATAATGTTGTCCTTGGTATCATCCCTTTCGGGAAAAATATTTAGGAAGACATCCATGCCTAATCATACAATTTAAAGTACAAGACGTTCAGAGCTTTAACATGTATAGGTATTATGGCGATTAACTCTGGATAGAATCTATGAGAGATTTGACGGAAGTAAAGAAAAACTGACACTTTATTTCTTCCATTTCTTCATGATGTATTCTTGATTGTTCCACGCATATCAAACGTACAATAACAAACACTCACACGACCCTCTCACGACCTGGGTGGAGCTGTGTGATCACCAGCAGGCCCAGGTCATCTTCTCTACAGCAAGGCTAGGCTTGTCGAGGTCGCAGACTCGGTCTGCGACCTCGAGAAGCCTAGCCTTGCTGTGGGGAATATGATCCGGGATCGTCCACCCCGCGCCTAGCTAAACCAATACGCTTTCAACCAGACATCTCTGCATTGTCCCGTCATCTATAGCATATAGTAGAATAAGGCTATTTCCGGCCACCCAAAATACACCTCCTACACAAAGCACTAACATTAAATGTGGAGCGAGCGCTACATTACAAGTTCCTTCGGGATGTTTTTTGGGGCGTGATTTGAACTAATCACAGTAAGAAAAATATGTAGACTATTTTCATCTAATGATAAATAATAAAGGTATGCATGGGCAAGAGAATGGCAATAGACAATAGACAATAGACAATAGTTTATTTCATAGGATCTGCAAAAATATATACATATAAAATGCAGATATGTATGAATACATGCCAGGAGAGCATGTTAAAGGTGCGTAGTTATCATGTTCTAATAATATAACGTACATACATTTTTTATTTTTATTTGGTTACTCACTTTACAAAATAAATGATTTTTTAAATGAATGAATTAGTGTTTCAAATTTAACTGATGAAGGTGAGTTTCTGTGACGTTTTTTTATTAATTCCTTTCGTATGACTTCAAAGTGAGAACAGTTAAAAATATAGTGAAATTCATCGCCGCCAATATCTTGTGTGCACAGCTCACATATTCTGAGGTTGCGGGGTATATTTTGTCTGCAACCTGATTCAATTGGAAGGTTGTGGTTTCTACAGCGAAACTTAGCCATGATGCCTCTTTCGCAATAGGACAAATTTACTAAATATGTTTTTAAATGTAGTGTTGTTGTAAACATCCTGTAATTTAAACACTTTCTGCTAAGGAGTATTTCTGAGGTCCAATGTTGATAAAATTGATCTTTAATTCTTTGTTGTAATTTCTTTTTGAATGAATTTATGCTTTCTGGGATGAGTTGGTTATCCCAGACGCCCGAAAAACCACAACCTTCCAATGTATTTTTCACGGTTGAAAGCCACGGGGACTTATATATATTCCGATTGTATAGATTAAAAATTAATTGATACAAAACATTTGACAGTTTTGGTGTACTGCTGCTTTTATATATTCTAGCCCAATACATAATCATACTACTTTTGGCGTGTAGTACAAGAGGTGTTACGGCGAGTTCGCCATAAACCATGTTGGAACAAGTTGACTTGTTTACTTGCAGTACATATTTACAGGATCGCAAATGTATTTTTTCAATAATATCGACACTTTCTGCTGTCCAAACTTCACAACTGTATAAAAGAATAGGTTTTACTAAAATATCGAAAAGTTCGGGTTGAATATCGACAGGTAGCTGGAGCTGCCTACATTTACGTAGTAACAAAAACATAGCTCGGTTACCTTTGACAACCAGTTGTTTTTTTGCCTCTGTAACTTTTCCATTATAGTTAAATATGAGGCCTAGGTATTTATATTGACCAACGACTTCAAGTTCAGTTTTTCCAAAAAAGAATTTAGGTATTTTTCTTATTTTTCCACGAGAGAAGGAAATTTTATTTTTTGACACGTTTATGTTCAGTTTCCACATGCTACAATAACGCTCCATTAAATTAATTGATTGCTGTAGGTCTTCTTGCGATTCAGCCAAGATAACTGTGTCATCTGCATAAAGCAGGATATATAATTTACAAAATACTAAAAGTTCTTGATCTAAATTTTCTAAAGACAACGTATTCACAATCTTCAGTCTGTCGTGGGCTGGTTCTAAAAACAGTTTAAGGTCATTTAAAAATATTGAAAATAATAGTGGAGACAGATTATCTCCTTGTCTAACACCTATCATATATGCAAAATTATCAGTTAGCGTACTATTTACAGAAACACATGATTTTGCCGATTTATACATATTATAAATGATCTGAAAAAAGTTTCCCAGATATATTATTATTTAATAGTTTAGACCAGAGCTCAGTGCGTGAAACTGTGTCAAATGCTTTACTGTAGTCTACATAACAGCAATATAATCTTCTGTGTTTGTTAAAGGGACTCAATCAGGCTAAAATCTTCAAAAAATCGGTGATTTTATTTTGGTTTCTTAATATGACCATATGATGTAAAAATGTCCATAGACTAGAACTGCAAAAGAGCCGAAATTCCCGATTTCTTATTTCGGACATGCATGTCCAAACTAGGAAATACGCGAATTTCGTCTCTGTATCTAGCCTAACTGGTGAATGCGCGGCACAAAAATTAAAAACTTTTGCAATTCTAGTCTATGGACATGTTTACATCATATGGTCATATTAATAAGCCAAAATAAAATCACCGATTTTTTGACGACTTTAGCCTGATTGAGTCCCTTTAAGGTAAATGGCGATTAAAGTCTTTAATGAATAAATATGATCTAACTGAATCCAGCTTGCTCGAGTCCTATTATGTTATTTTCATTTACGAATCGTGTCAATCTGTCGTTTATTAAATTTGAGAATACTTTTCCAAGACAACTTAATAATGATATACCTCGGCGTGCATTACAGTGATTGCCCAGCCAACATGCAGCGTCGACCCAATGCTGGGTTAACGTTGGCCCACCAGCACACAATAATTAAAGCGACACAATCAGGCTAAAATCATAAAAAAATCAGTATTTTTAATATGGCCATATGATGTGAAGTTTTTTTAATTTTTTTTGTGTTGCACAGCTGGTAAATGCGCAACACAAAAATTAAAAAAAACTTACGCAATTCTAGTCTATGAACATGTTTACATGATATATATTATGGTCACATTAAGAAGCCAAAATAAAAATACTGATTTCTTTTATCATTTTAGCCTCATGGTGTCGCTTTAATTCTATTTTTTTATTAATGTTGGGGAAGCTTCTAAGCAGTGGCTTAACGAAGCTTACTAAAACCTGCTGGTGTTAGCATAACGCCATATAATGCTAGTGGCCTGTGATTCGCGATGATACATAATATATGTGATCGTGAACCACACTGCACTACGAGCCAAAGTGAAAGGATCAGCTATACTGCTCACTCACCAGAGGGGAAACGATACAAAGCGTCACCTGGTGACTAGAATACAATGCGAGCTTTTACAACACCCATAGTGGTGAAAAAATGATCACAAAGATTGATCATAAATTTTATAGTATGGACAAAAGCCAAGTAAACACGAGACGTCGACCCAATTATGATTCAAGGTTGGGCCAGCGTCGCAGACGGTGGAACAACACTGAACCAGAATTGGATCAATGACTCGTGCTTGCTGGGAACATACACATTTTCATGCCTAGCTAACCACTTTACCAATATTTAATAATGATGAGCGCGCATACATCTACAATTTTTTCGATAATAAATAAAGTACTATAGAACAATAGAAATTAATTTACATAGAAGACACAGCGTGGCACCCATCACCACATAAGCTAATATCATGATGCCTAAGTTCGGTTGAATAAGTCTTGTCTTCCGGTCATCACAGAACATGGGCTTGTCTGTAAATGATCTGGTTGAGAGGTCAGCACCACCATCACCAACCAGAGGTCTGAAACCCTCACCCTGCTGATTCCTGTTATACAGGTTACCAAGCATCACATCTCTCATCTGAAAGTCTTTGTGTAACCACCTGGTCAAGTCGTCCAGGGACTCTGGCAGACTGTCTGCCGGGTGGACCCTATAGTGTATTAGCACACGCTTCTCCTTGCTGGAGATTTTGACTAAGTCCGCAGGGGTGACGGGGTCTCCCTCAGGGTAGATGATGGTCATATCCACCACCCATTTCACTTTTCGGTGGGAACCTGTAAGTTTTCATACAAAAGGAACATTCATTACTGTTCTGCAAAGGCAAAAGGCAGTAACTGCTTACTTTGCAAGTAAGCAGTTACTGCATTTTGGCTTTGCACGGCAAATCAGATGTAAGTGTTACTCATATTAATTTTGTGTGGACCATGTGGACAAAATATATCAGACAGTCAATTTTAGAAAAATCATACTTAATTAGTATTTTTTGTGCGATGTACATGGATACAGTTTTGATCAAAGAGAGTAAACATTGCAAAAATTAATATTTGATCAAATGCATAATTTATGAACAATTTACAATTTTATATATCATGCACTGATAAAATGGTTCAATAATTGTTTATAATATGGAAACGATAAAACAATTAGTATTGTGAATTAATTAAAACACGCCTCTCAGCAAACATGAGCCGCCGACCTATCATTCCGTTTAACCTTTTAGCCGCCGGTCCCCATTATATTTGTTTTGTTTTTTTTCACTTTTTATCAGCACAATAAATTCTAGCTTTTGAACATGTTAAATATAAAACTTGACATCAATAAGTAAGATTTTAAAATCGTCCACATAATTTTCACCCACTTGAAGTTGTGGATCGCGTCAGCGAGACACAACTTCAAGTGGGTGAAAATTCCAATTAAATAATTTGGCGGCTAATGGGTTAATTTTGGTCCACCATCTGCGACGCTGGCACAACATTGAATCAACATTGTGAGCGTCTTGTGCTTGGAGGCCTTGTGAATTTTGCCCGGGAATCTAATTTTTATCGCAGATTATGCACATTAATATCATCTATGTTATTATAATAATAATAATCCTTTATATAATAAGTGGCGGATCCGGGAAGGGGGTGGGGGTTTAAACACCCCAGATTTTCCGGGGGAATTAGCAATGAGCAGACGCAATTAATTTATGTACATATTTCAATTCCATATACAGTACTACCTCGATACAATGCCAGCATTTATGGTGAGGAAGGTGATTTAGGCATGTGAATATATGCCAGCTGATTAAACATTGATTGTTCTAAATCATTATGTTTATAGTTATACCAAAAATTATGTACTCTAAATTGCATCTTCAAGTATCTAAAATTGCATAGGGTGGAAAACTACGCGGCGTTTCTTGATCTCTCTCTTGAATTTGCCGTTCCAACCGCCACACCAAGCGCTACATCAACCACTGACAACGGTATTATAATCAACATTTAACCCTTTAAGGGCTAAGTTATATAATTTTCACCCACTTTAAGTTGTGTCTCGCTACCGCGATCCACAACTTCAAGTGGGTGAACATTACTCATATATTATGTTTAATTTGGGACCAAACATTTGCAAATCCTGATGTTTAACATGTTTAAACACGCTTTTAATTCTCAATAACTGTGCTTTGATCAGCTAATAAAACATATTTTAAAAACTATAGACGTAATTAGCGATGAAAGGGTTAATTTAAACTTTACCTTTTGTACGAGGTCCTATAGTGTTTAAAATAGTAGCCATTGCGCCCGCGCGAGGCAAACTGATATTGTGTAGTATAGGAAATCCATTCGCTCTGGCATATCTGAAAACAAAAATAAAAAAACAATACTTTATTTGTAAAAAAGTATAAACAAATTATCAGACAGCCAGTCATTTTTTCTAAAAGCTTCACCTGACAGAATAAATATTACTTAAAAACCAAACATTAATATATGCTAAAATAAGCTCCTATGAATAATTTATGTCTATGTTATATATTTTTCAATATATTATATTTCATTATATTTCAGTAAATATTTTTATTCGTACACAATAATTATGTATCACATTAATATAATATTGTAATCACATGATCTAAAAAAAACATAATACGCATATTATGTATTTCTGATAATAATATTCAAATAGAGATAATAATTATGAAACCAAACAAACTTCGTGTGAATTATAGACAGGAATAACATGAATGGAGTTTTAGGCCACCTTTATGCACACATAGGCTAAACTTGGCCAGGAGAACCTCCTGAGGATGGTAAGATGAATGAGATGACACTGCACTCCGGACACAAGATTCTAAATTCGAGCCCTGGTGAGGCCGAGCACGCTACATCTCGGTCATGGAAGCTCCACACAATATTGAATCTTTACGAGTGAGCAAGGAAGAAATATTGTGTTTCTTTTAAACGTGAAGGCCAGAGTGGATTCGAACCCGTGACCTCCGACTTTCCAAGCAGGCAGCTGTAACCACTGCACCAGGGCCATCGCCCTGAATCTTAGGCATACGTGGCATATTTCTAATCAACTTTTTTTATTGCTGTATATATATTGCTCGCGATATAATGTCATATAATAATTGGGTGAGGACGTACGCTGTCTGGCTCACAAAATGCTCACACAATTGCGGACTTGTCTCATCATCAACGTGGGTTCACAATGCTGATCTATTCTTTTCATATTCAATGCTCTTCGTTGTTCATAAACTGTAGTGAATATACTGCCATGTAAAGCCAGGAGGCAGTATTTGATTGCTTTACAAGTAAGCAGATACTGTCTTTTGTCTTTGCATGACAGTATACTACGCATACGTTTAACCCTTAGAGCACTGATGTCGGCTATAGTAATATTTCTGACATTTTATTAACACTTGCATTTAATATTATAGACCACTATGTATGTTTCTGTTTTTAGTTGTACCCCAGTTGCATCTATCTACTGTAATCAGCGTGGTGCTTTCTGGGTACAGATGTGTCCCGCTGTTCGTACACAGACCCATGACATAAGTATTCAAATGAAGCGGAAAGAGCTAACAGATATTTATGATGGTTTCTAAGTAAAAAAAACCTTTGGTTTCCTTTGGTCTACATCTCAAATCTCTGACTTGTCACTTAAAGTTGTGGATCGCGTTAGCGATCCACAACTTTAAGTGACTAAATATAAAGCTTAAATGACATAGTCTATGATGACTTACGCTTTGCTTTTCTCTCGCTTCTTAGATAAAAGTCCGCCTTCTGGAAAAAGGAAAATCCATTTCTTTCTGGGATTAGACTGAGCTGTGTCCAGCAGTTTCTCAGTTAACTCTCTGTTGTCTCGGTCGCGTTTCTCCTGTGCTCTGTCCTACAAAGTGATTGCAATAAAACTTACAAAAACTACAAGCTATTTAAATCATTTTGTAGTGTAACGTTCAACCGGCAATTTCCGATAGCCGTCACAAAATATTAGCTTTGCGCGATGTTGAAGACATTCTCATAAAAGCTAACTTTAAACTGATATGAATGATTGTGTCTTCTGGATTTCAACCAATGAGGATCATGTATAAATTACCATTTGAATAATGTAAATGAATGTATGAATAAATCTAACACAATCATCGGTGTATTACTATCATTGGAAATTAATGTCAATACGGCTTTCACAGTTTTTTTGCCGTTTTTTTCTCATTTATAATCAAACCAGTTCAGTTGAACGAATCATCTAATTGTATTTGTTAAGATCGATATTTATCACGTAACAATTTTGAAGTTCGCCTGGTAGTTTCTGTTTTGAATGACTGTACTTCACTTGTTACGTGGCAAACCCATGATCTGAGAATTGGGGGTCGACCAGAATCTCTTGTATACCACAGGTAAATGTAGGCCTATTTACATTATTGTTCGATATATTTTGACGAAATGGACATGCTAACCTTGGGTTATTCTTGGGATTTAAACACCTCGTTTTCATGAAAACCTCTGAAACAGCTACACATGGTATTAACCTTTTAATCGCAAAATTATTTCGCTTACTTGAAGTTGTGTCTCGCTCACGCAATTCACAACATTTCGGATTTAACAAAATGGAGGTCTGCGATTTTTAAATTGTTGATTGATGTCACGTGTCATCTTTAACATATTCAAAAGCTGGCATTTAATGTGCTGATAAAAAAAAATTAGAGACGAATATAGTCGTGACCGCCGGTTAAACAGTTAAACCCGTGGCTCACTGCTGAAGTGGTTCAGCATGCTTCGTAATCTGAGTGATTTTTTGAGGTGTCTTTATGTACATTTGTATGTGCAAGGTATGTGTAAAAACAGTTTCTATTGAACGATTTTCAGCGATAGAGTTATACATGATGCGATACCCCGTTGATTTCAGTGGTCATCTAGGTATTCGTAAATTGTATAGCTCTCACAATGGAAATCGTTCTGTAGAAACAGTTTTTTACACATACAAATGTATATCATGACACATGTACCTCAGAAAATTGCTCAGATTACCGACTGTAGCTACCCAGCAGACACAAGACGTTGATTCAATGTTGGTTTAACGCTGGTCCAGCGTCGTAGACGGTGGACCAATGTTGAACCAACACTGATTCAACGTCTTGTATCTGCTGGGTAATGATGTCTATGTCGCAATGGTTTGTGGGGCACCCTTGTCCCGCTTATTATGAACAGTGGACTATCCCTTTAGGCTGCGCATTTTGCAGAGACTCACCGTTCTGATGAATATGTCCCTCCTCACCCAGCAGATCAGGCCGAAGTGGGAAAGACGAAACTTGTGCGCTAGAGCCCAGTAGACAGACGTGCTGGCTTGCGGCTTGTCCAGACTGGACGACATTATGAAGGGCACATCTATCAGGGACTGGTGATTTACCAGAAATAGGCAGCCATCTTGTTGATAGTTGCGGATGTCATCGCCAGTCTCCGCCACTGTTGGAAAAACTAGGCGCAATCAGATAAGTAGTATTTAAATTTTCAGGCATTTGTGAAATTCAGGTTCGAGCTCTGACACATTAATCCAAGAATTTGAAACATGTACACACCCAGGAATGCTTGTTTGTAGAACATACCAAGCTAGAAGAAAATAGGTGTCTACAAAAAGCCCTCTGCATGGGGGGGGGGAAGGGGGGGGACTACGGTGGGCCCACAGTCTATAAGAAAATATGCTATATCACAATAAGGGAGGGCACATTGAGCTGTCATTTCGCATATTATACAATGGTATTTTATCAGGTCATTCATCTTGGATGATGATTTTTAAACTACAAGCCTCTCGAATGCTGTCGCACTTCTCAACTTGAAGTGAATGAAGATTACTTGAAGTGGGTGGCAAATCAAAAAAAATATGTCAATTGTACTTGTAAAATCCTTAGGTGTAGGAAATTAGGTCACTCTTCGGGGATGCACAATGATGCATTGAGGCATCGTGATGATTTAGAGGGTTAACCCTTACAGCGCGGGGATCGACATTAGTCGTCAGAATCTGACGTTTGTAGACGTCAGATTCTGACGTCTAGATTCGATCCCCGCACTGTAGGAGTGAAAATATTTCTAATGGCCGTACACCCATAACATAGGTATTCAAATGAATCAGAAAGATCTAACTAAGACCTTTATGATGATTTCAAACTGAAAAAAACCCTTTGGACTCCAAGGTTTTCATAAAAAAATTCAGTGCTTTAAGGGTTAAAGGATTACTAGTAAGCAGCTACCCATGTTCGTATTTACACAGCAGTTTAGCATAACAAGCGACTGGTCAACAACAACCTCTGATCCAAGTAAGAATTCTGCCCAGGATAATTCACGACTGTATATTTTTCTGCAAAGCCAAAAAGCAGTATCTGCTTACCTGCAAAGTAAGCGGAAGTAAGCAGATATATAGGCCCTATACTGCCTTTGGGATTTGCACTGCAGAATACATACTGACTTCGATATCATATCGAACTTTTAAGGAAATACTACGAAGATTACATTATATTTCGCTGACAGCGACCTTTTTTGCACGGCATTTTAAGTGACATTTTTTATTTTGACATGTCAAGAAACCTACCACTGGGTTGTGAAGAAATCACTTTGAAAAAATGGGTACCTAGTCATTCAATCGCATGTATTGTTATCCATATTAAAATAACCTTTGTGATGTTTATTTATTTAAAAACTTACTATCATATAGTAATAATACAATTCATTTCCAACAATATTGACCCACCTGTATAACCCGACAGCCACAGCCAACTTGCCACCACAGCGTGATTCAGGCGACTGAGATGTCCGTCAATTGTCCAGTAGAGTTCGGGACTGACCACTTTGACCGGCAATGTGATGCCCATCCACAGCATGTAGGTGATGAACTGAACAACATTGGACAGGATGATGATGGTCAAGCGCACGTAGGGGCCGAACATCTTCAGTTCTCGGTACCTGAAGCAGACGACAATTTCTGTGTTTGTTCAACGCGGGGACAAAGACATAGCTCCCTATTTCATTAACTCTTTCGGTGCGGGAACCGACTTTAGACGTCAGAATCTGACGTCTATAGACGTCAGATTCTGACGCCTAAAGTCGATCCCCGCACTGAATGAAACTAAAAAAGTACAATGGCCGTAGACCCATAGCATAGGTATTCAAATGAAGCGGAAAGAGCTGACTATGAGATATTTATGATGATTTCAAATTGCAAAAACCCTTTGATCTCCATGGTTTATACAAAACTATTTCAGCTTTGTAAGGGTTAATCCTAACAGCAGAGGTATAGTTTCCACGTAGTGTGAAAACTACCTTAGCTGCGAGGATGATTTTATGGTGTGTTCATTGAGAATACTCAGGGCGGATTCATGATTTTTCAAGGGGGGGGGGATTCGAATGAATGCGCCGCAGCGCCAAAGTCGCGGCGCACTCTTTTCTGTTCTAGGGGGTGTTCGGGGCATGCCCCCTTTCCGAGAATAATTGAATATTAAGACTATTCACTATCTTCTGGTGACATCTAAGTGTAGTTTAAAACTTAATTGAAGTGTATCGATTTTAGTACGAGAATACCAACCCGGGCCCATATTCTGGTGATGTCCATCTCAACCAATCCGAAGTCTACGATATCTCGTAACTTGTATGAGAATACATGCCCAGGTTGGATTGAGCAAAGTCCGGTTTCATCAAGTACATCATCTAAATCGTCTGGATTTAAGTTAGTCATAAGCTCACTGATTGACTTGATCACGTGTTGATAATTAAAACAAAGTATTGTCTCAAGTCGGCTGGTGAAACCGGGGCCTGCTGAAATCCACCTTATAATTATTTGGTACCCTCTCCAAATGTGTGTATACATGGCATTAGAAAATGTTGAGAAAAGGGTAGTTTATTGTTATCAGCATACGTTGTAAGAGTTCTGCCTTGGACATGAAGTATTTTTCTAAAACCCCACTAAAGCAAGAAGTCATTTCTAAAAACACTGAAGAATTTCCATTTTGGGACATACTTGGTGGTGAATATATGTCCCAAAAGGGTTAATCTTCAAATACTAATAGAAATACAGGCCTCTCTAAAAAGCAAATACGGATACATATGCGCAAAATTCAAATACAAATATGCCTACACAAATACAAATACAAATACGTATTTAACCCAATCCCTGGTGGTGAAGAGATATACGTTGCTCTAAAACAGTAGCCTAATTGCTCAAAATACATACATGCGAAAATTAAACCTCTAAGTAACTGAAGTACGCGCATATAAATTATTAGTTTTACCATATGGTGTTCTAAGTCTACTTCTGTAGGCTATCAACATTGGCAGAGCTGTCAGGATAGGATGGCACATATCGGACTCACTCCATTTATGAGAGAAACGTGTGACAGCCGCTTGGTTATAAATAATATATTGCCTGTTTGATATTTGCACTGATAGTGACCGTATAATAATTAGGCCCAGTTAGCGATAGCGTACTATCTCCATGGGGGCATAGTGGACTCATAGAGTGTATTTTTATCAGCATTTATACGCACAGAAGCCATATTAAGAGGTACTGTATCAATAAATTAATGTGCATCACAATGAGGCCTACAACATTATGTAACAGGTAAGAACCTGGTTGACACGAGCTCGGACCATGCGCGGTTCAATCGCGGCTTGAAAGAGGCCGGACCAGTACGGAGGCGACACGTACCCAGTAAACACGCGACACTTAAACAATGGTGATTATCTGTTTGTTGTTGAGCTAGCGGCGAGTACGGTGGATCAACGTTAGAGCAACATTGGTTCAATATTTCGCGTTTGCCGGAATGAGCATCACAAGCCGGAGGCGACACGTATGCGACACAGACTGAGAGCCCCAAGCCGGATTTGACATTGATGACGTACGTAGTTGCACGGAGTCAATGCGGTCGTTGCCGGTCACCTCTGACAGTCACACGGTCTAGTGCGGACGTGACACGGGCGTTCCCGTACCCAACACGGATGTCACACGGTGTTCGCGGACCAGACACGTGTAAATAAAATCCACAAAGACATATTTTCTGGATAACCCTGTCTAAATGTCTCACTCGAGCCTATCCTTAGAGGATAGGCTCGACTTTGACATCATACCTAAAAAAATACACATACAGTGTACAAGTTGAGAGGGTGATTTTGAGGTCAATCATCTTTCCTCCAAATTATTTATTGTCCTGTATGTGTATACGATCCATTTATGTTGTGAGAATGTGTCGGTGGTCAGTGTGTTAAATGGAGCTTGTCTGATGAGGGATGACGGACTATTCGACCAAGGTTGGTTCAAGGTTGGCCCAACCTTGTGAATGGCTTTTGGCAGGAAAGGTCGCGCGGGTTCACCTGGAACGCATGCTGAGCAGCATAATTCATCGTGTTCATGCGATGAGATCGAAGCTGCTTAGAAAGCTTCCGTTAAAAATCCGTGGGGTTGTGGGGGGGGGGGGGGGGGCGGAGGCAATAATCCGGATTCAAATTTTACCGGAAAAACGGGCTTCAAACTGCATTAAAAAAAATTGACTTGGACAAGTTGTGTTTATCGCGTAAAAAATAATCTGTCAGAAAAAAATCCCCAAGACTCCTTTAGTGATGCAATTTGCGAATAGCGTGACGCATTTAGATTGAAACAGAAGCGATTTGACCAAAATATTTTATATCGCGCGATTCCCAGCTATCGCGGACTGCGTGAAATGGTTTTCATTCATGGGACGAGCCCAAGCTCTGAAGTGGTCATTGTGTTACTGTGGTATTTGCAGAGATCATTCATATAGTGAATGATCTCTAGTATTTGTATATTTGCTCAGTCGTACGCTTTTCTTCAAAGCCAAGATGCAGTATATGCTTACTTGTAAAGTCAGCAGATGCTGCCTTTTGGCTTTGCACGGCACTACGTCGTGGTTATCCTCGGACCGGATAATCCTGAATGCTATCCCAGCAGCAAACACGAGACGTCGAACCAATGATGGGCCAGCGTCGTAAACGCTGGGGCAACATTGAACCAGCATTGGTTCAACGTCTCCTGCTAGCTGGGATGAAATCACGGCGTCCCGAACAGGTCAAGCATGCGGTTTATTTCATCAAGGATAGGCCACTACAACCTGGTATCCTTGATTTCATTGACCAATATCGAGGACGGATTCAAGGGGTACCTTTAAAAAAGTACCTATATATATCGTCCGCTTGGAGTTAGAAGGTGCTAAACTGCCACTTTGCAAAGTGGCAGTTTAGCACCTTCTCACTCCAAGGGGACGATATACGCTGATATAACTGGTGATATTGGTCAATTTGTCCGACGTCCATACAAATAGTTTATGGTCCCCCAAAATATAAATCCTGGAGCTATACATGGAATAACACTTATGTATATAATTATATATAATTGCAATGATATCCTGTTTATGCTAACACACAATCTTCATCACGAATTGAAGTAGTACACATTTATTCCATGATTTATTGAGCATTCAAAATTTTAGGCTGACGCAATTTCAAAGAAAAATATGTCTATTTATGAAAAATAGACATCTTTAGAAATAAACGCTTCGGTTACTACGAGCATAGATGTAGAATTCTAACTCCATGCTACTATGAGCATCTACCGCAAATCATTTAAAAAATTATAGTGGTATTTTAGTTGGCTTGAAACTTGTTTGAAGCCCCTGTATACGGTCCTAGCAGCATAAGGGTTAATGTTATATAGCAGGCTGAATTTGTTATATTTTATTTAGCTTTTGACCAATACATATATTTAAAAACAGATACAAAAATATAGGCCTACACATTATATTAATATATACAACATTGGTCGTGCTGCGCTAGAACAGGCTTATAGAAGCCTCTGTAAGCTAGGAAGCAACTATATTTATATTCATCTATGTACAATGCAAATGCAAAGATTAGTAAAAATTGACTGCATCTCCTTCCGATGTTTCAGTAACCCCTGTTTAGATCATGTCACATCCATGGGTTGAATTAATTTTAACATTACACCCACTGGGCACGCCTACAACCTTACCGTAATTGTGTGTACCGCTGTATCCAGAATATAGCTGTAGGCTACGCAGGCTGGGCGTCTATACCTGGATCAGTCAATGGGATCGGCCGTGGATCCCGCAGTCACTTCATTCTGTCACGCTCCCAGATCAGTCGCTATACGTGTGTGTGTGTGCTCAGAAAAGATATACCCAAGCCCGTCACGCTCCGGCTGCCAGCCAGATATAGACTCGCCTACCGCCGCTCTAATTACGGGCCAACGTCGGCGACGCCGGCCCGTAATTATAGCGGCGGTAGGAGGGGGTCATTGGTTATTTACCGATATCGCGTGCACGCGTAAACAAAACACACCGCCCATTGTTGACCACGCGGCTGTCCCGTGCCCCTCTGATATTGACCATTAGAGCGCTGAAATTTTTCTGTGTAAACGGTTGAGACCAAAGGGTGTTTTTTTTAATTTTAATCATCGTAAATGGCTTAGTCAGATCTTTCCGCTTCATTTCAATACCTATGGTGTGTGTCTACGACTAGTATAAATATTTGTACCACAATGCGGGGATCGACTTTAGACGTCAGACGTCAGAATTCCCGCGCTGTAAGGGTTTGATAATATTGAGAAGAGTGGATAATCATAATTAATTTTTGTTGTTGTCAGTCACTCCCGGTCGGTATCTTACAATATCAAAGTTCCGCGTCTCATCTGCTATCAGTTATCAACAGATCAACAATTAGCCGTGTCGTCCTCTCCGAGGCCGTGGATTGATGTATTTGCTTTACCTGAAAAATTCACCATCCTAAGGTCCGAAAAATATCCATAACATTTTAATGACAGTGCGACCTCTGAGTTGAGCATGCGTGCACGGAGCTGAAATGTTACTGATTCTAAAAAAACTATTTTAGACCTGATTATTCAGGGACAAGTCTTAGATATGACCATCCAAAGGAATGTCCACGATTTTGTACGGGGTCAATCTGTGGCTGAAACCTGTTTCAGCCACTGGGGCTACGAGATAATGACGACCCTCGATCGTTCAAACTTCAAACCCATCAATTTAAAACTTCACGACCAATACTTTGACCCGCTGATAAACACGATACGTGTGCCCCGCCAGTAAACATCATAATGGGGCCAACAATCAATCTCCATATCAGGGAGAGGGGGCTGACTGGATTTTTGAAATAAATAATTTCGGGTAGACCCTGCGTGAAATAAATACTTGATTTCAAGAACTGTTCAACATGCATGCATTACAATTTGAAATTTTCAGCGAGGGTTTCATATACAATTATGTGAAATTTAAATTAAATTAGCAATGAAAGAATCAACATATTACGTGAGTACATACCTTTTGTTTGATAAAATACAATGTAAAATTTGATCAAATACAGAGCAATGCGAAAAAAATCAAGTGGTACTTTAAAAACACTATCAACAAAATACAACTCAACTCATCGAATCAACCAGCGTTTTTTCACTAACCGTTTAGCCCTTAAACCGCTAAATTTAATAATTTAATTTTCCACTTACTTTATTAATATTGTGTCTGGCTCTCGCTACCGCGACCCCAAGCGCACATTTTAATCGCAATAACTGCGATTTAATTAGCTAATAAAACGAATTTAAAACGACTATAGTCGCACTTAGCGGTTTAAGGGTTAACCTCCATCGTCTCATTAACCCTTCAATCGCCGGTGTCGCATATATATTCGGGTTTTCCTTTTTTATTAGCACACTAAGTACCACCTTTTGAACATGTTAAAGATAAAATGTGCCATCAATCAGCAATATTTAAAAACAGTTGACCTCCATTGTGTCAAATCTGAATAATTTAAAATTCAGATTGAATATTTGGCGGTTAAAGGGTTAAATGTAATATTTTGGATAAATTAATGCCATCAACTGAGAAATGGTAATAACCATAACAATAAGGTCGTTTTGAGCTTTATTCGGAGCTTGGGATGTTATATGGTATGGTATCGTTTATTGGAGAGACCCAGGTTGAGCAGATGGATGTTGCTGTTTACATACCACATTTCGGAGTAGTGATTCCAGGCTTTCTTTGATGGCTTCCTCTAGGCAAGGAATATATATTCCTTGCTCTAGGAGGTCCTATGTAGCCACTCCACTCAGCCGACACATGACATATTTAATCAAGAAAATACAAAAGTACCCAGCCTTCCGGCTTATAAGTCAGTCCAAATTATCATTAAAAAAATACGTATACATATACTTATAAAAACTTGTCATTTTCATTCACGCTGAGATGGGAATTGCGGCAGCAATTCACATCTCAAGGTGAATGAAAATGTCGAGAAATAGGCAAACAGCAGTAACTGCTCTTCGAACAGTAAGCAGTTACTGCCATTTGCCGTTGATCGACACGTATACCAGTCTTGATGTGTTTTATTGCCATTGCGTACGTGCTTTTTGAAAGTAAAAACATTCATTAACCTGGATTACTGAGATACGTTGTGATTTAAAGTAATTTTCGAGAACTCAAACTTTTGATCGATCGAGGTTGTTAATCTTGGCTTTTAAGTGCGGCAAATTTAGTCCTTTCGCCGCTAATCGCCGAAAGTCGTTTCTAATCCCTATTATTATTCTGATCATTGGGAACATCAATAATCATCATTGGCTCGACGTCTCGTGTTTGCTGCTGGTATAGAATTCAGGATTGTCCGGTCCGAGGATAACCACGACGTGCTGCCGTGCAAAGCCAAAAGGCAGTATCTGCTGACTTTACAAGTGAGCAGATACTGCCTTTCGGCTTCGAAAAAAACATACGGCTGAGCAAATATACAAATACTACACGTAATGCCCCATTCACACCTGTCCGTCAAACCATCCGTCGTCCGCTTCAGTCATCCGTCGTCCGCTTCAGTCAAAATCGCTCTGATAGAAAATATGAAAGACCATTCACACCTAGTCCGTCATCCGTCGTCCGTCATCCATCGTCAGTCAAAATCGGTCCGGGAGCGATTTTAACGGACGACGGATGGCGGATGCGGACCATAAATCATGGTAATGAGCTGTGGAAAGGGAATTCCCCACAAATAATCCCTCCGTCAACTACTTTCCCGGACTGTACCTATTTAAAACTGTCGGTACACAGAAATCTGTGTCCACAGCTCTGAAAAGACTGATAGGTGTGAATGGTAGTGACTGAAGTGGACGACTGATGACTGACGACGGATGACGGACGACGGAACGTAGATGACGGACAGGTGTGAATGAAGCATAACAATGACCACTGCAGAGCTGCGCCTCGTCCGACATATAAAGACCAATTTACGCAGTCCGCGGTAACTGGAAATCGCGCGATAAGAAAATATCGCAACATCGCGAGATAATGAACCCTTTGCCTGCTGCTGATGACCACCGTAGTCGTTTTTAATCCGTCGTTTTATTAGCCGATTGAAGCACAGTTATTGGGAATTAAAGGAGTGGTTAAACGTTAAACAAGGGAGGCATGGGAAAAGGTGGGCCTACATTTTATATAGCGTGATATAAACTGATTTTTTCTGTAAAATTGGAGGCCATATATTTTTGTTTTGTAAAATCTTCCACCCCACCCCACACCTCCACGGTTTTTTAGCCGAAGCTCCCTAAGGGGTGTTGTCAAGTTATAAAAATAAAAAAATCCGAGCCAGACAAAATCCGCCCACCTCCCTATCCAAGTTTTTTTTTTGAAACATGTACAAAAAAACAATAACACAAAAAACACAAAAAACACACTAGATGTAGAAAAAAAAAATTAAAATTCGGGTTAGGGCCTTTCCTACCAAAAGCCAAGTGTTTACAAGGCCGGTTCAAGTTTGGTGCGACATCTATGACGTCGGCCCAACCTTGAACAAGCCTTGGTCGAAATGTCTGCGATTCCTCATCAGACAAGCTCCATTTAGCGAACTGACCTGCGACACATTCTCAGAACATAAATGGATCGTAATATGTACTTACACATACAGGACAATAAATAATTTGGTATTTAGATGATTGACCTTAAAACCACCCTCTCAACTTTTACACTGTATGTGTATTTTTTAGGTATAATAATCTAGTCAATCTAGGTCATTTGAGGGCCTGGCCCAGCACAAATTGCAACAGAATATTTTTTGGGTGAATTCATTTTAGAAATGTCTCTAGAACAACATACTAAAAATGCTCCAAAATGCCTCTCGGGGAAATACGTCATTTCTAATCCGTATTATCATTGGGAACATCAATAAACATCAATATATACAAATGCATGGTCACAAATTAAACAAAATATGAATATTTTCCGTCCACTTGAAGTTGTGGGTAGCGAGACACAACTTCAAACGTGTAAAAATTTAAATAGGATAACTTGTTAAAGGGACTGGCCCAGGCTAAAATCATAAAAAAAATCGGTGATTTTATTTCGGGTTCTTAATATGACCATATGATGTAAACATGTACATAAACTAGAACTGCAAATTTTGATAATTTTTGTGCTGCGCATTCACCAGTTAGGCTAGATATAGAGACGAAATTCCCGCTTTTTCTATTTTTGACATGGTTGTCAATAATTAGAAATCGGGAATTTTGTCTCTATATCTAGCCTAACTGGTGAATGCGCAGCACAAAAATTATAAAAATTTGCAGTTCTAGTCTATGTACATGTTTACATCATATGGTCATATTAAGAACACGAAAAAATATCACAGATTTTTTGATGATTTTAGCCTGGGCCAGTCCCTTTAAAGTTAGAAAAGTGTTAAATTTGACTATTCAGACGTCTAAGGTTTTGTGGCAATCGCAGCAGACAAAATATTGGCACAATGTTGATTTGATGTTGGGCCAGCATCGAAGACGGTAGACCAACATAATTAAAGGGACCCCTTGGGCTGAGACATTTTCAATGTTGCCAATTTTTTAAATTTAACTTATATGAGGCCATATAGCCTACTGATCTTAACTAAAAATACAAAAAAGTCAAAAAACAATTTTAAAGCACCGAAAAAGAGTGAAATAGTTATATTTCCAGGTCGTATTTTGCCATGTAAACAAAACAAGTCAGCAATATGCAGCACTTCATACCACATATTCCCACGTCTTGGCCGAGGAGATCAAAGCAATCGCCGCTAATTGGTGTCTGATTGGTGTCTTATAGTCAGGACATGACGTGATACACCTGCAACATTTATTGTCTGCCCAACGCTGGACCGACGGCATTAACATGTGGCCCAGTGCTGTAGGAACATTCTATCGTCCTTCAGCATGTGTTTAGTTATACAAAAAGTTTGTTTGGGTTTTGAGCGGTTTCATGGAAATATTAATCAGAAATATTTATAAAAATCTAAAAACTCTGAAAAAAATAAAATCATGATCTGGGGGATACACTACTTCATTACGAAACTAAAAACAAAAATTGATGTCATCCCAAGGGGCTGCTTTAAATCGATAAATATTTTACAAGTCTACAATACGACTTATATATATATCAATCAAAAAACTTCTCATAAATATATCATTATTGGGAGCGTATATCACTCATGTATATACCATTATTGATATTCCTATATCATCATGTGTCATAATCCAGGCCAAAGCAGGTTCGTCAACAGGGAGTGGGGCTACCAGTAAAGAGCAAGGGTAGGAAAGTCAGATCAAATAGGTGACATTCAAGTAATTTACGAAATGGTAAACTTGTTTGGGCATTACATAATTATGGGCACAGGCAGGGCGTTCTATAAGGCTAGGCCAGATATAGAGAAAGCTCTTGACCCAGTCTTGGTTTTTATAAGGGGAACAACAAATCTATTTGAATTTGTGGTATAGATATTTTGATCATTTCGGCCGAACAAGTAGGCCTAAGTCAGCCATATATGCAGGTTGGTTGTCTTTTGTAGCTCGGAAGATTATTGTATAGGCCTATATTTTGAAATGAATGCGAAACTTGACAGGAAGCCAATATAGGCCCTAATTGTTTTAAGATAAGACCAAAACGTGGGACCTTGGTTACCACTCTAGCAATGCATTTATAAACGCGTTGTAATTTAGCGATATCCTTTTCTGGCATGTTGTCAAATAATGAGATACAATAATCTAATTTGCTATATTATAGGCCTACTGACCAGTCGATATATTTTATATGATCATTTTATCCAGAGAGCGCTAAACACACCAATGCGATTACCCGAGGGGGCAATGTCGTTGGTGTGTTTCACACTTTAAATTGCAAAATATATCATTGTGACGTCACTGTTTCAAAACTATTTCCTTTAAAACGGTTTCGTGGGACTCCTTCTCTTGAACTTCGATACCACCACAGCTACTATCTGTTTCATTGTACTCCATTTCATTGTTAATTATGACGTCACAATAGGCTAATATCTGCTGAGGCAAAATTGAGACCATGTTGGTTTCATTTTGGACCACAGTCGCGATGCATTCAATCTCTTACATTTACAACCGCATCCGAATTGCGTGAATATAGGCCTACATTGTGATGCTTCATATAATTATTATAGACCCTAACTTAGAAGTCGTACTTGTGTCTTGTAGCTGATGCTACTCGTAATTAGCGACGCCTAGCGAATGCATGGGACACGTGTAAACACCACGGCCCTGTCGTCACGCAATCACAGCCCGGGGGCCTGGGAACTTAGATCCAATTTTTCTTTGACGTGTCCTTTATCGTTACGTGTATCACAGAAATGGAGTCAATAGTTGAGCTAGAAAGAGGAAAATCAGGTGTTCCATTACACTAATGTTTTAAACTAGTTTTTAAAAAGCGCGCGTGTTCAATTAGATCTGATTATTAATCTGTTTTCTCCTTTTATCGCTCACACGAATTATGGTCAATTCGCCCATTCATTGATTGCATATACTGAAGACTGGCATTAGGCTTAGCCTTACCACCACCCATCCTGGCTTGGGCATTACCTCTTGAAAATAGTTTATTTTGTACCACACTTCTTTTCCTGTTATTCATCATTCGTAGACACAGTCTCAGATGAAGGAATTCTGTGAAACTTGATGACCTTGACCTCCTTTCTTTTCACCGAGTTGACTGATACAATGAAGTAAGGGGGAGGGTTCTTCTATAACCTTGTTTTCACAGAGTGACGTCACTGCATTTCACAGAATGAAATATGGGGGAGGGGGTGTTATATAACCTTGTTTTCACCGAGTGACGTCACTGCATTTTACAGAATATAAACTCTTTCCCAATACTGGCACTATTTTTAGCTTTAAGTTTAATTATCTTTTGGGTGCACCACCATCAGGAAATTAAAAGTCTACTAGACTAGCTGGCGTTGTCGCCTGTCACAGATGCAGTCCGAGACAGGCATCCCATCTACTAACAGACTACCCTGAATATGTTTCCATTATAATGATTAGGATCTACTGGTATTTTTATTTTAAAATTATTTTGTTTCCAGGTTTGGGATTTAGCATTCTGGGAGGAAAAGATGCCCCTTATCTGCCATGGGATGATGGTATATTTATTTCTAAGGTAACAGATGGCGGTGCTGCCGCATTGGATGGGCGCTTACAAAAAGGTGATAAAATTATTGAGGTAAATACATATGTAAATTAATTAACCGTTACAGCGCGGGGATAGACTTTAGTCGTCAGAATCTTACGTCTGTAGACAACTAAAGTCAATCCCCGCACTGTAAGAGTAAAAATATGGCCGTAGACCTATAACATAGGTATTCAAATGAATCAGAAAGAGCTAACTAAGACATTTATGTTGATTTCAAATTAAAAAAGACCCTTCAATCTCCATGGTTTATGCAAAAAATTGTCAGCGCTTAAAGGGTTAAAATGCCAATCTATAGCTGTTTTACGTCTTTCTGTTTGTCTTTCAAAAAAAAAGAAAATTTGTATTAGAATTGTGTGCATTAATTGGCAAAATCGTCATATTTTGATACAAATTTTACAAATACAAAAAAATTATTCCCCACTTGAAGTTGTTAAGACACAACTTCAACATGTTCAAGCACGGGGAAAAAGGTAATTCTATAATTTTAAGGGTTAATAAATACATGTAAAAGTTTTGATTCCAAAAAAATATATATTCTTAAATGTAAATTGTGTTATGTCAGAGCATGACAGCCTGTTCAATGTAAAAATATAAAAAACCTGTATGTTTTATTACTTTGAATTGAATTGAGAATTAATGTATTTATGTGATTGTCACACTCAATAATTGTTATTTTCAGTTTATTAATTGTTATTTTCAGTCCAACACAATTAAGACATTATTACTGTGCTTTTAAATCAGGTATGTACATGATGTACTGGTTTGAGTGTTATAAATGAATTGAACAGTCAGGCTCTAAAATAACAAATATGCCCAATTTGTGTTATTATTTCAGATTAATGGAGAATCAGTAGCCGGGTTAAATCATGCTGATGTGGTGGACAAGTTTCGTAAGGCTAAAAAGGCTGTCTGTTTAAAAGTCATTCATGGAGAGGAAGAAAGGCTCAAGGTTAAAACAATTTACTTATATATAATTCCATATACATTTGATCAGATAATTGTCCAGAACAATTAAAAAAAAAGTGACTCCCCCCTCCCAACTAGCCATTGAGCAAGATAGAAATATAGAAAACTTATGGAAAATATAATCTGAAACTACTGTATTGGTGGACAATATCCCTGCAGCCACAAGACATTGTACCAATGTTGTACTAATGCTGGTCCACCGTCTGCGAGGCTTGCACAACATTAGTACAACATTGTGTCAGCGTCTCATGTTTGCTGGGATCCTTGATAGCCTTTAATCAGTGTTAATAGTAAACAGTGCTTGAATCATGTAAATGTGTATATGTAAGTTTTTGGACAAGTAATATCCTCACAACCTATGGGTTAATATTATCTCAGAATATCTATATACAGTATTTGATTATATGCTTCATTTACCTATATAAAATGTAATATTTCTATAGATCATCATGATTATGTGAAAGTACTTGTATCATGTGTATTGCATTTCTGATATATGTGTAATTGTTGTTTTTTAATCATGCTAAATTCTAGTTGATAAATGTTGACTACCGGGTACTAAAAATGTGCTGAATCAAAAAGTGGTTATGTGCCATTCTTGAAACTAAAATTATTGTGATATTAAATATTATTATTTCTAAGCATGGCCTATAACCACTTTTTGATTCAGTTGAAATGGTAATTTCTCAACCACTTCTCATCTTTCATTTAAAGAAAAACATCAGGGACATTTGTTAGCACAAAAATTGTACACACAATGCAATATATTCAATATTAATCGGCATAGAATTAAGAGGGGTTTTAATACATTGGATTATTAGTCACTGTACTGTGATTACAACACAAAATAATTATCATTTGCGATTATTTTTCAGAATGAGAGAAAAGATGATGAGAAACTAAATCTTGAGTCTCCAAATGATGATGACGCAGGTTTTCCAAACTATTTAAAGATTGGCCTTGCCGTGTCTGCTGTTGGGATAGTGACATTTATAGGTTTAAAATTCTTAAGAAGATAACAAAAATGTTTTGTGATAATATTAACATCAGTATTTTGAAATGTTAGTCATGACTGCTTTATTATATCTTTTTGAGATTGTTTAAAATGAACCATTTAAAAATTAAATTATTTTTAGTGAGCAGTTATTGACATTCAAAAATGTTTAAGTTTATTTATTAAATATACTATTATGCATAATAATTATTGTAGGTGTGAAGAAGGCAGATATTCAGTTGACAATGATCATCTCATCATTATGATATTATCAATATATTAATAGTCAATATTATATTAAGCCTTTCTGTGCTAGTTCTTTTTATTCATGCTTTAAATTTTCAATAGTTTTTATCCCCCGCCCGTAGGGGAAGGGGGATTTTAGTCGCGCCAGGATTCTGTCCGGCGTCACGTTTTCTTGTGGGCCCAAAAACTCATTCCTAGGAACATGGGGATGTGCAAGTGATTTTTTAGAATTGCTACCAAAATTCAAAATGGCAGCCAGAGGTCAACTCTAAAAAAATTTGTGGGCGCAAAAACTCTAAAACTTAAAGTCAGAAATTATTCAAATTTCACTATCACATTACCCATGATATGGAGATGTGCATGTGACTTTTTCAAGGTTTTACTGAAATTCAAAATGTTCGCCACAGATCGACGTTATTTTTTTAGGGGGTGTAAAAACAAAAAAAAAATTATCTTGTATTTTAATATTTTAACATCACATTCCTAGCAACATGGGGATGTGCAAGTGATTTTTAAAATATGCTACCAAATTTCAAAATGGCCGCCAGAGGTGAACTCCAAAATTTTTTGTGGGCGCAAAAACTCTAAAACTTAAAGTCGGAAATTATTCAATTTTCACTATCACATTCCCCACGATATGTAAATGTCCAAGTGATTTTTTTAAGGTTTTACTGAAATTCAAAATGGCCGCCATGGATAAACTTCATATTTTTTTGTGGGCGCAAAAACTGAAAAATTGAAATCAGTAAAAATTCACATTGTACAATCACATTACCCACCGTCTGGAAATGTGCATGTGATTCTACTGAAATTTAAAATGGCCACCACAAATTGACTTTTTAAATATTTGTGACCGCAAAAAGTCTAACCTAATTTATGGCGGGGGAAGATATAGGACTTCAGTCCTCTTGTTGAATTTTATTTTTGCCATAAATCTGCAAGATTTCAAAATGTTGATTGAAACTTAGTAAATATAAGTGACCACAACACATTGCAACAAGTTGCTTGAAGTGGGTGAACGTTTCAAATATCTAATAGGACACTTCTAGGGTTAAGAAATGATTTACATTTATTATTATATAGCGGTATTTCATTCTCTTTATCATCAGTAGAACCTGCAGTTTTATTTATTTATTTTTTTATTTGGTATGTAGAAAATATCACATACCACTATTTTTATATATATAGTGTGCTACCACAAAAAATCATAGTAGCCATAGTATTGCTATGGTTACTATGATTTGCTGTGGAACGGGTAATATGTGATGTAGCTAGTTTCAAAATTTCAAGATTTATAGGTTTAGTTCTTGCCATTGCCTTTACTAAGCGTTCCCAATACTTTTTGGATGCTTATGGTGCTTTTCCTGCTACATGTAACAACTCACAAATAGACTTACCGGTAGCTCTTATTAAAAGGCTGACATGTTTGACAAGTTTGAAAACTGATTTAGTATGAAGTATGTAATGTATCCCTCAGATCATGATTTCAATTTTTTCTTGGAGGGGGTTTGATGTAGCTCCATAGCTTTAAAAAAATAGGGGGGTGGCGTCATTTTTTATCTGGTTGGGAAGTCACTTTGACAAAAAATAATTTACAGTGTACAGCTTTAGTCAAGGAAAAAACTGTTTGGATATAAGAAGCTATGAGCAGTGTACAGAGACATTTTTAACTGTCCATGATATGTTTTGTGATAAGCACACATGGTAATTTTTATGTAGGCCATATGTACTTAAATGTGTGCCACATGGATTTAGTAAAAAAAATGCACTACCAGAGAAGGACGTAGCACATTGATTTTTAGTAGGACGTTGCAATTATTAGTATGATTGCCACCTGTCAGACTAGTTCAATCCCAGCTGGGACATATATGTTTTCATATCACTTCACCCTTATGTGCTCCACTCAGGTGTAAATGAGTGCCTTTCAGCCCAGAGATGACAATATGTACGACGAGTTCTTAGCCACCTGATGAGTTCTTAGCCACACCGCTGGGTAACCCGACAAACACAAAATATTTCTATAGCATCTCTACAATGTTGGACCAATGTCGAAGACGTTGGGTCGATGTTGTACAAATGTTATACAGCTGTTTTGTATTTGCTGGAAAGGTACAGTAAGCTCCGAGCGCTTTGTGCACTATGTAGGCCTACTTCATGTTTAGTGTTGTGCTCTAGTCTTGATTTTGAATAAGGGGTGATGACTGGTCATGATCTCATGGAGCTAATCAGGCACTTAACCCTAAACCGCTATTCTTCCCTGTAAAGCCAAAAAGCAGTATCTGCTTACTTATTAGAGTAAGCTGATACTGCCTTTTGGATATGCACTGCAGTATTCAAGAATATAGTCGTTTTTAATCCATTGTGTTAGCCGGTGAAATCATTTTTATTGGTGATGAAATGGTTATTTAAGCATCACGATTTGCAAATGTGTGGTCTCAAATGAAACAAATATAGGTAATTTTCACCCACTTGAAGTTGTGGCTCGCAGTAGCGAGACACAATTTCAAGTGGGCGATTTATTTAATTTAGCGTTTTAAGGCTTAATGTGTGTGTTAAAGTTGTTAATTCAATTGTTGAGCTGTGAACTTGATATATTTAGACGTGAATCCTATATAATGTATTTTATGCCGTAAAAATACTTGTGTTTTATTATCCAGACAGCAGTGACTCTCCCATGCACGTAATACTAATAGAGAGGTTTCTAGGATATTGAGAGGACAACATGATATCGTCATCATATCATTGTCAGCTAATCGGGATCAATTTCAAATCTCAATTACATATTGTCAAATACCTGGAAACCCTTGTATTAAGAAAAGTGGCGCGTGGAGAGTCACTGTGCTGAGTGAAGTGTTTTTTAGAAAAAACTAGTGTTGTAGAAGTTTTTGAAGAAAATCTGTCTATAATGTCAGAAACTAGTGTAAATCAGGCCTGGTAGATTATGTTTTTTCTGAATGCTCTCTTAGATGATTATCAACACACATATAGGCTTCATTTTATATATTACATTAACTGTTAAATATTTATATTGTCAGACAATTTTTTAGCATTATTGTATATTTTCAATAGCCTTTTGTGTATCTGGATACAACTATCATTTTAGAACATGGTAAGGTTAATATAATAATTATGTTGGTCCATCGCGCAACATAAAACCACCATTGGGTCTTGTGCTCTTTGCAGGGTCGTTGCTGTCATTTTGTGTTATGAAACGTTGACCCAGTGTTGGTTTGATGATGGCCCAGCGTCGGAGACGCTGAGCCATCATAAAATTAACACGTCCGCCCAATGTACGTTTAACCCTTTCACTGCTCAGCACGATTATAATCATTTTTTATCTGTTTTATAAGCTGATAAAATCACTGTCATTGGGGCTGAAATGTATGTTCAAACATCATGATTTGCAAATGTTTGGTCTCAAATTAAGCAAAATGAAGTTGTGGGTCACGGTAGTGAGAGGGGTTTATTTTAAGATGCTCACCTAACATTAACCCTTTTGCTGCTAAGACCTTATCTATATGTCTGCAAGCAAATTTCAGACTAAATGAAATACCACTGAAATGTGTAATATATTTTGTGGTAGATGCTCAGTTGAGCAAATAATTCAATTTTGGAGATGTCTATTTTTCATAAGTATTATTATTTTTCCTTCATTTGAAGCTGGAAATTGCGTTAGCAATTCCAGCTTGAAATGAAGGAAAAATACTCGCAATCAATTCAGCAGTACAAGGGTCAAATAACCTTGCATTGGTCATTGGCTTGTGTTAGCTGGTTTGCTGCTTTTGCTCTATGACCTTGTGTCATTGGATAATTGAATATTTGTGCACGTGTGTTGCATTCCAATATGTCTTCTGGCATCTAAATTGAGACATTCCAGGATACTTTCCAGTTATAATGGTTGCGTTTTAAAGTGTAATCCACTGATCACAGATTGTATAGATTTATTCATTTGCAATTTAATTGCATTGCATGGAAGCAGAAATGAAAAATTCTGTATTATGTATTTCTGATGGAAGCATATGTATGCAGTATCCAAGATTTTAATATCAGCAGGTTTTTCAAGTTATTGTTTTTAATCTGTCTTACTAGTATAGCTGATCATATCACTGTTGGGAATGAAATTTGTGTTTTCAAATTAAACAAATAAGAGTAATTTTCACCCACTTGAAGTTGTGGGTTGAGATATGGAGACACAACTTCAAGTGGCCGAAAATTTTATTAGATAACTTATCCGGAAAAAAGTTAATAATTGTATACTGTCTCCTTGAATGTATGTATGCTGAATACTATATAAAAATTGTATATATATATATATATCTTGTTCGCACATACATGTGTAAAGTATAAGCGTATGTGATCAATTACACTATGGTATGCACTGTAAATGACAGTGAGAACAGTCCTACTTACCTAAAGATAGTTTAAATATCTATTGGTTGGCAAATGTTTCGGCAAGGTGAGTGGTTCATTAGCGAAGTGTCTTAGGGCATCGTTATTGATGTAGTCACGGGCTGGGTCTTGTTTCGTCAATATTTAACCCTGATAACTATTCAAGCCCAAATAAGTTACTCAACCGCTTGAGTTCTGAACATTTAAATTTACATTTTCAACTTGAAGCTGTGTCTCTCTACCATGATACACTTAAAGTGATTGAAAATTCATCGAATTTGTAAAATTAATATACATCGTTTATCAGTTCTGCAGGTATAATACTTTTTTCACTTCTAAACAATGATTACACACTGTGTAATCATTGTTTAGAAGTGACAAAAAATATGTCTATATACTGGTTAAAGTGTTCACCGAATAAAAGTTCTGTCTCACTTGTTAAATCGGAGTCCGATCAATTTTTAGGCCTCAACCAAATTTGGCTCGAAACCTCACTATACGTGTCAGTCCAGTAATATGTCTGCCACTATTCTATGACTTGTTTCGTGTTACTGATACATGTACATCAAACTTCTTCTACAGGTCAAACAGGCGTAAACCTGCATTTATTTCATATATTTGAGTTTTCTATATAAGACCTTTAATTTTTCGATCCGCTCTTTTCTTATTATTAACACGTTGCACTCAACATATCTGAGAGTATTGCTTTGAAATGGATACCACACACATATTTAAATGATGGCTTGGATAAGCTCGAACATGCCACAATTCGCAGATAAATAAGGTCACGCGGCTGCCATTTCTATTCTGATGTCCTTGCTAATTTATCTCGCAATTTGGCGCATGTGCTCCTACTGGAACTGTGATGTGGTCGTGTAAAAATGGCGCTACTGACTCTGAAACAAAATGTATGCTAATGACCACTTTCTGGGCAAAGATTTCATTCGTAATTTACTCTCATTTTCAACAGGGCTGTAATTTAAAATGGATAGTCCCGGGATAGGCCTACAGTGGAGTGGATATTTGTAAAGTTAAGTATGAGATCTATGACTATGATTTTTTCGATCCACATTTTTTTTCTCGTCTTACAATTCACTCAATTTATACCACATACAGGTTTATATTTCTGATAGCTCGAATAAGTTCCAATATGAGCCTAAAAATGAGGTCAAGCTACAGGTGTCTATTTGTATTTTAGTGTCTCCGATTTTTTCTCTCATAATTATTATCTGTCTTGCAATATTATTGTAATTTGAATAGTCCAGGAATATAGTAAAGTAAAGTTACAGTTTTATCTTTAAATTATACCGAATGAAACAACATGGTATATACCACCTGTGCCACCAAACACACATTTTGGATCTGTTTTAAGGTGTTTTTTTCTTTAATTTTTAGACAATAAAGAGGCTGAGGCATATTTCAGTCGCTGGTGTGCAAGGTTCGTTAAATCTTGCTGGTGTAATACCAAGCTAGCCTACGCCTTCAGAATATACAAGTGCTCATATATATCAGCCTTTTTACTGCTAATCATTATATCGACTTATGCCTCATCGTTGTTAATCCGTTTTATTAACAGCCTAAAATCGCATTTATTGGGAATGAAATGAGTGTTTTAGACATCAGGATTTGCAAATGTTTGGTTTCAAATAAACAAATATGCGTAATTTTCACCCACCTGAAGTTGTCATGGTCTCATGGTAACGAGACAATAAATAGCATATAGTTGAACGACAATTAGATTTATTTAGTGGAATTTAATTATGTTTTCTAACTGATATTTAGTCCCACTTATTGCTACGTAGACTGATAAATGACAAGATCATGCGCGGATCCAGAGGGGAAATAGTGGGTGTGCACCCCCTATTTTCACCAAATCCCTAATCTTGTATCTGTCATCGGAAATATAATAGGAGAATGAAATTATTCAAAATTACTTGAAAAGGTGAACTTATTTGAGTTAGGCAGTTGATAGACACCATTATTTAAATTAAGGTCAAATAGCTAGTGGATATAGGCCACAACTAAAATACTGACGTAATCATATCATTATATAACAATTTAGATGCCTACTTCGTTTTCGTCCACTGGGGCAGTTTACTAGTGAGTTTTCCCGTTTTTTTGCATGCTGTACAACTTGGTATGGATCGAAGCACTAGGCTACAACGAATATCCAAGAGAAGCAGTAGCCTCCACGTGTCTGGCTATAATCTTCGGGCGGATAGCCAGCCGTATACCCTGGTTCTTCATTCAACAGTAGTGCTATTGCAGTTCTT
This sequence comes from Flabesymbios commensalis, assembly GCA_964017125.1. NCBI lineage: Eukaryota > Metazoa > Annelida > Polychaeta > Terebellida > Flabelligeridae > Flabesymbios > Flabesymbios commensalis. Next base: position 72,908,213 of record OZ024906.1, on the reverse strand, counting down.
GCATCAATGATATGGGCTATGATGCCGTTATGACAGGGTCTTAAGATACTGGCAAGTGTTGGATTGGGGGATTATGCCCCCAGAAACCCCTAGAGCAAATAAGAGGCTGGCTCTGCAAGTGCATAACTTCAAATCTTCAAAGCGTGTTTTTTAGAAACCATTATATAACCTTCCGTCCGTGACTGAAATCAAAACATTCATTGACCTCTACAATTTACGGCTAATTAGTCGTAGGTGTTAAGATCACAGACACTGTGACGCGATGGTACGCAGTGGCTTATCGCAGTCATGCTCGACTGATCCCCACCCCTGTTCAACATAGTGACGAAAACATTTTCAGACCCCGGCCTTAATTTGCGCAGGGGGGCTTTTCTACCTCCTCCACAATCTGATAATCACACCTCTGTGTTGGGGGAAGTCATATACCAGCCATAAACCGTTAATGTGAATATATATTGTCTTTTTCGTTGAACACACTTGCACAGATTTGAGCACTTTATTTACAATTCTTTTTTTCCTGTATTGTTGTAAACTTTAAAATAAGATGATGAAAAATTGTTGCATCGCTGTGATATGCATATACATTATAGCCATCCCGACAGATACATTATAATTAATTTTATTGATTTATTAATTTTATTTATTGATCATGTTTAATCACTATATCATGTCTATTCACTTTATTATCACATTTATTCACTTTACTCATTAATTTTATTACGAGGGTTATGTTCATTATATTTTTTTCATCCAAGGGATAACCAAGTCTGTTTTAATCATTGTAAGAAATATTCACGGTCGACAAAGAGTGTAAAACTGGGATAATTCCACCACTACAGGGTGCTCTATATACATTTCAAACTCGCTTCGAGAAAATCTGAAAACGTGTTACAGAACAGGAGGAAAAATGTGATAATATCAACTAACCGCTACAACAACACACGTACAATGTGTGGTTAACGATGGTTGTGCTTCACGCGTTTGATACGCAGGTTTATCCATTTAAAGATCATAATCCTATTATTATATATGACACAAATATACACACAACATGCAGAAAAAACCGCTTGAATTTTTTTGAAAGTTTTGCTAAAATACCCTTTCACAAGTCTTTCAGTTACTATCAGTACTTCAACTAATTAATAGAGTGGTACTGGTAAGCCTAGTGATGAGGATAATCGTGATAATCATAATAATAGTAGCTAGGCCTATTTGTGACAGCGCTGATGACGTCACCACAGGACTGCCAACAGCAGCAGTAGCTACAGTGACATCCCATCTAAATCAGAAGCATCTGTAACTGCTTCTGATATTGACACTCAATGCCCTAATAAAATCACAACTCGGGCTTGTAGAGCTGTGATCACCGGAGTCAAATATTGCATCATTTTCTGACACAATATAAACAGGAAATCAGAAAGTCAAATGAATCAATAGTGTGAGGAAGTGAGCTGGCAGTAGATATTGTCTTGGTACCTCCTGTGGCAGCAAATGTCAAATGTAGGCCTATCTAGAATAGATAAAATCACTTCTCCATATTTGTATAGTAAGGAGCTGATGCAAGCACTATGCTGAGACCATCGGGTTTCACAGAACTTCTGCAACCTCCTTTTGTAATCTGTACACTCTAGGTATGTAGTCTATCTAGTTGCTATGGGGATGTACTGATGAAGTAGACAATCTGTCACACTGTATTCAGCATGTTACGAACAGATAGTATTCCACACGAGTGTATAATGGCTAGATTCAGGCAATGGTTGGTGTATATGGTGTATACTGAGCAGCAGGATACTCCGTCTTGATGATGGCTTGTACGCTTCTCATTTTGCCACTCATGTTTCTAGCACCACCATAGCCCAGACCGACTAAATTTGATGGACTTAAGCTCCACTCGGACAGGATACTTAACATGATGTCAGCCAGTGCTGTCCATTCAGTGCCACGAGTAGGATGGAAGGACAGGAAGTCTTCACTCATATAGAATTAACTCAAGACTTAAGCCTTGTTCTTCGTTGTTTGTTCACCATGGGCCTAAGATAGGGACGATAGCACTGAACACTGCTTGTTCTCACATACTCTGATGAACTCCATAGCCCGTTGATGAGGCATCCAGTCAAGCTGAAAAAATTGATAGGATTCCTTAGCGACAAACGTACCGTGACGATGCCGTCTTCTTTACTTATCTCGGATACAACTGAAACTCTGGCAGCTAAGAACTCGATTGAGACATCGACCCCCCGCATAAGTCAACGCCAAACACATCGCTGAAATGCACCAGCTTTGACACCATTTGACTATAGGAGGTTGAACCTATTCCCACCACAATATTTGATGCATATTAGCTTGCTCCTTCTGATAACATATTTCCAAACATTCACACCATCTTTTCTGTTCTCGATGCCAGTCTCTACAGCAACAGCTGAAAGGTCTTTTAATTGCTTGCACAGATTAGAGATATACTTGCGAAGCACCATGATAGAGACACGATTATACATAGTCTAGTCCTGACTATGATTCCTGTGGCATATGCCTCTTTCCTTTGTCATAGACAATAATTGCAGCAACTACTGTGTATCTGTCTATATTCATATAAATAAAATATTTGTATATAAGATGATAGCAATCATTGATAAAGTGATATCAATTATAAATAAAGTGATATAAATGATAAGTAAATTGTACACATCATATTATCATTGTTTGCTTTCATTTTTTACCGTCAAATTGTGATCACCCCTCCACCCCACTCCTCGGCATCGTATTATAGACCGAATTTCTGGATGCACGCCTTCTGATGTGCATTAATTCTTGCACAAAATAGATGCTCCCCCATCTGTCAACTCCTAGAACCGCTACTGGTCTGGGCATGCCTGGGGTTAAATCCCATAGATACCCCCAAAGCTCATCGGCTAATCAAGAGAAAGTATTTGTACTGTGGTTATTGCAACTGCTGTTTTCTGCTACGAGTAGGGGCTATATCACTGTGATAGCTCTGGCAATACTTCCTGGTGGGCAGATTGTCCCCCTGGTAGAGCTCTGTGATGGGTCGAACAGCAGTGTAATATAAAACCAAAAACAACATTTATAGTAAAGTGTCATCCCCAACCGATAAATCAGAAGAAGAAAAAACGAGAAAAACAATGACAAATAATATGACAGCGACCAGGCCTACTCTGAGAATTAGCCCTATAGTTGTGTGTCTGCAGAAGACTGACCTAAAAACAAGTGATAATAAAACTTTAATAACTATTTCTTTCACCAATTATTTCGGACCACCAATAGGGTGCCAGGGTGTTTCCTTTCTTATAAAGGATGGAACGCCACATACAAATTAGACTCAATGCCGACCATCTCAAATAGTTCAAAGAGAGGAAAGTTTAATGCTGTTTTGGTGTATGGCAGCTTGTCAACTCGAGGTGTTGGCAGGTTGCCAGGTCTACTCAGCGACCAGCTCTGGCAGCATTTGACAAATTATGAAACTCCCGCCATGGTTTTGGTGAAAAAGGAATTCCCACTGACCTGTTTTCTGCATTATTATCCAAGCTATAGACGAAGGTTAGCAGTGTATTTGCACAGTCAAAGGTGACACTGCTGAAGTAATGTTAAACACAAATTTACAGGCCGAGACAGTTAAGATTAACAGTCACAGACCGATAACCAAATGTTTTTTGTATTTACCACCAAATTGTTTCATAAATATAGAGGAACTCAGGGAATTGATGAAACTATAGATACCAGTGGCAGTTATTTCCCCTCCAGGTGACACCCCACCCCTATGCCCAAACCTGTTATGTTACTTGAGGATTTTAACTGGCACCACACACTGTCCACACTGTGTTATGATATTCAATACCAGTTTCTGAAACACTTGCCTGGTGTGTCTCACACCACCTGGTGAATAATCTGTGACGATCACAAGATTTCACAGATAGATGGAGGGAAAAAACAGTAATTCCTGTCCCTAAACCCGGAAAAGACAAGATTGAGCCCTATAACTATAGATCAATAACTCTCGTAAGTTGTCTCTGCAAAATTGCATGGTTGGCAATATTGTTCCCGGGGTGGGAAAACCCAGGCTGGGCTATAATGCTTTTTTAGCCAAAGTGGGCAATAATGGGCAATAATAAAAAATAATAAATACTAGAATATCACAAAGTGAAAAGTAAAAATAATATTGTCAAAGCACGCAATAATAGGCAACAAAATTGGCCAATTGTAAATGTCGAATGTGCTAAATCTATTTTTCATAGATAATCTCAACATTAAATTTATAATTGTGTAGTCCCTTGGGCACTGAATACAAATGCGTAGCATGCACGACTGCTCGTACCATGACATCATTTGGGTTGTAAATGTGCAATTCGCTATTTTTAGTGCTGAATTTAAATATTTGGTATCGATTTACATTGCCTTTCAGTGAAACTTACAAATCAATTTAAAAAAAAACCATACGGATATTATTTAGACAAGAAAAAACAGTCAGCCATGTACTGCACTAGGTTAGCAATCAGAGAGACGTCCTTTCCGTAGCTGGGCTTATGGTTACGTAATGTGTAGACGCCAGACGGTAAACTTTCTATTGACAAGAGGTGTGACTGCAGCGCACCTGAGAAACACTTAATTCGGCCGGCATTGGGTGAACACTTACTGTGCACTAGATTTCGACCCAATGCTGTTTTATTGTCCCGCCAGCATCGCAGACTTTGAAACGACGTTAAGTCGACATTGATTCAATGTATTGTGGTTGTAAGAAAAATAAACAATCATTGTCTATCAATTATATATATAAAATAAAAATAGAATGACATCGTGACTGATATTAAATTAATATTTTTAATGTAAATAAAGCAAACATAGGGATCAAGGGGTACCCCAATTTTGAAAATTGGGGTACCATACTGGGATGGTTGGTAGTAGTAGTAGCCTATGTTCTGCCCCCACCTGGGCACCATCACGGCATGGTACGGAAGCACTGGAAAATTCGACATATAAAGGTCTCTCACGTGGGATGAAGGACTTTACCCTCAGCTGTTGTTACTCTTTGAACTATCTGATCAGAGGATATGGAGGCTTTGTTTTGCAAGCATAGCAAAGTCTGACCGTCTGGGCATGTGTGGAGATGAATCCCCTAGACATGCTCACGACCCCTTATCGAGCAAGTGAAGGAAAAAACTCTCAATAAACCACCTTGCCAGAGAAGGGCCTGGGTGGTGGTGCTTTGGTAGAGTAGAGGCTAGAGCGCCTGACTGTCTCGCCAGTCATGCATGCATCCCGGGTTCGAACCCCGATGATACCGTGTGGGTTTTTTCAGAAAAATATCCTTCCTTCTGCTTCTCAATGTAGGCGATCACGTTAATGGCGGCCTCGTCGAGTTGAGGTTGATACCAATAAATCACGTTAATTTCGCGCAGGGCCACGCGCGCCTCGCAGCCAATGCACGGGCCACAGAAATTTTGATTCACCCTTGTGATGTTGGTCAGTCAGTTTAGTCTCCCTCTAGCGATTGTTACATGTAGTCACAGCGGAAGTTTATCCGTCATCAACCATTGCTGGACTGAGCATTTTGCAAGTGCCAACTTGGCGTTTTGTTCCACCTCATGTGGTTTGAATGTGATGAATATTTCAATCCAAACGGTGTGACTTTGTTTATGTGAGTAGGGAAAATGTTGTCCAAACGTTATGAAGTTTATTTTTTAGTTTGAGTTGAAAAAAATCAGCATTGTGACGGACTGTTCATCCGCTTGTCTTGAAGACTTGACTTCTTCGACAACGGACAAGTAAAAAAGTTGAGCATGTGTCAGTTTACACTAGGCCTAATTACAGAACTTTGTTTATTCCAAGATGGGGACTCTGCAGTTCTGCACTTCTGGCAGTAGCCTAGTAGACTGGTCCAGTAGTAGCCTGGTACTGATAGTGCAATTTCAATGTATCATGAGTGTTCAGGCCCTTTTTTTCTAGACTAGAGGAGGTGTGGGGTGTATCGAACACTTTTGTGTACGCAAGCTTATATTTCAGTTTGTATGGTTTTGTATGACGAAAAGATGACCCCAAGCACACAATATTGATGTCACCGTCCGATTAATGACCAATTAGAAGGCGTGTAACATGCTGGTTGGTTCAGCAAAAGAATTCTGTGTTCATTTCTCTTCGGGGGCAGTATCGGACATTTGGTAGGGTGGATCGGACAGCATAACTTTCATATAAAAACGAATCAACACTATATGCTGGCTCAGCGGTTACAATAATTTCACAGATAAAATATTCTGCCAAATATAGTCTTTAAAATAGACCAATAACTATAATAATTATTAATTTTAAATAAATCTACATATTTAATGAATTAGTTGGCTGCTTTTCAGTTGGAATTTAATGAATTAGTTGGCTGCCTTTCAGTTGGAACAAGATAGAAGCGACTTCTGGTGAATGACAGAAAAAATCATTGGTTAACCATTGCAGCGCTGGGACCGCCTTCATACGTCCGACGTCTGTAGACTTTATATTCTGACGTTTATTAAAATATATTAATTCTTTCAGTGCGGGGATCGTCCTTTAAGGCCAATCCTTGCACTGAAAACATAATATATATATAATGGCCGTAGACACATGGGCCTAACATCTAGGCCCCCCTATATAGATATTCAAATTAACCGGAAAGAGTTGACTAAGATATTCATGGGAGGGGCTGGAGTTTTTGAATTGGACAACTTCATTCTATCACCTCCAATCTGCAATATTAAAATATGACACACTCTGCCTCAAGCAAAATATTTATTCACTTTCTTAGATTTTTTTTCCACAAAATTTGATCCGAAACTATACTTAGTAGGCCTATTAATGTAGGGGTTAAGGAGACGAGCGAAGTGAGCTGAGGTAAGGTAAGAATGGTACGGTATTTATAATCGTCTGGTAGGCCTATACTTTGTATGGGATATACTCAGTTCTCAACTGTCATGGTGGTAAGGTAAGGTGATGTATTTTATATTCGTCTCACTCTAGTATATTTTGTATGGGATATTCAGTTGCAACTGTCATAGAATACAGTGGTGGCTTGGTACATCTATTATTTATTTATGAAAATGTATATATGTATACATGTGATTAATAGCATACCACGCTATAGAATTATAAATTGAAAAATGAATCTTTTACGAATAAGATAAATTGTCAAATGCTCAACCTGTTCAGACACAGATATATGTATGTCACTGAACGTCCCACTTGTTCCAGTTGTGGTAAATATTAAAGGCACATTAGCGTCCATTAACAGTTATAATTCTACTTACTTACAAAATCTACCAAATTATCCGATCAGATAATGTTATGATTAATCATGTTATTGTGAGAAGTTTTTTGTGCACAGAAATTGAATTGCAGTTTAACTCTCCCAGGTACAGGCATGGCACTGAAAATCGTCTGCCTGTTCAATAGCTTCTCTCATTAGAGGGTGCAAGATAAGGGGCACACACTGCTGGTGCATCCACCTCGTACACGTGTCACACTGCACCCATGCGTCCAGATCCACTGATGATCCTGGTACTGAAAGTTCGGATTTTTTGCACACCATACATTTCGTTGCCTCTACAGTTACCCTCTTTTTTTTTGCTGGCACCGCCTTGCCTTTCCCTGGAACTTTCACTCCTTTTCCTTTTCCAAACTCGATCTTTTCAGCAGCCTTTTCTTCACGTTTGCGCTTTCTCTCCTCTTTCTCTTCAGCTTCTCTTTCCTTCTTTTCCAGCTCTAATCTTTTTGCAGTTACTATAGCATCACTTGTCAGAAGACTGTGGCTGCTTAATCTTTTTCTCCCACCTGTTTGTGGGGGTCGCCTTACTGCTGCTTCTCTGCTAAATGCATCGGTGACGAGGACTGATGCTATGGACTGATCTGATGTGGTACTAGCCGAAGCCAAAGGTGAATTGTAGGTTACAGTGGGAAGTATTGAGTCATAAGTATCGTCTGGGGTTGGTATTATTTTCAATCGAATTATACCATCAGCATCACACACACAGTCAACCGGGCCGGACGAGATATCTAACGCCTGATTAAGAGTGTCTGAAGTTAGTTGACCGTGAGTGTTTGCATTTGAGGATGATTCACAAGGGATGATAGTGGAAGAAGAGGCGATGGGGATGACAGTGGATGAAGATTCGATGGGGATGACAGTGGATGAAGATTCGCTGGATATAACATTTGAGGAAGGTGTATGGATAGGTGTCTGTTGGAGCTCAAATGGTACTGATGGTGCATATGCGGAAGATGGAATGGCTGAAGGGTTGAATGGGTGAATCCCGCATGCTTTGAAGCCACTTCTAATATTACATATTGTGAATGTCTTGTCGTGTGCCTCTCTGAATAGACGTGGCCACTCCCACTTGCAGACGATGTTGTTAGGCGATGAATTCATAAAGATGGAGCAGGTATGATCATATGCTTTCTGGAGGGGTGAGAATATTGTCTTGTCGAGAGGGCAGAGCCAGTGAGTAGAATGAGGGGGGAATGTCATTAGATGGATGTTATTTTCCTCTGCTGCTTCAATGATACCTAGTGTTTCGTGGGAAGAATGTGAGTCCAATAACAACAATTGTGGGCGGTGGGCACCACAATGTGGGAGGAACTGATCCCTGAACCAGATCTCTCCAAGCACATCCTCCATCCAGGCTTTCTCTTGAAAGGTATACCTGGCTCCAAACACACCCTCTGATGTGTTGTATGCTCGTAGCACCCTCTCAGTCTTGCCTCTTACAATGCACAGAGGAGGCACCTCCTGACCAGCTGCATTTATGCAAGCAACCACACTGATGCTTTCTTTAGAGTCACTGACTCTTCCAGGTATGTTTCTCACTCCCCGTTCAGCAACAACTTTGACCGGATGGTGCAACATTTGGACATTTGTCTCATCCATATTCCATATACATTCGGCCTTGTTGTTCAGGCCGAGATTACTGATGATCTCACCCAGGTCCTTGTAGTAATTATGAGTGATAGTGGGGTTCAGACACTTAGACCTACTGCTCGTTAGAGGGACAGGTTTCCTCAGTGACAGGTTGTTGTTCCTCTTCATAAAGCCGTCATACCAGGCTCTGCCTGGAATGCCATTTGTGAATGGCGTTGATAGACTGAGCTTCCTGGCAACCTGGCCAGCTTTAGCCATCAACTGCAGCCGGGTGATTCCGAATCCCTCTGCTGCTGCCTTCTTGACTTGGGTTGCTATCATCTCTTCTGTTTTCTGTGGAAGTACAGGTGCCTTGCCATATATAGCGCCTGGCTGAATGCGGCCACTAACTCTGTCATGGAGTGTGGATTTGGGCACTCCAAATCGAAGTGAAGCCGCCCGGACGGATAGACCGCCTCTGACCGCATCAGCTGCTTTCTCCAAGTCATCTGCCCTATACCCGCACCTTATCATTGTACTTTGTGTGGCATGCCTGCAAAACAAAATGATATATTATAATAGAACAACACCAACATTTTACATCGGATGAAAACATGGTATGTGCATAGGGTCCATCCCTGCACCCAGATCTACTTAAATCGGAAAAGATTGTCTTCTGTGAATTAGAATATTGCATATAGGCTATATTTTATTCACTATTGAACTCTTGTTTCGAAGTAAAGTTGTACAATGTGGACACTGACCCCCCAAGTGAAAACTTGGTCGATGTAGTCTATTAATTAGGGGCCTATGTAAATTATCCATTATGGATTTGTTGGAAGAAAGTAACTGTGACTGTGTGGCAATTTCGAAGACATTAAAACAAGCATATATCGTCCCCTTGGCGTTAGAAGGTGCTAAACTGCCATTTTACAAAGTGGCAGTTTAGCACATTCCAGCTCCAAGGGGACGATATATACATATCGTCCCCATTGGAGTTAAAAGGTGCCAACTACCACTTTGTATGTGGCAGTTAGTCTACACCACCTTCAAGTCCCCTATTTGTTTTTTAAAACACACTAAATAACGCAATCTGGCGACATATGTTTACACACTTAAGGGATTAGCCAATCTCACGAGTTATCATTAATAGAGATTAAGGTTACCGATATCTAAAAAAAAGTAAACCCAAGAATGTGGACCTTTCTGTCTGTGGGGTGGTCACAGTGCGAACGCACCCGACGGTAGAATAAGAATATTTATTGGGTAAAACCATTCAGCTTTTTACAATATGGCTATATAATAAATTGCTGTTTTAAGTGGTGCCCATAAAAAACAAGTAAATATTAACAGAGTAACAAATAATAAATAAAAACAGTTCGGCAGGCTTGGTGTTGAGGAAATGTCTCAATCACAAAATTAAGTCAGATGGTAGGATGGTATATGTAACCATGCGGATAATGTTGTGCAAATGTTTGTGTATATGTGATGTATAGTGTTGGTTGAATAGGCCTATCAGGCCTGTATTATGTGAAATTTTTGTATGTGTTGACTATTGATATTTAGCTTTTCATAACATGAAAGCCTTGATAACACATTTTTACATTTAATACATTTGATCAGTTGGCTTAACGTTGGCCCAACGGCTACGACGTTGAACCAATGTTAAGCGGACATTTAGTAACGTTAAACGTCTTGTGTCTGCTGCGTAGGCTACGTAGACCCTATACCCATTTTGGGGAGTCATGTAACCATGGGATCAAAAAACTGCGAACAAAAAATCGCCTACAATCTACCTAGAAATGACCCTGCTTTGGATATTAGTGTAATCGTAGACAGAGGTTTTTGGCCTGATTACAAAAAATAGAGTGCGTCTAGTCCATGTGTAATATTTATCAGATATAGTAATATCATGGCCATAGGACATAGCTATAGGACATAGCTAATGAAAATATAAAGGCGAACAGATCATCGTTCTCCCTACAAAAAAAGACCAGCTGAGAAAGTAAGCCTGTCCGATTCACCCCACAACACTTTGAGCCCACTTGAAAACAGGGTGGGGAGAATCGGACACTTACATTTTTGAGTATAACGTTGTTTATTGGTTTGTTTTTAACATTATTTACAAATAACTTTCATCTATATATAGTCGTTAAGTAACTAGTTGCGAAATAAAAATATTCACTCACCTTAGTATTGAATAAGATCGCGAAAAAAATTGACCGACTGAAACGACACCACAGGACTTAAAATATCCACGCTCCAGATGCAGGATGGGTAGGGTATGACGTGACCCACTTTGAACCAATTACAAGAGCGTTTGCAAATACATTTGCATAAAAAAATACAAGGCACGCATGTGCAATAATATTGTATACAACATACTTAACAGCATTATGTGTATTGACTCAGCGTACATTCATTATACAACGTAACGTTCACCTGTCCGATACAGACAGCATGTCCGATACACCCCACACCTCCTCTAACGCAGGGATGCAAATTCACATACGCCCGGTCGCCCGTGGCGACAAAAATTATGTAAGGGCGATTGTAAATCAGCATGTCACTAGCCCTGCTGGCGACTGATTCCCTGTGCGATCCGCAGATCATGTGTGGTTATTTACGCATTACTGCAGAGCGCCGCACAGCATGTACAGGCGTCGTCGTCGTTGCGTGCTACAGAGCGTTGTTTCATAAAAATGTGGACATAAAAATCACGTTCACCAAGTTGTTAAACAGACTACTGACCAGTATACCTACGGCCTGGTCAATCAGCGGTGAGTGGGCGCGTGTATTGCATGTGGCCCGATCTGCGGTAGCCATGACAGCCCACAGCGTCACTAATTGCGTCGTGGTTCCTAGCATTCGCTTCACCCGATATTTCACACTTCAAAATGGCACTGATCAAGAAGATCATTTAGCTAGTTTTTTGACATACATGCATGCTGACAACATTTCATTGCCCAACGAGCTGTGGGTGAATAGATACTGTCTTGAATTGTTGCTGATGCTAAAAGACTCAAGCATTATAGGCCTGATGAATCAAGCATTAATCTTACATAAAAATGTCTGCAAAAACGTGTTGCAATTTTGTGTGAATACAAGCTGTGGCTAATACTCTAGTTTCAGTCACACACAAGGCTGCCGCTGGAGCATGTATGTCGGCGTAGAAACGATGTGAAAAACTGGACATAAGGGTGTTGAGACTAAGAAGGATTAACCATGCCAATAGGCCTAACACAAAGTAAAGTAAACCCCCAGAAAAGGCCTAATTTAATAGCGGCCAACACCTGAGATAACCTTTTTATCCCAGCTATGTTGTGCCTTGCTGTGTCATGATGCCCTAGAGGCTAGAGCTCCATAGACTTCCCTACTTCTTTGTTGATATGACTACATATCAAATTCAGTTACCTTGAATAGCCCCTAAACGATATGAAAGAATATATATATATTTTTTTTCATGTATGCTTATTTGACATCATTTTTATGTTTAAAATGACTGACTTTATTTTTTTGGCAGAACAGTTTACGTTTTTTTGAGATGGCCCCCCTTTTTCACCGAAGTGGGCAACATGGCCCCTTCTTTCTCCAAGTTGGCGGATTAAATTAATTGTCTGTACATGTAATAGCTATGAATAGCCAATCAAATCTAAATGAATTATGGGAGGTGGGGTCACCACCAGCTAAGAAAATAAAGTAAACTGGAGAAGAAATGCTGGTTCAATAACGTAAATTTATATGAAGATAAAGGCCGACAAGAGACATTTTCAGGTGGGGTGGCTGGTTACTCTGACTTCACTAGAGCTTAAACAGCTGCAGATTAAAGCTAAAGTGCCCACCTGCAGCAAAAATGCTCAGGCTAAGCCTACGGAAGATAGGTCAGAAGGGGAAAAAATCAATAAACAGTGATTCATCCATATCGCGCATAGTCCGGCAACTAGTAAGGGCGATTAAAAAATCATAAGGGCTAGTGGAATTTTAGTTCCACTAGCCTGGCTGGCTAGTGGATAAGAATGATGAATTTTTTCCCCTGCTAACGTTAGACTGTCTATCTGTAACGTTAAATGTAATCTGCTGAAAAAAAAATTATGGAAAATTAGACAGACATTCACACTGACACTGTTAGTGTTATTGTCACTTGTAGAAAAAACATTACAAATCTGAAATATTTAGCAATATTAATTTTTTCGGAGTGACTGCGACCAGCCATTTTTCTATTGTTTTCCATCCTTCAGTTCGGCAATGCGCTGGGTGTCCATTGATTTATGATGATTGATTGTCAAATGGCATTGATGGCCTTTGCCTTTGTTAAAGCGCTGCCGCTGGCCAGGGAGCCTCTTTCTAATTTTTTGGAAGAGGCTCCCTGGACAGCGTTTAAGCAAAGCAGTAGCTGATCGTACTTGATTTTTTGTAATGTAACTCTATGGACAGCCTTGTTCACGGAATGACGGGATTCCACTGACTGTAATTATAACTCTGCCGTACAGACTGCCACTCCGTTTTAGCAAGGCAGTGGCTAATTCAGTAATTGTACGTAATTCTTTAGACCTACAATGTAACTTTATTGACAGCCTCGTTTCATACTTGCCAACCTTTTGATTTTAAAAATCGGTAGGTTTTGACCTGGTCCGCAGGATGCTTGCTCCAGGGTGTGCCGAAGGTGTGCCCGGCCTGCTAGGGGGGTGAGGAGTCATGCCCCCCCCTACCCAATTTTTTTTAAAATACATGTGCTCTATTTGTCATTTCTTGCATTCCAGCCACATTTTCACCATTTATTTTGAGCAGTTTTTTATGTTTTTATAGTAGCTGGGGTAGATTTACACGTGTTTTAATCTTTATGAGATGATAATTTGAAATAGGTTGGATGGGCCTATAAAATCGGTAGGCAGTGGATAGACCCTAAAATTGGTAGCCTACCGCCAAAATCGGTAGGGTTGATAGGTATGTCTTTTATGGAATAACTGACGCCCATCGACTGCCACAATTATAACTCTGCCGTATGAATAGCTACTCAGTTTTTTCAAAATGGACAGGCCGTTATTCCCATTAATGACAATGGGCAGCTGCCGCGTTGCCGAGCTGAATGACGGGAACCTTTCAATAGGAAATTGGACACCCGCAGAGCTACTCCATAATTTTTTTCACTAAGTAAATAAAAAAAATGAGATTGCAGTGCTTGAAATTGGCCCTGTCTGATCTTCTGAGACGACCAACAATCTGGGAAGGACGAGTTCAGTTTCTCTGAGTTTGTCCTACAGAGTGACCCTGTTTGACAATTCTTAGGAAGGACAACACGATATTTTTGGGAAGGACTAGTCAATTTTTTAGCCAGTTTTCCGACTGGACTATCCGACTGGATTATCCGACTGGACAAGTGGAAATTTAGTCCAATTTCGAGCCCCGGATTTTAAAAAATTACTAAAAAGTCCATTTTTCTGACTAATTGTGCTGCACAATTGGGTCATTCCATGCCGAATCATCAGGGGCCTCCTGCACTTCATCTTGGATTTCTCCTAATTTTTCCACTAAATGTTGGTTATTCATTCAAATGTAAAAATCTGAAATTTTAGGGCTGTGCCACAATTAGTTACCGAGATGTGATGATTTTAGTGCAGGTTGTAACGTTCGAATTTTCCAGAAAATTCCGAGCGTCAAATTTTGTGCTATTTTTGAAAGGTCATATCTCTGGGAATATCACAGATAGACTCATACATTTTTTTGTGATCATTCACATCAGCTCAGGAATTTAAAGAAATTAAAGAAATTAAAATACTTATGTTATGCAGTCATACTTCTTGCTCAGTGCAGTACAAATCTCAAAAATATTTAATATTCGATAATGAATAGCCACAGAATAGTCTAACTACTGCCCAGAATCCCATGTGGGCATTCTTCAAAGATCATAAAACTCAGCTAGTATAAAGCCACATACATGTTGAGGAAGTGTACCAAATTTCATTTTCTTTATTCAATTCCTTCATGGTTAAATGAAAGGGTGAAATATCGAAAATTATAGCACTAGCGAAAGCATATTTGACATTATCCTTATCGTGAACATGCTTTGCCTTTCTATGTTTGTACTTGGTAACTGATAGAAAAAACAACACAGATACACCAGACTATGTTTTTATTGTTTCTTGTCCATCTTGAATTGAGTGGAATTTTTTTTGTTGCTGCATCCCAGGAGTAAAACCTTCCATTACGGGTATTGAGTGGAATAATTATGCGAAGGATTCCCTGAAGTGACACCCACCACATCTTCTGTTTCTGGCCAAAAGTAAGACCTTGTAGGCCCATGGGTGGTGCATGAATAACACATATGTACATCCTGCTCTCCATCAGATTTGTCACGAATATTATAAATCCACCAGTATCCATCATATGTATACACAAACAATGCGACATACTTTCCAAGTTACACTCGGCAAAGAGATTCCAGACATTTTTCTGGTTGAAGATGTGATTTGGTTACTGGCTGTATCTCAACAGGAGGCTGGTTATAAGTGCAAACAATATACACAAAAGCATGGTTTATTCCCAGGTCCACCCTTCACCACCAATGCTTCTTCTTTAGCATGTTTTAGTGGGTGTGAATCAGTGATGGTCTCTGGAGCCAGCTACTGTTTTTCCTTGGGCAAACCTCTTCCTGCAATGCAACATCCAAGAGCTTTTACATCTTTAAATCTCACTTATAATATTTTCACATCCTTTCTGAGTGTTACACACCAGTGACCACTGGTACAAGTCATTTGTAAGAACATTTTGGGGGTACTCGCCCCCCCCCCCCCCCAATTTATCACTTGCCCGACTTGCCAAAGACATGCGTTGTCTGTTGTCACACTTGCTCAAATTTAAAATGGTGAAAATTGAAGCTATTGCCCAGGAGCCATTGACTAAATTTTTCACTTGCCATCACCTGAAATTGGTTGCCCCGGGCAATTAAGCAATGTTAGTGTCGAGCCCTGCACAATATTAATTACTAATTTCTCTGCCTGTTAAAAAACATCTTGATGATAAATGTGACCCGCCACGCGAAAAGGGCCGTGAAGTCAAAATTTAGTTTCATAGTTGACATGATAGCCGTGTCTTTTCTGTTTCGATAACTGGGAGAATTTTTTTTTATGAGATTTCTAATATTTTCAAATTAGTTATGTAATCATTAAATTTAAATTTTAAATGACGTCATAAATAATTTTACAATAAGCCGCGGGGAGGTACCTTTTCGCATGATCTAAATCTAAAATTTTGTATAAAATATCGCCTGATTGAAAAGTCGGAGATCGCGGGTTCGAACCCCACTTTCGTTCGTAAGGATTCAATATTGTGGGGAGCCTCTCTGACCGAAAGGTAGCGTGCTCGGCCTCAGACCGCCAGGGCTCAAATTTTGAATCATGTGTCTGGAGGGCAGTGTCATCTCATTCATCTCACCATCCTCAGGAGGTTCTTCTTGCTCATTTAACCACATCTGCAGTATTACTTGTCCAAAATCTACACATGTACGCAATATTTCATGTTTTTTTCAACACATTTTTTTTACCACATACACATTATTACTTGTCTGAAACGGTACACGTAGAGCGTAGCAGTCCCGCTGCACTTCACTTTTTGCCCGCTACATTTCTAAATGCCTCTACGCTTCATTGGTTTACCGATACGCTTTAATTGTTGCCGCTATGCTTGCCGTAAAAACTACAGACGACAACAGCCACTACAGCCAGCACTGGGCAAGCCTCACCAGGAAGGCTTGTCCTGTTGCCAGAGAGACCTGTGTTAATGTGTATGGCCTTAATGAGCGCACGCGATGTTAATCACACGTGGTCTTGGTCAGCACGCTGTCTACTGCATGCACTGTAGCCACTTCCCAGCAAACAAGTGACATTGACCCCAGTCATTGACCCCATTTATAAGGAGCGCATCGCGCCGGCGCTCTTCTCGCTCTCCTTAACCAAGTGCCAGGAGAGCAATTGACAGAGCTCCTGGTGTTTACCAGAAGTTAAATTTTGAAGCTAATTATGCCCAAAAAATCGCTCTCTGCATGCCTTGAGGCTAGAGGAGAGCTTAATGCTCTCCTAGAAATTTTCAGGAGAGTATTTTATTGCTCTCCTCCCATTTCCTTATGTGGAGGACTGTGACCCAATGTTGAAACAATGTTGGTCCACCGTTTACGACATTGGCCTACCATTAGTTCACCATTGGGTCGATGTCTCGTGTTCCGGGAATATCCATGGGTACTGTACTTTTCTGACAACCTTGTTACAAGTTTACTTTAATATGTCTAATGGATTGTCAGTAATCTATTAATGATAAATAGATTTCTGGTTGCGGGATCCCCCCTTAACAGCAAGTTAAGAAGCCTGCCCACCCTGGCACTGCCATATACACAAACAGTGGGTGCCCAAGTTTAAAATCTCGCTAATAATATGTCCTGATTCGTTATTCGTGTATGATAACGAATCTTGAATATTGGTAGATTGAGATCATATTATAATTTTTTTGTATTTCAAAATCTTCCTTATCTGCTTACTGTATTCCACACGGTCCACCGCCGCCTCCGCCCCCGCCGCCACAGTAATTTGTTTTCAAGATAGCTACTAATCTATCGACTTCTGCTTTCTCATACTTCACATAGCCATCACAGCCATTGTTAGCGCATTTCAGGAAAAAGTTGCCATCAAATCTTTTTTTTTAATTTGGCAAATATGTTCAGCCGTAGATGTCAGCCAATGACCTGATTAACTTTTGGGATCAAACAATTTCGAATTTTGTGATATTTACTTAACTCAAGAAATGCAAAATGACTGGACCATGAATATAAAGCAAAATGTAATGTCTCACAAGGATAACCCATGACAAATTTCACACTAAAAAATCCAAAACGGCCGCCAGTCGACCATTTAAATTTTTTTTTTTTTTTTCTTAATTTTTTTGAGAAAAACATTTTTAAAATAGTGGTCGAGCGATAACGGAGAGCTGCTGCACTTTTTCTAGTTTCAATAAGGACCTAATTGGGAACATACAATAAACATGATAAACTATGCCTGATAAGATAAAAAATGGTTTACCCACAGATGGCCCGCAGAATTATCGCCGTGTGGCGACAATGAACTGGTTTTCAGACACTGACTGCATGGCTTAGGGACGAGCATGTCTTGTCTGACAGCTTGGTCTGACTGAACACGCGCACACGTAGGCCTACATGTTCAACACAGTTCTTCTACTGTCTCAGACCTTGGCCCAACACTAAAACAACAATGGCCAATGTAATGTAGTTCCTATTGTAAGTGTTATCCATAAATCTCTATTGTGTTAGCTGTGTAAGCCTAGTTCTCTGGACATAATCCCAGCAAACCCTGGAAGTTTACTACATGTATGCCGGCTCAGTACTGGCCATCGTGTGTGATGTCAGTCCAGCATTAAACCAACCACGAGTCAACATGCATGTTAACAGCGACGATAATTGAACCTAACATTGGCAGTGAGAATCAGTGAGAGTGGCAATGTATTAAAAAAATCATATAACACTAGACATATGCATAATGTGTTTTGTTTTGTATTCCCTAAAAAAAATTAGGCCTATAATTCATGAAATTATACATGAAATATTTTCAATTGATACATTTTTTCAACAAATTAAATAGGTAAAAATTAAAAAAATATTCTAGATATCCCCAGAAAGCACCAAACACAACTTATATTGAAAAAATATTGGGGGGGGCCCCCTACTTTGTGTTCGCCCGGGCGAACACAATAGTGTCGCGTAATTCGCGCTCACAAATTTTCATATTATTCTGAAAAGCCGTCAAGCTTACATTTATTCCTGGGGGAAACCCTGACACAATATTATTCACACAAACCCCAAATAATTGCTGTTAAATACATCATTTCTGTTTACTTCTTATGTCGTTCAATAACGTCGTTCTGTTTTACTATGATTACTATGTTGTGTACTGTGTTGTGATTGCTAATTTCGGCAAAATCATGATGTAAATAAAAAAATATTGTAACTGATAGTAAATTTGTAAATTTAAAAAAATGTTATCTGAGAATAATGTAGGGAATTTTATTTCAGGGATGCATAAATAATACTTTTAATTAATAATTAATATAATAATACTTTTGTATGGTATGATAAATATTTCAAATCCTGAGTGAATTTATTTCAGAACGATTTTTAGTTTTTAAAATGTTTATTGCGTTTTTAGTTATAAAATTATAGGGGGCCCTAGGGTAGTGGTTAGCACCGCTGCCTTTCACGCCAGAGTCCGGGGTTCGGTTCCCGGTCTCGGCGGTTTGAAAGAAACAAAATTGTTTCTTCCCCATCCACGTGTGAAAGTTAGTATTGTGGGGAGCCTCCGTGACCGAGAGGTAGCGTGCTCGGCCTCAGACCGCCAGGGCTCGAATTTCGAATCCTGTGTCTGGAGGACAGTGTCATCTCAATCATCTCACCATCCTCAGGAGGTTCTCCTGGCCCAGTTTAGCCTATATGTGCACAAAGGTGGCCTAAAGCCTGATTCATTTCATTTTGTTTAGTTATAGTTTATATTTACTGGGACGAATCATCAACTGGCTGCTTACATCTGAAAGTTATGGATTTCAGGACACAAAATAATGATAATTGGTCCGGTTGTCCAACATAAAACCAGACCAACTTTTAAGGTTGTCTGCAAAATAGTTTCAGGGCTCACAAGCCTTGAAACCAATTAATTTGAAAAAAAAAAGTTTTCAAGGCCTTGAAAAGCCTTGAAATTAAGAAAAATATCTTGAAAAGCATTAAAAAGTGATTTTTGGCTTTCAAAGGAGTTGTTTATTGTTAAAATTATATTGTGTTTCATTTTTGTCAGTCTTGAAAATTAATACAAAAATGCTTGTTATTATTACTAATTTCCTCGCACGGCAGAATGAAGGTGAAAATCATATGAAAAAATTAATTTTTGACAAAAATTGTACAGGTTTTTGTCATGACTCCCTACTTCATGTTCGTGATAGGGCCTTGAAAATGGCGATATTTGGCCTTGAAAAACCTTGAATTTCATCAGCTTTTGTTCTTATGAACCATAGTTTAGTTGTCTGAATTTCGGGACATATAGAGGCTGCACGGCCCCTGCCATGTACTGTTTTAAAGCGCACAAATTGTGAAGAGATAAATCTGCACCATGCACAGAAACCATGCACATATCTTTATCGCTTTTTGACTGGTTGTCCGACGGGAACCCTGAGAATGTTATTGGGTTGTTCAGCGACAACAATTGGGTTGTCTCGGACGCCTGGAATGTCCTTATTTTGTGCCCTGGATTGAAGCTACATTATATGTAAGGATACATCATTGTACATCCTAGCAAATATGTCCTACTGTGCCTACAAATTCGTACCTGACACTCTTTAACTTTTATTATCAAGTGCATTTGTGTACCGGTATGTCTAGACTACATGCCTATTGATGTTACACCCTATACTTAGACTACTATACATGATTAAGTACAGAAACGCTATATTTCAGACATGTAATTACTAATACATGTACTGCGTATGTAGATTATATAGACAATGCAATTGTTCGTAATATTGCGTATGTGTTATACTTTATTGCACATACCGGTACCTGTTATTTTCTTCAATGAATCCGATAAAATATCATTTTAAATACTCATGTACGCATTATTACTGCTGACTGAAATAGACACATACACATTATTACCTACATGAGTACATGTTATGTTCGGACTTAAATTACACAAACAAATAAAGATTTTTGAAAAATAGCATTTTTACCAACAGAACGATGTATGTCAATGCCCATGGTAGTATTAAAAAATGATTTTCGCCAAAACACCACATACACATTATTACATGGACAACGACGATATGTCAAAGTAAGCAACACACTAGTACTCGGGTTGTGAGGAGAGAGAGTCCTGTTCAAGTTGAGAGAAGGGGGTTGAGAGGCAAGATTCCAGTTGATGGAAGGGTGTCGGAGGTGAGATCAGCCATGAATAATATCCTGGGTTTCTGTTATGTGTGTCACAGTGTGTGTATAGTAAGCAGTGAAATCAAAGCTTGAAGTCACTGGCTCATTATAAATGTATGTAAGCGCACAGAGCAGAAGCCGGGATATTCTCTATAGCTGGCATGGAATCTATGCTCTCAGACCACTGAATAGTCTTGTATTCAGGGAGCAGGCTTTACAACTCACGTCACATATGCACGGATACCAACCTTAGCAAGATTTTTTCTTATATTATTTTGATAGATGTCGTAATGGTAGATGTCGTATTTGTAGTCTATTCGTATCCGCGTACAAGCCCTAAGCCTATGTGAATACCCACACCATAATAACCTGTGACTTTTTTTTAAGTGTCAACTTATTTTAATTTTGAAAATATGCATAATTTACCTTCTTTATTATTTCAATCTATTTCACTTTATATCGGGTCGGTGGTATAATAAAATAAAAAGACAAGTTTCAATTTTTTTTTTTTTTTGGTTTTCCATTATCATGATTATCGTGACATTATCAAGAACGGTCTTGAGAATCAATTAATCAACAAATTCTCGTCTTAGGTAGCCCTGAAAGCTGCATACAACTACAAGATTATTCTGCAGTCTGAGCTGCATAGGCCAAACCCATTAAAAATATCCCGGCTTTCTGCGCTGGTTACTACTGGTATACAGTAACCAGCGACATCAAATTGAAGACTTTGAATAGAAAAAAATATTTGGTCTCCATGGTTTTTGCAAAATTTTTTCACCGTAGTAGGGTTTAACAGGATATAAATTTTATTTAGTCTGTCGTTGCAATTTTGTATCTCATTCAATCTTATTTTTTTAATCCCGAACTTTTAATGCTAACTTAACAATATGTATGCTTATTTTCAGATTCAACACAATGGAGTGATTCCACACACATAGACAACATTCTGAAGGCGAGAGCAGTTAACACATGGAAAACAAGTACTCTTTCTGTAGAAAATGAAGTTCCGTCAGCGAATAGCGTGGCTACTTGTGCTATTGTATCTTGCAGGAACATGTGCTTTTATACATTATCTTTTTGAAATAAATGAGAAGTTCAACGAGTTTGCCCTGGATCACATTGAACAGTATCACAACCCAGAATCCAAGCCTATTGAACCTGGGAAGAGAGGAGAAATAGGAATTCCAGGTCTCCCTGACCAGGGGGGCAATGCAGCAAACAATGTTGAGGAGAAAGACAGTGAATTTGCACAACGACCCCCGCGAGAATTCACAATGTCATGGCATCTCGCGGATGTACCGCTTGCAGTGTGGATTTTACTGTTGCTAGTGCCATACCTTCAAGTGTTTTTCATGCTGCTAGCTTGCACAAAAGCTGAGCCACGTATTTCTCTGGCATTCCTATGGCCTTTCCGCCTTTACGTCTGGTGTCAAGGACTTGTTGACAGTGACTCGCATTCAGGCAGTAAATCTGTCAATTCTCCTGTTCCAAATGGTTATGTTGTTGTGAACACATGACAAAAACCCACCCTGCTTGACAGTTATTTTTCTTCAGAAGTACACGTTCTTTAACCGGACATTTATTTGTCATGTGTTTGTATGCGCACTATTATGATTACATACTCAGTTGCTCAAAGTGGCTAATTTTTATTTGTGCTTGATCAGATTTATATATTCCATCAAGTGCTGATATTGTGAGCTCTTTGATGACAAAATGAATGCCTAATGTACATGTAACCCTTCGCCTGCTAATCACGACAATTGTCGTTTTAATCTGTTTTATCAGCCCATTAAAGGACTGTTATTGGGAATGAAATGACTGTTTAAACATCAAGATTTGTTTATGTTTGGTCTCAAATTGAACACATCAGGGCTAGACACTTACTGATTGGACCTTATTGCCTGAAGGTCAAGAAAATTTTGGGGTTACTTGCCCCCCTATTTTATCACTTGCCCGACTTGCCACTGACATGCGTTGTCTGTTGTGACAGTCGTTGAAATTTAGAATGCTGCAAATTGAAGCTATTGCCTAGGGAGCCACCGTCTGTAATTTTTTACTTGCCCCCATCTAAAATCAGTTGCCCCGGGCAATTAATTAACTTAGAAAGATAAGTGTTAAACCTTTACCTGATAAGTTTTCTTATTTAAATATTCACCCACTTGACGATGTGTCCAACTATCTTGATGATTAAGCACACATTTCATTTTCTATAACTGTGTTCAGCATGCTAATAAAACATTAAAAATGATAATAGTCATGCATATCATGCCTAATAAAACATTAAAAATGATAATAGTCATGCATATACCTCAAAGGGTTAACTTATCTTTGGAAAGTGTGTCATCTTTAAGTATAAACACGATAAACATGCTCAACTATGTACCAAGCTGATGAAAGCTAATTTTAAGTTAACATAAGATTTTAAGTTTTGATTAAAATAAAGAAAAAATATTACTTCTTTGAAGAGGTATCCAACAAATCTCTCTTGCCAGTCAAGCAGCAAGACTTTGCATTTATAAAGCCATGTCAGACAATGCGTCCCTATTAATTCCTTGGTGGCGTACAATATTATAGATAATGCTATGAAAGTGTATGGTAAATGTCCAGTACAATCACTGGCATTCTCATTCAGCTTTCAGTTATTGTGTCATAATATCTCACATGGCAAAGATGTCCATTAAGTCTTAGTTACTGGGGTGTGTCATGTCTATTTAAGAAACCACCATGCTTTAAAAAATAACTTTTACAGTACCTCGAGCATTTTCATCTGAATTTCCTATACAGTATTATAATTTGAATATCCTGAAAGACCCTAAGATACATTTTACATGAACATGATGAAGTGGATGCTAGTTGTTTATAAAATAAACTGTTGTTTTTCCCGTCCTATTCATGCCTCTGTCCTTTTGCACACCACAGTACACGTACATATGGCTGTACTAACATGCAGCATATTGTTGCTGTTCCAAATGGATATTTTGACCAGACCAATAAAGTATATGTTATAAAGATATATAGTTAATAATATTTATGAAATATATCCCCTTTTTTCTATGAATTTTGTTCAGCAAAAAGTGTCAAGAATGCCCTTAAATTGAAAAGCAATACATTAACTATGACACTTCCTGCAATGTGCACCCAATCAATCTAAAATAAAGATGATAAACATGATCCTTCCTTGATTCCCACAGATTGCACTCTTTCCCCAGATTGTACTATTTTCGCAGATTGTACTATTTCCATTGCAGCCATAAAGGAATCCAGGCTCTTTCTGATTTGCTTTTATTGAGTTACTGAATTATATCTCTCTTCCATTGCTCTCATGTGCTATTTTTACAGCCTATTGTCGACATGCAGCGCATCCTCCTTCCTGTCCAGCTATCCGTCCATCTGTCTGCCACTTACTTTTAGGCCATAGCTTTGTTTCTCGCTACCAGAATGTACATCAAGTTTCACGTGCAGCTTAACCCTTTCAGTGCAGAGACTGACTTTAAACTTTAGAATCTGACGTAGAATCAAAATTCGAAACCTGCACTAAAAGAACTGAAATTTCTAATTGATGTAAAACAATATTCAAATAAAGCGGAAAGAGCTGACCAAGGCATTTATGATGATTTCAAATTGAGACTGGTCTTTTGGTTAATATATAAATATTTCAGTGTTGTAAGGGTAAAGACATGGTGGTAGTCAAAACTGTCGAAGAAAATAGCTATCAGTATCAGAATATTTGAATTCACGTCGATCGAGGTGGAACTTGCACTAGCAACTTAACCCTTATGCTGTCCAATTGTTTGTTTCTATTTTTCTTTCATTTCAAGCTGATGCAAATTCCAGCTTCAAATAAAAATATGTGTTATTTATGAAAAATGGATCATCTACAAAATCTATTTCTTTGATTAAACTGAGCATCTATCACAAACTATTTTATGGATTTTAGTGGCATTTTATTTAACTTGCTCGAAACCGTATATATATATATATATATATATATATATATATATATATATATATATATATATATATATATATATATATATATTATATGGTTTCTGCAGCACAAGGGTTATATCTTGAGGTAAATAAAGATACCTGTGTGTTAGAGAGGGTTACTGTGGAATGCAGACTATTGTATCCAGGGAATTAATTATTATTTGTTTATTATTTTTTTTGATAATTCACTTGAATCTCTGCATGAATTTGCATCAATGATTTAGTCTTGAATATGTAGGTTATTTATGGCACACTGATTTTCACTGTATCTTTGCTATCATGATATAAATCATTGGCTCCATCTGTAGTGATGGAATTTATTTCTTCAAATTAACAACTTTGCATATATATATATGCATGTTGTTGGAGGTTACATATTTTATTGTATATATAGCCCTGCACAAAATATTCATAGTCCCAGCAAACACAAGATGTTGAACATATGTTGGACCAATATCGTAAAAAATGTCTAGCATCAATCCGACATAGATCAGCGTTTCGTGTTTGCTAGGAATGCAATACAAAAAATATATTTTTCACATCTGATAGCAAGTCTAATGTGGGGCATCATGACTCATTTCATTGTGAAGGGTCACAGACATATATATGTGACTGATTAAAATGCAAATTACTATGGTAACATAGTGCGGTTATGCATCATGTCATTGGATTTGTTTTTTTAACGAAATAAATGTTTTTTTCAAAATGTTTAAATCCAAAGGTGATCAGTGCCTGCCAAGTTTTACTGGTTGCTTTCTGCAGTGTGCTTTTAGTATCATCTTAATTTCCAAATGCTATACTAATCCAATATGCAGATAGTGATCTCTTACAAGATAATTGCTTATCTAATCGGGTAAAAATTACGATAACTGTTTTGATTTAACACAGCTGCACAGAATTCACAAAAAAATGTGGAGTGTTGAACATGTTGAAAAACAATTCTAGAGCTATATAGATTAATAAGCTGTCACACCCTTTTTTTCTATTTTGTAAATTTGAATGACAATTTTAAGATTTGTTCTGTAAATGTTGTTTGATAAGTAAATCAATTTCATAATATGGTAATTAATTTTCTTACTGCTCGAAATAGTCATTTACAAAATACATAATTTTCATAATTGTGTAATTTATTTTAGTTAAAATAATATAAGTGTAGAACCGAACAAATCAAAACACAATGAGTATTTATTCGGAGTACATATATATGTAGAATAAATGTGTATTTTTTTATATAAAATTCCAGACGGAATTATTTCTCTGTATTTTTTATTCAACCGGAGATGATTACTGGAGGAATTTTCAGCTTCAAATTACGAAAAAAATTGTAGTGATAAATATAGACAAATTTATCCATTCATTGTACGGAGCATCCTAGCTAATTATTAACCCTTAATTTTTAATAGGATTTTTTTGGTTTGGAAACGGGCAGATACAGGCCCAGTGCCACAAGTGTTATTTTATACTTATATATACAAAAATCGCATATAATTTTGCATATATTTTGCCTGTTGATCTTTAACCCTTGTGCTACAGTTTCAAGCATCTTTTAGATTAATGAAAATATCACTCAAATTCATAAAACAGTATTTGGTAGATGCACAGTTAATCCAACAATTCACTATTTGAGATGTCTATTTTTCATAATTATAAATATTTTGCATCATTTGAAGCTGAAGATTGTGTTAGCTTCAAATGAATGATAAATACTCACAAACAATTCAGCAGCACAAGGGGTTGAAATTAATGGAATAGATTTTAGAGTTTATGATTTTGCAGTGTATCAGTTCACATAATCAATACACCAATATTCTATTTTGCTTTCGTATCGATTGCATTTAGGCACAGGGCATATATATGTTCTTCTCAACAGGGTAAATTGCTCACATTTTTTCTAAAAAATGTAGTTCTCTTTTTTTCTGTCTGATGTGCGAGAAAATTGTCAGCTGAAGTGCTCAGAAAATATCAGACAAACTGGATTAAGTCAATTTTAAAGATTTTTTATGCATATATAAAAAATAAGCTCTGAGCTCTTGAAGAGTCAATTGTTGGAATATGGGAATTGTCGTTTTTGTTTTAGGGCCTTGTGTAAAGACAGGTAAACATCTTGAGTGATGTAGGGGTTTTATCACCTTCTATAAGAACGATAAACTCTCTGTAGAGTTATCATGTATTGACCACCATTTATAAAATGTATATGATTGTACATGTTCAGTATGAAATCATCCTGTATTACAGTAAATGTTATAATTTATAATGTGTGATTCCCGTACACATGCCATGGAGAGCAAACTGAGTTATATGCAACTCCGTATTTGGCAAATTCAGCTGATTATGCAGATCATGACACTATGAAGGACTTCCATGTTGTGATTGGAGGGACCTATTGTATTTGCCACATGTTAAATCGGAGAGTAACACATGTTTGAGAAAAAAGATGACATGGTTGAAAAAAACTTTTGCATTTCTAGTGCTTAGAAAGATACTTTGCCAAGTAGCAGTGGGGAATTGTGGAGTTGTTATATACAGGTGTTTCATTTAGGGGTGTAAATTTGCTTTACTTGTTATTGCACATAAGGTTTGCACATAAGGTTTTTGTGAATATTTGGGTCCGATATACAGAATACAATTTAGTGTATCAAGTATAATGTTTCGGGTCGCTTTAATTTGTTAATTTCACAGAAGCAGGGCCGTAGCCATGGGATACTGATTACTCCGGTGTGTGGGGTGGGGATGATGGGGTTGTCTAGGGGGGTGTTGTGGCATGCCCCCCCCCCCCACTTAAATTTAGAAATTTGACATTTCAAATGGTGCATTCTGCCGGAATATTGGTCCGGTGGCTACGGCCCTGAGAAGGTAGTACTAGGTGATAAACTACATGAAATCAGTATGCAATAATTCAGTGATAATTGAAAAGTTTTGTTAACCTTCCAAATGTTAGATCAGATAATTTCTATCTATCTACATGATATTCTGTCAACAAATATAATTCAAATTTAATTTGACACATGCAATTGTTTGCTTGCAAAGCAATTTTCAGTCCCAAAGATCACTTATTTGATATTGTGATAAAAAAAGAATAAACACCTATAGTCTTGACTGTTAATTATATGCTGATTGCTTAGCCAGATTTGAATATTGGCAGAAACTTCATACATACTCTATTTATTCTAATAAACGCCCATATTCCAATAAACACCCACCACCCCTGATTTGAAAATAAAGTCCACAATCATGTACAATCATTAAAAAACTACTCTAATAAACGCCCATCCCACCTGTAATCTCAAGGGGTATTCCAATTAACGCCCAAGGCATTTATTAGGATAAATACAGTACCTTTTATTAAAGTAAATCTATGGGAAGCCTCGTTTATGAGATAATGGGCTCCTATTGACTGCCATTAAAGCTCAGCTGTATGAATAGTGCTCCATTGAATATTATGTTCTGAGGTTTACATGAATGACTATGTGTGAGCACTGTATCGTGACACTAGAAATCCTGAGAATCTACATAATAGTTTGAAAGAAACCTTTCAGTGAACATGGTGAATAACTTTACACATAACACATAACATTTGCAAGGTTTTTTTATTCTTTATGAAGATGGAAAAACAATATTCAATGTAATTCATAATTTTCTAGTAAAATATTTTATTTGTTATTGGAACCATTGATTCATTATTATAGCCTTCACCATGTTCGCAGCTGAAGAGTCAATATGATCTCTTTTTAATGTAAGTCACATGCCTTTTGGGGTATAGAATCATGTACTGATGATTGAATGTTTAGTTTTATTTAAGAATAACATTCCACAAGACCACATGTCGACTACGTCCCATTTGTTGTTCAATCCTGAAAGGATTTGAAAATGTGTATAATGACATTATGGTTTTGTTTTAAACCCTGTGATACAATTTAAGTACATGGCTTGGAAATAATATTTTGTATATAAACTAACATACCATAGTATGAATAACATAATTTGTTGACTGATATGGAGTTAAAATAAATAATGATTTGTACATTTATAAGGTTTTACTTTGTGGGATGAGTGCTTAAATAAACAGAGAAATATTTTTGTTCTACATGGAGTTGTTTTACATTTCAAAACAAAACATCCAAATCCCTTTAACCCTTACAGCGCGGTGACCGACTTTAGTCGTCAGAATTCTCACGACTAAAGTCAACCCTCGTGCTGTAAAAGTTAACATATTTATATTGGTCGTAGACCCATAACATAGGTATTCGAATGAATCGGAAAGAGCTAACTTGGACGTTTGTGATGATTTTAAATTGAAAAACTCTTTGGTCCCCATGGTTTTTATGAAAAAATTCTGCGCTTTAAAGGGTAAAGCAAAGTAAGCTGAATATTAACCCTTGTGCTGCTGCATTGTTTGCTTCTATTTTTCATTCATTTGAAGCTAACGCAATGTCCTGCTTCAAATAAGGAAAAATATTATTTTAAAAAAAAATTGTCATATCTCAATTTTAATTATTTGAACAAATATCACAAACGGGTTTATCATATTCAACAGCGTTTTATTTGGTTTGAAACGGGGTTGAAACCGTATATATATATGGTGCTAGCAGCACAAGGGTTAACCCTTATGCTGCCGGGACTGTATACATATATATATATGCGTTTTCAATCAAATGTGGGACCAAATAAATTGAACTCAAACTACTGAAATTTTTTGTGGTAGAGGCTTAGTTAATATAAAAATAAAATTTAAAAGACGTTTATTTCTAAATAGATATAATTATTTTTCGTCATTTGAAGCTGGAAATTGCGTTAGCAATTCCAGCTTCAAATTAAACTTAATGCCGCCGACAATGGTTTTAATTATTCAAATAGTAATACTATAGGCCTATGGCGTTCAGTAATGTTATAATTTTTTTTTTTATAATTATTTAAATATATAGCTTTGTTGTATGTTAATTGAAATTTTATCTTGGATGTTGCACGTTTCATTCACATTTTCATGTTACTACTATTATTCTTAACAAGTATATATATGTGAGTAGACAAAGCCTTATAAATAAACAACCAATAAATACACATAATGCAGTCGATGACATTTTGCGAACGATTCCTTTGAAAAGGTGTGTACCTCTCATGTTGCCGGCTCGCCAAGGGTGTGCTTACACATGGCGTGACGGTGAGACAATTAGCGGCATCACTTCAACACAATAAGGGTCAAGCATGACACCTTTTGCGTCCTACAATTCAGAAAGTTAGTAGGCTTAGCTATGTGTGGGACAAAATTAATAATTGTGTCTTATGCTGATTTTAACTGGCACATTTTAGTAATAAATAAATCTGACCTAACTTTTTTTCACTTATAATATATATATATACGTTTCTGTTATAAATCATGACGCATGCAGTCTTCTCAGTAGAGTACGACACACATAATAATAATTGTCATTTATATTTATCACGAATAAAAAAAATTCAAATTATTCGTTTCCATCGACACTCTGGTATATTGTAGCGACTTACATCATGTCTGACCAAAAGTACAATTTTAAAATATATCGACCGGTTCCCGTTAAACAAAGTTAATAACATGTTACTCAATTAATAATAATGGTTTTGTAACATTTTTTGTATGTTTTCAACTGGAAAGTCAAATAAAGACAAATAAATTATTCCCTGACTGGTGAGCATGGTGAAGTCATGTCAACACCTGTGATTAGCTCCCAGGTGGCTACACAACTATGCCCACCCATCAGTTCCGTGTAAATTAAGTTTATATTTATTTAGCATTATGTACAATGGAAACAAATATAGGCCTACATATATACAAGTTGTTCAATTGATATGATTTATTGGTCCAGTAATTCATTTCTCTCACCATGGATAGATTGATAGATATTAAATGACAAAATAATTCTAGTCAGGTAATTTTAAAAATTTAGTTCAACATAAGAATTGTCGGATTTGTTAAGACTTATCAGCAGTGAAAGGGTTACAGCTCTGAGCCACCTATCCAGCTAAGTGCACGTGGGTGACACCAAGTGTGGGAAATATAAACTACGCCCATTGATAATACGTCATTGCAATGCATTGACGGACTTTAAAATGCCGAATTAGGCAAGTTAAATTAATATTTGCTTACAAAATTGTGTATATACACTCCGTAGGATGTACTAGATACGTAGACTATCAAATGTATAGTTTCTATATCGTCTACCCTGTCTTTTCTTTGGTATGCGCTGCATGGTATTCCTACCGCCTATTTATAATACATTGCCGGACTTCAAAAAGCCGAATTAGGAAGTTATAATTATTATTTTGTCACAAAATTTGGCATATACACTCCGTAGGATGTAATAAATACGATAGACTATAAAATCTATGGTTCCTATGTCGTCTACCCCGTCTTTTTGTTGGTATGCGCTGGTATGTGGTGGCATGCGTCTTTTAGTGTAACCGCGCCCGACATAGTGGTGTGAGCAGAAAGGATTCTTAGCATTGCATAATCAGATAATGGGTAGAATACAATGGATGGCCGCCATTTTTGAAAGTCAAACAATTAATTAATATTATTTTCGATAGTATTAGATCAGATTTACGGTTTTGGTGTCTATATTAGGGTTTTCAGGTAAGCCCGACACTTGGTATGGCCAGAGACCACATTAAAACATCTCATGGTAGGTAAAAGCCCAGATGCCTGTCATATTTGAAGGTCTATTATTACCATTTTCTACAGAATTGAGGCTAATTTATGATGTTGGTGTCTACACCGGTACATGTATATATAGTGATCATGCCAAAAAACACCCTCGACATTTATTAGCATCACCAAATAGTGGATACAGCATCGTCAAATATATATATTTCGATCAAAGATCTATTTTATTCGAAGTTGTCACCGCCCTTGAAAGGATAATGTGACCTTGATATTGCGCAGTAAATAAAAAATATCTCCAGCATTGTACAATATCGATAATTTAGGCCTAATGTTTAAATCAAGACGATCACTTGTATGCTTCAAAAGATAGGTGTTTAATTGATATATAAGTATATAAGATAGTCGCCGACCTTGACAAAATTAACGCGATCCTCGAAAAAAATCATCTAAAAACCGTGAAAACGTTCGAATGGTCACTGGTGAATTGTTTAGAAAATTGAGCGAAAAATAAATGAAAATCGGACAAAAATGTTATCAACGATTGTTAAAATATAAATTAGGCCTACTTGTTTTTTGTTTTATTTTTTAGCTCAACTTTAAGATCGTTTTTCTCATTTTCTACCTTTTCAGTCTAGCTTGTGTCAAACATTTTGAAGCCCAGTTTTAACCCCTCTGCCTATTGGTCCTGAAGGGGTATTGTCGTCCCCTTTGTGCGCCGCCGCACACACTCTTTTGGCTACTACACCAACATGGTGCAACAGATTGAATTCATACAAACATTCAACCCCTCCCGGCCCATTCTTTTCACCAAAGCTCAAGGTGAAAGATTAAAAAAATTTATGAATTTTTTTTTCGATAACTTGAAAAATAATTATTGAACTCTCCTATTTTTTACGGGAAGTTACACATGAGTATGGAGATGACCCGATTAAATTCTCAGCTTTCCACCGATAATCAAAATGGCGACTATTCCCCCCCCCCTCTACTTATTTTTTTTCTCAGAATTCCCTTTGAACCTACTGGTATATGTTTTCGGGGTCTGCGAGTCTATTGGCATTGTCCGTTTTCATGTGCAACCGAAAACGAGGCTATGGCGGTCATCTTGATTTTATCAATTTTAATAAATGGTTCTTGCTTTCACTGGCAAACTTATTGAGAAAGTTGTGCTAAGACGGCTCAGTAAGCACTTGTCTGATCATGGCCTTGGAGAACCGCTTCAATCAGCCTACTGACCAAAACACTCCACTGAGACGGCACTTATGAAAGTAGAGCATCACATCTCAGATCAGCTGGATAAAGGCCGGGTGTGGCACTCCATGGTTCTTCTAGATCTCAGTGCTGCATTTGATACCATCAATCCCGATGGAGTGATAAATACCCTGGAACAGCATATTGACGTGAAAAGTGTAGCACTGAGCTGGGTGAGGAACTACCTAAATTAGAGAAATCCAAGGATTATGATTGGTATGACAGTACATGTATCAAAGCCAGCTACGTTGTCAAGGGGTGTACCGCAGTGCTCTGTTTTGGGCCCTGTGTAGTTCACAACTTATACCATACCCATTGCTGCTATTTGTAAGAGACATGGCGTCAAATATCTCATATATGCAGATGACACCCAGCTCTATAGGCTTATTATATCACGTTTCATCCATCTATCCTTGGAGACCGCGAACATGCACTGGAAAAATTGAAAAAATGTATCCAATAAATTAGAGCATGGATGCTCATTCACGAACTAAAATTAAACGAGGACAAGACTGAGTTTATCATCTTCCAGTCCAAATATCATGAGAATAGATACTCTACATCTTCATTACATTTTCAGATGTGAGGAACCTTGGTGCCTATTTTGACAAGTACATGACTACGTAGCGCCATTTGTCGGAGTTGTGCAGATCGTTACATTATCATCTGTGCAAAATTGGGCAAACTCGTAAATATCTAACCAAAGATGCATGTTCTAATGCAGTTAGAACTGCAGTCCTCAGCAGACTTGATTACTCAAATGCGCTGCTTGGAGGTTTGAGAAAAATGGACTTGATTCGGCTGTAATTACATGTCCAAAATCGCGCTGCTCGTTTGGTCACTCGGACTAAGACGCAAGATCACATTACCCCTGTGCTACGTGACTTGCACTGGTTACAAGTTAGTTCAAGGATTGACTTTTAAGTTGTGCTTGTATATGTATAAGGCATTGAAGAAAGCTGCTCTCATTTATACACTGTTAGTGTTGGACGCAACGAGGTGTAGGACTTTGATTTTGCTATCAAAAGCTATCAAGGGGCCTCGGCTACGGAATAGCCTACCGATGGATTTACGCCAAGCTCCATCCGTAATGACTATCAAGAAAAGGCTGAAGACATATACTTATCAAAAGACATTATTACAGAGACTGAAAACACAAGCGCTTTGACTGGTTACAAAATCAAAAAGGCGCTATAGAAATAAACTGAATAATAATAAATATTATTATTTTCAGTTGAATGCCTGGAAACCAGGCATATCTATAGGTTTTCGGGGTTTAGTTGCGAGTCTATTGGTATTGTCTGTTTTCATGTGCGATCCAAACTGAGGCTATAGCGGCCATCTTCATTTTATCAATTTTAATAATTCGTTCTTTTTTTCAGTTAAGTGCCTTGAAACCTAGCATATAGGTTTCTGGGGTATGCGAGTCTCCCAGCAAACACGGGACGTACGTTGACCCAATGTTTGATTAATGCTGGGCCAGTGTCGCCGACGGTGGCCCAACATCAATGCAACACTGGGTGAACGTCTTGTGTTTGGTGGGCTATTGGCATCGTCCGTTTTCATGTGCGATCCAAACCGAGGCTATATAGCGGCCATCTTGATTTTATCATTATTTTCTCATTATTTGCATAACGTGTTGGAAGCAGATATGTGTCAGATTTGTGGACATTTTTAGTCACCGCATCAGCAGAGGGATGCTGCACGGTATTTTTTTATTTCTCTGAGACTTATATATAATCAACAAAAATACGCACTTTCAAAATTTTCGACTAGCTTCCGCCTGAATTCGATACGAACGGTCACATACAGCTACCGTATCTAATAAAAGTGCACAGTATTTATATTATTAAAATAATTAATAACTAGAAGGGTCTAGTTTTTTGTGAACAAAAAACTGCAGATGTCTCCCTTCCAGCAGCATAACCATGAAGGTTGATAGCTAATAGATGTAGTGTTAGATACGAAACACTTGCTAACACTCCCAGCAAACACGACGTTGACCCAATGCTGGTCCAATGCTGGCCCACAATCTGCGATGTTGGCCCAACATCAAGCTAGCACTGGTTCAACGCCTCCTGTTTGCTGGGCTGCGTTCAACCCAGTAAACACAAAACATTGTTGTTATGTGACCTTTGTGGAGTGTTTTGGAATGTTTTGAAAATCTAAGAAACTACAAGTAAGAGACCATCTGTACAAATGAACAGAATTCTTCCGCATAAAATATGTAAGTTCTTGGGTTGTAGGCCTGCCTAATCATTCCCAATTGCGAAACTACATGACTCTCAGCATTATGCTTCTTTTGACACTATTGTGACTTCTGGAGAGTGGCTGATTGAACAAATATTGATCCGGCCAGTGGCCCCGCATTAAGTATAATCATGTTGTGCCAACTCCCTTCATTATACCGAGCAAACACTAGACGTTGAAACAATATTGGGCTATTTCTGACAATGGACAATGGACCAACGTTAGTCAGCACTAAAGCTTGTTGGGTACCCGCACTCTAAGGTGCCAGTATGCCTGGTTTCCGTATTTTGTTTGTTCTTCAGACTTTTAGGCCTATTCAAATCAAAAAACAAAAGCTGCGTTAATGCTGGCCCGCCGTCTGTGAAGCTGGCCCACATTCAGCGTGGCGTCAAACACAACACGGTAACCCAATACTGGGCTAATGTTGGCTCAGCGTCGTAGACGGTGTGCCAACAATAGCCCGGCATTGGGTCAATGTCTCGTGTTTGCCCGCCTGCATGATAGATGGAGAGAACGCACAGACACAAAACTGATTTGTGACGAACAAATGAGCGGTGAGAAGTAAAGCAATATATCTCCACCTCTATAGAGGGGGGACATAATGAAAACAGTTTTGACAATGACAATCTCCACCACATTTTTTCAAAATTAAAATTTCCTTTATATTGTATAATTTTCTTAAATTTCTTAAAAATGACTTTCAGCTGAAATTCAATGCATTTAAAAAGTGTAACCACAAATCTAATCACCTGACTAATATCGACAAAAAAATGTTGACAATCAGGCTGTTGTGACTCCGGTTCGCTTGGTATTTCAGGGTGGACTATATTCACCTGACCACTCCTAAACAAATACATGTAGCTCAAGATAATAATTGCGATGTTGAGAATCTAAAGAATGTTTTTTTATCGTATAGCAATATTGTTTTGCCCAGTTTACTTATTATATGAACACATAAAGTACAACATAAAACAGAATAATTTAAAAATTGCTGACTATATAGCCATTCCAAGTCATGAAAAATAATAATAATAGTCTTTCTGGTACTTGATAAAACAGAATGATTTATAGCAAATCGCATGAAGTTATTAGTGCATGCCGTTTTATTTAGAACCATTTAATGTGTTTTTCCGATTTCATCTTGAAAAAGTGATCGAGTAGATGGAAACTCTTGAGTTTGTGAAACCTCTGATATGGAGGCCGATCAAGTGCTGGAATATCCACCTCGGTACAGCAACACCACTTTTGTGCCTGTAAGGAATGGCACATTTGTGGTATACCGCCTACTTTATTGAACCAATATTAACATTGATAAAAATTATTTTAACGCCGTCATACAAATTGTATACGAGAGCTTAACAAGGGTATATGTCTCTTTCTACCGTGCCAGATACCTATAGACTCTATCAAATTCGTGGTATACCGCCTGCTTTGATGAACCAATATTAGCATTGATAAAAACTCTTTTAACACCGTCATACACATTGTATACGAGAGCAAATTAACATAGGTATATGTCTCTTTCTACCGTGCCAGATAGCTATACCATTATTATAGACAAAATGTACGGTTTCGGGTGGGGATATATATATGCCCTGAAAATTTTCAACTCGATTAAATTCAAATGGCTGACCTGTGGTCATTGTTGACTTGAATATATCTAATATATGAAAGACCGTGCCAGATAGCTAAACCATTACTATAAAACAATATGCGATTTCAGGAGGGATATGCCCTGAGAAGTATCAATTTGACTAAATTCAAAATGGCCGACTTGCGGCCCTTATTGACTTTAATATGTATAATATCTAAAAAACCATGCCAGTTAGTTAGACCAATAACATAAAACAAAATGTGAGACTTCATGGAAGGATGCACACTGAATAATTCAACTCAAAACGGCCGACTTCCGCCCATTACTTATTTTGACATCTCTTGTTATTTCATTTATTCCTATTATCTGCCTAACATGACTAATTTGAAATAAATGGTTATGAGGTATAACGTTAGTGGAGTCAATAGAACAGGCTTCTACATATATATACAAATGTTTCATGGGGTATTTGGTTTCTGTGAACCCCCTTAGTTGCTCAAAAAAACGACCAGTTTCAACCTAGCAGATTAACATATTCATAATTTGGACTTACAGTTGTGTCTCAATCAATTACATTTGGGTTGATTATGAATTGTAGGCCTATAATAATAGACATAATAATAAAACAGGGTCAAAGACATTGGATGACAATTGGTGATCCGCATGTGTGGCGCATCGCTCCCATGGTGATCAGCTCGTCGATATCGATGTCGCAGCGAACAAGCATCAGGGCCAGTCCCGTTGTAAAGTCTGCAAATATACCCCCTCCCGATATACCTCCTTTCATACAACTAGGCTACATGTATTATGTGACGCTTCCGGAATCTACCCCTCCCTCCCATCCACGTGTGAAAGTCAGTATTGTGGGGTGCCTCCGTGACCGAGAAGTAGCGTGCTCGGCCTCAGACCTCCAGGGCTCGAATTTCGAGTCCTGTGTCTGGAGGACAGTGTCATCTGAATCATCTCACCATCCTCAGGAGGTTCTCCTGGCCCAGTTTAGCCTATATGTGCACAAAGGTGGCCTAAGGCCCGATTCATTTAATTTCCTCCCAGCATTATGCCCCCTATTTCACAACTATGTAAGCGACAATCCCAGATTTTAACCCCCGTTTCTACAACTTTATGCGACGCTCCCAGAATCTACCCCTTCTCCCGGAATCTACCCCCCTTTTCCGCAATTAGATATGCGACACCCCCACAATATCCTACTTTTTCAACAGCTATTCGACGTTCCCAGAATCCACCCCTCCATCCGATAATATACCCCTTTATATGCGACCCACCCATAATATACCCTCACTCCTAGAAAATACCCACCTTTTCCACTACTAGGTCTATATGCGACACTCCAAGAATCAATCTACCCCTCCCTCCAAGAATATACCCCCTTTTTGAACATCGATATGCAACCATTCCAGAATCTACCCCTCCCTCGCAGAAAATACCCCTCTTTTCCACAACTAGGCCTATATGCAAAGCTAACAGAATCTACCCCTCCTTCCCAGAATATACCCCCTTTTCAAAAACGATATAATATGCCACACTCCCAGAATATGCAAAAATTCCAGAATCTACCTCTCCCTCGCAGAATATACCCCACTTTTCCACAACTATATGCTAAGCTCACAGAATCTACCCCTCCTTCCCAGAACATACCCCGCTTTTCAATAACTATAGCCACAGGCCTATTCATGCTCACAATCTTTCTGGGAGGGAGGGGTGAATTCTGGCAGAGTCCCATATATAATTTTACAGGTTTAGACACAATACAATGAGTAGATCTACATTTTATTCAGCTCGTCTGTTGAGGGAGGGGCGTCCACTGTTCTGTTAAAAACTGCTGGGGGGGGGGGGAGGGGGGGCATTGTCTCAAGGTTAAAAAAATCGTGATTGACAATATTGTTGCACCATTAAAAACGTATATTATCTTACAACCAGATGCCACGAAATAGCATATAAACAAAAAATACACCCCTCCCCTCCACTCGCCGCATCGCGGCTCTTGGTGAAGCGTCGCCGTTTTGTAACCCTCCTTGTCAGAAGCTCCGCATACGACCCTGCGCACAGTTAAAATTTGGCAAGAAAATAATGTTCAATAGTCATTTTTCACTCCGAGACAGGTCGATAATGAGAAAAACACATTGTTGAAAAATAATTTATTATATTTTCACTTCTTGAACAATACAATCTTTTGAGAATGTAGCAGCTATCAAAAAGCACCAGCATGTACATATAGCTATGAAAATGGTTAAACACGATTATACAAAACATAAGAATATATACAAATGTACACCAGCCATTAGTTTTGTTTACATAATCTTATATACACAGTACATGTACTGTTTGAAATAAAAGCCAAATTGTATTGGCATACATCCAGATATATTTAATCTGTGTATACGGTTATGATACAAAGAGGGCAAAATGTTGAGTATATTTTCATTGCATGGATTAGTAGAAGCTCCACACCACATCGCACAAAACACCGATGTTCCTTAAAAATAAGGCAGTGGCTAATCGTACGTGATTTTTTAAAATAATATCTATGGGCAGCCTCATTTACGAAATGACGGACTCCCATTGACTCCCATTATAATTTTGCCGTACGTATCAATAGCCACTCGTAAAAATAATTATTGTCTATGACGCCAATAACACAGATAAACCAGTTATGTATTTTGCAGTTTTGTTTATAATAATTATGGTTGGCAGTCATTTCGTCCCCTGGAAGACAAAGTGTTGTATACATACATACAACACTTCGGCTTCTAGGGGACGGTTTTGAAACTATAGTCCATATGGTGGACAGTGTAACGCAGATCATATCTCCTTTTAATATCAGGAATGTATTTAACATTACCAATCAGATCATCCTTCACAAAATATACCTAATTTTGTCATGTGTTTCAAAAACCAACAGCATGACTGATATTGCAAACGGTGAAGACTATACGGTAATCCTCGGAAAGCCAACAGAAGAATGGTCATAGTCTATATCGTAATAATAGTGACAATAAAAATAAAACATTGATAAAAAGTAATTTAAATAAAAACAAAATTGTAAAAAGTCGGTGCGAGAAGAGAGCATGAACCATAGAAGCAGATTTAGCTATATGCTTTACCATCAAGTAGTCATCTTACAACGTTGAAATATTTCTGTATAAACCATGGAGACCAAAGTGTGTTTTTAATTTGAAATCATCATAAACATGATAAATGTCTTAGTTAGCTCTTTCCGATTTATTTGAATACACTTTCAACGCGGGGATCGTCTTTAAACGTGAGAATCTGACGTCAATAGACGTCAGATTCTGACGTCTAAGGACGGTCCCCGCGCTGAAAAGGTTAAATTAATTTAAAAACAGTTCTCCTGGTTAGCCTGGATATATAAATACACGCACCATACCCAACAAACATAGATTTGAGAGCAATATCAACCCAGCATTGTCTCCTGTCTGCTTGGTAGCTGGCTTGTAAATGGCCGTTGTGTGGTTGAAGTCTGTTTAACTCTGCATGCGCTGCCGAGTTTTTTTGTTACTTATATTTTCATTTAATGAAATTTTGCTAAGAAAATGATGAAGAAATATTTCTATTTATGAATAATACATTTCCCCAAAATGCAGTGGCAGATTTGATTAATAACCACTTCGATACTGTGGAGACATTGCAGTTAGTTTTGTAGCAATTTGCAAATCATCGTTAAATAAATACGTTTACAAAAAACTATTTCGATGAATGAAGGTAAAAATATCAATAATTAGGAGGGTGACGTACTGGGGCTCGAAATTATGCTATTTGGTTTTAATTGAAGCTGTAATAGATTCCGGTGTATATAACGTGATATTTTGCATTTTCAATCGTATTTTAAAACGAAAATAGTATTCAGATAATGGTTTTAATACCAGGAGGCCATCCCACTACAAATCTGAAAATTTAAATAATCTTAACTTTCTCTCATTTCATTAGAAAAGTTGATATGCTCTTTGAGATAATAGTGTATTTATATATCCAGGCCAGTCATAATAATAGCCATAAAAAAATCAAGATTTTCGGTGTTTTGAACCCCTGGCCAAGTAAAAACAATCTCTCCAATTGATTAAAAAAAATATTCGTCCACTAGCAGCTAGAGGGTCGCATCGGATCTCTTGTGGCTAGAGGTCGATATATAGAGCAAACACAAAGGATAAGCTCAATGCTGGCATAATGTTGGCCACCGTCTTCGACGCTGGACCAACATCAAACCAACATCGTGAACATTCGATGAAAATTTCATGCAGCGTTGACAATTTTGCTATGCTAAGCCAAAAGGCAGTTTCTGCTACATTGTAAAGTAAGCAGATACTGTACTGCCTTTTGGCTTGCACGGCAGAACTGACGCGACACATTGGTCCAATATTGGTGCAATGTTGGTCCACCTTCTACGACATTGGCCTACCATTGGCCAACATTGGATCGGTGAACACGACACATCGATCCAATGTTGGACCAATGTTGGCCCACCGTCTACGACGCTGGCCCAACATAGGTCCAGCATTGGTTCGCTGTGTCGTGTTTGCGGATGAAGGGTTCAGTTGAACCCGTACTGGCCGCGTGGAGGTCCGGACTTGACGGGATACTGTCCTTGTCCCATGCTGCTCTGGCTGGATCTCATGCTTGGATCGGGATAGCCTCCCTGTGAGGGATAGCTGCCCTGTGAGGAGTAGCCCTGCTTCGGCGGATAGCCTTGCTGTGGGGGATAGCCCTGCTGTGGGGGATAGCCCTGTTGTGGGGGATAGCCCTGTGGCGGGTAGCCGGCTCCTGGCTGACCGGTGGCAGGGGCGTACACGGGTCCGCCCCTGGGTTTTGGGCTGCGTCGCAGTGCCTCCCTCCTGTTCATCACCACCTTGTACGTGCTGAGCCCTGTCAGCACAATCCAGCAGAGGAGGCTCCCCCAGCATCCAATCTGACAGTCAAAAATATAAACACACACGTTAAAACCTGAAACCGCCGGAACCGATTATATTTACATTTTATTAGCATGTTGCATATCAGCTTTTAAACATCCTGAACATAACACGTGACATCAATCAGCAAGAATTTAAAAATAGTTGACCTCCATTTTATCAAATCTAAATTATTTTCACTCACTTGAAGTTGTGGAACGCGTCAGCGAGACACAACTTCAAGTGGGTGAAAATTCAGACATTCAGACATTCGCATTTATTGTCGACTATGCTGCTCTTTAAAGTCAAATGTCAGTATCTGATGACTTGTAAAGTAAGCAGCTGCTGCCTTTTGGATTTGCACGGCAGTACGTGTAAACAAATGTAATTTCTCAGAATCGCTAACTGATGTAGGTTATTGTAAATCAGTCATGAATGGCGGTTACAGTGTTAGCGTCGTTTCAATGCACAATGTACCTACTAACATGACTAATACACCATTGCATATTTGATATTGGGCCAGCGTCGCAGACGGTGGACCAATACCAAACATGCAATGGGTCAACGTCCCTTGTTTACAGGAAAGAATAGACATGACTTCAACTAGATTTTAGCGGAAATACGTACAAGTCGACTCATTGTTAGCAAATATGAAGCCGAGAAGAGAAAAATAATCAATTGCAGAGACTTCTGCTTCACGAGAAAACAATAATAGGGGCCTAATATTCGCTCCCATTTGAAGCTGAAAGTCACGATTCGTTAATGAAATATATCTTAGCAGGAGAGTGAAATCGTACTTTACTCTAGTGATATTTCGATTTAAAAAATAAGTTTTATATGAAACTGTGTCCACGAAATCTGTTACCCAGTTACTGCTTTTATATTGGATATAGAGTGTAAAATATGCCCAGAATTGTACCATCCTATTTAGGTCTACTTTACAGGTAAGCAGTTATTGTTTTTTTGGCTGCGCAGAGCACAGCTATAAATACTCACGGTGGCGATTAAAAGATGATCATAAAAGTCGCTCCAGTCACGGAAATGATCGTCAAAATTCTGAGCATCCCTGCACCTGTTAACAACATTTTATAATTGATTCAATGTAATATACATGATACTCAGCAAACACAAAACATTTGTATAACTTTTGTACAACATTTGTACAACAATTTGTCCAGCATTGTATAAATGCTATACAAATGTTTTGTGTTTGCTGGGTATATATGTTATCAGAGATGTTAGACAAGACGACCATCAAAAATTAAGATTGGATTAATTCATCAAAGACGAATAATCTTCTTCGCCATTAACTATGTCTACACTAAATGGTGTGTTGTGTTAACATTTATATGACTTTATACAATGTTGGACCAGCGTCGAAGACGTTGGGCCGACGTTGTATAAATGTTATACAAATGTGTTGTGTTTGCTGAGAATATTTTCATATTGCCGCTAACATATGATCCATTCAATACAGATAACAGTAAACTAAACACATAATTAGTTTAGGAAAACTTTCAGCGCCCCACCCCCTCTTTAAAATGCATGGATTACCCTCAGCTAAGGTCTTACAGCGCAGCGCCAGTCAGAGATATTTAAGAGAGCGTGGTATAATCATGATAATCAGTAGCATGAGATGACCACAAATATATTTTTGACCATCTGTGAGCGACATATCAATAGCATATATGGGTCAGGGTTCCCCACAGAAAAAAAATCATCTGGTTGTTCTCTCAAAAATATTACCGCGGCAGCTCAACCCTTACACTGCTGCATAAAATTTGCGGCATGTGTGGTTGCCCACTAAGTAATATATCTATCTAAAAGCCAATAAATTACAAAATCAGTCACTGTCAGTTAGCCATCTTTAAAACGCAAATGGAAGGAAACCACAAAACGGAACTGAAAAAAAACCCCAAAAAATTAAAAAAAAATATATATATTTTTTTTTTTTAGAATTTATCTGGTCGGGCAGCCGGTATTTCTGGCACTGTGGTGAACCCTGTGGGTGGATAATCGGTGTTCCTATTTTATAACTTGTTGACCATGTTTACGGCGGGAGGGGGGGGGGGGGGGTGTAAATCACGAAAATTGAAATGTACTGTGTACACAACATTTTTATAATCATCACAAAAAATACTTTTTGTATTTTCATAACTTACTGTGGTTTCCGTATAGTTAAAACTCATATAATAACAATTAATTAAAATGATTAAACATACATAATAATTATTTTTCAAGTTATCGAAAAAAAATTGTTCAAGAATTTTTTGGATTAAACATACATCTGTACATGGTATACATGGTATACTTACTGCATGTCTTCATGATTGTCCCTGATGCTCAGGCAGAGATCGTTGAATCCCGTTGTCAGGATACAGGCGGATACGAACACCAGAAATCCAACCAGGGAATGCGTAATGAGCAGTCCCAATAAAACTGTGAAAGTTTTCATCGTCCTGAAACATGAAGTGTCTCGTTATTAACCCTAAACTAAAGCGCTAAATTAAATAATTTTAAATTTTCAACCACTTGTAGTTGTGGCTCGCTGCCGCGACCCACAACTTCAAGTGGTTGAAAATTACTCATATTTGGTTAATTTGAGACCAAACATTTGCAAATCTTGATGTTTGAACACTCATTTCATTCCCAATAACTGTGATTTACCAGTTAATAAGACGAATTTAAAACGACTATAGTCGTGCTCAGCGGGTTAAGTAACATATATATTTTATAACATTACATATATCATAGGAAGTGTTGTATTAATGATCTAAAAACAGTAAAATTCACCTCATGATATTGTACTATACAAAAACTACACCGTAGTGTAGGGATATAATTTCACCCCAAAGTTATTCAGATCGTATGAAATGCCATTAGAACTGTCACATCAAATTTTAATTCAATCCCACAATCCAGCAATCCAACATCATGTTTCACATCATAGAAGTTGTGTCTCGCTACCGTAACCCACAAACTCCAAGTAAATTTGTTAAACTTAACATACTGAAAGATCATGTAAACAAACTC
This sequence comes from Flabesymbios commensalis, assembly GCA_964017125.1. NCBI lineage: Eukaryota > Metazoa > Annelida > Polychaeta > Terebellida > Flabelligeridae > Flabesymbios > Flabesymbios commensalis. The sequence goes on along the minus strand of OZ024906.1, from coordinate 72,863,699 downwards.
ACGGAATTGGAGTTCCCTTGACCCTCATGAGCAGGGCAAACACATGTAGAACTAGCAGACCAGCGCTTAACATTACACCGCCTACCACTTGTAGAAACATGACAAAATTACAGTTGGAGTTTGGGCCTGCCATCAGAGTTGTGTCAAACACATTGCCGTAGAGTACGCACTGGCCGTCGAAATCATTCTGTAAAAAAGCAGATGAAAGTGAATTAAATCGTCCATATTTTAATATTCTATTCATGTTATTGGCAATGCAATGCACAGAGACATGACTGATGAGACCCTCACCAACGCTTTTAAACTTACCTTTTACACAATTTCCCAATGTTGGATCAACACACGCTGTAGGTATTAAAATCCAAATAAATATTCTCAATAATTCGTAGATAATGATAACAAATTATAGTCGGCAAACTATTAAACTGGGTGCTTTAAATCCATTGTTAGTGTGACGATCATAATTGTCAGCTTCTGCGACAATCCGATGACGCCATGGCATGCAAAATTTGCTTATTTATCCATATGATACACGCATAACGTTAATAACCGCACAACCTGAAATTTTGCACAACAAGCAGAGATATGTCGACAAGGAGCTATGGAACATTTTTAATATACCTGTTTATCTTTCTGCAAGATGCAGTAGCGGATCCAGGGGGGGGGGGGGGCGGCCGCCCCCCGTAGGGCCCACTCAAAGCCATAGGAGACACTTTTTTATGGTGGGGACTTTTCGCTCTTCTCCCGCTCCGCCCACCGTGAGTACCTGCTCTGGATCCGCCACTGAGATGGTGGATTAAAGTTCCCCAAATCCATCCCAGATCGCTGTCCTATACCATGTATAACATGTATACGTTGTACGTACGTAAAGTAGGCCTATGCTCACATTGATCCGTTATTATCTGATTATAACCGTTTTGTTTAAGTAAAACGGACTGAAAATAAACTATGCTTTATTTTTTTGGAACATTATCATGATTATGGCAATGAACATGATGAACATGCATGCTCCAGCAAATATAAATCATCGTTATTTTCTGCTCAGTGGTGCTTGCTAGGCTACGTTTACGTAGAAGAAGTCTTAGACAAGAAGTAGCCAAGATAAAACGAATGTGGTGGGCCCACAAGATTCTCAAAGCAAGAACGCAGCTTACTAGCCTATCACCTATAATCAAAGACTTGGAACTAGACGATTTTAATAGCCTATATTACACGCTACGGGCCTACCAGTATACCAATTTATTTACGTCCTTGAAAGAGCGCATATGAAACCATAATAATGACGCAATTATGACGTGATTATACGCATCTCCCATGGATCCGTATAGTACGCAGGTATACGCTTCAATTGAGATATGTAGCAATCAAAAACTACGCATGCAAAATTCTCGCATACATAGGGCCCACTGCTAAAAGGCAGTGTATCTGCCTAAACTTGTAAAGTGTGTCAGAGTGAGTAAATATTGCTTTACGTCGCTTCCTACACAATCATGCCAATATCACAATAGAAGGAAGCCCAAAACCAAGATTATGCCCCATTCTTATTTCCAATGACTCAAGGGTTCTTTAGAGTGCACAGTACCATAATCATCACTGTACACTCCAGGTCTTTGAACAGCTTGGAGCAGTCGATACGAATGAGCCATCGGGACCGGCCTACTTGTAAAGTAAACATAAAGTACTGCCTTTTGGAAGCTATGTAAATAACGATGCCGACGACGCCAAACTTCAAGTATACACTTTTTAAAAATAAAAAAGCGTTCTAAAAATAAAGGGGTTGGATATTCAATTTATAGAAATACCTGACAGCTTGATCACCCCAGCCCCGTTTACCGTAAGCAGTGTCAACTTACAGCAGGTGAGTCGTTCTGGTTCACTGATCAATAATATTTATGGTACACTCCTAAGCTAGAAATTTGGGCATACAGCTTATGTTCAGCTGATCGTGACGACCCACCTACGTTTAAGTAGTCTCACTTAACATCCCAGCAAACACGAGATATTGAACCAACGTTGGGTTGTTGTTGGGCCGACGTCGTCCTCATTGGCGTAGAACTGATCGAGGGAAGGGGGTGCTATGGGTTAATATTTTGCTTTATATCGTTATTAAGAATGTCTGCGGGCTTGCCCCCACGAAAAAGTTGCAATCGAAGGGGTGGTCGAGCTCCCAGATCACCCCCTTAAGCTTACTCATTTATTACATTATTATTTTGAAACATTTTCATTCGAAATAACGGTTCAGTCTAAATTTACTGAATTATTGCAACAGTCTCGTATATCATGTATATTGTAATATCGTAGTGTATATATCTTAATGTTAACCAACAGGTCTATCACACCCAATTCTTACAATGAACTTATAGCTGCTTACATCGCCGTGAATAAATATGAGGTAATTAATGTAAAATTCAGTTTGTAAGTCTGGATATAGCATACATTTTTAAAAGTATATACCCCACACAAGAACGCATGTAATAATTAAGTATGTGGCCTTTAAATCGAGATGTCACTACTGATGGCATTTTTGTTTAAGAATGTGGACCCCCTAAACATGCTAAATGTGCCGTTATTTACAAACAAAGACTATACATACCTTTAATACTCCCATGGGTACTGCCACCAACAAGCTGAGTACAGCAGATAAACCATAAATGCATGTTTGTAAAACAAGAATCCAATCCATTTTGATAGTTTCAGTTGGACAGCTTTCTCTACGGCAAACTTTAAAATTGACTGAACAAACTGGCTATACTGATATAGCGTACTGTCAATATAGGCCACTCAATATGCTGTGACAGCACACCTGTACTGCACACCTGTACCAGGCAGCCGTACGAGCGACTGACTGTATTAATTGGAGCGCGCAGCGCGCGTCGCCACCCTGTGAACGTCGATGCACTGTTTTGACGTTAACTCAAGAGGACGCCATTTTTTTTTAATCGCCTATACTAGTCACGTTCGGAACACTGCAGAAAGAAGGATGTTTCTCTTATTTCTTCCATATATAAATTATTGTTCAGAAATATGGGGAAAAACGTACAAAACTAAGTTAAATTATATTATCTTAATCCACAAAAAAGTAATCAGAGCTATTTGTGGAATTAATGATATGCGCACTAATACCAGTCTATTATTTTATAAGTGTGGTATATTGAAGTTTGTTGATTTGATTGCTTATAAAACGCTAATTGTTATGTTTGAGGTGAAAAATAATTTATTGCCTATAGGAGTACAATCATTATTTATAATCAATTCCAATTCATACAATACAAGACAAAGTGGTAAATTTTTTCAAAAATATGTTCGCACTACCATGAAATCTATGGCAGTGAGTGTAACTGGAGTTAAACTATGGAATTCTCTCAAAACTACTATTACAACCATTAGGAAATTAGTGTATTCAAGGAAATGTGTAAATTCTATTTCTTAGGTAAATATATAAATAATACTTGATTCAATCACATATTAGGGTGATTACATTTACAAGATAAATGAGAAATTTAATACATCATACATTCATTTACTGATTTCGGGTCAATCATAGACGTATTATTACTCAATGTAAACACGGTAAATAGGAAGTGAACTTAGTATAAGTCATTGACTTCATTTCACTTCCTTTCAAATGATAATTTGTGCCAATATAATGAAAGGTGTCTTACTTTTATTTAGTTTTAATATCACTGTATAAGTTGATTTTTTTGTATTTCGTTTGAATAAACTATTTGATTTGATTTGATTTGATTTAAAAAACCCACGCCGTATCAGCGACTGACTGTACAATAGGCAGACACTTTTATTATATAATATAGGACTAACAAGAGATTGTTCGTATGAGCAATCGCTGGAATAACTTTTTACAATTCCAATCTATATATCCCAGTCAACACGATACACTGACCCAATGTTGAGATTCAATGTTGGACCATCGTCTGCGACGCTGGCCCAATATTGAGGCAATATTGGGTCGGTGTATCATGTTTACTGATATTACCTGGTAATAATTCAGCCATGGGTAGCGAAATTACGAATTTCAGAATGATCAACATAATTTATTGTAATTTACTAGGCATACCCCTTCAGGAAACACAGAACATTTATATAACATTTATACAACGTCCGCTCGACGTTGGTCCAACATTGTATAAATGTTATATAAATGTTTTGATGTTTGCTGGATTACTGTGAATGGTGATGATTGATAACAAGGGATAACGAATTGGATGAAATCGCGAATCATGTAATTATGTAGGCCTAAGATACCATAGCTACAGGCATTGCTTTCATGCTGCCTCGACATATAGTAGACGGGAGACCAACATTTACTTGGTGCAACGTTTTGCATTGTGCTTACTGGATTTGTATACGATTTCTCTATGTAGGGTGGGGGCGGGGGGTTGTATTGTTGTAAATTCCAGGATCGATATTCAAGAAAATAAACCAATCGAAATAATGATTATGAAGTTCCGATATAATCCTACTGCTCAGGCATTTAAAGTCCGATAGTGAGAAAAAAATGTTTTTTTTTATATGGGCGCTATACCCCCCTTGACCCTTAGTATTGTTTTTATTATACTGGGGGACCGGAGGGGGGTGTTCACGACACAAATTAAATCCATTTTTTCTCACTATGAAACTTAAAATGCCTGTGCCTTTATGTGAACCGAATGTACATGTTGAAAACTTCTATTTAGGCTACATGTTACCATGGAATCAGTCGCTAATAAGACGATAGAAAATGTATGGCGTCTACTTTTTAAGTTTACAAACTGTTAGAGCTGTATGTTTATTATTAGAAAAATTGAGTTAAAATGAATATTTTTTTCATTCTCAAATTTTAATCCAATTGTGTGTTCTGTTCAATAAGTTTACAAATTGCCTTTTTGAACTTCAAAGGCCATTTTCTCAAAATGACGCAATTTCATACTTCATATTTTCATAAGTTGGTGGAGTCATATTTTTCTGCATAGTTCTGTGATACACAATTTTAAAGGTAATTTTGTGTAAATTCAGGATCTGTTAATCTCCAATATTTAAATATGCGAATTACGACTCGTTTTTCCCGATCGGGTCACATATAGGCCCTATGGAGAAGAAAAAATATAGTAGGCCTACTCCTATATGCACGGATGAAGGGGGGAGGGGGGGGGGGGGTAATGAGATGGTCGATCCGCTCCCCATATCTTGGCCAAATCCTTTTAATAAACACCTAAATTGGCCTAAATATCACAGCAAATCTTTAGATTATCTCTCGGTTCATAGTTATCGCAAATTGAAACTATAAATTTACATAATAACACGTCTATCATAGACTATAATAGGCCTATATCATGCGTAGGCTACGCTCATTGCTTTTTTCCAAACACCTCACTTTCTAAGGCTAATCATAGAGCCTATGATTAGCCTATGCCTATAAGCCTACTGCGACCCTTGGGCCCCCACGGAAAGCCGCTTCAAAAATCTTTTCAGGTTCTTCTCTTCCACTTAAAAGCAGAATGCATTGACATCAATCGTTTTAATGATCCAGAGGATATTTCAAAATAAACATCACCTATTGCAGACTGTTTTTATATAGTCTAGTTCACTGGTATGATCAACGTTGGGCCGACAGCAACAACTTGTGGCCCAAAGCTGTGCTAGCATTCAAACATTCTTTATGTAGGCTATGTTTGGGGTTTTTCTGTAATCTTATAAATATTGTTAAAATATGCTTTTAAAAATCTACAAATTTTGAAAAAAAATGAAATAATGCAGGATAGACAGAATAGGCCTACACTACTTCATCATGTTCATAACAATATTTAAAACCAAAATAATTTATGACAAATTGTTAACATAGCCCCTGTAAGCAGTTCCTTTTTAAATCTGAAATTAATAATAATAGTTTTATTGACTTTCAACAAAATTTCAAGCCGACATATAAATAAAAAATACATTATAATACATTATAAGTAATATCGATATATTCAGTAGTAATTTCGATATATTCAGTTGTAAATTCAGTGATATGTTTCAATATATATTAGGGGGGGGGGGGGCTATGTACCGTAGCTGTATCATAAAAAAAGATAAATAATACAAGTAATTATATGTCCTTTAACAGTGACAATATAACTTATACATGTCTTGTAAATTTTTAGTTTTACTGAAGTAAACAAATTTAGCCAAGGCTGAAATAATACGCCACTTTTGCCTTCACATTATAATTAAGAATTTAGATGACATGCCAATTTCCAAATCCATGAATAAAATTACAAACAATTGAAATTGAAGCTGAAATTAAAGTTGAAATTAATGAAATTAAAAAAATATAGTATAATACATTATAGGTACCTGGTGGGCCTAACTGCAGTGAATATAAATATATCTTAATATATATTATGTAATTGTATCATAAATAATAGCCCTACATGAATAATTATGTTCTTCAACAATGACAATATATGTTTTTACATGTTTTGTACGTTTTTACGAAAGCATCAACATTTGGCTGAGGCTGAAATAATATAGGAGCCTAGGCTACTTGAATTGACATAATCAGTTAATACGTTTAAATAAAAAGACAAATTTTAAATCCATAAATAAAATTACATTCAACTGAAGATAAAGTATGTCTCATTATTTCATGTTTCTCGAATGTTGAAAATAAATAGCCCTAATCTTTATCCAAATTATCCTAACATTGATTCAATCACGTGATTTGAGTTTATAATTAATTTAATTACAGAGTCTATTCAATTAATTTGATTGACATGATTTAATATCCAATGACACGCTGGGACATCTGGTGAGTGTTCTAGATGAGCATGGTTAGTCACGCCCAGTCTCGCTCTACACGACGAGACTTGTCCGTGTGTTGTCAGGTAGGAAAAATGGTGGGTGTGGGTGAGTCAGACAGCAAAACAACGATGAATTCCAACGGGAAAACACGCTTAAAATCCAACGGAATATCAAATGGTCATTCGAAAAAGAATGGAAATTCTACTGTGAGTGTTTGTGTCGTTGTAATTTACTATATATTGTGTTGGTTGATATTTATTTTATGTCAACAATCTGACGTTTCAGAAATTCAGGAACGGTTCACTCCGGCCGGCCGTTTCTTTCACACATTCATCGGAATCATCCTGGACCTGTTCATGTTCAACCAAAAATGACTCCCATTATAACTTTCCCGTATGAATAGCCACTCCGTTTAAAACCGTTTTTTATAAAAGATCATTTTCCGGTTTTGCAAATAGGCCTAGACTAGGCCTAAGTCATGGAAAAAGAAGCAGGTAGAGTCTACAGGTTTGACTTGTCTTTGAGGGAAATGTATTGAAGTTTTTTAGGCCTAGGTCTACAAAAAAATATATTAAAATATAATATATATTATAATATCTATAATATATTATTATTATAGGCTACAAATTTATTTTCTCTTGAAATTTTCGTGGTAGGCCTACTTGTAAGACTGTAGACTAACGCTTGTCATATTTCATGACAATCGGATAAAAAATGCGAGAGCAATGAGCGAAAAACATGCATCACAAAAGTGACAGATTTAAAGTGACTTTTACTATAATGCAATGCAATGGGTTTATAGACTGCAACATTTTTGTTTATTTACTACATGGTCGAACCTCTCAAACACTTAGCACAACATCGCAAATCTTTGAGGCTAGTTCCATGAATGGAAAATAGTGTGTGTAAAATTTCATTAAAATTGGTTGAGAATTGACTGAGAAAACGGCGAAATTCATTCACCACGGTTAATAATCTTAATGTGAATCCGACTATAAGGTTAAAGTTAAAATACAGCCTAAATTTAAGACAATATTGCATTAAATATTAAAAATAGATATTAAAATTGAGTGAGGGCGCCCTGATTTCTGTGGATGTAAAACACAAGATATTTTTTGCTTTAAATTTTCACTAGTTTTGTTTTTTTATTATAGGCTAGCTAGACTATAATGGTAAATGGAATAGGTTAATTGAGTCATTTGGACTTTTTGGTGTTTAGAGCGGGTTCGATTATCTTCGAACGGGGGGAGAGGGGTATTTTCGAACATTGCTAATAGTAATACATTTTATCCCGTTGCTGGCTAGACATGAATAAATTGTGTCAGATCTATGCAGATGCCTGTTGTGCGTGACTGTTCTGTTACGCACCGTTATTATGGACCAATTTCATATCCAGTAATTTTGCTATTTTAAAAAATTGTTGTAAAGTAGACATTTCTTTAAAAAATAAGGTGTTTACAAGGAAGGTAATGGTATGTTTATGATATGTATTATCAATCGTGGAATTATTGTTTATATGGGCAACTGTACCTTGATAAAATCATCAAAAAACAATTTTTGGTCATGATAGCCTAATCATTTGGGACGTGTTCGGAAATAGACCCATCAATTAATTTGGTTTTGTCTAATCATGCTAATTACGAACACTAGGCCCATACACCACAGTTTCACAGTGAATGCGTCATTGTGAAAGGAAATACACTAATTGGAGCGATGTGTAGGCCTACAAGCGATTGTGACGTCACTGTGTGGGTTTGAAAAGAAATATGAGGAAACAATGAAAAAAAATTCAGATTTCAACAGATTCGGGTAATCTCGAACAGTGGCATTTCCAAATATTTTTCTTTGTGGACGAATTACATTGGGCATTGATTCTATTTGTATCATATTTGAGAATACTGCGCATCTTCATGCTTTAAACTGGTTATTTTCTCTTTAGATTAAAATATGGGTGGGTGTTCGATTATACCCTACTTGGTGTTCGACATTACCCCCTCTATTTCGAGTATACCTGTCGTTACCTTGGGTACTACAACTTCCAAGGATTCCTGGAGGATTCTGGATATTGGGGTGGAATTGAGAGTGATTGGGGGGAGGACCTGTTGTGCGACAGTGATCACTCTGGCCCCCCATAAAAGTGTGGCACACTCAGTCAAAATGTTATGTGCCTTTTTGGACATTGATGTGCCCGTGCAGTTTTCGTAGTCGGTACAGAGTTGGTGTTTTTAAATACAAATTGCTTTAGACTATGTCATTCTGCAATTAGTAATGTGGGGGAAGGGGATTTCACCCTTTTGTTTATCATCAATTATGGTGTACCGGTACACTGTAAGTTACCTAACGATTCTTTTTAACTTTGAACTCCAGAATCAGAGATGAACAATGACTCACTGACACACTGTGATTGATGATTTTGTGGGGTAGGGGGTGGGGTAAATTCTTAATTATCTATCCTGGTTGTCAAGACCAATAATTTATTTAGCATAGTCTGCTTTAGATTTAGCATTCAAGCTCATATGCCTACTACAATATGTCTATATAGCCTAAGACTATTATCAAATCCCAATTGTCAAGATAATGAATTTGTGGGGGAGTAGTAGTAAATCATTGCTTTACAACGCTTTTCGGCACAAATGGTCTTTTAACTGTTTAAGATAACTTGTGTAACAAACGTGGGAAAAGGTTTACAATAAGCATGAAACCCGTTACCATGGTTACCGATGCGAAAATAACGTTGCAAGCATGTAGGAAGTGTAACTGTTAGCAGGGTGGTTAGTGAAAAATAATCTTTTGGTCTTGGAAATTTTGAGCACCTTAGTCATGCTAATGCCAGAGTGGGTCGTTCCCTTTCATTATGTAAAATGAATAGTTCATAGCACATTCAAGGTATTTAAAAACCTGGTATCCCTCAAATGTTTTTGTTAAACCAGATTTTCATGACAAGTATTAAACCCCGCACTAGTAACACCAGCCCTTAGGCTGAATCCAATGCTGGTCACACAGACTCACACAAGAGTGTCATTTTAATTACAAAAATATTAATATGGATTCTGATTGTTTCCTGTCGGAGTTGGTACAGAATCACAGACAGTAGCCCTGGGCTTTTGTCCCGGGCATCTGGTGTAAGGGCTTCTAAAGCCCTAGCTGCCCTCATCGAAACAGTGTTGCTTTCAAGACTGCCTGTTGCCATCAGAACATCAGATTTGTTGTTGTTTTCAGGGCTAACTAACACATTTTTAATTAATGTAAATTTAGTATTGAATTGCCTCATGAATTCCATATCAATTTATTAATAATCAAAAAAACTAGTTTTGAAATTTTGAACTAAATATTCTAAAATGTTACAATAAAACAATTTCTGTAGCGGAAATCCGGGGTAATATTTTGGTAGACCAGGGGTATAATTAAACGTTGGGGGCTTTCCAATCCACAGCCTGACTGGCAAGTCAAGGAAACTGCTATTTCTGAGTAAAAAATGGCCTTTGTCCTAGGATTGCCTTAAATTTGCCAGTTTATCTGAATGGTTTAAAAATAACCAATTTTGCCATTCCTGCACATTTTTTGGCAGTACCGGACCGGAGGAATGGCCGCTTATTTCGAGCCCTGTGGACCATTGGTAGAGTAGACCATCGGACTACCATGACTACCAAGGCCTGAGGTTTTGGTAGCCCCTGAAATTATTTGGTAGACACTGGCTACCACTAATTTTGAGCCCTGCTATTCCCAATTCAATACCAACGAAACAATGTGCTTAAGCAACAATAAATATATGTGATAGGCCATGTACGTATGATTATCTTCATGCATGCAGTTGATCTTGTTGACAATGTTTTATTTCTGTTTATTTGTATCATACAAATTTATAACTCTCTAACCCTGCACAGGGGTACTCGGTGTTTATTTCTGACCGGGTCGCAGGATTAGCGCATAATTTGTTGATCTATCAGGCACAGTTTCATTCGCAAATAGTAGTGGGCCACTGCAATGAACTCTACATGTACTTTAGTATACGTGTACAGAGTTAGAGAATTTTACATAAAATTTGTAAATAATTCTTTTACATTGATTGTCAAAAAAATCAAATTTTGAAGCGGTCTAACAGGGTTTATGTGTAACTGTTTGAAATAAAAATGAAGTAATTAAAATGTTGTTGGATACTGTGACATTTCAAGACACAATTAGAGAAAACATATACTGTGTCCACGCATTGCAATTTTTTATTTATATTCATTCTTTCCTGTTGGTAGATAGTTGCTGGGTAGGCTACTGTCACTTGTCATGCTTAAACATGTTAAATGTGGAACAAAGATTGTATGGTACCCCATTACATAATTATCTGTTCATGGGACCATAAAAAGTTAATTAGGCCTACAGACAAGTATGTCAAGTGCAAAATGAATATAAATAACATGATATAGCATGTATAGGGAAATATCATCATATTGAGAGTTCTGAATGACTGCGTAGCATGCAATGTTCAGTAACACACAATGTATACATGTAGATAATAACAGGTTTGGCTGTCCTTGGATACAAAGGTAAACCTGCACTGAAAGACCTTAGCTGTGTTGTGACGCTAATCCAGAAATCAATAATCTATCTGTATATCTGTATGTAAGCCTAGATGTATCATGTCTATACAATCTTACTTTACGTTGTCTTGACTGATCTTATGCTGCTGTGCAAAGCCAAAAACCATTATCTGCTTACTTAGAAAGTAAACAGATACTGCCTTTTGGTTTTGCACAGCAATAATAAGAGGGCACAAATTTGATCTTTATTATCATGTCTAATTCTGTCGCACTTTTTCGTTTAATTTTTTTCAATGCATCAATTTTTTGGGCTGATAATTTAACAAAGGGCCCATGTTTTCTCGTTTTCCTACAATAAAACAAAATGAATGGTGTATGCACTCAGTAGATTGTTTGTAGAAAAAAAGCATAACACACTGTAATTATTTTACAATTTTTTGGTGAATTAACTCCCCACACTGAGAGAATAAAAGATGTAAGATGGCCATAGACTCATAACATAGACCTGTATTTAAATGAAGCAGAAAGAGCTAAATAAGACTTTTTCAAATCGGTCTGCATGGTCTGTATACAAAAATGTTTAAGGGTTAAAGGGTTGAACTTACCAGGGCTGAAAATTAGATTTTTTTTCTTAACCCTTTCAATCCTGAATTTACAATACTCATCTTCATCCACTACAAGCCGCGAATTGCTGCTGCAATTCTCGACTTGTAGTGGATGAAGATGACTTGATATGGTTTTAAAATTTAAAAAAATCACCACGTATTGGTAAACCAGTTTTATGGAAATTTTCGTTCTAAAACCCTTAGTTGTAGGAAAATTAAGTCTATTTTCAGCGATGTAAAATGATGCTTTAATGCATCGTGAGGCCTTAAAGGGTTAAAGCATGGTAGGCCTACACGTAACAAAATATTTCCATCTGCCAGCAAATAAATTCACCTGCCCATAATTTTATTACTAGGCCTTTGAGGCTTTTTTCACCAATAACACTGTACATAATAGAATGTTACAGGTTACAGGTTATATTTAACGGCCCGAAATTAAAATCACCAGATGGCGAACCTGTGCTAATTTCCACCCTTGAACAACTGTTCAAAGCTTGTTATTAACATGATTAAGGTTAAGTACTATGTTGTATGTTTTAATTTAAGATGTTGTTCTGATAAAATTTGATTTCTTTGTTGTTAACAGAAAAGCACGAAAAAAGGACCCTCAACAACATTTGAGTCATTTGAAGAAACTCCCATGTATGTAGCTATACTCACTTATATGGGATATGCTATCATCATTGTGTTTGGTCATCTAAGAGATCTGCTGCGAAAATGGAAAATAGACAAGCGTGTTGGAGCTTTAGAGCCACATAAAGAGGTATGAAATTTTCATTTATAACATACCGGAACCTGATCCTTGTACATAATAATTAACCATGTTAACCTTTTTCATGCTCAGGTAATTAATTTAAATTTTCAGCCACTTGAAGTTGTGGCTCGCTACCGCGACCCACAACTTCAAGTGGCTGAAAATTACTCATATTTGTTCAATTTGGACACAAATATTTGCAGATCCTGCAGTTTAGACACATATTTCATTCCCGATTTAGTGATTTGGTCTACTAATAAAGCAGAATATAGTCGCGATCAGCAGGATAAGGTTTTATTACTGTAACCATGGTAACTGTTTTGACACCAAGTAATGAGACCTGCAACACTGCCCACCCACTGTATTCTAATTAATGCCCAGGGCATTTAGTAGAAAAAATACAGTGTATATTTGCATGACAATTTACTGTTTCTGGCTTAGAAATTATGCATTTTGATACACATCTGGTTACTTAACGCTTTATTTTTTTAGTAATATTAATTTATTTGCTTCTATGTTTAGGGATGGGTTCCTCTTTATGCCAGCTTTGAGAGCTTCTACACAAGAAATATTTACCGCAGAATCAGAGACTGTTGGAACCGTCCCATATGTGGTGTACCAGGTGCGCAAGTCGACATGATGGGTCGAGTTACAGAAGACTATGGATGGACATTTAAGTAAGCTAACATCACCTGAACATTGGTTCAGGGTGTGATGCAAAGTTAACAGGCCCACGCAAAAACTAGATGTCAAATTTTTTGAAATTTTAAAATCACATTCCTAACAACATCGGGATGTGCAATTTTGAAGGATTCCACCAAAATTCAAAATGGATCAATTTCAAAATTTTTTGTGGGCAAAAAAACTTGAAGAGATTATTTAAATTTTACTATCACATTCTCCATGTTGTTTAGATGTGCAGGTTTTTTTTTAAGGTTTTACTGACATTCAAAATGGCCTCCACGGATCAGCTTCATAATTTTTTGTGGACGTAAAAACTCCAAACCTAATTTATGGTGGGTTAAGCTATAGGACTTCAGGTCTCTTGTTTTCTAATGTGGCTGAGATATTCTTCCATAATATTATATTTTTGTTGCACTGTCCCATAAAGGTGCATTTTGCAGTTCTCTAGATATTTCTCCATCTGATTAACGACCCATTAAATCTGCATATTATGTAGGTCTAGTTCATTTATTGCACAGTCATTTATGACCCAATGTTGTTTTAATGTTGGCCCTCGTCTGCGACGTTGGACCAAAATTAATGCAAAATTGGCTGAGTGCATGCTGGGTAGTACTAAATCGACTGGTTTTCAGGTTGACTGGTGAGAGGATGCCATGTCTCAATATGGGTTCCTACAATTACCTGGGCTTCGCCGAGAGCAAAGGTCCATGTGCCGAGGCAGCTAAGGCGGCCACTTACAAACATGGCAATGCTTGTTGTAGCAGTCGTCATGAAATTGGTGAGATCATTCAGAAGAAAATTATGTCGTCCCTTTGGATATGAAAGGGTGTAACTGCCACTTTGTAAAGTGGCAGATACTTGTAAAGTGGCAGATACACCCTTATATATCCAAGGGGACGATGTGGTTTGAAAGTAGTGCTAAGCCTAAGACTATTTTAATTTTATCATGTAATTCATTTTGTTTACAAAAATCACTTTCAAATAAATTGTAACATGGGAAAGCAAGCAACAGTATTTTTCTGTAATTTTTTTTGTAATTAACCCTTGAAGTGCCAATCTGAATCAAGACTATAGTTGTTTTTAGCCTTTATATTTGTCCTTTAGGAGATAAATCAGTATACGATGTACAACAAAGGCATATATTTTAATATAAACTGTAGGCCCTACAGATATAAGTCATTTTTACCCACTTAAACACAACCTAGAGTCGGTAAAAATTGAAATTTTACAATGTAGCACTTTAAGGGTTAACATTTGTTTTGAACATTGATTTATGCAGGTAACACAGCCCTGCATCATGAGCTTGAAGAATTGATAGCAGAGTTTCTAGGTGTTGAAGCTGCTGTCACATTTGGCATGGGCTTTGCCACAAATTCCATGAATATGCCTGCCTTAGTCAGTAAGGTATGCACCTGTAAACATATTTACTTAAAATTGTGGTATGACTGACGCATGTAATAAATATAATTTATCATCATGCTTCATATGTTGAGGACTACATGTCTCTATCTAAGAAACCATCTGAATAAAATAATAATCAATTGAGTCAGTGTTTGTGATTATGAATAACTACTGAAAAAATAGCTAATTTGTGATGCAATTTTTTCAGGGGTGTCTTATTTTAAGTGATGAACTGAATCATGCTTCACTTGTGCTAGGTTCTCGTCTCTCAAGAGCTACAATACGTATATTCAAGCACAATGGTTGGTCAAATGAAGTTTTTTATAATTATGCTGATATATTTTTTTTTTTTTATACCATTAATATCTTGCAATCAAATCAGGCATTTGAGTATGCAGAAAGGCAGTACAGTATGTAAATTAGGATGATTCTTGCTTTAAATACTATAAATATTTAACAATTAGAAAATGTATGCTCTGAATGGCCTTCTCAACCAGAATCATTTTTTGCACAAGTGCTAATAACTTTAACCCTTGAAGCGCTGAATTCTTTTTGTAAAATCCTTGGAGAGTAAAGGGTTTTTTCATTTCATAAATGTCTTGGTCAGCTCTTTCTGATTTATTTGAATACCTATGTTATGGGTCTATGCCCAATAGAAATAATTTCACTAATAATGCAGTGCGGGGGTCGACTTTAGACGTCAGAATCTGACGTCTACAGACGTCAGATTCTGATGACTAAAGTCGATCCCCGCACTGTGAGGGTTAACCCTTGTGCTGCTGAATTATTTGCCTCTTTTTTCATTTATTCGAAATTTATGAAAAATAGACATATTGAATGTGGAATTATTGAATTAGCTGAACACCTATCAAAAATTTATTTATCAAATTTAGTGATATTTCCATTGATCTAAAACATGTTATTTATAAGGTTCCAGCAGCACAAGGGTTAAAATAATATCAGGACATATTGAACTAACAGTCTACAGTTCCTTTGTGATCCTATAGTGTTCCCACCTATATTTTGTCCATCCCTTCTGTAGATTGTAAAGACCTGGAGAAGAAGCTAATAGAGGCTGTTGTCTACGGGCAGCCTCGAACCCACCGTCCTTGGAAGAAAATACTTATTGTTGTCGAAGGCGTCTACAGGTGAACAGACTTTTTCATTTTCACAATAATTACCACCTTCCGTAAAATAAATTGTGTAGACAGGTGCTCGAGTTATAGAAATAATCTTGTAAAACTAGATTTTACTGTAAGTATGGCACAGATTCAGTGGATTCGAAAGTAAAAAAAAAAAAATAGATTTTGTAAAATCACAATTAATTGAACACATATTTCTTAGAATATGTAAATATTGATTGTTAATAATGACATTATGAAGTTTTTTGTTTTTGTTGAAAGTATGGAAGGATCCATTGTTGACTTGCCAGCACTGATTGCACTTAAAAAGAAATACAAGGCTTATCTATATCTTGATGAAGCGCACAGCATTGGAGCCCTTGGTCCTAATGGCCGAGGAGTGGTAGATTATTGGGGGTGTGATCCTCGGGAGGTAGACGTGCTTATGGGTACATTCACGAAGAGCTTTGGAGCTGCTGGTGGCTATATGGCTGGCAGCCGAGTAAGTACTCTGTAACTCATTGTAATTTTATTGAACAGCCTTTATACCTAGGGTACGTAATTAAACATCCCCCGCCTATAGCGTGGACTGCTGAATTACTTATCTTGAGTATAAATTTAATTGCGGTTCGCCGCATCCATCTCATCGCAGTTAATTGTTTTCTAAATGACAACAAACTAGTCATACTTGTTTAATAATATTTAATTAACTCAAGAACAATGCAAAATAAATGGATCACGAATAAAAAATAAAATGTATGTTCTAGCACAATGAAGATAATCTTTGAGAAAAATTCTAAAAATGTGATACTAAATGACGGACTGACTGGTTTTACTGATTATCATCATTATTTGTAGCATTTGTGTGTTCAGTTCAGATGGAAAATGTATACACTTTTTGCACGGGTTTGCGCGTGAACATTAGTCTGAGCAAAACAGTTCAGCTTTGGTCACTGTGTGGCGTGTTGTTATTAAAAAGAGTGTAATATTAGTCTGAACGAAACAGTTCAGCTTTGGTCACTGTGTGGCGTGTTGTTATTGAGAAGGGTGTATTGAATCAGTTCTTAACCTTTTACCGCTAATCTTGACTACGGTCGTTTTTAATCCTTTTTTATCAGTCACTTTTTATTGGTAGCAAAATGTGTATTTAAACATCAAGATTTGCAAAAGTGTTGTCTGAAATTAAACAAATGTGAGTAATTTTCACCCACTTGTTGTGTGTCACTGTAGCTAGACACAACTTTAAGTTGGTGAAAATTTAAGATAACTGCAAAGGGTAAAGGGTTAACCCTTTAAGCGCCAAATTATTAAATTGGAATTTCCACCCACGTGAAGTTGTGTCTCGCTGACGCAATCCACAACTTCACATGAGTGAAAAATTTTCAGATCTGACAAAATGGAGGTCAACTACAGGGCTCGAAATTGGACTAAATTTCCACTTGTCCAGTCGGACAACTGGCTTTAACATCAACTAGTCCTTCCCATAAATATCACTTGTCCTTCCTAATAATATTCAAGCAGGGGCATTCGTCTGGTAGGACAAGCTCAGTGAAACTGAACTTGTCCTTCCCATATTGTTGGTCGTCTCAGACGATCGGACGGGGACAATTTCGATCCCTGAACTATTTTTACATTCTTGCTGATTGAAGTCACCTTTTATACTTAACATGTTTCAAAACTGATATTGAATGTGCTACTAAAAAATTAAGAAAAAAACGAATATATTTGGTTCTGGCATTTTAAGGGTTTACTCTTAGAACACTGACCTATTCAATTTAATTTTTCAGTCACTTGAAATTGTGTCTCGCTACCGTGATACACAACTTCAAGTGACTGAAAAATGACTGAAATTTAGGTCCCAACATATATCCGTGTTTCAAAATTGAAAGCATATTTTACTTTGAACAGCTGGTTATACAAGTTCCAATAAAAACGCAGAATGTCTAATATAGTCGATATTAGTGTTTTAAGGGTTAATATATTTGCTTTTGTTTGTAGAGATTAGTGAATCACCTTGCTGCTAATTCACACAGCTGTTGTTACGCCACCAGCATGGCAGCCCCCGTTATACAGCAAGTCATCTCCTCCACCAAAATCCTCATGGGAAAAGATGGCTCAAATGAAGGTAACAACTGGTGTAAACCATGGAGACCAGTGTTTTTTTTAATTTGAAGGTATCCTTCATAAATGTCTTAGCTTTTTCTGCTTCATTTGAATACCTATGTTATGAGTCTACGGCCATTATAAGTATTTTAATTATTTCAGTGCAGAGTTCAGGGACGTCTAAAGACGGTCCTGTCCCTGCACTGAAAGGGTTGACTATTCAATGGTTAGCAGAAATATAATATATGAGTGACGCAGAAATAGCTAATAGTATAAAATATATAAAATAATATTTTAATAGTAGTGATAATAAATATTTCTCTTTTTGATGTATATTTCATGATTTATTATACGCAATATTGATACAAAGACTAGTTAGGATTAGACAACTGACCATCTTTTTTCACAATCTTCTTTGTGAGATTGTGATATTTGGGAAATTATTGCCTGTCATTTTGATATTATTCTCATTCAAATAATGGGTGCATGTGTCGCTGGCTAAGATCATGCATTGATGTCGCCATAATCCACTTTTCAGGTACAAAAAGGATAGGCCAGCTAGCGTGGAACACTCGCTATTTCCGTCGTCGCCTTCATGAGCAGGGTTTAATTGTAATTGGAAACATGGATTCTCCAGTCGTTCCAGTACTCCTCTTTTGCCCAGGAAAGATCGGGTTGGTGTTTTACTTTTTGAAAACAATTTAATTTGAGTAATAATATGTTAAATATATATATATACAGATGTGCACACTTTATATTTTGTTTTATATATAAACATGATCTCGTGTTGTCTCAGTCTTGAGGTAGTACATAACCATAAAAATACATTTGCGTAAATAACATGTGTTTGTCTGTATCATAGTGTATGCTTGTATCATGTGTAGAATATATTAGAAACTTGACATTTGTTCTCAGTCACTAGTAATAGATTGGTGTGACGTAACTAACCAATTTTTCGGTTGCAGGGCTTTCAGCCGTGAGTGCTTAAAAAGAGGTATAGCTGTGGTATGTGTGGGTTTTCCAGCCACTCCCATCATCGAATCCAGAGCTCGTTTCTGTCTCTCAGCGGCCCACACTAAAGAAATGCTGGATAAGGTAATATAATAAAACAATGCTGGGTTGATGTTGGGCCAGCGCCTTAAACTGTAGTCCAACATCAATCCAACAATGTATCGTGTTTGCTGAGTGTTAACAGTTTGAGTGCTAATCACACGTACAGCTGTTTTCAGACTTTTTGTTTGTCCTGGAAACAAGAAAAATTGATACATTGCTACATCTGCAATCATATTGTTGCCTTGGGATAAGAGGGTCGTTTCTGCCACTTTTAAAAGTCGTGGATACGACCCTCTATTCCCAAGGAGATTATATGGTTTGAATCAAAAGTGCATAGTCAAGTAATTTTACCCACTTCAGGTTGTGGGTCGCAAGTGTATACAAATCTAAATTATTTAACTTACTGCTTAATTCTTGTCCTCCTGTATTGTTTGCTAGTATTTTTCATTCATTTGAAGCTGGAATTGCTAACGCAATTTCCAGCTTTAAATGATGAAAAATATTTATATTTATGAAACTTAGACATATATCCAACATTAAAGTATTGAATTGACTAAAAATATACCAAAAATTATTCTATCAAATTTAGTCATATTTCCATTGATCTAAAACATGCATGAAACCGTATTTATATACAGACCTAGCAGCACAAGGGTTACCATGTTTAAGGGTTAAATTATCACCCTTCAACTTTAAGTGGTGTCTTTTTGTTGTCATTCCAGGAGTGTATTTTGTATTTATTTATATACACAAGATTTGCAAACAAGAATATTAGAAATTAATGGTTTTATTCATTTTAATTTTTGAAAGTGAATGATAGTGAAGTAAAATGACCATGGCTTCACTATTACATGTATATATATCATGTAATACATGGAGCACCCAGGATAACAAATCTGAATAAAAGTTTGAGATATTGAAAAATGTAGAAGAATAAATCTTAAGATTGTTTTTTATAATGTGAATGTTCCATTGTTTTTGTACAGTTTTTAGAGACAGTTGATGAGGTATCTGACATATTGTCATTAAGATATTCTCGAAAAACACCACCAGATTTCACAGAAAATGATCCTGATTTCAGAGAAAGGTATGTTTAAAACCTGTAAACCCTCGCGATTCATCAAAGCATCATTTTGCATCTCTGAAAAATGACTTCTTCATCCACTACAATTCGTGGCTTGTAGTGGATGAAGATGACGCTGATAAATACAGGCTTGAAAGGGTTTAGTGGCTGCATAGTAATTATATATAGCCCGGGGACCGTCTGTCATACAGTACTGTTCATTTGAAACTTACGTGGTGAATATTCGCCACGAATTCACACGAATTTAATTCGCCGAATTCGCGATGAATGATATTCGCCGATAACACAAATGATTGGGCGAACATTCGCCATGGATTCTCCGCGAATTCACTGATCGGTATTCGCCAGCGATAGAGATAGGTCGGCGAATTCGCGGTAGGGAATTCGTCGTGGGGAAGTCGGCGAATTCGCGGTGTGGAAGTCGGCGGATTCGAGCAGACGACTAGATGTAAACACTCAGTGCGCGAAATACGCATTCCGGCCCTTTATCTAGGGTATTAATTGATCATTTTTCGGACGACAAACGAAAAAAAAATGACAGTCACAATATGACAACAGGCCATCATGACATCTTGATAACGGCACAAGCCTCTGTGACCCTCTGTGTCTGTTTTAAGTTGACAATTCGCCTCCTTGCATACATAGATACATGTAGCAGCATTTTGATGTTGCATTCCCAGATTCTCCAGGATGAATCAGATGAATTCCTTACTGTGAATCCTATTTCCCAAGAAGAATTCCCCGTGGGGAATTCACCATGGGGAATTTCCTATGGGGAATTCACCATCAGGAATTCCCCAGAGAATCCCAATGGAGAATTCACCACGGTGAATTCACCATGGGGAATTCACAGTGAATCTGATTCCCCGGGCATTCTTCGTGAATTCACCAATTTGCCTGGGGCAAAGAATCAGATTCCCCAAGGGGAATTCCCCATGGAGAATTCTCTTGTGGTGAATTCATGTGAATATTCCCGGTGAATTCCCCGCAAGTTTCAAATGAACAGTACTGTATATAGTTAAAAAATAAAGCTGGACCTCAGCTCTCCACATTTATGAAAGTTGTCTGTATATATTGTTTTTCTTGTGATTATTCCAAAACAGTTTTGATTTTGTCTAATGCTACCACAAAGATCTATATATATTTTGTTTTCATAGGACTTCAATAACCTTTTCATTGTAGGCTCGTGTAGCTACTTGTATTTAGATTTCTTATATTATGTCACATTTATTATGACTTGTGAAGTTTTTAGAAATTTGTATTTGTTTACTGACAATCAGCTCTGTTGTATTTCCAGGTACGAGTTCATGCCCGCTCTGACAGATACAATACCTAAGACTCATCTACAGAATGGCGGTATTGGAGATGTGGTTGGTTAGATGAGTTGTTTAGCCTACCTCAGATCTATTATAGCCTGAATCATTATTATTATGCCACTGTGTATTATGACAACACAAGTCACACAAGACTAGTAGTGTATAACTTATCGACTGTTTTCGTCATTTCAAGAGAGTGACTTAATACAAAACTTTTTTACCTACACTGTTATCTCTCTATGTGTTTGTGTGAGGTCACTATGTTTTGTTTTTGACTTCACAAAATATTGAATTATTCTGTAAAGTTTTCCATTGTTTGTCGCATCACCCTGTTACTAAATTGTCACACCCTTACAGCAAGCACGTTAAGCCTATCTCGTTATAACCATTAAAGCCTAAAGAGCTGAACTATTTTTATACAAACCATAGAGACCAAAAGGTTTTCTTAGTTTAAATCATCATACATGTCTTAGTTAGGTCTTCCCACTTAATCTGAACACCTATGTTATGGGTCTACAGTCATTATGATATTTTACTCTTTCAGCGCAAGGATGGACTTGAGACGTCTGATGTCTCTAGACGTCAGATTCTGACGACGTCTAAATTCTGTCCCTGCACTGAAAGGGTTAATGTAGGGCTGGCCCAATTATAAACTGACAATGGGTCCACTTCTATTGCTTGCTGTATACCTAGCCTCTATTGCAATTAAATGGACACATTTGCTACTTAACCCTTTGGACCGTCACGATGCATCAAAGCATCATTTTGTATCTTTGAAGTATGACGTTATTTTCTGAAACCCGGGGTTTTACAGCGAACATTTTCATGGAACTATTTTAATAATAACAGTTTATTTTTTACATTTACCACCCACTTCAAATCATCTCTATCCACTACAGGGCGGGGGCCCTAGGGTAGTGGTTAGCACCGCTGCCTTTCACGCCAGAGTCCGGGGTTCGGTTCCCAGTCTCGGCGGTTTGAAAGAAACAAAACTGTTTCTTCCCCATCCACGTGTGAAAGTTAGTATTGTGGGGAGCCTCCGTGACCGAGAGGTAGCGTGCTCGGCCTCAGACCACCAGGGCTCGAATTTCGAATCCTGTGTCTGGAGGACAGTGTCATCTCAATCATCTCACCATCCTCAGGAGGTTCTCCTGGCCCAGTTTAGCCTATATGTGCACAAAGGTGGCCTAAAGCCCGATTCATTTCATTTCATTTCTATCCACTACAAGTCGAGAATTGAGACAGCAAGTCGCGCCTTGTAGTGGATAAAGATGACAATGGTAAACTCAGGCTTGAAAGGGTTAACAAAGTAGCAGATACAGATTGAACGAGATATTCAAGAATGTTTTAGGCGCTAAGCACAGCTATAATTATTTTTAATCTGATCCAATCACTGTTATTTGGAATGAAATGAGTGTTTTAACCCTTTCACCACTGAAGCCCGTTTTTATGTGCTGAATGCCATAGCATTCAGCACATAAAAACGGGCTTCAGTGGTTAAACATCAACATTTGCAAATGCTTGGAATCAAATTACTGAAGGGTTGAAATAATTGAATGAAAAACCCATTTAAGTACTCTTAATACGTTTCAAGTGTTCAACTACAAGGGCATGTCTCTTATATTTAAAGGACGCTCATTCTACATGCAGTTTTTTGTTGAGAGCAATGTTTCCACGTATCGGTATTACATATAAGCATGCATAGATAAACATGTGATAAGAATGATGTTATGTTTCTCTTTATACCTAGCAATTACCAATGATTATATTGTTATAAGCTTTCACTAATTATCATGGTATAATATCATACCAATGAAGAATGAACGGGCATGCCAATGATACTATAGGTATGTCTTGTAAATATTATATTGACATATTCATATATTCTCTTTTGTACAAATGTTGATAGTTTTCCAATGTATGATTTTTCTATGGATTATTTGTAGGATAGGTAACAAGTCATTTTTATCAGGTTTTCATATCTGATGCTTCAACGATCATAATCATCTCATTTAAATTGACCCTTTAAGCGCCAAGCATGACTACACTCATTTTTAACCCTTTGATTTCCAGGCCGAAGTGCATACCAGGATCCTGGTAGAAATGTAGTAAATTTTACAGAAATTTCCGTCATGTATGTTTATATACATTGATAAATGACAATGGAAATTTTCGTCATGTATGGTAGTGAAGAGGTTAATCTTTTAAATTAGCTGATCAAATTATTGTAATTGGTAATGGAAAGAGTGCTTAGATATCAACAATCGCAAATGTTTGCTCTCAAATTAAACACAGTATGAGTAATTTTCGCCCACTTGAAGTTGTGGGTTGCTGTAGCGAGACACAACTTCAAGTGGGTGAAAATTTAAATTAGGAAACTTAACGGGTAAAGGGTTAATCTTCAGTTGGCTAAACAGTGTACATACCGCCCTCTCCACTTAAATTTTTTATGTGAATTGTTATCTAATCGCTATTCTGATGTACAGTAAGAGCCTTAATAATTTTCATATATGTAGTACGACTGATTTAATTCTGTGTATATATTTTTTAAGAACATAATTCAGACCTTGGAATGTGCAAGGTTTCGCCAGTCATATTTTTGAATCAGAATGACATCATACCATCCAGTGTATGAAGTACTCTGCCGTGCAAAGCCAGAAGGCAGTATCTGCTTACTTTGCAAATAAGCAGATGCTGACTTTTAGGTTTGCAAAACAGTACTGTTATGCAAGTCCCTAAGATCGATTGACCTTAACGAAGCCTTATACGATGAATCTGTCATTCAAAGAGTCATTCATATTATTTATTTTATTAAACATATCTTATAGTGTGTACAACATATCTAATCAGATTTTTTGGCTTACCTGCTTACATAGCAAAAACGAGAGATTGAGAACTATTTAAAAAAAATTATAAATTTTTTATCAAGTCGAAGGAATTGTTAAATCATGTTAATAAATAACAATAAATTAAGAGCTATGCAGAAAGTTAGTACTGTCATTATAAATATTGTTTTTGATTTCGGTTTCATAAAAAAATTGATTCAAATGCATTTTTGATTTAATTTTTAAAACTTTTTTCAAAACTAATTTCCTCTCGGTTTATAGAAGTGCCTATAAATTGTGCTAGTCAATGTATATTCATTGTAGAGCTGTGATGTAATGCTATATTATGATAATAACATTAATATGCACTGTGTATATACATGTTAACCCTTTCAGGCCTGAATTTACCATAGTCATCTTCATCCACTGCAAGCCGCGAATTGCTGTCGCAATTCTCGACTTGTAGTGGATGAAGATAATTTGACGTGGTTTAAAAATTAAAGGTAATTACCATGTATTGGTAAACCAGTTGCGTGGAAATTTTCATTTTAAAACCCTTGATTGTAGAAAAATTAAGTCTGTTTTCAGGGATGTAAAATGATGCTTTAATGCATCGTGAGGACTTAAAGGGTTAAAGGAGTGCATTAAAATTTAGAGAATCCTTTTTAAAAAATATTTATTCTTACTACACTGTAATAAGACCAGACTTGCATCTATATTTATATTGTTATTACTATAAGATATATTTACTCACTATCGCAAATGCCTCCCAGCTGACTTGATAGGTTAACCTAATGCTGTTTTAATGTTGTCCCACCGTTTATGACACTGACCCAACATTAGGCATACATCAGGTCAGCCTATCATGTTTGTTTTGGCTGTAAATATGTTAAAGCATTTTTTAGTGGACAGCTCTTTTGTTGAAGTGGTTTTACCACATAATTTATGCATTGAGCTATCCGAAATTGTTTAGATATCAGCAGCTGAGACACAAAAATGTGGGTTTGACGACAGGAATGGTATATAAAAATTCCTTTTTGACATGTGGTCCATTACGCCCCAACACGGACCTGGGTTTGGTTGTGATACCGCTATTTTGGATTATGCAGTGACTAGTGTATAACGCCGGTCTCTTGTGAAAAATTACAGCTTTTAACATCAGTTTGTTGTAGCTTACTGGCATGAAAGTTGTACTATTGACAATCTCACCTTTTGATTTTCATCTTTATCAGGCCACTGCACATAAATGGGTGAAGTTTTTTCTCAAGACCAATTATTGGAACAGGAAGACTGCTGCAGTGCATCAACAACATTTACACTAAGCAACAAAATACTTTTGCAAAAAGACTTTTTGACTGAAGTTGATATTTTGATATGTAGCTTCTGGATATGGCTTAACCCTTTCACCACTGAAGCCCGTTTTTATGTGCTGAATGCCTTAGCATTCAGCACATAAAAACGGGCTTCAGTGATGAAAGGGTCAAAGTGACTGGCTTTGCCTATTTAATTTATGCACACCAACGAATTATAGAATCAAACTGATACAATGTATAGCAATATAATATCATGTATTATACACTGATTTGTTTTATATTAACCCTTGAAGCGCTTTTTCAAATAATAAAAATTTTCCCCACGTGAAGTTGTGTCTCTACCGCGACCCACAATTTCAAGTGGTTGAAAATTACATATTTGTACAATTTGAATGAAAATATGTGCCAATTTAGGCCTCACAAAGTCTAAAAATGGCTACAAATGCGATCAGCACTTTAAGGGTTGAATTTCTAGAATTTCTAGTATAGACCTATTCCCCCGGTTATTTTGGTGCTAATTTCATGAATATCAGTCTGATACTAGCAGCCAAATAGAAAAATGTATTTAGAATTCAAAAAAGAAGTTTAGAGTAAATGATTTGAAGGATACAATCCATGCTTATGATATTTATGAATTTTAAGAAACCCCTACTGCAATATAGACCACAAGTCATCCCGGTATTAGCTACGATGTATATACCCAGTTCACCCAATGCTGGTACGATGTTGGGCCACACTCTGTGACACTGTCACAACATTGTTGCAGCATAGTGTGAATGTGTTATGTTTGCTCACTTTGCTGGGTATATACTATGGAGGAGTAAAGCCTCTTAACCCCCGCTCCCCTCCCCCCCCCACAGCACAGATATGAAATAAGAAATCTTGGCAAAATCAACTATCAAGTGGATGAAAAATATTTTTCTCATTTTCCAGTTATTTTAGTCAAGCAAAGAATAACTTCTCATCAAATTGAGAACTAAAAAGAAATCAAAAAATGTTTTTTTTCTGACTTTGATGAGGAACCTTTATCATCCCAAATTCCATGATTGCTACATTCCACTTGAATTCAAGATGTAAACTCACAAATAGTCAACCCTCGAAACACTACGTTATAAAATATAAATTTGTATCCACTTGAAGTGAACCCACAACTTCAAGTGGGTGAAAATTACTTATAATTGTACAGTTTGAATCAAAATAAATATGACAATTTTGCAAATTTAGTGCATATATCTTATATAATTTGTTTTGAATGCCAAGCAGAAAGTCTTTATCTGTTTATAGCTATAGTCGCTAAGTACTAACACTTCAAAGAGTTAACATGATAGGTTAACCCTTTCATCGCCAAATAACTTATATGGATTTTCACCCATGTGAAGTTGTGTCTCGCTAACGCGATCCACAACTTCAAGTGGGTGAAAATTATTAAGATTTGACAAAATGGAGGTCAACTATTTTCAAATCTTGCTGATTGATATCGTGTTTTATCTTTAACTTGTTTAAATTATAATTCTAACTTATTATGCTAATAAAAAAAATGAAAAACCGAATATAATCGGGACCGGCGGTTAAAGGGTTAACCCAGGTAATAAAACAGCCTCATTGTGATTTATGCAATTATGCTTCGACAAAACAACCATTGCACGCTGGAGCCAGGTAGTCATTTTTCTTGTAACTACTATAGTTGTTGGTGATGTTACCTGTTGACATCTTCCCCCACAAGCCCCGCTACTCCTGATGTTGCTCCGCTTGCGACGTCGGGAGTAGCGGGCCTTGTGGGGGAAGATGCCTTTTGATGATTATATCAAATGTGTTTGTTTACTTGTTTGTTCCACAAATATTGTTATGTGTCAGCTATGAAATACAATGTACAATCAACATTATTCCTTACAACACCGACATATTTTTGTATAAACCATGGAGACCAAAGGGTTTTTTTCAATTTGAAATTAGCATAAATGTCTTGGTTAGCTCATTACGATTCATTCGAATACATACCGTATGTTATGGGTACACTGCCATTATAAATATTTTGATTCTTACAACTTGGGGACCGTCATGATACGTCAGAATCTGACATCTGCAGACGTCAGATTCTAACGTATGAAGAAGGTTCCTGTGCTGAAAGAGTTAACAGTTGCCACCCAGGTATATCAATAAGTATTTTGATATGTCATATGTTAATTTGGCCATCTTGCTATCCATTTTTTTATTCGAACTAACATTTCTATTTTTGCATTCCCTCATTATCATTCGGTTGTAAGTGGTATTGGTTGTGTTGTTGTTGGTTAGTCTTTGTCTTTCTCGAGTGTGTAAACCTTGGCTATGATGGTGTGCAATAAATAAATACATTCGGTCCGGAAAAGTCAGTTATCTTTTAGACAGGATCAAAGTAGCAGAAGAGCTGATTTTGGTTAAGATATGAATACAGTACCGGTAACCTTACTACAACACAACTCCCCACCGGGAATAAAAGTGTCACTCTACAAGTGGTAATTTGGTAACTTTTTCATACTTAACCCTTACAACTCTGGAATATTTTTGTGTAAACTTTGGAGACCAAAGGGTTATGTTCAATTTGAAATCATCATAAATGTTTTAGTCAGCTCTTCCAGCTTATTTGAATACCTATGTTTCGTCTGTACAAGTCCGAATCTGAAGTGTCAGATTCAGATGTATAAAGACGGTCCCCACACTGGAAGGGTTAAATGAAAAATTGTTAACCCCTTCACCACTATTAATTTTCACCCACTTGGAATTGGTTTTTGAGCACTGATGGATTACCCTGGTTGAGTCCGGGAATTGGCTAATTTTCTATCCTAGATGACCACCATGGCATGTGAAGGTGCACAGAGACTTTCAATTTAACATCTAGGTTTATGTTCTTCACCAACTAATTTCATTGCGCTGCTTATTTTCCATAATACTGTGTGCAATTTTTCATTATGAATGCTCTTTATTTGGTTGTTTGACTATTTATTCTGGTACGGTATTGAAGTGAACATTTTATAATTGACTAGTAATCTTCACATATTGCATCAATAGTGTATACTATTCATCAGAAAATAACAGAAAATTCTTATCGAATCTTAATAATTGATGTTCATAAAATTTTGAATTGAAAAATATCAATCTTTTATAATATCTAGCGGTTTGTTTAACCCTTGTGCTGTCGAAAATTTGTCAGACTATTTTTCCTTCATTTGAAACTTGAATTGCTGACGCAATGTCCAGCTCGGAATGACGAAAATAATTATATTTATGAAAAAATATACATGTCTTCAAAATGTAATTATTAGAATAATTAAACATCCACACAAAAACATTGTACCAATTCGAGTGCCGTATATATGGTCCTGTCAGCACAAGGGTTAACCCTTTGCCTGCTAATCACGACAACAGTAGTTTTTAATCGGTTTTATTAGCCGATTAAATCACAGTTATTGGGAACGAAATGACTGGTTAAATATTAAGATTTGGAACTGTTCGTCCTTAAATTCAACAAATATGAGTAATTCTCAACAACTTGAGTGATTGAAAATTTAAATAAATCAACTCGGCAGCACAAGGGTTTACAACTGTTTTCAGTCACAGTGATGTATTACTCACCTTGCGAACCTTTTAAATTTTATATAATCAGAGGAGCCAAGTCTCATGACACGTTGAATGTATGATACACCCTTAAAACCTCCCATCTTGTTAAAACACGAATATAGAACAAGAATCACCATCAGTGGCTTGTGTGTATATAGATATATAAATCAATCAGATAAGCAAACGTGATGTAGAAGTTCTGTTGAATAATTGAAGTTTCAGCTGTTCATTTACAACAGCCGTGTGCTAGCATTGTTAATCAGACCATTTATATTATTTTTTGTACTATTTTTTTGCGATAGCCATTATATGAAAATCACATATTTTTCAATTTATACAAAGAGTATTGTGGATATGATAACCTGTTGCCAAATAAAGTGTGTTTTTATGCAGTTACTTGGTTCTTATCTTATTTAATTGAGGTTCAGTTTTAGAGCCAAAGCACAGTGGTACACCAACTAGTAATTCTGTTTTCTCTCAGATGTTCGGTTATCTTTTGGCCCATGTGAGATTGACTGCGATTGACTCTGACTTTTATTCCAATGTTTTGAAACTAGTCACCCAGAAAACACGACACATCGATCTAATGTTGGACCATTGCTGGCCCACCGTCTACGACGTTGGCCCAACATTGGTCCAACATTGGATCTATGTATCGTCTATGCTGGGCATCCTACAAGCCCCGACGCGTGCCATGGGTTAGATTTAAAATGTCTGCCGCTCAAACATAACATATCTTTCTTGAATGCACAGATTTTTCTTAAATGCACATATTTTTTTACAACGTGCTTACCCTACTAACAGGGTAAAATGTGAGATGGATCACATTCAAAATGGTCACCGCTCAGATATTTTTGAAGCATGATTGTGTCCTCGTTTTTTTCAATAAATAAACGCTTGTGTGCGATTGTCTATTTTTCTGGGGCTAACTATATAACAGTGAGCCCATACATCGAAAAAAACTAGAAACCGTGGAAAAGACCGGAAAGAACTTTTATATTTAACCCAATTTCATATTATATGTAACTATAATCATATATTATGATGTGTTCCAAAATTATTGTAAGCAAGTGTTATCAATACAGTAGTAGAACTATATCGATCGTAACAGGGAGCAAAGTATTGAAATTGCGAAATTGGCCGTATAACATGTGTCTAATTAACTTATCCAGACATCCTGGCTTGAGAAATCAATACTAGGCCTAATTTCTTATCTATTATAAACGCCAATTGTATATAGCCCTATACTGCGCCTATGTTCACTGATCATTATATCTCCACTGCATGTCATTCGTAATTAAATAAATTATTTCGTGATTAGTCATAATTATATATAATTATTGTATGTGTAGACCATTATCAAATGGTATGAACATCAAACACACCAGTAGGCCTACCTGACATAATTATATTTTATTTTACGGAAGTTCGCACCGTGGAAAAATATATAAGCCTACATGCACAGCAATACGAACACTAGTCTTACTCGTAGCCGTCTGTATATAATGTGTGTGATATATTTTTTAAATCAGATTAACACACATGAAAAATGGTTCATTATATTAGCCCGCAGACAGAGTCGCGCAAAACATTATCAAAATGTATGTACATTAGACACACCAGTTTTTATTAGCACATTATAATCAGCTTTAAACATATTTAGTTAAAACGTAACATCAATCAGTAAGATTTTTGAATCGTTGACGTTCATTTTGCCATGTCTGAATAATTTTAAAGCGACACAACCAGGCTAAGATCCTAAAAAAATCTTAATATGACCATGTGAACAGATTAGACTAGAATTTAGGATGTCTTTTAAATTTTTGGCTGATGTGGCAACGTAGCAAGTGTGCTGAAAACCACATTTATCAGTTATAAATTCCCGTATTTCTTATTTTTTACATGCATGTCCGAAATTATTTCGCGGCCGCGCTTAACCGGCAAATGCCCAACATAAATTTTTTTTAAAAAACCTCATACAATTCTAGTCTATATATGGAAAATATTTCTTGTGGAATTATTCAAATCCCAATTTAAATGATTGGCTCACACAGGTCCACCGTATATTTGTATCTATGGGGAAGATATTACTTATGCCAGGAATGTTTTGTTTAATAATTATGCAGAAATCTGGTGTAATGATGAAACAAATCTACGTATTTACATATGATTTCAAACTAATTACGGGCTTGAGAATCATAGCTTTTAATCTTTCACACCGGGAAATCTATTATTTAGCTCAACTTTAGATGTGTGGTATTCTTCCTCTGAGAGTTGAAATGAAATCAGAAATGAGCCACCACTTAAAGAGAGAAAATGTAAGTTTTGTGACCAAGAGTCTGTATAAAATGAGTTAGAAAAGTTAGAAAGTATTTCAAAAACGCCGAGAAGCATTGTATCTACGACAGTACAATTACGAGTTTATGACTCAGTATGGTGTTTATTAGCTCCTGCCGTTACCGTAGGTGAGACGGAGGGATCTATGGATTCCGCCTCCGTTCTGTTTTCAACTTGGAGACAGAGTCTCCAAGTTTTTAGTCTGACTTTCAGAGAAAACGTCTGTCGTTAACTTCCGTTTAACATCTGTCCTGCCTGTGCAAAGTCAAAAGGCTTTATGGGCTCCCTGGTAAACTAGATATTGACTGCTTATTAACTGGCTCTTCCTGCCATAGCGCTGCCAAAAGGCCGTATTTACTCACTTGTAAAGCAAGTATATACTTCCTTTACGCTGATGTCACTGCCTCCTTCTTGTTTGTAACATCATTTTTAATAGACAGTATCTGCACACCTGTGAAATAAGCAGATACTTCGTTTTGCTGTGAGCGTTCTATGTCATGCTGGTTCTAGGCAGTCAACATAATCCAATGTTGGGTTAATGTTGTGCCATCATTTATGACACTGTTCCAACATTGGACCAACATTGTGTCAGTGTATCGAGTTGCCGGTGACTCTGCAAAACGAGACGTTTAGCCAATGCCGTTTAACTGCTAAGCCATTGCCGTAGACAATGGGCCAGTATTAATCTAGCATTGGATGAATGTTTATCGCGTTTAGGCCTATATATATTGGTGAACCAAAGCTGGGATAATGCTGGCCCAGTGTTGTAAACTGCGGGCCACCATTAGGCTAACATTGTGTCAGTGTCTGGAGTTTGCTGATTGGCTGTGACCAAACCCGGTTAACTCTAGGCATTGACTCAGTGTTGTTTTTATGTCGTGCCGACGTCGAAGATGTCGGGCCAATAGTAGGACAATATTGGGTCAGTGCTTCGTATTTGCTGTGATAAGTGTTCTCGCGGGTGTCACTCTGTCGTGGGGGAGCTATCCACCCCCCCCCCCCGCTCTTCCACCTCTCTCTCTGCTGCAGCCACCTGTGTTATCTTACGCAATATAGCAATTAGGCCGTGGCTAAGATATTTATCTCCAAAAATGTCAAATTTCGTATTATTATAAATAGATTTATGGACTCAGCGATTGAAGGCAATGGGAATTAATATAATTTATACACTTCTGGCCTGAAATATGACCGAATAACAACTTTTATTGCAATGCCCGTTCATGTAGTTAAGTTAACCCTTTCATTACGACCATCTGTCATGAAAAAGGGACAAAGTGTGGTGAAATATAGGCCCTACATTTTTTTAAAATATAATTGTCATTAATTTAACGTTCCTGGGCTATATCATCATATTATAGTTTTACAACCAGGCATTTTGAGTGAATGCATGACGATTTCGTGTCCTAATAAGCTCTGGCTGACACCATCTTTTGAGCATTGAACACTCTGTCAAAACACACGCTTAGCTACTTAATTACATGTAAAGAATACGCAGTGCCTTACTTATAAAGAGTACTTGCCGGATTCACACACAAAAAAAAAAATGGCCAGACATTATTTTATCTGTGCATGTTTTTGACGCCACAAGTTAATTTGAGTGAGCCATAAGATTTTTCAAAACAAACTCTAGGCCCCAGCTAAATAATAACAGATCGCCTGCTGAATTGACCATATAAAAAATATATAATATATTTTCTGTGGAATTAACTACCAGGTCATTACCAGTGAATCTTTTTAAATTTCAGTTCCCAATGTAAGACGCCTATTTTTCCAGGGAGGAAAAATATTATTTGTATGGCGTATTTACTGTTGGTGGTGCCACCAATAAATGCCCATTACGGCCCACACGGTCAAATTGTGAGCTGTGTATCGCTGCATTAGTTTCAAGATTTAATTTAGTATTCAGCGTTATTAGAACAGAGTCAAGGTTCGCCATCCCATGATCTAAAACATATAGGCCTATTGCTTGCCAATACAATTTAAATGAAGTATGGCAGAAAACGAGCTACTGACACCATATAGTTGATATGTTGCTGATTCCAACGAAATATTGGATTGTCACCTGATAAATCGGTGGAATGTCAGATCTAGTACCATTGCCAATATCTCGCAACATTGTTAGGGTAGGCCTATTCCTGTTATGGTAGCAGGTAACCTCGCCACAGGTAATCTCGCCACAGATTTGATAACCTCGCCACAGAAGGCTGAGTTGCCTCGCCACAGCTTTGGTAATCTTGCCACATGGGGCTAAGTAACCTCGTCAAAACTGCGCCACACCTGTTATATCCGATTTATCAATGTATTTTCAAAGGTTAACCTCTACCTTGAACCTGGTGTAGATGTCTATATAGACTTAGACTATGTGCCATTAAAATGAACAGCAACAGTGCTAATTAACAAAAAATGTACAAATATATGACAAATATTAATAGGCCTACAAATTCATTTTGTACAGCAAATATTGTAGAAAATTTGGTGATGATGATTAATATATTAACCCTTAAACCGCTGAATTAAATAATTTAAATTTTCACACACTTAGAGTTGTGTCTTACTACCTTGACCCACAACTTTAAGTGAGAGAAAACTACTCGTATTTGTTTAATTTGCAATTTAAGACTATAGCGGGGAGGGAATTTGGGAAATATTGAGACAATCTTTCACTTGGTGACAACTTTTTTTATGTGGGCTTAAAATAAAGATAAAGGTCTTCTCTTTCACTTTTTTGGCGGATGCAAACTTTTTCGGGCCTTTTTTTCGAATTATGACTTGTCACTTCCGCCATTATGCGAAATCACTAAAAATGTTCTAAAACACAAAATATGCAACATAGTATAATTATTTTTAGCTCTACACCTATGTTTTCAGGGTCAATGAACCTAAATTTTAACTTAGAAAAATATTATAATTATCATTAAAGATGTTTCAGCCAAATTCAAGATGGCCGCCATGTAAAATATGATGTGGGCTACTTTAAAAGCTGCACTTGATGAAAATGATGTGTTTCAAAACATCCGAAATTCTGACCAGAGTATTTCTCTACATTCCTCAGCTGTTGAAAAATTACAAATTTAGTAGCTATATCAGCTGTTTATGTAAAATTGGTTATAACTCAATCCAGGCAGAGCATAGTACTAGTAGATCTAGATGTAGGTGTATTTGCAAGCTGCGTGGAGTGTACAAGGAAGGAACCCCGGATAAATTTTGCTGGGGAAATAAACTTACTCAGGACTATTAAATCAGGGATAACCAGGTCAAAGTTTAGCAAATACAACAGAAGAGAAATTCCAGAAAATAAATGGATAAAAACATGTGGTAATGTGGTAAAGGAAGGTGACCTATGTAACATTCCTATCACATTTTCAGGGTATCATTCACATAATCAAGATCCCAATGATGTACACCCACGAGCATCTATTGGAATATTTCCTGAATTCTACAATAAATCGGCCACAATGGCAATGCAAAAACATGGAAGAGTTCAGGACCCCTCAGGTTCAGGACCCCTGTGACCATACTCCTATGCACGCCCCTGCATGGAAATGGTGATCAGAACAGCCAATTATGCTAATCCTAATTGCTGATAAATCTTAATTGCTGTTTGCTCTGTCGACTTTCCTCTTTACGCTTTGCAAAAATAATGTCAGTGGGTTTATCCAGATAAAGCTGGCAAAACTAAAATCTTCATCATTTTGGGAATGCTTCACCTAGAAATGGCAACTCAAGAGTGCAGTGGAAGGCTGCTAATTGGAATGGAAATTTATGTTTTTGGAAGCAAGGATATATCGATCTGGTGTTCGTAATTCACTGCCTGGGGGTGAGCATGTCAAGCGAGCAAGTTTACACTGCCCGCTGTAGACACTGCTACTTTGCATGTTAAAATTTGCAGATGGCTGACTTCATATGTCCCCCACTCTGAATTCCAACATCGCAATAAGCTTGTGATAGGCCGGCTGTCTTGCTAAAAGTATTCTGATCGGCTGGCGACAATGTGTACACATCTCGTGGAGGGGGTGAGGTGTGTGTGAGCGTACGCCTGTGTGGTAAGCTGTCTGCCTTTTGAGATGCACGTGCTGTCTGTGTCTGTCTGGGGACTATACACAGTGCTCTGTGTAGAACAAGATATGCTTATGAACTTACACTAGTCTGGTTAGAAATCATAAAACGCCATTCTTCACTGAGTTGGGGCCTCATGAGCCTATCCATGTGGTAGAAGCGTCTTGTTGATAATTGCCCGACTGTCAACTTCTGGATTACTGTGAGAACTTTCCTCAGGTGCTACTTGAGGTTCATATGAGGTCAACGGACCGGTGATTGGATGCTCACTCTTGACTCAATTGATGATCTCTGTGGATATTTCTTTGCATTCTACGCTCAATGTATGCACGTTTCACAACAGTTTTCCTAAGAGATATGGCTTGCTTGCCTGAATTACATTCAAATGTACGTGCTGCCCTTATGAAGGGCACCTTTGTGTACAGAGAAGAAAAACAACGTTTTCACTGATTGGGCTCGAACAAAGCCAAAATCAAAATGTTAAACATATCAAGGAAGATGGTGGTAATCGAGGACTGTATGGATATCAAGAAGAAAAAGAGCTCATGGAGATATCAAGACCAGAAGTCATGCGAGTGCTACGAGAGGAAATATCATATAATGCAGATGATGACAAAGTGAAAGAACACTCAGAAGCTGCACAATACAACAACGGTTCCTTAGAGATATAAATGCACTAATACAACTGTGAAAGATCGCACAGTTACAAATCCTTTCATGGAAAATGATCCCAAGCTTATAACATTGACAACTGGTGAAATCATGGACCCAGCAATTGCCACAAGTCTCAGATATGCCCCAGAAAAAGGACGAGTATTGTTTTATACATTTGTCAATGGCAAGATAGATACCTGTTAATAGGCACTTACATATATACTATACAAATAAGTAACGTCCACACTTTCCAAAACCATACACACGTTGATCTGAATAAAAAACGAGGTCGGGCTATCTCAGCTAAAAATTACACAGCAATAGTCAGTCGTTTTATGATAATCTTAAAAACCGACCTGAATCAGACGTAAATGATTTTTCAAGCATGAAAGTGTGAGAGATTCACCAAACCTCGCAAACAATGGAAAGCTCCATAGTGGTAATAAAGCTGCTTTATTGGAATATCTCCCAAACATCCCGAAACCCGGTAAAATATCCTTGAGAGGAAGAGCTACAGTTGTCCTATTTGAGATGGCTGCAGTAGTGTATTATGGTGAAACGTACTAAAGCAATGATCTTCAAGGATTACCTTTCCAAAGCATCTCCTCCCTTTCATGGAATCACAACTTACCCCAACATGTTATAAAGACGTCAACCCTTGACGCCATCCCGACGCCAACACGGCAAGGCGGACGGCGAAGGACTGGTTATAAAACTCAAGACTCCAGGCTCACTAAACAAACTCCCTTCTTCTAGGAAAAACGTTGTGTTTATTTCTCCTCGTCTGTGTAGAACACATATATTATACAGATACAGTTACATAGTCCTTTCACTCTGCTTAACCATGACAGAGAACATAAACCAGCTTGGTTCTAAGCTAGAGTGCGCACCATCATGCATTAGACAGCACTCCGGCCCGCCTCAACCCCACATTACGCCCGCTCACCGACGTCCGTCCCTTATATGCACTTTACATCAACATAATCACAACACTGATTTAACATATCCTTAGGCATCATCATAATAAGAACATTGATTTAACATACATTTACACGCACGAAGGCCTCCCTTGCCCAGCCCACTCGACAGACCCGCAGACGCCAGTCCGTCTGAGTGGACAGCCTATATTGATGGCCCCGCTGATCTCTGGCAGAATATGCCGGGATCGTCGGGATTGCATCCTGGATTACAGCCTGGATTACAAATGAGTAATTCATTGTAGCTCATTGTAACATGCCAACCCGTAACGCGATCAGCCAGCCCGCGCACGGCTAGTCCTGTTTGATGGTGTCCGGGTCAGACAGATCAATGGCAGCATCATAGCTATGCATACTTTAAAAATGTGAACATGTAGATGCAGTATGTGATGTTTATATAGGTAAGAGAAGTCTCAAAACTCGATGCAGAGCAAGGCATGGTGGAGCAGCCAGTCAACGAGCATGTGTGGACTCAGACAAACCAATTCCTAAGGGAACTGCTTGGCACACATTTTTGTTGGATAGTGAAACCAAACAGCAACTCTTTGAATATATCAGTGAAAAATGAGAAATGCAGCCTCAGACAAAATATATCATCTATTAAGCACAAAAGGAGATATTGTGTTTTCAAACAAGGAATGTGATCTTTCTTCGATATATCCCTGCTCCCAAGAAGAAGGAGATACCAGATTACAGCTGCAGTATACAGTTATAAGAATGCTACTGATAAAGGACACACTATTGCTTACATTCGGACCGTAGACACAGATGTGGTTGTTCCTTGCTTGCCATTCCTTTCCAAAGACATCCCTTCAAGAGCTTTGGATAGGATTTGGACCTGGGAAGCATTATAAAGACATCCCAATTCATAATGTATGTGAAGGTCTTGGAGCACAAAGATGTGAAGCACTGCCTTTCTTGCACGCCTTCACTGGCTCTGATATTACGTCATTTCTACGTAATGTTGGGCATTCAAAGTTTGTGAGTTACATCCTGAGTTAACAGACACCTTCATCAAACTCCATAACAAACCATCTGAGTTGACTCTGGAACCATTGCTAATGGCAGCACTAGAGGGAATGGCTGTTCAAACAAATAGCCCGAAATGTCCATCCGAAGATGTTAATGAGGTCTGTAAGCTCTTGTTTATAACCATTTTAAAACCATTAGAATCCCTTCCTCCAACAAAACATGCATTGTACCAGCATGTCAAGCATTCCGAAGATCTGGATGCCCCATTGGAGTGATCTTACAGAAGTTAGTGAGGGATGTGCCCACCTAATTAGTTGTCAATGTAACGTATACTGTAAAGGAAATTGCAAGCGGTACAAAGGTAGATTCAAATGTACATCACTCTGTTACTGCAATGGTATGTGCAATAATAATGAGGACAGTTAATAAACTCATTTTAATGATTATATATTCTTAGGTAAGGGATGACTTAGCATCCCCTGGTAATGCAATTGTATTTGCAATGTTCGACTATTATTTCTATAACATGAAACTGAAATTTACTTTAAATATTTTCATGCTTCAGATTTGTATTGTCTTCTTGATACTGTACTTATTTTGAAAGAATAAATAAATGTTGTATCAGCTTTTGTCTATTTTTGACACATTTAACGCTAACTTTATTGCCAGAAAAATGTGACGTCAGTAATTTATATTTTACATGGCGGCCATCTTGAATTTTGATTAAACATGTTGATTAATAATTAAAACTTATTTCTAAGCAAAAATTTAAGTTCCTTGACCCTGAAAACATAGGTATAGACCTAAAAATCATTATGCTACGTTGAATACTTTGTGTTTTATGTCAATTTTAAGAATTTCGGGTAATGGCAGATTCGACGCGTCAAATTTCGAAAAAAATGACCTGAAAAAATTTGCATCCGCCAAAAAAGTCAAAGAGCATATCCTTACCTTCATTTTAAGCCTACCCACAAAAAGTTGTCACCAAGTGAAAGATTGGTCCAGGTTCCACCCCCGCTACTAAGTAATTTAGAAATCTTGATGTTTAAACGGCTATTAAACGGATTAAAGCGCCGTCGCGCTTAGCGGTTTAGGGGGTTAGTAAATTAGGTGTAGGCCTAGCGGCAACAACTCAGGAAGGTGATGACACTGCCCCAAGAAGAGATCCGACAGGACCCCAGAAAGACAATGAGTAGCACTAAAGCTATGTGATCGACTCCAATAACACTCATAAAGGGTATTGGCACAACACGTGACTGATGACGGAAGTCGATAGGGTCTACTTGCAAACGCTGAATGGTAAACCATTTCAGCGCTAAAATGTGTGTTTGAATAAAGTAAATAGAGTGTCAGTGATTATCCGTTATAGCAAGAATCGTTACTACACGATGCAACCATGGATAACACGATGCAACCATGGATACCCCAATTTTTTTCGCCATTTTTCCAGAAAAATCGTGTTATAAATATTTCAACAACCGATTGAGCATGACATTTTCAGCTAACTTTTATTTAGCACAGCGAGTACAAAAGATATTAAGTATATCATGTGTAGAACAGACCGTCAGGATCCCAAGAAGACAATTTTAGGTTCCTCAGCATGTACCAATTAATGACATAGCCCCTTAATTAGGGCCAAAATTAGTTATTAATTAGCATACCGAGTACACGCACGAAGACAATCGCACAAACAAGGTGGTTGGTGGTAGAGCCTATTGGTGCTAATTACAGATTCAATCAGCATAATCTGTGCATGAAAAATATCAATGGCATGATATTCTCGGATATATAGTGCGTCAGAATAAACAATATTTAAATGCCAAAGCCTGTACAAAACCTACTTAAGAAACCTTTAAAGATTGGGGTAAAATAGTAGTTTGTTCAATTTCTGCAAAGTTAATGATAAATTAAGTGACTGTAATATGTTAAAAACGGTGCAAACCGTTGATGAAATTAATTATGTGTCATGATGTGGGGTTGGGGTGAACGGTGACACCCTTTTAGTCAGAAGGCCCGCTAGTCAGAAGGCTCTTTAGTCAAAAGGCCCGTTGGTCAGAAGGCCCGTTAGTCAGAAGGCCCGATAGTCAGAAAATCAGTTAAGCTTTTTTGTCAGAAGGCCCTTTAGTCAGAATTTGTTCATTGGGCATTGAACAATTCTAGGGGACGCTGCATTTGATATCTGGGCACGTGGAGAGGGGGTATGGACTATATTATTTTGATTGAAATGTTTGTTGTCCAGCTATTGATAAAGCAATATTGAGTTGTGCATAAAATAATTACTCAAGGATACTTAAAAAATGCTGACGGAGTCCATACGAGTTTTTTTTTAAAAATCGGTAATTTAATAAATAGTTTGAAAGAGAAAAATAGCCATGAAAATTAAATTGTGAAAAAATTATACGCAAACAAATTGCACAACTGAGAGTAAAATCCATATAGATCAAATGTTGCGTCTCTGGAACATTAGTATATACGTTCGACTATTAGTTGGTAATAAGTCGATATGATCTGGATATGATCTTGAAAAAAATCACCATGGTTCGTAGTTCGTACATTTATATTGAAAATTAGCATTATTGATGACTGGTTGGTTGCTTGGCTGGGTTATTTTCATCAATGAGTGCGCTTTTTTTAGCACTCTCTTTTTTTGCATATATATAACTTTACTGAAATAGGTGTGAAAAGTCATGAGAAAAATCATGGGAAAACACCACAAGATTTTTCAATTGGAGCTTGTAGCCATCTGTTTAATTTATGTCAAGCGTTCATAAATGTATCATTTTGCTCAGAATAAATAATAAGTTGTCTGTCCAAATATTCTGATAACTAGCATTATTTGTCGACTCTTTTGTGTGGAAATGCTTGTTTTAAATTCGAGAAAGTGAAGTTTACCTAAGCACGAGAGAACTATTATATAATGTGATTGCAGTATATATTATTACTGTGCTAATTAAGACCAGCGTAAAATTTGAATCTCATAATCTATTAGCAGTATCTTGTTATCTCGACCATTTTTTCCCAGCAAGTTTCAAAATTTAGGTAGGCCTATTCGCGTTTGAAGCAGTATGTTGATGGTATTGCTTGTTCATATCTACATTGTTCCAACCTG
The DNA here is from genome assembly GCA_964017125.1 of Flabesymbios commensalis. Taxonomy (NCBI): domain Eukaryota; kingdom Metazoa; phylum Annelida; class Polychaeta; order Terebellida; family Flabelligeridae; genus Flabesymbios; species Flabesymbios commensalis. Next base: position 72,822,429 of record OZ024906.1, on the reverse strand, counting down.
TTCAAAGACATGGAGTGTACATTGCTGCATACGATATGCAATTACATGTATTATTATTATACTATCTTGTTCCTATATGTAGAAAATTGACTGTTATTTACAGACAGCTTGGCAATAACCACTTGATCCAATTATTATGGGTAGTTTTCATTCATTTGAAGCTGGGAATTACGTCAGCAAAATTAGGTTCAAAAACATAATGAGTGGCCTATTAATAACGCAACCCTTATGAAAGTGCTAGATGTTGTTACTGGCACAAGTAAATAAATAAAGACAAATAATTGGTCATAGGGTTTTTCACAAATGAGATGATTTCGATGAGGTAATTATCTGACTTTCTGACTAACGGGCCTTCTGACATACGGGCCTTCTGACCAGTCATCCTTACTTATTTTCTGACTAACGGGCCTTCTGACAATCGTGCCTTCTGACTAATCATCCTTACTGGTTTTCTGACTAACGGGCTAGCTTCTGACTAGCGGGCCTTCTGACTAATGGGCTTTCTGACTAACGGGCCTTCTGACTAAAAGGCGGACACCGGGTGGACGGATGGAAGGGTGAAACTATTTCCACTATCTCGGTATGTGCCCTATAGGCCTAGTGGAAGTACAACACATTGAAAACAATGTAATATATATGTGAAACATTTAGTCAGAAATAACCACATATCATTCGGTTTTATCTCATTCCGAAACATAACTTGGTTATCTTATAAGCTTAAATTAAAGTTCTTTGGACGTTATCTTGTGCCAAAGCATAAAGTATCCAATATATCAGCTATAAATAATATTGAGTTTAAGACAACCATTAAAGTTAAATCATATTTTGATGTTTTAAATTAGTCAAATAATAAATTATTGTCACCTGAACTCTCTGTCTCGTCACTTGATGATATAACATTGTCACCCCCTAATAACTAAAACAGCTGTATTATATGCACGAATGACCACATCATTATATAGTCCTACATTGTCAATTGCTTCTGTGCTACATAAGTGAGTTTCAACGACACATATGAAAAATATATATATATATAAACCAATATAGTACATCATCAATGTCATAAAAATCAATAATTGGAACCGTTTTGCTAATCAGCTTATAGATACCAGCAAGAATACATAGCACATCATCTTGATATCAGTAATCAGGTAATTTGTTTGTATATAGGTAACAACAATACCAAAGGGCGGGAGCCCTGGTGCCTGCTTGGAAAGTCAGAGATCGAAGATTCGTCTCCTGCTTTGGCATTCCAAGTTTCAAAATACAAAATGTTTTCTACTTGCTCAATCGTAAAGATTGAATATTTTGGGCAGCCCACGTGACCGAGAGATAACGTGCTTGACCGCAGACCAACATGGCTCAATTTCGAATCATGTGTCTGAAGAGCAGTGTCACCTCATTCATATCACCATCCTCAGGAGGTTCTTCTGGCCCAGTTTAGCCTATATGTGAACAAATGTGGCGTGAAACCCCATTCATTTCATTTCATTACATTTGATAAAGCCAACTAACACCTGACTCGACGTTTGCCTGATAACATTACAGTAATATTGCAGCAAAGATCGTGTGAGTTGAGAAAGCCTTCATGGGTCTTTATTTTTGGGTCGATCTACTATTAGTATTGTGATTTTCGTAATTTGCATTACGTAAGATGGTGTAGTAAAAGTGCATTAAGGTTACATGTGATAATGATGGATTAGGGCTGCTGTAGATTTCACGGCTGAGTAAGAAACATTAAAAGTTGATATTTTACAACTCCGTGACGATTTTGTTAGGCCCATTTAAGGCAGAAGAATTAAAATTGATTGAAGAATAAAGACTTCGTGAAAATTCCTGGCTAACTGGGGCCTATTAAAAGACCCAGAATAAATAATAATTGCACATCTACTCTTGTATGTACATAATTTTTATATTGTAGTTCTGTAAATATGATTTTTTGTCGAGCATTTTTTATTATGTGCAGTGGGCCTACTTTAGAATGTGTGTTAAATCAGCAAAATGTATGATGGGAATTGAACATATAATACAAATTCCAATGATGGATGAGATATAAATATATACTACCGGCCTATACATATTTTATTTTCAAGATAATGCAATTTAGAGCATAGATATACATTCTCACACACCCGTAGCTGATATTTTGCAATGCTGTTGACAAGTTTCAAGGCCCCTGGGCCTCTTGTTACCTCTTCTTTTGCCTATAACTTTGTAAGAAAATAAGCTAGGATAATAATTTTTGGTATGTGGGTTACTTCCAGGTGGATAATGGGCAGGTTAAAATATTTTTAATCTGAATTCAATACGCAAGGTCGCAGAGGAGAAAATGATGATGTTACGGCGTTGGGCCGTTGGGCCGTCCGTGAACAATTCGTTTCCGGAGCATATCTCTGAAAGTACTTGTTCGATTGTCTTCAAATCTTACACACAACACCTCTAGGGGGTCTAGTTGTGCCTTTTGGGGTGTATGAACTTTGACCTACTTTTGGTTCAGAACTATGATCTATTTAGACGTTTTGACGCACACTTTGTTTCCGGAGCAGATCTCGAAAAGTACTGGGCCGATGACAGTCATATTGCACATACATGTTCTTTAAGGTCCCTAGTTGTGCCTTTTCAGGTTTTTGGACCTTGACCTTGAAGTTGACCCAGCACTTTGACCTAATTTATAACATCGATAAATCTGACTGAAATATTTTGCGTAATATCATGAAAACCGCCCAAGATAGCTACACCATTACTATAAAACAAATTGTGAGGTTTCAGGAGAGGCTGCATCTTGAAAAATTTCAAGTCGATGATATTCAAAATGGCCGCCCATCGGCCGTTATTCACCTCGACAGACCCGATATTGTGGAATATCACAAAAACCGCTCAAGATAGCTACACCATTACTATAAAACAAATTTTAAGGTTTCAGGAGAGGATGCATCTTGAAAAAATTCAAGTCGATAAAATTCAAAATGGCCGTCTATCGGCCATTATTCACCTCGACATGCCTGATATTGCGGAATATCATGAAAACCGCTCAAGATAGCTACACCATTACTATCAAACAAATTGTAAGGTTTTAGGAGAGGATGCATTTTGAAAAATTTCAACTTGATCAAATTCAAAATGGCCGCCTATCGGCCATTATTCACCTCGACAGGCCTGTTATTGGGCAAACCGTGCTAGATAGCTAAACTATTACTATAAAACTAATTGTAAGGTTTCAGGAGAGGATGCATCTTGAACAATTTCAAGTCGCTAAAATTAAAAATGGCAGCCCATCGGCCATTTTTCACCTCGACAGGCCTGATATTGCGGAATATCATGAAACCGCTCAATATATCTACACCATTACTATAAATCAAATTGTAAGGTTTCAGGAGAAGATGCATTTTAGGATTTCAGGAGAGGATGCATCTTGAAAAAATTCGACTCGATAAAATTCAAAATGGCCGCTTATCGACCATTATTCACTTTCGCATGAATAATGGTCAGGATGCACCCTGAAAAATTTAGACTCGATCAATTTCAAAATGGCCGCCTGTTGGCCATTATTTACTTTCACATGGCCGAGATTTGGTAAACCGTGCTAGATGGCTAGACCTTTACAATAGAATGAAATGTGAGATTTCAGCTGAGGATGCATCTTGAAAAATTCGGACTCGATCAAATTCAAAATGCCCCCCTATCGGCCATTATTTACTTTCACATGCCCAATATTTTGCAAACTGTGTTAAATGCTAGTCCATTACTATAAAACAAAATTTGAGGTTTCGGGGGAGGATGCACCCTTAAATTTTTTAACTAGTTTATATCGAATTCAAAATGACCGTAAATCAGCTATTATTTACCTCGATTGGCCTCATATCGGGTAAACCGTGCCAGATAGGTAGACCATTACTGGGATACTGATTAGGATCATTAATTTCAATGGAGGTTTGCAATCTCTGACAGACTGTCTAGTTCTTATCTTACTCTTAGACTGAGCTTCCCCTTTAAAAATAATCAACCAGAACGGCCGTTCGAACGCCGTTCCATGTGCCGTTCGAACGGTTAGCGTTCAGAACGACAATCATGGTTTTTAGCCAGCCTGCCGTTCAGAACGGCCGTTCTGAACGATTTTGGCCGTTCTTTTGGTAAGAACACTGCGTTCTGAACGGCATTCAAAAACGAGAATTGTTCTTCTTGGAACAAACCGTTCAAAACCTGAATTAAACGTTCAAAAGGGAACATGTGTTCAAATTAGATCGCCCCAGCAAGAACCAAAACGTTGAACCAATGTTGTCTTAATGTTGGTCCACCGTCCATGATGCTGGGCTAGCATTAAATCAACATTAGTTCAACATAATGTTTTCTGGGACAGGCCGGCGTTCAAATTAGAACTTGAAGCCTATCAGCCAACAACAACAGTTGGACCAGCAACGGAACACGGTTGGGCTTAGGCCTACCTAAATCAAGATGAGCCAACATTGAGCAGGATCTTGCCAACCATCGGACGCTGGCCCAACATTTAAACACACCAACGTATTGGGTTTGCTGGAACTGCAAACAAGTTAGTGCTTCTATACAAGCCTCAGTCAAGTGATTGAATGGTCAATATAACCATTTTGGCCAATCACATAGGCCTACATGAGAAATCCCTGTGCTCAATTCGGCGACTTTGAGAATATGCCTACCCATCCATCCCAGCAAACATTGATCCAATGTTGACTAAATGTTGGGCCAACGTCGCAGACAATGGGTCAGCGTTGGATCAGCATTGGGTCAACGTATTGTGTTTGCTGGGATATGTAGGCCTATAGTCCCACTCCTTTTGTTTGGGTCTCAGATAGTAGGTCTAGGCCCTATGACGTCAATAAGCCAGCCAGACTATTACACAGATCACAAACAAAAAATGATCAAGATAATGTGTATAGGCATATACTTGAATACTCACTTACAATCCTTCTTGTCTCTGTGATTCATTACTAGTATTTATAGTAGGCCTATGCTGTGGGCTAGCTATGTCCCACAGTCGCAAATTATCTCAGCGACTGACTACAGCAGATCTACCTTACTTTGCTACCATACTCATTAGTTATTAGACTAAACTTGATTGAGTTCATAATGAGAATATGGCCAGTGGCCATAGCTGTACATGTCTCCTCTGCAGGCGTCTGAACTGAAGTTTTGAACGTATGGTGTGATATTGAAGATCCATATGATTGGTCTATGCTAAATTAATTTCTGCGTCACAATGAAACTATTTATTTATTATTTTTTATTTTGTTCAAATCAGAACGCTGTTTTCCCGCGGAGCTGTTCTCATATTTAGTTGACTGCAGGAACGTTCAAGTGCCAAGAACGACGTTCAAACAGCCGTTCCGTCTTCTTGTAATGAACGAACGTCGTTCAGAACGATGACAGTGTTCAGTTTTGGAATAAGAACGTCGTTCAGGCCGTTCGAACGATTTTGCAGCGTTCGAACGCCCAGAACGGCGTTCGAACGGCCGTTCTTTTCAATTATTTTTACAGGGGTTCTTAGACCTAGTTGTCTTGCGTCTTGATTTTTTACCTAGCCTAGGACTACATTAATAACCCTACACAAAATTGCTTTAATCAAATTCTAATTCGGAGCGGGAGCTCCTGGACTTATGTAGTCTTGTAAATAATATATTGAAGCGCGGGGGTAGTGGAATTTTTTTTAGCCATCTTGGGGAATGTTCCATTGCTTTTGTGTTTCAGTGTGTTGCCAAACCTTTGCAAGTGCCCGAGACGCTCCACACACACAAGGTTATACATTATATATTTTAAACTGACAATCAGCCCATTGGGCTGGGTGTTGAAACGTCATACTGTTTTATTGATGTTTTATGTGACTATTGTAACACAAGCCACTATAATAAAAATATCGTTATGATTATCTTCTTGGGTCTACGTACTTATTGTATAATATCAAGTTCATATATAACGATATGAAATTATAAAAGCCAACTATAACAAGTTTATACATAACATATGAAATTATAAAAGCCAACTATACCAAGAATCCACGTTTTAATATAAAATAAAATATAACAATGACAATCTTCTATCACATCACGTTGGAGCAGAAAACAAAGGTTCCGTCTTTAGCGGTTCAACAAACAGTTCTCAACAAACAGCTGTGCACGAAACAAAGCCCCCAGCAGACACAAGACGTTGAATCAATGTTAGTTTAACGTTAGTCTACGACGTTGGACCAACGTTAAACCAACATTGATTCAACGTCTTGTGTCTACTGGGTCTAATCAGGTGATAGGAGCTATCCTTAGTCCGCCTTATGTCTACTTTGAGAACATCATTGACACAAATTCTGAAAACAGACAGAAAAAACAATAAACACCTGGTGTGGTAAGACAAGGTGATTATGCAATATTAAAATATTTATGAACTATTATAGAAAAATACAAATTCAGAAGCAGGATTAATTTTTTTCAGCGCTGGAAATGCAAGGACTTCCGTGTCTTGTATGCACATTAACTGAAACCCAGTACCATCAGCACAATATCACTACTATACTAGTATATCATAATTATCTTAAAAAAATGTAGATACTGAATTCTACATTAAACAAATCTACCATTATTTGTAATAATCAATTCTACATTAAACACATCCACCATTATTGAGATACGTTTTAACCTTCTATCGCTCAATGGAATACACGTTGACAAGAAGTTGCTACATACTACAATCGCAAGCCTCAATATTTACGCCTGACTGTCCCCAAGTCAGGGATGGGATTGTCTGTTCGTGAAAAAACCCAGCTGAGGTCTGTGATTCCCCCTGAATGTATAAGCAGAGAGCTGTGTATAAGTGAGCACATGCTGCCCCATTGGTTTTGCACGGCAGTGCGCACCTCTCTATACTCAGCAATTACTTTTTAAACTGGACTTACACAATTCTAAAAAACGGCATTTCGGAAAAAATTCATCACTGACAAAATTATTTTTGACTGTGTAATGTCACTGGTCGGTCACCATGGTTAGGGCCTACACAAAACATGACTAAAACAATATTTTTGACGAAAGAAAGTTTCCATATATCAATGTCAATGTTCCATATACAAATGTTATCAAATAAGAGGCCACCACCATGCGTCTAATGTAAATAATTGGCTGCGTGAAGTTATAACTAGTTAATACAAATATTAGATGGTTTACCTGTTTATTAAAGCACACTTGTGAATAGATCTAATGCCTGTTAAATCTTTTTGTTAAACATGCAAAGAAAATAATAAAAAAACATGGAAAATATCTAATTTATGGTGTATTCATTTTATCTAGTCGAGATTATAAGAAACGTCTAAACATGTTTTTTCGAAGACTCTCTCCGCGTGAATCGGTTAGACAATTTAGTTTATGCTATATAATATTAGGGTACTTAAACTCGTTGTGAGTTAAAGTACAGTAGAAATATTATTAATTTTCATTGGGTTGCAAGTGAAGGATATTAATTTCATATGCCTTATAATCTCGACTGTACGGTACTACGGTAAGTGATGGAACTGGAATATATCGCCAACTCAAACTATAAAGCTTTAAATAAAATGAAAAAAAGTTAGGGTATTAAGGTGGTGTAGTAAACTATAGGGTGAAAATCAACGGGGAAAGGATTGAAAGCGGAATTTGGTTATTACATTATTTTGCTGAGAACTTAACCCTTGTCCTGCTGAATGGTTTGCTTTTATTTTTCATTCTTTTGAAGCTGAAATTGCTAACGCAATTTCCAGCTTCAAATGACGAAAAATATATCTATTTATAAAAAAATACACATCTCCAATTTTGAGTTATTGGATTAACTGAGCATCCACCAAAATATATTATATCAATTTTAGTCATATTTCTATTGACTCCAACATGCTTGAAACCCTATATATACGGTCTTGGCACCACAAGGGTTAATACTTTTGCGTTCAAAAATATCGACAAATGAAGTCTTATATATCCATAAATGCATTCAGTAAATAAATGAATATGCATTATTGTTCAGATATGAAGAACTTATCCCAGTATACAAATGTTAACTGTTAACTAAGAAATATGTTTTGTTTTCGGATATCCTACAAATATATGTAATGTCGGATGTGAAAATTAAATGCCAAGTGCTGCCAACCAAAATAAATGATTTAGCGGAATTATATTTATGACGTTTTTTTTTATAAAAGTTCATAACGCGTGAGATCAAAATATGGGTGTGATTGTACACAAAGTCTTTATCAAGTTGCGAATCAGTTATTACCCTCACCGCCCTCACTTTATTTTAGTGTTAACAATCATGTTGTCATTGGACATTGCCTTTTCAAATTGCAAAATATCTGAGATTGAAAAAATGCAGCTGGGGTTTAAAAGCGTAAAAAGGAGTAAAATTTCTCGAAGTTATTGCGAGAGGATTTTTGTACATGACTAGCAAAAATTTATAATGGTAGCTTAATAGTGCCTTGGGTAAGATATTATATTACATTACAATCTACCTGCATCCGAGACAATGTATCTATTTACTCATCATCAGCTTGATAAACTCTGAAAACAGGTGGTAAAAATATATTTTTTGCATGAGTAATTATCTTGGCGTGTTCAGTTCGGCTTCTACATCTTCTTCTTGGAGTTAGAAGGTGCTTAAACTGCCACTTTACAAAGTGGCAGTTTAGCACCTTCTAACTCCAAAGTGGCAGTTTAGCACCTTCTAACTCCAAGGATGACATACAAATACTACACAAAATTATAGCATTTTCTCTACTGTTAAAAGTATGACCCCTTAAGACAATCACAAAATGCTGAAACTTTTTTTTAGTTTTGCCTTATGTGTTATTATTTAAAAGCATATATAAATTCATAATGTTGCACAATTTTATTACCAGGTAAAATACATATATTCTCTGGTTAATCGTGTTTAATGTATTCCATGAGATCAAAACTACAGGGGTGCATTGGGTGAAATAAGACAGTAAAATGGATTTATATATAAAAAACGCTTCTATAAAACTTGCCCAAAAACGTTTTACCTGTTATAAACTCGTGTCAATTCTGGAGTGAACAATGTAAATAAACATGTAATCAAATACAGATTGTATATTTATGACTGAAACTACCGCTTTATCTGGTTATGTGTTGTTATTCACTATATATATGGGAATTGATAAACTCATCTTTCGGCATCAAAAGAATGATGATAAATTATTTTTCTGTATTAACCCAGTTAAATTTTTTATTGCGAATCTGCCTCTGATATTTGCAATGCATGCAATGTGGGACAACATTACGTATATAATTTTATTTCATTACATTTCAATGCTGTAGCAGATCTATCAGAAAGCTGTTATTTTTCAGCAACTTTCGACGAAAAAACCCCCATCAAATAACAATTATCATACGGTTGGAAAGCTTGAAATCTTGTGGGATAAAAAGGGGAAAAAAATTGAATGAATTATTCTTTGTCAATCAACATCACATATTTTGTATATTTTAATTTTTCTGTTATGGTAATCGATATAATGCCACGGTTTTACGAATTTCTCTTTTCAAGCTTTCCAACGATATCATATGTGATAACTGATGCTTTTGGAAGCTGCATGTCTTTAATTTTGTTGTATTTACTGATGCGCCATTTTATGGGAAGTGAGAACACATACCACAGTTCGCACGCTGTTGCTTTTCAATTAAATAAATGAATATACATTTTATCAGCATGCAAATACATTTAAGATAGTTAAACACAGGTTGCCCACTGCTTTATTACTATACATGATACAAATAGAGCTCAGCAAACACAGACCTGGCTATATATAAAAGGTTTGATGTCCATACACTCTTACATATTATATTAGGAGACCTGAGAAAAAGCTTTGACAAAATACATAAGCCTATAATCCTGATAATATCTTTACTATCAGACCTGTTTCCAATTTTAAAAAAAGTAGAAACAAATTTGTAAAAAAGATGTGGACACACTGATTATATTAATAATAACGCACCAAATCAAATCAAACCAAATCAGAACAAAACATAAAACTAAACTAAACTACAGTGTATATTCAATTCTTTCAAAACAATTCCTTGTTGTATTTACTCCCCGCAGTTTGTTTGGCTTTGAAACACTTTAACTCTTAGCCTGCTGATCACGACTATTGTCATCACTGTTATTGGGAATGAAATATGTGTCTAAATATCAAGATTTCCAACGATTTGTGCTCAAATTAAACAAATGTGAGTAATTTGCAGCGATGCATTAAAGTATCATTTTGCATCTCTGAATAATGATTTCATTTTCTAAAACCCAGGGTTTTAGAATGAAAATTTTCATGGAACTGCTTTAATAACAACAATTTATTTTTTTCATTTCCCGCCCACTAAAGTCATCTTCATCCACTACAAGTCGAGAATTGCGACAGCAATTCGCGGCTTGTAGTGGATGAAGATGACAGTGGTAAATTCAGGCTTGAAAAGGTTAAATTAATAGAGATCTAACCTTCATAATTGACTTGGCCGTCACCGTCAATGTCAGCTTCTCGGATCATTTCGTCCACCTCCTCATCTGTCAGCTTCTCTCCCAGGTTTGTCATGACGTGACGTAACTCGGCGGCGCTGATGAAACCGTTGCCATCTTTATCAAACACTCGGAATGCCTCGCGAATTTCGTCCTCGCTATCAGTGTCTTTCATTTTACGAGCCATCATTGTCAAAAACTCTGGGAAATCGATTGTCCCGTTACCTGTGTAAAACACAACAACAGATAATAATACTTTTATAATTTCATATACATATGAAATATTTTTGTATAAATCATGAAGACCAAAGGTTTTTTCTATTTGAAATTATCACAAAATGATTAGCTAGCTCTTTCTGCTTCATTTTAATACCTATGTTATGGGTCTACTCCCATTATAATGTAAAACACAACAATAGATAATAATAATTTTATAATTTCATATACATATGAAATATTTTTGTATAAATCATGTAGACCAAAGGTTTTTTTCAATTTGAAATCATCACAAATTAATTAGTTAGCTCTTTCTGCTTCATTTGAATACCTATGTTATGGCTCTACTCCAATTATAAATGTTTTAATTCTTTATGTGCGGGGACCGTCTTTATACGTCAGAATGTGTCGTCTACAGACGTCATGTGATCATTGCATAATGTGATGACTGGCAAATAAGATGACGACTATTTTCAATTTATGCAAACTAGACTTTTGCCATTGCCATATACAGTGGAGACCCGGAAATCGGACCACCTATGGGACTGACTGAAAGTGGTCCCATTTTGGAATCGTTCAGATTTGTGAAACCAGCCAATTATGAATGGAGAGATACTAGTCAGTCTGTTTATAGATATGCCTTGCTACGTGCTGATATCGAGGTCGCGATTATTAAAATCATGTATTGAATATGACATCATGATATAATAAAAAAAACCCACACAATTAAAAAACCTGTATTAAATGCATATAAAAATATATATGGAAAAAATATTATACATACATTTATTTCTGTAAAAAGTCTGCAAACTGAAAATCGATCAGCCGTGAATAACCCTATTACACCCAAAGTCCCTTATTATGACTGTCAATATTGTTTGATATGCTTTAATAAAAAGACAGCGAAATTCGCTAGCTTCAATTTTTTAAATTGATTTCGAAGTGACATTTATTTATTTATCATATCTCGAAATTCGCTGGCTTCAAATTGTTTTAAATTTGTTTTGAAGTGACATTTATCTTGAGAGCTGTATTGACAAATATGATATTAATTAGCAGTGTTCAAATTAGATGTCATGCTTCTAATTTTATAAAAACTCGGGAGTCGTACGCGGAGTCATTATGATCAACTTGGGAGTAAAAAGTTATTTCTTTCATTACGTTCCTAGTGTGATAGTATCGTTTGTTTAGGGTGACCAGGCCATGCAGCTGTGAGCGGGAAATCGATCAGCCGTGAATAACCCTATGTAACTTACAGTCCATTAACTGGATATAATTCACAATTTCTCGCGTAAAAATCCATTAGATAATTATTTTGTTTATTATGCGTAACTAATACAGAAAATCATGACGGAATTGTTATGTCTTGCTTCACTACATGAATTTACATAGCAATTTGTAAGACTTTTGAGATCGCAAAGGTGTAATCACGCTATACAGGTGATAATCATTCTGTACGCTAGGGCCTGTCATATATGACAAGTCAAGCTGATAATCTGTTTGTTTGTATCGCTTTACATAAGTTGTTTCCTATTAGGCCTATCTGTATTAGACGCACATAGCCCTTACATATCCTGCGTAATTGAATGATTTTTGCACGCCGAATGTTTTTGTCAGCTGGTCAAAAATCAAAAGCGCCTTTGTTTAACCTTGTGGTTCCTATAGACCAGTAGCTCAATTATTGCTACAACACTTACAGTGCTAATATAACTTCCTATAATTTAACAAATTATTAATATAAGGAGTCAACTTAAATTGTGTTGTTTTATCTTAGCAACATATACTTTCACACTAAGCTGTCATCGTAAGTTCCACTCTGTAAATTATTTTGAGCTGTATTAACAAAGAAAGACGGTCGTAGGAGCTAAAACACTACCGTTGATAATCAGCCAGCCGAAGATAAGGCGACTGATTGCAATTTTCACTGATGACAATGCTTAAATGTTGCATTAACATGATCTCACCAGCGCTAATCCTTTCCGTGATCCAATCTGAACTCAGTGGATCCAGCCAGCGCTGGCCACTTTTGTGGATCCAGCCAGCTCCGGCCCTCTTAGTGGATCCAGCCAACGCTGGTCCCTTGCTGGATTCAACCAGATCTGGTCCCTTTATTAGATCCAATCAGGGCTAGTGAACAGCTGGTCACATTAGGGAATTCAGCCGCAGCTTGTCCCTTAATTGATGCATACATAGTTCTGTAAAAGTGTGAATTATTTTTTTTGCTGGTCCGTTTTTCGAGTCCTTTTATGATTTAGGACTGAAAAAGGGTGCTCCGTGTCCCGAATCGCGGGTCGGTCCGCTTTCTGAATCTGATAATACATTATGTGAATGGGGAAATTTTTGGGACTAAAAAAAGGTGGTCCGTATTCCGGGATGGTCCGCTTTGTGAGGCGGTCCGATACCGGGTCTCCACTGTACATACACGGTTTTGAATTTTCAATCCCGATTATATGACACATTATACATGTTTCTATCTTCATTAAAACAATTTTGTTCCAAAGTTACGATGCATAATGTGATAATCGGCAAATCACATGGTGGCCATCTTGGATTTATGCAAATGAGATTTTGTCATCATTATACACGTGATTGCATAGTGTTCCCAATTTAATTCTGATTATTTTGATACCTTACTCATCTTTATTTATTCAATAGTTATCACCAAAAGAGCAACCTAGAAAATCAAATCACAACTTAGCGTTTTTTTATATATTTTTTTAGGTTAGAAAACCTCTCTTTTTTGTGCATGTTTCTTCAGTTCTAATAATCTGGATACAACAAGAATGTAATGGTCTACATTCATCAAGTTTTATTGGGTAACAATGATCTGAATTCTTATAAAGAAAAGCTAGGGGTGCATATACCCGGAACACCTCTCCACACCCCAACCCAATGGTCTGCAAATATTTACACAGGAACTTTTGAAAAGCTAGTGAGTGGTAATGTGTAGGCTACACTTTCATATATGTTTTGCCAAAAAATTTACGCCATGTAATGTCATCGTTGCATTATGTGATGATTGCCAAATAAGATGGCGGCCATCTTTAATTCATGCAAATTAGCCTTTACACGATTTTGAAATTTCAATCCTGATTATTTTGACACTTCATACATGTTTCTACCTTCTTTTGCTCCAAAGTTACGATGAAATAATGGGATGCATCATTTGATGCATGGCGGTCATCTTGGACTTGGGCAAGTGAGGCGTTTGTTATCATCATAAAAGTGATTGCATAGTGTTGCCAATTCAATTCTGATTATTTTGATACCTTATTCATTTGTCTTTCCGAGGCATAATGTGATAATTGGAAAATCATATAGCGGCCATCTTGTATTTATACAAATTAGGCCTCTTATAAAGGAGGATTTTTGCCGCCTCGCAAAACATATCAGAAAGCTTTTAATAAGGAGCCGTCCCTGTGCCAAATTCCGTGTGTTTATACCAATATTGACACATTTGTGGAAGAGTCCATGGACTAAAATTGATGATTTCTTGACATTTTGTATGGCGTACTTTTGGCCCACTTTAGACAACTTTAAACAAGGCCCGTCGGCGACGGAATTAGGCCTCAGCCTCTGATCATCGTTTAAAAGTGAAAATCATTTGAAACAAGAGCACACTCGAGAATAGCCCGCCGCCATTATTGAAATTATCCGAAAACTGGTTATTAGCAGCATGCAGTACAAATTTGAGCAGAATCAAAGAAAAACTTCTGAAGTTATCGCGCCCACAAAGCAAGATTATTAACGTAAAATGTGAAAACTCGTAATAAAGCGGTCATTTTGAATATATTTTTTTCTGTCATTATCGAACTTGTCCACGACCTGGTTACTAGCAAGATGCAGAATAGATTTGAGAAAGATACACGAAAAACTTTTCAAGTTATCGTGCCCACAAAGAACTGTTTATGCCGACGCTGTGACCTCAATTGCAACAGCCCCACTTAATTAAAAAAATTAAAAGGTGGGCTAAAATGACGGAAAGTCTGCCATTTAAAAATTATTTTTGTTGAAATTCTTCAGGGTATAACCTACTCTGAAACCTCACATTTTGTTCAATAGTAAGGGTCTAGCTATCTGGTACGGTTTTCCAGATATTACGCATATTAAATCAACAATGATCACAAGTCCTCCATTTTAAATTTTATTCTATGGTAATGGGCTAGCTACCTGGTACGATTTTCCACATATTACGCATTTCGAAGTGGATAATTGCTGCAAGTCGGCCATTTTTAATTCAATCGAGTTGAAATTTTTAAGGACCTCAACCTCCCTGAAACCGTACCTTTTGTTCAATAGTAATGGTCCAGCGATCTGTTACGATTTTCCAGTTATTAAACATATCAAACATCTTAAAGTCAAAAGTGGCCGCAGGTCGGCCATCTTGAATTTGATCAAGTTGACATTTTTTTACTGTATATCTCTACCTAAAACCGCACATTTTGTTCGTTAGTAATGGTCTAGATATCTGGCAAGGTTTTCCAGTTATTAAGTAGGCCCCTATATTCAAGTCGAAAATGGCCACAGGTCGGCCATTTTGTATTTGATCAAGTTGAAATATCCACGGTATATCCCCACCTGAAACCACACATTTTGTTCAATGGTAATGGTCTAGCAATTTGGCACGTTTTCCAATTATTACGCATATTGAAGTCAAAAGTGGCCGCAGGTCGGCCATTTTGAATTTGATCAAGTTAATTTTTTTCATGGTATATCCTTACATGAAACTGCACATTTTTGTCACTAGTAGTGGTCTAGCTATCTGGTCCCGTTTTCCAGATATTGATCATGTTAAAAAAATAATGGCCGATAATCGACCATTTTGGCCGCCATGACCTAGTTTCTGTCCAAATCTTGCCCAATTTCGAACTCATCCGAGCTATTAGTGAATTGGATATATGGTATAAATTTTGGGGTGATACAGTTAGTTACTACTAGTAGGCCTACTATAGGTACACTAGCTACACATAAAAAATGTTGAGTGAATCACGTTAACGAAACAATTTGTAGATCGGAAGTGGCCACAGGTCGGCCATTTTGAATTTGATCAAGCTGAAATTTTTCATGCTAGGCTATATCCTTAGCTGAAACTGCACATTTTGTTTAATAGCAATGGTCTAGCTATCTGGTCATGTTTTTCAGATATTACGCATATTACAAAAATAATGACCGATAATCGGCCATTTTGGTTTCTGTCCGAATCTTGCCCAATTTCGAACTCAACCGAGCGATTAGTGAAATGAATATATGGTATAAATGTTGGAGCGATACATACAAAAATGTTGAGTGAATTGTGTTAACGAGAAAATTTGTCGATCAGAAAAAATTCAAGGTCATAGGGGTCACAGAAAGATCAAATGTAAAAAAGTCAAGCTTTTGTCAAGATTAACCTGTATGTGAAGTTTATTGTGCATTCCAGTTACGCGAAACACGTAATAGTGCTAAAAGTGTCGGACAGACGGTGACGACAATAGGCATCCGCCAAAATTTTGGCTGAGGCCTAAAAAGATACCCCGGTCTAGGCCTAGATATAATCTAGAGATGATTTAGTACTAGAAAACCTAATTCTTATAAAAGTTACACGAGAAAATATTTTTGGAGACTCAGCACTGACTAATTCTAAATACGAAGCGTTGGCACCTGATTAGTTGTCAAGCAAAGCTAAATCAAATACTTCTTCGAACCAACCATCGGCATCCACTTCGTTGATCATATCTTTCAACTCTGCTTCTGTGGGATTTTGTCCCAATGATCTCATGACTGTTCCCAATTCCTTTGTGGTGATGGTACCGTCACCATCCTTATCGAAGAGCGAAAATGCCTCCTTAAACTCTGAAGAAAAGTTCATACAATATTAGTATATTTTTACTATTTAGGAAAGGTTACTTAATATATCACTTGTACACTTCACTCAATCCATTAGAATAGTTTATATTTTAAAAGATAAATACATACGGTACCTAAACTGCTAAATACATACAAAGGGTGGATAAGATGGTAATTTTATGGGATATCTCTTTTTTTAATGTTTTTCATTAAAGATGCTCACAAACTGTTAAAACCTCATAAATAGTACTACTTAGCTCTCTTTTGCATTGTTGCATTAATTTCATTTTTTTTAAATGCTCGATGCGACTGATTTTATGGAGATGGGACACACTTATAAAGTGCTGGACATGATACGCAGGCGTCCAAGCAAATGCGAATATTAAATTGTGGATCCTGTGTGTAATAAAGCCAACACATGATCAACAGAGGAGCTTCGTCTCGTCCGCCTGTTGGGTTGAGAGGTGACAATGTATGAGTGACACATTGTGGTCCACCGTCTACGTCGCTGGCCCAACATTCATCCAACCATGCATCATGAACACAGTATCGCTGATCGCAAGTATCCCGGCTGTTTGCGCCACTGGTATTTTTCCCAATAGGCCTGATCAAAAAATAATATTAATGTTGGACAATAGACTGATAGAGCTTAACCTTAGACCGATAAATGAAAGGTCCCACTTGAACTTGTGCTTCGCTACTGCGAGCTACAACTTCAAGTGTGGCAGGGTCTCTGGTGTCTCCTCAGAAAATCGGAGATCGCGGGTTCGAACCCCGCTCCGGCATTCATCTTTCAAAGAAACAAAATGTTTCTTCCCCGCTCACTCGTAACGAATTAATATTGTGGGGAGCCTCCGTGACCGAGAGGTAGCGTGCTACTGGAGGGCAGTGTCATCTCATTCATCTCACAATCCTCAGGAGGTTCTCCTGGCCCAGTTTAGCCTACATGTGCACAAAGGTGGCTCAAAACCCCATTCATTTCAAATCATTAAAACTTCAAGCGGGTAAAAATTAATCAATTTGTTTAATTTTAGACCAAATATTTGTCTTGAAATTTAAACTCACATTTCATTCCCTATATTTTTCAATAATTATAATTTGATCACCTAATAAAACAGATAACAAGTGCTTCTAACGTCTACAGCCTGTTTATTTGTCCTTCAAAAGAAACATTAAAGGAGAAATGAGCTTTAAACGTGTTACATTAGCATATGCCTTTAATATTATAACTTGAGATTATGAGGTCTGCAACTCACCAGCTATTTGTTCTTCTGTCAGTTGGTCAGCCTGAAACAAATACGCTGAATATTAGGAATCAGAATTGATGTCTATTACCATGTTCTGGTCGTGAGCAATAGGCCTAAATTGAATTGAAATAAGAAATTAAACAAAATTGACCACATTTTGTAGGCCCCTATGTTTTAGAAAAGTATTTATATTTCCATTAGGCCTACATGTAGTCCGACATTGACCAAGCCGATAGCAAATACCCTAAATTTCATGGTATGGTGTATTCAATACTGTATGACTCGCCTAGCCTGACTGACTCGTGAGTCATGCTTGTGTCACGGGTTCGAACCCCACATATCCTGTATACGGGGTTTTCAGAGAAAAATAGTTTCTCCCCTCTCAATGTGACTAGGCGCTCACGTTAATGGCCGCCTCGTCAAGTTAAGGCATTCTTTCTACAGGAAAGTCTGTATTATTTTGGCAGAACCTTTATTAAAACATACATTTTACCACGCGTGTTGAAACTTCTGGAATATCTATTTCTCCTAGCTCCACAGCCTTCGATAACCAGGAACGAACCGTTATCTGTTTCATTTCTGGTATTAAAGGAATAACTGTATTATTTTACTGCATGTAGTTTTCTTAGTTAATACATATGAGCTACATGTAGGGATATATTTAAACGTAGATATTTAAGCGGTTCAATTAACTGATTAAATATTTAAGCGGCTCAATTGCAACATGCTTTTTCACAGAACTTACCATTATTTACAGTTGTCTTGAAGTTGTTCAGCTGCGTCGAAACACACTGCACACCAAGTCCAAGTTGTCTCTCTTTGATTTCACTTGGGAATCTAGTGTTTCAAGACTACAGACCTGTACGGCTCTTGAGATCTGGAAAATAAATCTTTAACCATTCAGAAAAGTTCGGGCATTGTGTGTTTGAATGGGCCTCCCTTAAACGTCAGGCCCTAGGACTAACCCCTTAGTCTGGTGGTAGTGGGAATTTTGTGTGAAAAAAGTGAAGGATAATTTCTGTTTAGTTCTCATGAATCAGTGGACCCCATAGTATATCAGAAAAAAATCCCCATCAATTCAACTTGGGCAATTTTTATTTATTTTTACAACAGTTTGCATTTGAGTTCGAAATTGGGTTAAAGCTGCATTAAAAGTGAGGTGACTATAAAATAAGTCATCAACCAATTTTGTTATATTATATAAAAATAATTTGGTAGTGTTATAGAAAGGATTGTTTAATACTCTGGTCAATGTTTTAGGTATGTGATTTAAGACAAATCCAATATGGCGGCAACTTTAGGAGCAAACTGAGAAGTTATAATTTGATTAAAACATTTCTGCTCTATTTTCCATAAGAGTCGAAATACTAGACTGATTATCTCCTCAGAAGCACAAATAAATGTAATATACCAGTTTCAATAGAATGTTAAATTGACACTTTAATCACCATAGCCCGCAAAAATATTTAAAATTTGTATTCCAATATCGAGCTACAAATGTTACAAAAACCTTTAAACTTTTAAAACTTTTTGAAAATTTATCTAGAATAAACGTACGAGGTGTATACTTGATCAAAAAACAATTAAATGATAAAAAGTTATATTTGAAATAATTATTTTATATCATTTCAATAAATTATGTATTTTTAAAATGAAAACTAATTACAACTATTTCCTATTCATTTTCTTACTTATTATTTATTTATTTTGACACTTTAATTATCACACCCTTTGAAAATCTTTAAAACTCCTATAGCACTATGTATATGCACCCATCTTACCTACGACCTGTACACATTTGGAAATACGTATTTAGAGTACGTGTATTTGGTAGGCCTACATGTATCATATTTATGAGACAAAATTAAAGAAGGGAACCATGGATCCATTGCTATTTGTAATAATTTAGATATGGTTTCGCTAGCCTATATTGAAAACTATGACTTGCTAATAGTTTTGAATGTCATAAGGCTATTTAGGGAGACGAGCGAGGATATTCAGATGAAGTTATTGCATGCATAAATGCTTTCATTCCTTTAGGAAACAAATCCGTGCTTGGTTCCACACCGAAGGCTTAAAAGTACTACATTTTGCATTATTTTTACTTGATCAATAAAGCACAGTTGAAATTAGAAAGACTGCCACGCTATCAAACCCTTATTTAGATAAAATAATAAGTACTTCTATGAGAAGTGGAATAAATTAAATTTCTGTTTGATTCAAGATCCAATACATACTTAGTTAGTCCAGGGTTGTGGTAAAGTCAAGTATAAAGGATATCAGTAATCTGAAGGTTCAAAACTAAAATACAACTGTGGCATAAATGTTAGAGGGTGAAATAAAGTTGCCTCTTTGAAGCTAAAATTATATTATTAATCATAATACCCTAATATACATCAGACGCAGTATCAAATATAGTGTTTGAAAATTATTTTGAGATGATGTACTTGGACCCTAGACATATAAGGCCATATTTTTGAGGTAGAAGTATACTCTCGTGATGCTTCATCTCTCCACTACTCGGCAATTTGGGGGTCTCTCACGCTTCTACATCCAGTTTCTACAGCATCCTGATCTCTCACACTGCCCTCTTAGGTTCTAGTGACAATCTCTTCTTTCCCTATTTATACAGTTTATTATGTAGCATTTGAAAGGTCATCTGAAGTGTCTTCCTGTGATGTTACAATAATTATATACACGGTTGCTAAAACAATCTCACATGGGTTTTTATCAGTCTCATGAGCTCGTGGTGTGATCATTTAGATGCCCATGGAAATCTTTTTCACACTTGATGCATTTATGGGTACATCTAAATACCATTATATGAATTTATGAGGTCGTATAAAAGACTTTATTGTACTCATAGAAAGTTAAATAACATATTTATCGACAATTGACGAAGTTTTGGAGACATCAACGGCATCTACAATGTGTGCCAGCCTTTTATGCTGATATAATTGTATCAATAAATCACATCCACTACACATGCCTCGTGACATGTAAACCAACTCTTAAATTCACACTCGTAACGTAACTCGTAACTCGGGCCAATATCTTATGTTTTCTATAATGAATCCCCAAAAAATAACACAATTTTAACAAGGTTGTTTGAATTATAAAATCATATATTTGGAACCATTTTTCCATTAATGTATGGAAATAGAGATGAACGAAAATGTTAAATAGACAAGCACTGAATATAGTTAAAATGTATATAAGGGTCATGTCAAGATTTCATTATATTTATTATTTTATACACTTGTATATCAGGTTAATGCTTCTAAAAATATTTTATTATGTGTACCCAGCTACAATAACAGCTTATTTTATTCTTGATTAGAGTATTAGAGAACAAGAAATCCACGTTAAGATTTATCTGTTTTGAGGGATAAAAGTGTTGCTAAAAGTGACTTGTTTTCACATTTGTTTTATATATTTTTAAAGTTTATACACTAAGGGTTTAATTATATTCCAGCAAAATACGGTATTATTTGTGAGTGTGAGTATGTGTGAGTATTATTCTGATAGATATTTATCTCGCTGCTTCATATCAATATTTTCAAGGTTATGGTGACGTAAGGGTTAAACAAACAAATAAGCATAATATTTATGTTGGAGGGGGGATTGCAGCGACATTATACTGCCAAGAAGTAGAAGTAATGTCAAGAATGATGGAAGTGTGCAGTTAACTGATTTGTGTTGCAAAAATTGGCACCATTTTGATTTTTTTCAGCTTCTCTAATGCATTTGATTTTAAACATAACTCTAACTTTGGATTAATTGTATCTGTAGCTTTTTGAAATACACACCATCTTTCAGTAGCGTGTTTTTTGTGATTCATTGTATTTTTATCCAAATTTTAGCCAATACTTTGAAGTCCTGTCAAACAAATTGCCCAAAGTAAATTCACGGGGATTTTTTTTCTGAGGTACTGTGGGGTATACTGATTCAGAAAAACGCAAAATAATTTATCCTTAACTTTTTTCCCACAAATGGTGAAATAACGAGTTCGACCACCAGACTACCTTAACCCTTTGACCGCCACATTATTCAATTTGAATTTTCACCCACTTGAAGTTGTGTGACGCGATCCACAACTTCACGTGAGTAAAAGTTTTTTATATTTGTCAAAATGAAGGTCAACTATTTTTCAATTCTTGTGGCTTGATGTCCCGTTTTATCTTTAACTGTTTAAAAGCTGATAAATCATGCAATATGCTAATAAAAATGTAAAAAACGAATATATTTGGTACCGGCGGTTTATGGGGTTAATACTTATTGTTAGTAGACCTATCTGTTTCACCATATGTTGGGAGTAGCCTTTTTTCAATCTTCCCCAACATTTGGTGGAAGTAGTGGGTATGCTTGTGTTCATAAATAAATTCCCGTGGGATTTTGATGGTTAAAATATACCACCTATATCAAAATGTTCAGAATAAACTACAGAAAAAGAAAAAGGTTGATGGAGTTCGCAAATTTGTGTCAAAACACTCTTCCCAGGCAAAATTCAAAATGGCCGCCATGAAATCACTAAAGTTATCATATCTACATCAATAATTGAGATAGAAACAACATTATTTTACCACACCATATGTTTTTGGTATCAAGTAATGCAATAAAACAAACGATACAAGTATTTGACATCGTTATCATGCAAAATTCAAAATGGCCGCCATGAAATCGCCATAGTGATCATATCTTCGTTAATAATTGAGATAGAGACGAGGTTATTTCACCAAACCATATGTTTTCGCTATCAAGGAAATGAAATGAATCGGGCTTTAGGCCACCTTTGTGCACATATAGGCTAAACTGGGCCAGGAGAACCTCCTGAGGATGGTGAGATGATTGAGATGACACTGTCCTCCAGACACAGGATTCGAAATTCGAGCCCTGGCGGTCTGAGGCCGAGCACGCTACCTCTCGGTCACAGAGGCTCCCCACAATACTAACTTTCACACGTGGATGGGGAAGAAACATTTTTGTTTCTTTCAAACCGCCGAGACCGGGAACCGAGCCCCGAACTCTGGCGTGAAAGGCAGCGGTGCTAACCACTACCCTAGGGCCCCCGCCCTCGCTATCAAGGAATGCAATAAAACAAACGCTACCGTCACTCGATATCATTATCATGCAAATTCAAAATGGCCACCATGAAATCTCTAAATTGATCATATTTGCGTTAATAATTGGGATAAAAAGATACTTTATTTCACATTATTATCATGCAAAATTCAAAATGGCCGCTATGAAATCACTAATCATAGCGCTGATATTATTTCACCAAATCTCATGTTATAGATATAATGTTTATGCAATACAGTTAATCATTCAAGATGGCCGCCATGAACCTAATGAATTTATCACATATAATGATAAAGACTGGATTTTTTCATCTAACCATATGTTGTCGGCATCAATAATACAATAAAACACATCATACCTTTATTTGTATATCTTTATATAGCTTCAAAATGTTATGTCATTACCTATTTATCCAATGTCTCAATACTAGTAATGCTAATTACATAGTAGAGCATCTGTTTATGTATAGCACACACCACCCATCTACGTAACATATTTTTTAGCTGAACAATTAGGGCATATCCACACGTGATCGACAGAACAATGTTTTAACTCACTCAAAAACAAATAGATCCATATTGAATTACACCGCTTCTAATGTAATGTATTTTGAAATATTAGCAGTCACTTCTATATGATCACATTGATACACAAGAGTGCATAATTGTTCATATACACCGATGGTGCACTTCCCGACATCGACCTTACACGTTCTAGATATCGATAATATCCCACATCTCTAAGATGTTTACCTATTTTCAACAAGTTTGCAACATTATATATAGTGTGTATAGTTATTAACCACCTGTATCATAATTAGACTACATGAGGTCAACAACAATGGCATAGCATACTATTCGGATAATTGTATTTCTAAATCTGTTCTCCAGCCCTTAAACAGACACTGTTATAAATTTAGTTATACATTACTAAAAAATAGTAATGTAATGTAACACAATGGGGCTTAGCAAAAGAGTATCAATATTTGTACAGATCATGCTTACAGAGTTAGCGTCTACACTGTAGTGTATCAAATAGTATATCAAAGGCAAGTTAATGTCATTGCAATGTCAAATCATAGCAAAGTTTTTCTTCACTTAATTGACATTACACTTTTAGGTGACAAAAAATATTTGACAAAACACAACGAATGTGCATATCATTGAATAGTCAAAATGATTTTTTGCGAGTTTACATTGCCAGGACTTAGGGGTTGTAGACGAGATACTATATAACCCCGAAAAATATACACATAACGTTAAGATGTAATGTTTGCACCCAAGTTTCAGCGTTCACTTGTCGTGCAATAAACCCAGTGGCGTATCCAGAAATAAATTGAGAGGGGTGCTCAGATTTCCAAGAAACCATTCAACAGCAGGGACCTATAGGAAGAGGCATGCCTCCGCAAAATTTTGAGAAAAATAAACATCTAATAGTGCGATTTCGTGGTATCTTTGCTGTAAAACGAAGATATAAGATACAGGCTGAAATGTCAGTTTTAACATAATGACAGATTAACCTAGCCTACACTAGTCCAACTATTTAAGGTAACACAACCACACAATAGGGAAAAAACATAAACATGATCATTAGTTAATCTAATAGCGAGCGCGAACTACTAGGCATATTAAATAAGCTAGATAAAAATAAACAGCTGTCGACCCAATGTTATGTTAATGTTTGGCCAGCGTAGCAGACGGTGTAGCAACGATAGTATTAATTAAACGTTGGGTCACCCTCATTGTGATAATATTTATGCAACTTTGTTTGTGGAATGCCGCTTATGCAATTATGTAGGGCCTAATTATACAACAATCATCCATTAAAAGTGAAAACATGTCATTGAAAACAGTTGTGGACCATTAAAATGCTTACAACGTTCACTAATGATCACTTAAAATTCCTGAGATATTTGTTTTTATTTCACCTTTTTTAATTTGCCACCCTCCCCTATGGCTGACTATTTCTTAATGCAAATGTTATATCCCAGTTCATCACCAGTTAGGCCTATATCAGATATTTGTGTTAGTATTTGTTGTTCTTCCACATTGCTAAAACAACTTTACTGCCAATTTTCAATTATTATCCTTGATTTCGTCTCTGGTAAAAAATAAACTGTTGAGTCACAGCTGTATCTGAATTATTTCGTGTCAGTGACTATACTGGAGGTTTATATATTGCACTGAAAAAATACGACAACTTCAAATAGGCCTTAAAACAATTAAATTTTGGAAATTTAAATAGCGACCCTGTTTTGTATCCACTTGTTCTCAAGACCGAGTCTCAGAGATGATATCTCTTGAAAAATGAATTCGCCATCACCCAGGTGAAAGAATCATGGTAATTGGCGACTAATTTTTATCCCGTGGTCATTCTTATTATCAAGTGCATGTCTAAGTCGTTGTCCGTTTCAAGCGATCCCAATAGCCTACTGTGTCTTGTGCCGGAGGGGGGGGGGGGGGCACTCAAGTACTGGGGATGTGCCACTGGACAGGGTGCCTTTATTCAGTTTCCAGCTTTGGCATGTGTTATAATTATCAAAGGGTAGGGTAGTCTATGATAATTACTATCAATCTTAGCATATATATTATGGAACAACGTTGTTTCAAAGTAGTCTATGATAATTATCATCAATCTTAGCATATTTTTTTCCCATGACGTTGTTTCAAGTCTCGCTCAACGTTTCAATTATTGGCCAAGACTAACAAAAAGTTGATATATTTTATTCTGTTTCTTTTCAAAAAAAATAATAATGAACGTTTGAAAAATGTGTCTATCTCACACCAGTTAAGGGTGGACAGAAGAAAGGAGACCAGTCGCAACAAATTCCTACTTTTAGGTGCTCTGAATGGTCAATTTTTAAAATTTGCATTCTAAAGATTTTGCTTCTGTCACCACATGCGGCGATGTGGCTAGCACTTTCCCAGGTCATTGTCTGATCTGAGTCTTTAATCTGTCAATGGCGCCAATGATGCATCCCAGACACCAGTCCTTTAAATAGGAAGGGGTATACATTCAGGTGTGGAGGGGGCTGACACCAACATGTCGGACACTGGTGGACTAATTGTATATGAAATTATTGCTAGAAAATTACCACTCTGGAAATTAAGGGGGGGGGGGGGTGCTCGAGCACCCTGAGCACCCCACTGGATCCGTCCGGGATTGAGCTTATATTCCACAATACATACGTTCACAACTAAATTAGAGCTGGATAAGATGTAATAAGGTGAATAATAGGTTATTGTTCCATTCTGCATTGTATTTTTGTCTTCCTATAATTAAAATGAAATATTGTAGATTTATATGGCAATAAAGTACATTATATACTTTAAATTATAAAGCTAATAATGAAATGGCATTATTCGAGGTTGCCACGACACCTTAATAACCTGACAAGTCAGGATTGTTTATCATAACCCTGAGTTGTCAAGGAAAACACCTTACGTTAAAACAAATTTTGGCAAAGTCAGGGGAAAGGGGAGAGTTTTGCTCTCAAGATCCTATGAATTGACTTTAACTTAACCGAAAAATCAAAGAGACAAGCCCCCAACACATTTTGGTCATGAAAAGCCAGTAAAAGTCATGATTTACTAAATTTTGTAGCAACCCTTAATAATGTCTAGGATTTAAAGAGCTTTTATCGCTACGATGATCTAATTGTGATAATTGATTAGCCTTGAGGTCACGAACAGATGACTTGTTTAAAATGTGATATTGACTTACAAGAGGTATAATTAACTATGTAATATCAGATATTTAATTATATAACATTTTTTGTTAAATATAAATATCATTATGATAAATATTTTTTTATTCTTGTGTGCTTATAACTGTTTATGAATTTATAAACAGCAAGTATTCTATAAGATAATAACATCGCGGCATTATCCTCTAAATATAGGAGGCAGACTTCCTGCTCTCATGATATCAGCAAAATGACAATTACCCTCATTCAGTGTTTGCGTTCCTCGCAAAAAATGTTTAATACACATAACAACAACAATAAATCAGTTAAAAAATATGCATGCTAATATAGGTTAAAAACTAAGACGACATATCTATGACATACTTACATCGGCGACAGATGAAACCAATGCCAGCTGAAAGTACCGTAACGTTACACATGCACGACCTTTCTCATGTCACAATAGTGATTTCACATATTAAGTAAACATTTCGGCTCTAACATCTTCAAAATCATGTAAATAAACATGAAATGACATTATCTCGTATAAAAATATATCTTTTATGTAAATCATCATATTTACGTTAAAAGGAGGCATTAGTTTTGGTTTAAATTACTAAGAGTTAGACAATATTTAAACCACCTATAGCCAGGCAAGGTATAATGCACCAAAAATTATGTAAACAATCGTGGATGGACTGTCACAATCTTCTATAAAGTTTAAATCAACTAAATCGATATGAGGATATAGATCTAAATAAAGTTTTTTTTGTGAAACATTGATGGGTTTTTTTCTTTAGACCATCATGCATGCGTAAATATTCAAGAGGGGGGAGGGGGTGAATGAATTGGTACGCCAATGACAACGTAGGTCTATTTATTCACCCATGACCCCCTGAAAATAAAGGTAGCTTACTTTCCCTAGCCTGATCACAATGGCTCAATGACACTGTCACTGTGTCAGTGCCACTGAAAGTACGGTTTTACCTTAGACTTTTTTATTTAACTTTCTAAACTCAAAGTAGAAGCATTGACATTGTAAAGTCTAGCCCTAGGATAAACTCGATCGTAAAGTCCAACTTAATTTAAAAAAATTAAATGACTGTTCAGGTTGAACGCTAAAATGTTACTGTTAGCTCACCTCCTTTCCTTTTCGTACGCGCTGATAAAGAAAAGACGCCCGATTCAAGTTTCGTACAGTCAACTCGGCAACTCTGACACTGGATCTAAATTACTAACTTTATAAATATAGACTGACAGCGTTTATCAAACTTTGGACCCTGGCGGCGTTGGCAATGGAGTGTGGATGAAGAGTGCAGTGCTGCAGCGAAAAAGATAAGCAATTATAATGGGAGCTATTTTAACCGCGAATAGGGGTCTATCTCAGCAGGCCTATCTCTGTCTATAGACGGTCACCAACCACGTGGTCGACCATGTGTCATTCTAGTAGACACAAGACATTGACCCTGTCACCAGTCACTGTGTAATGTGTGTTAGTTTATAATTATAATATAGGCCCAATAGGTGCCGCTAGAAACTAAAGCGTAAGGTAAAGGGCCTACTTTATTAACGTCTGGCAGACTGTCGTAGTAGGCCTAACGTTACTACACGTATTTAATACAGGTGGCCTAATAGCCTAGGCCTACTGATCACCATTGGTTCCTGTCTACGTCACCAGAATGTATTATTGTTGTAGTGTTGTATGCCTATCACTATGCATGCCATGTCACAGTCACATGCTGATTGGACACATGCATGCGCATTGCGTCTCTGTTTTCCCAGATACACACGACGCTCATCCGACATTGTATCAATGTTGGTACGTCTGCGACGCAAGGCGAACTTTTAGTTTAACATTTATTTTGTCCACGGGTGGACTAAATCCGATTTGTAGGCTTACTATGTACATCTAGGCCTATATCAGGCTGATCCACTCTTAGGCTACGTTTCCATAGGTAAGGTTTTTTAGGGTCCTGTGCTGATAACCGCGCGGGTCGTCTGTTTCCATTGCTGCGGTTTTGATATAAATCCGCATGTGACACCCGCGCGGATAATAGTGATCTCCTTGGTGGTGGACCAGGTGATGATGATGATAATGATGATGGTGGTAGTGATCGTGTTGGTGGTGTTGGTAGTGATGGTGGTGATGGTAGTGGTGGTTGTGTAGTAGTGATGGTGATGGTGGTTGTGTTTGTGGTGGGGTAGGGGTGATGATGGTGTTGGTGGTGATTGTGTTGGTGGTGTTGGTAGTGTGGTGGTGGTGATATTTTTGGTGGTGTGGTAGTGATGGTGGCTGTGGTGTGGTAGTGGCGATGGTGATGGTAGCGGTGATTGTGGTGTTGATTGTGACGGTGGTGGTCGCTAGTGGTGATGATGGTGCTGGTGGTGGTTGTGTTGGTGGTGTTGGTATAGTGTGGCAGTGGTGATGGTGGTATTCTTGGTGGTGTGATGGTGGTGTTGATGGTGGCTGTGTTGGTGGTGATGACGATGGTGGTGATGATTATGGTTAGTGGTGGTGAGGGTGGTGTTGGCGGTGTTGGTGATGGTAGTGTTGTTGGTGTTGATGGTAATGACAATGGTGGTAGTGTTGTTGGTGTTGATGGTGGTGGTGATGGTGGTTGTGTTGGTGGTGGTGGTCATGACGATAGTGGTGGTGAAGATGATTATGGTGATGATGGTGGTGGTGATGGTGGTTGTGTTGGTGGTGATGATGATGATGATGTAATGGTGGTGGCGACGATTATGGTGGTGATGGTGGTGTTAGTGTTGATAGTGGTGGTTATAATGATAGTGTTGGTGTTGGTGTTGATAGTGGTGGTGATGACGATGTTGGTGGTGGTGGTGGTTGTATGATGCCATTGATGGTTGGTGATGTTGCCATGGATGGTGATGTTGTTGGTGATGATGATGATGGTGGTGGTAGAGGCCCTCTTAACTGGGGCAAGTGCAAGTGTCGACAGTGTGGGTGCACACCCCTTTATTTCTGTCAAATCCCCCCTAAATTTGCCAAAATATATATTTTCCAATACTGGATCCTCCCCTGTCGGGATACTGTGACAGATTTTCTGCAATAGGCTTGTAACGAGAACAGCACTTCAGCCACGGTATAGCGTTAATTTCAACCCCTGCCCACCAGAGTAGGCTATAATAATAGGCCTACCTGTCATTCTTTCTACGTCCAGCTTCATAGAAATTTTTTGCCCCACATTTCTTGTCCAAATTTGGTCTTTGTGTATCTTTCTCGTTTGGTTGTAAAAACCGGGGTTCGACCGAACAAACTCTCTGCGCTCTACCATCTTTAACGGTGTCAAATATGGGGTTTTGTTTGCCATATTTGCAGATTACCAGGTGATTATATGATTATGTTCAAATCCCCCGCACGGGATCCGCGTGAATGGAAATGATACATGTATTTAACGAAGGCTGGATAATATGGCACCCGCGCGGGTACCCTCGTGGGTTAAACCTGGCTACGTTTACATAGGTAAAGTTTTTTAGCCGCGCGGGTAGACCCGCGCGGGTCCTGTGCGGGTACCTGCGCGGGTCGTCTGTTTCCATCGTTGCGGTTTTGATATAAATCCGCATGTGATAGTATATGTCGCTATGTAGCTTATCAAAATGATGTGTCATGTTCATATTGATTTTGCTTGATGATGATTTCTCACATCTATATATCCCAACTGAACAAATAAAAAGTGTTTCCATTTTTTTCCTTCGCCCAATAATGAAAAATCCTGGATGGCCGAGACTGATAAGCAAAAATCAGGTTTCCGCTATATTATCACTTATAATGAACGTCCAGGATATCATAGTTCGATGAAAAAATATAGATAATACTAAATTATGGACTAAATTGTATTAAAATACCTATAAACTCGTGCATACATTATAGAGGTTGCATTCCATCAGGAATAATAATTCTTACAGGAGTGTGTTCCAGCAATGAAAGATAAGATATTAACAGTAATATGCTATAATAACAAAATAACAAAATATACTATAATATATTTGACCGCTTATATGGGGATACCCCCAAACCTGTTTAAAATGAGGGGGTAGGGTTATATTTGGTGTCCTTCACCTTTAAATAAGCAAAGCAAAAAATGACCGCCAAAACTGCATGTTTTTTATATTTTTGTTAAACATTATTGCACGATTTCTGTTTTCTGCATGATTTGGGGTTGATAAATTTATGTCTCATGTTTTTCGATCAAAATGACCTACATTTGACCTTCAAATTCAAAATTGTTACCGCCAACACACAAATAAAAGCGATTTTTATGCATGTGAACTATAATATCATAAACAACATTTGTTTAGAGGAAATCTAAAAATGTACTACGTAATACGGCAGATTAGGTTTCAAGTCATTCGAAACTGTGTTTAAGCACAGTGCAAGCTAACATGCTTTGATGTGCTTAGTATTTGGAATAACGTCAATATTTTAATAGTAAATAACTAAAATGACGTCCATCTTGGGTTTTACGATAAAATATAGGTCAGACGATGAACAGTAAACATCAGAAATGATTGTTTCGGCCTCCAAGTCATACAAAATCAATAAATTGTCAATAAATTGAGCAATTCCAAGCCACAGATAATAAAAATAGGTTTAATTTACATTTTGATAGCCATTTTGTTTCTTGTTCAAATGGAGATAAATTTCGCGGCCATTTTGGATTTTTTCTTGTAAATTTAATCGTCAGTAACGTTTATTCATACTCCCTTAAGTCACTACAAATACGTCATAATTATTATCGTCAACATGTTCAGCAGTATACTTATAGTAACAGTAAATACATAAAAACGGTGAATGTCGTGGATTTAGAGGTCAAATAAAGGTCATTTCTTTCCAAAGACACAAAAAAAATCATCAATTAAAAATCTTGCAGAAACCATAAATTGTGCTTTTATATGTGACAAACTATACAAAATATGTGGTTTTCTTAGCATTTTAGTGGCCATTTTGTATTTTGCTAATATGAAGGTGAAGGACACCAAATATAGAATGTTATCTGACAAATTCGAATTCAGCACACACACATTATGTAAAAACTAAAATTCCGAGCAAAGTTTCATGTTTTAGATTTTAGTCCAGGCTAAATAGACATATTTTAATGAAAGGCTGCAATATTCTTTCATTAAAAATATTTATTACAATAATAAATATAAATAACACTCATTTTTAAGCATACACATATCTGGGTTCAAAACATAGGCCAGATATTGATATGTCCAATAACTACGATTTATTATGTCATTTCCTTAGACTTGACTAGTCTGTTTTGTTCAATTGCTTATCTTATAATAAAAAAACATGCTTGAGCGTATGAGGAGAGACGACTATTCACTCTACTGCAATGCGTGATGTATTATTAAAATAAAAAAAATATTTATCTGTTATATGGTATATCGCGTGTGCTGATTGGTTAGTCAGAAAATCAATGACAGACACTTACGTAACCCTACCCCTTCATTCTAGATATATTTGGGGGTACCCCCATAAAAGCGGTCACAATATAAAGTTCGTCCTTATTTTTTACCGGTAACATCCCATGTCATGCTTGGGATATATCAAATCTTGAAAACCAGTTGGTGTTGGGTGAGTAGAGGGGGGGGGGGGTTCCACGGTGACCAATTCTACATCCCTACATTGCATGGTGCCCATTAAAATAACCCAGTGGCATGGAGATAAATCACAATAGCTCTACATACAATAATTATGTATAGTGTATTGTCTGGTTACATATGTAGAACTTATCTATGAACTGTTTCACACTTTAAAAATAACCATAGATTGTGTCTGTGTTTCATTTCTGGCCAAATACATGCCGATTATTGACAATTTTGTCATCGATGGCGGCCATTTTGAAAGTTTATCTAACCACTGGAAGAAAAAAATGGAGACAGTTTTTTTGTTGATCTATGGGTTGTATATTAGTATAAATCATTCATTCAAAATCAACATGAACATGACACAGAAAACCACATTGACATATACTATGACACCCGCGCGGATAATAGTAATCTCCTTGGTGCTGGACCAGGTGGTGATGATGATAATGATGGTGGTAGTGATGGTGTTGGTGGTGTTGGTGGGGATGGTTGTTTAGTAGTGATGGTGGTGGTGATGGTAGTTGTGTTGGTGGTGGTGGTTGTGTTGGTGGTGTGGTAGTAGTGATGGTGTGGTTTAGTGGTGGTGGTGGTTGTGGTGATGATGGTGCTGGTGGTGGTTGTGTTGGTGGTGTTGGTAGTGTGGTAGTGGGAATGGTAATATTCTTGGTGGTGTGGTAGTGGAGGTGATGGTGTGACGATTATGGTGGTGATGATGGTGGGGGAGGTTGTGATGATGGTGCTGGTGATGATGATGATGGTGGTGGTGGTGGTTGTATTGGTTGTGATGATGATGTTGGTGGTGGTGACGATTATGGTGGTGATGATGGTGGTGGTGTTGATGGTGGTGGTGGTTGGGATGATGGTATTGGTGATGGTGATGATGATAGTGGTGATGGTACCATTGATGGTTATGTTGGTGACGATGATGATCGTTTTCGAGGCGCCGTTAACCGGAGCACGTGCAACTGTCTGACAGTGTGAGTGCACGCCTCTTTATTTCTGACAAATCCCCCCTAAAATTGCCAAAATAAATATTTTTCAATACTGGATCAGCTGATCAGCTCCTGTCTGGATACTGTGTCAGATTATCTGCAGTATAGGCTTGTAGTACATATCTCGGTAACCAGTCGTCATAGAATCACAAAAATGGTTCTATACCTAGGTTTTCGGGTACTTGGTATGGGGAATCTATTGTGCCATTTTTTGTGATTCAAGGTCAAGGTCACACACTGGGTCAAGGTCATTTTAGATCCTTTTGAGGAGCTGTAAAACATTCTAAACATGTGTCATTACAACAACATCAACAATGATAGGCTATATTTTTGAGCTAATAGAAAAAAAACAGCTTAATAGCTAATTACAAGTGGGTCTCAATTTATTTTGAAAATCGCCGCCTTCAGGAAGTGGAAACATGTCATATCTCGGTAACCAACCATCAATATAGCCCTAAATAATGGCTATATAAGTTTGCGTTGTCGGGAATGGAGAATCCGTTAGTGATATTACTTGTGGGATTCAAATTTAGGGCATTTTTATTTTTGTTCGACATTGTGCCAACTTTGGGGATAAATTGTATATGTTATTTTGCATAATTTAACCTGATTAGCATAATCAGCGGAGCCACTTTGATAGTACAACTTTTAAATCAATATACTTATAGAAAAAAGTGTTATACCAATTTTTCTAATAAGTTTGACTCAAGGAATCAATTTTGATGCTATTTTACGATTTGTAGAAGGCAAGGTAAGTTCAGGCAAGTTCAGCATAAACATGATTATAATAAAGTTTTATTTTTGTATTGACTTTGTGACCTTTGACCTCATATTGTGGTCGACTGATCTTCTAAGACATGGCTTCAAGCTTTTGTATTTCCATACATTATAAGCAAACCTAATGGATCTCAACAGTCTCGCTCAATCCTAGCTAGCTCCTAGAATATGCAACAGATGAGGCAAAATCAAACGAGTATATTATATGATATATTTATGCCTGATGAGGTATTTTTTCCAAGTGAAAATTGTTTTAAAAAACAACACATTTATATTATTTAATTTTAGTTGAAACTACAAACTGTGACCATTATGCATTGATATTTTCTCAGGTGGTTCAGTATATAGTCAGAGTGTTCAAATCCAAAATATTCACTAACTTTTTATATATTTGTAATCAGCATTCTATTTTTAATAATGTTAGTATACAAATAATTTTGAGTTTTATTTGTTATCTAGTTATTGATTTATGTGACATTTCATAAGTGGTCGACTAATCTGCTAAGACATGGCTTCAAGTTTTTCGTATGTCCAGACATTATATAAGCAAACGTTAACCTAATGGACCTCAACAGTCTCAATCCTAGATAGTGTAAATGCGATTGTAGCACTTACTCATATGGGGATCTGGGATCTTTGTACAAGGCCTATATTATTTTATAGGTTCCATATCAGGCTTCAGTCGTCTTTGTCCAAGTGAAGAACGGTATTGTCATCTTTTAAAAAATATATGTTGATTACACCGCACTGGGTGGTAAGTAGGGCCCAGGTATAGTTCAGGTTGGTTTTATTACGTTGGTAGTCACCGTCCATAAAGGAATTGAGTGATCTGATTATGTTTGTGAGTCTGATCACGTTTACTCTTTCTTGGCGGTATATACTACACATGTAGATTTCCGACTTGGGAAACACCATTTCAAGAGAACCCATATACCTCAGCAACGTTGAGTATAATATCTGTATCTCTGTTTGGATTACATTCACTTTGAATTATATCATTTGTTCCAAGTT
The DNA here is from genome assembly GCA_964017125.1 of Flabesymbios commensalis. Lineage (NCBI taxonomy): Eukaryota > Metazoa > Annelida > Polychaeta > Terebellida > Flabelligeridae > Flabesymbios > Flabesymbios commensalis. The sequence goes on along the minus strand of OZ024906.1, from coordinate 72,787,477 downwards.
GAACAACTAAATTTTCTGGTGTAAGCTTACCACCTGCATTAGTTACAGCTTTTTTCAGCATTCCATTTATATTTTGGAGTGTGTTTCCAATCTCGGCTATGACCATGGTGTGTTGGGTCTGCTTCGTCAAACCAATTGTGTTTCAATGTTGGGCCAGCGTCATGCCGTCTGACTGAGTCAGTTCACAGATTTCATGTTTGAAGCCCCAAGTAGTAGACCTAGTGTTTTAAATGGTTCAGCTTTATCTTTTTTGAGTTTTTAGTAGGCTGGCTAGCTGATTGTGACGTAAGACAACAGTGGCCAGCTGCGTAGTCGTGTCTGCTTTTGTCTTGGTACCGGTATTACACTCCCCCTTCCAATGAGATGTAAAATTGACAACTGATATGGGGACACCGGTATCTGCATTAGTGGGGACTTGCCCCTCGTGGGACCGTAGCATAATGCTACGGTCCCACGAGGCTTTTTTGCCTCCCGATGCTCTCGCGATGCACAAATTTGGGCATCGCCAGGCCAGCGCCACCATGCACCAGTGGTTCGGCGAATGATCGGCGATGTACGCGAGTAATCGCCATGCTTCGCCAAGACATCGGGATATCGAGAAAAATTTCAATGCATGCATTGAAATTTTCTCCCAATGGTTGGACGCCAAATACCATCGACGATATATCGCCGAACAGCGCCGAACAGTAGGCGAACATTCGGCGATGTACACCAAGGTTAAAAATGTCCCAGACACATCGGCAACACATCGGCGACACATCGGCGATGCTCGTGTAAACATCGGCGATGCATATTCGATGTGATAATATCGCCGATGGTTTGGTGATCCATCGCCGATGCTCGCCGATGTTCCCGAGCTGCTCGGCAAAGCATCGGCGGTGCTACGGCGATGTTTCGCTGAGCGTTAGAAATCTCTTTTCTGATTGGTCACCGCTGATCACATGAGCACCTTTATAACCCATTGAAAGTGAAAGCGTGGAATGTTGTGTGTGATTGCAATCAGGTATTAACAGTATAATTTCAAAAACCTATAAATAAAATGTGTCATGATCTGATCCCAAGGTCAAAATAAGAATATATATTCGAATAAGCAAAATAAGCTTTATTTCTCTGAACTGATCCCCGAGCTGCTTAAGGTCGATGACCTTGAGTAATGCTTAAATGTTAATCTTCAATATTGTGGGGGGCCACAGTGACCGGGAGGTAGCGTGATCGACCTCAGATCGCCAGGGCTCGAATTTCGAATCCTGTGTCTGGAGGGCAGTGTCATCTCATCCATCTCACCATCTTCCTCAGGAGGTTCTCCTTGCCCGGTTTAGCCTATATGTGCACAAAGGTTGCCTAAAACCCCATTCATTTCATTTCAAAGGTGATATAATTATTTAAAAAAATTGTATTTGTTCTACTTTCGTGGAATAAATGTTATGCGTAAGGATAATGCGTCATTATCAATAACAGTTGCAAAAACTTATGACAAATGATACTAAGTTAAGTGACAAATAAAAGAGAATAAACGAATGTAGACGTTTTGAAATATTCACGAAATGTGTTATATTTCATACGAAATCGGTTTTCTATGCAAAGTTGTTATGGAGGATTGCCATAGTATTGTTTGTGTGAAGTACGTGAATATGTTGTCATATATAATGATACATGTTATTAAAAAATTGCGCATATAATATTTTATGTGCAAGTAATAAGAGTATGGTACTGGTCTGTCAACTCCTGGGAGTGGTTCTCGGGGCATTAAGCATGAATATCACACATTAAGCTGGATAAACAAACACATTAACGCCGCCAACTGACACGCCACCCAGAAGAGAGAGAGAGATGTTGTTTTAATGTTGGCACGCCCTCTGCAATATTAGCCCAGCCAAGATAACTAATACAAATCATAGTACTAATGCAAATCATCATGTTATATTATTATGCATTTGACCTGATAAATAATTGACAAAATATCAATATTTATAATTAAATATTTTTTTCTGAGATTGGTGGTATAGGTGAAATTGATGTAAATAATCTAGCAAAAATAGAACAGTACGTGTAATATAAAGGTAGTAGACTATTATCTATTACTTGACCATCTATATATCTATTATTACTACTTTTATTTTTTCGCGAGCTATTACCATTACTATTAAAATTATAGTGAAATTGCTGGTATTACCTATTACTATTACATATTACTATTACCCCATCCCTGCTCTCAACGAGGCTCCATACCATCGCCATGACGTCGTCAAGACATCGCCACGACATCGTCAAGACATTACCATTACACCCCGACACAACGCCGAAGGATCACCGGCCGTCGCAGATTCTAAAAGTACATCGTTAACTGTTCGCCGATGTAGCGCTGATTAGTTCAGCATAAATATGATTATAATAAAGTTTTATTTTTGTATTGACTTCTGTGACCTTTGACCTCATATTGTGGTCGACTGATCTTCTAAGCCATGGCTTCAAGCTTTTGTATTTCCATACATTATAAGCAAGCCTAATGGATCTCAACAGTCTCGCTCAATCCTAGATAGCTCCTGGAATATGCAACAGATGAGGCAAAATCAAACGAGTATATTATATGATATATTTATGCCTGATGAGGTATTTTTTCCAAGTGAAAATTGTTTTCAAAAACAACACATTTATATTATTTAATTTTAGTTGAAACTACAAACTGTGACCATTATGCATTGATATTTTCTCAGGTGGTTCAGTATATAGTCAGAGTGTTCAAATCCAAAATATTCACTAACTTTTTATATATTTGTAATCAGCATTCTATTTTTAATAATATTAGTATACAAATAATTTTGAGTTTTATTTGTTATCTAGTTATTGATTTATGTGACATTTCATAAGTGGTCGACTAAACTGCTAAGACATGGCTTCAAGTTTTTCGTATGTCCAGACATTATATAAGCAAACGTTAACCTAATGGACCTCAACAGTCTCAATCCTAGATAGTGTAAATGCGATTGTAGCACTTACTCATATGGGGATCTGGGATCTTTGTACAAGGCCTATATTATTTTATAGGTTCCATATCAGGCTTCAGTCGTCTTTGTCCAAGTGAAGAACGGTATTGTCATCTTTTAAAAAATATATGTTGATTACACCGCACTGGGTGGTAAGTAGGGCCCAGGTATAGTTCAGGTTGGTTTTATTACGTTGGTAGTCACCGTCCATAAAGGAATTGAGTGATCTGATTATGTTTGTGAGTCTGATCACGTTTACTCTTTCTTGGCGGTATATACTACACATGTAGATTTCCGACTTGGGAAACACCATTTCAAGAGAACCCATATACCTCAGCAACGTTGAGTATAATATCTGTATCTCTGTTTGGATTACATTCACTTTGAATTATATCATTTGTTCCAAGTTGAACAACTAAATTTTCTGGTGTAAGCTTACCACCTGCATTAGTTACAGCTTTTTTCAGCATTCCATTTATATTTTGGAGTGTGTTTCCAATCTCGGCTATGACCATGGTGTGTTGGGTCTGCTTCGTCAAACCAATTGTGTTTCAATGTTGGGCCAGCGTCATGCCGTCTGACTGAGTCAGTTCACAGATTTCATGTTTGAAGCCCCAAGTAGTAGACCTAGTGTTTTAAATGGTTCAGTTTTATCTTTTTTGAGTTTTTAGTAGGCTGGCTAGCTGATTGTGACGTAAGACAACAGTGGCCAGCTGCGTAGTCGTGTCTGCTTTTGTCTTGGTACCGGTATTACACTCCCCCTTCCAATGAGATGTAAAATTGACAACTGATATGGGGACACCGGTATCTGCATTAGTGGGGACTTACCCCTCGTGGGACCGTAGCATAATGCTACGGTCTCACGAGGCCGTAGCATAATGCTACGGTCCCATGAGGCTTTTTGCCTCCCGATGCTCTCGCAATGCACAAATTTGGGCATCGCCAGGCCAGCGCCACCATGCACCAGTGGTTCGGCGAATGATCGGTGATGTACGCGAGTAATCGCCATGCTTCGCCAAGACATCGGGATATCGAGAAAAATTTCAATGCATGCATTGAAATTTTCTCCCAATGGTTGGACGCCAAATACCATCGACGATATATCGCCGAACAGCGCCGAACAGTAGGCGAACATTCGGCGATGTACACCAAGGTTAAAAATGTCCCAGACACATCGGCAACACATCGGCGACACATCGGCGATGCTCGTGTAAACATCGGCGATGCATATTCGATGTGATAATATCGCCGATGGTTTGGTGATCCATCGCCGATGCTCGCCGATGTTCCCGAGCTGCTCGGTAAAGCATCGGCGGTGCTACGGCGATGTTTCGCTGAGCGTTAGAAATCTCTTTTCTGATTGGTCACCGCTGATCACATGAGCACCATTATAACCCATTGAAAGTGAAAGCGTGGAATGTTGTGTGTGATTGCAATCAGGTATTAACAGTATAATTTCAAAAACCTATAAATAAAATGTGTCATGATCTGATCCCAAGGTCAAAATAAGAATATATATTCGAATAAGCAAAATAAGCTTTATTTCTCTGAACTGATCCCCGAGCTGCTTAAGGTCGATGACCTTGAGTAATGCTTAAATGTTAATCTTCAATATTGTGGGGGGCCTCAGTGACCGGGAGGTAGCCATAGTATTGTTTGTGTGAAGTACGTGAATATGTTGTCATATATAATGATGAATGTTATTAAAAACTTGCGCATATAATATTTTATGTGCAACTAATAGGAGTATGGTACTGGTCTGCCAACTCCTGGGAGTGGGTCTGGGGGCATTAAGCATGAATATCACACATTAATCTGGATGAACAAACACATCAACGCCGCCAACTGACACGCCACCCAGAAGAGAGAGAGAGATGTTGTTTTAATGTTGGCACGCCCTCTGCAATATTAGCCCAGCCAAGATAACTAATACAAATCATAGAACTAATGCAAATCATCATGGTATATTATTATGCATTTGACCTGATAAATAATTGACAAAATATCAATATTTATAATTAAATATTTTTTTCTGAGATTGGTGGTATAGGTGAAATTGATGTAAATAATCTAGCAAAAATAGAACAGTACGTGTAATATAAAGGTAGTAGACTATTATTTATTACTTGACCATCTATATATCTATTATTACTACTTTTATTTTTTCGCGAGCTATTACCATTACTATTAAAATTATAGTGAAATTGCTGGTATTACCTATTACTATTACATATTACTATTACCCCATCCCTGCTCTCAACGAGGCTCCATACCATCACCATGACGTCGTCAAGTCATCGCCACGACATCGTCAAGACATTACCATTACACCCCGACACATCGCCGAAGGATCACCGGCCGTCGCAGATTCTAAAAGTACATCGTTAACTGTTCGCCGATGTAGCGCGGATTAGTTCAGCATAAATATGATTATAATAAAGTTTTATTTTTGTATTGACTTCTGTGACCTTTGACCTTATATTGTGGTCGACTGATCTTCTAAGCCATGGCTTCAAGCTTTTGTATTTCCATACATTATAAGCAAGCCTAATGGATCTCAACAGTCTCGCTCAATCCTAGCTAGCTCCTAGAATATGCAACAGATGAGGCAAAATCAAACGAGTATATTATATGATATATTTATGCCTGATGAGGTATTTTTTCCAAGTGAAAATTGTTTTCAAAAACAACACATTTATATTATTTAATTTTAGTTGAAACTACAAACTGTGACCATAATGCATTGATATTTTCTCAGGTGGTTCAGTATATAGTCAGAGTGTTCAAATTCAAAATTTTCACTAACTTTTTATATATTTGTAATCAGCATTCTATTTTTAATAATATTAGTATACAAATAATTTTGAGTTTTATTTGTTATCTAGTTATTGATTTATGTGACATTTCATAAGTGGTCGACTAAACTGCTAAGACATGGCTTCAAGTTTTTCGTATGTCCAGACATTATATAAGCAAACGTTAACCTAATGGACCTCAACAGTCTCAATCCTAGATAGTGTAAATGCGATTGTAGCACTTACTCATATGGGGATCTGGGATCTTTGTACAAGGCCTATATTATTTCATAGGTTCCATATCAGGCTTCAGTCGTCTTTGTCCAAGTGAAGAACGGTATTGTCATCTTTTAAAAAATATATGTTGATCACACCGCTCTGGGTGGTAAGTAGGGCCCAGGTATAGTTCAGGTTGGTTTTATTACGTTGGTAGTCACCGTCCATAAAGGAATTGAGTGATCTGATTATGTTTGTGAGTCTGATCACGTTTACCCTTTCTTGGCGCTATATACTACACATGTAGATTTCCGACTTGGGAAACACCATTTCAAGAGAACCCATATACCTCAGCGACGTTCAGTATATTATCTGTATCTCTGTTTGGATTACATTCACTTTGAATTATATCATTTGTTCCAAGTTGAACAACTAAATTTTCTGGTGTAAGCTTACCACCTGTATTAGTTACAGCTTTTTTCAGCATTCCATTTATATTTTGGAGTGTGTTTCCAATCTCGGCTATGACCATGGTGTGTTGGGTCTGCTTCGTCAAACCAATTGTGTTTCAATGTTGGGCCAGCGTCATGCCGTCTGACTGAGTCAGTTCACAGATTTCATGTTTGAAGCCCCAAGTAGTAGACCTAGTGTCTTAAATGGTTCAGTTTTATCTTTTTTGAGTTTTTAGTAGGCTGGCTAGCTGATTGTGACGTAAGACAACAGTGGCCAGCTGCGTAGTCGTGTCTGCTTTTGTCTTGGTACCGGTATTACACTCCCCCTTCCAATGAGATGTAAAATTGACAACTGATATGGGGACACCGGTATCTGCATTAGTGGGGACTTGCCCCTCGTGGGACCGTAGCATAATGCTCTCGCGATGCACAAATTTGGGCATCGCCAGGCCAGCGCCACCATGCACCAGTGGCTCGGCGAATGATCGGCGATGTACGCGAGTAATCGCCATGCTTCGCCAAGACATCGGGATATCGAGAAAAATTTCAATGCATGCATTGAAATTTTCTCCCAATGGTTGGACGCCAAATACCATCGACGATATATCGCCGAACAGCGCCGAACAGTAGGCGAACATTCGGCGATGTACACCAAGGTTAAAAATGTCCCAGACACATCGGCAACACATCGGCGACACATCGGCGATGCTCGTATAAACATCGGCGATGCATATTCGATGTGATAACATCGCCGATGGTTTGGTGATCCATCGCCGATGCTCGCCGATGTTCCCGAGCTGCTCGGCAAAGCATCGGCGGTGCTACGGCGATGTTTCGCTGAGCGTTAGAAATCTCTTTTCTGATTGGTCACCGCTGATCACATGAGCACCATTATAACCCATTGAAAGTGAAAGCGTGGAATGTTGTGTGTGATTGCAATCAGGTATTAACAGTATAATTTCAAAAACTTATAAATAGAATGTGTCATGATCTGATCCCAAGGTCAAAATAAGAATATATATTCGAATAAGCAAAATAAGCTTTATTTCTCTGAACTGATCCCCGAGCTGCTTAAGGTCGATGACCTTGAGTAATGCTTAAATGTTAATCTTCAATATTGTGGGGGGCCTCAGTGACCGGGAGGTGGCGTGATCGACCTCAGATCGCCAGGGCTCGAATTTCGAATCCTGTGTCTGGAGGGCAGTGTCATCTCATCCATCTCACCATCTTTCTCAGGAGGTTCTCCTTGCCCGGTTTAGCCTATATGTGCACAAAGGTTGCCTAAAACCCCATTCATTTCATTTCAAAGGTGAGATAATTATTTAAAAAAATTGTATTTATATTAATTTCGTGGAATAAATGTTATGCGTAAGGATAATGCGTCATTATCAATAACAGTTGCAAAAACTTATGACAAATGATACTAAGTTAAGTGACAAATAAAAGAGAATAATCGAATGTAGACGTTTTGAAATATTCACGAAATGTGTTATATTTCATACGAAATCGGTTTTCTATGCAAAGTTGTTATGGAGGATTGCCATAGTATTGTTTGTGTGAAGTACGTGAATATGTTGTCATATATAATGATACATGTTATTAAAAACTTGCGCATATAATATTTTATGTGCAACTAATAGGAGTATGGTACTGGTCTGTCAACTCCTGGGAGTGGTTCTGGGGGCATTAAGCATGACTATCACACATTAAGCTGGATAAACAAACACATTAACGCCGCCAACTGACACGCCACCCAGAAGAGAGAGAGAGATGTTGTTTTAAAGTTGGCACGCCCTCTGCAATATTAGGACAGCCAAGATAACTAATACAAATCGTAGAACTAATGCAAATCATCATGGTATATTATTATGCATTTGACCTGATAAATAATTGACAAAATATCTATATTTATAATTAAATATTTTTTTCTGAGATTGGTGGTATAGGTGAAATTTCTGTGAATAATCTAGCAAAAATAGAACAGTACGTGTAATATAAAGGTAGTAGACTATTATCTATTACTTGACCATCTATATATCTATTATTACTACTTTTATTTTTTCGCGAGCTATTACCATTACTATTAAAATTATAGTGAAAATGCTGCTATTACCTATTACTATTACATATTATATTACCACATCCCTGCTCTCAACGAGGCTCCATACCGCCGCCATGACGTCGTCAAGACATCGCCACGACATCGTCAAGACATCACCATTACACCCCGACGCATCGCCGAAGGATCACCGGCCGTCGCAGATTTTAAAAGTACATCGTTAGCTGTTCGCCGATGTAGCGCTAATTAATCCCCGAATATTCCCCGATGCACCGCCGAATATCCGGCGATGCATCGGTGATGCTTCTCCAAATGTTCGCCGAAGGTTCGTCAATAAATCGCGTGTGAGTTTTCTCGTGGGACCACACGTTCGACATCGGCACCCATCGCCACCAGAACACGTCTTTTTCATCGCTAGTGCATCGCCCGACATTTTGGCCCTCGTGGGACCCTGGCATTACACTGTTTGGAGAAATGGGTTCTGTACCTTCTCTGCTTTCGTGATAATATACCCCTGATTTTGTGTAGTCCTCGATTGCATCATTACGGAGAGTTGGATATCTCTCTCTTTCATTTTTTGGCATTATCTGCAGACATGATCACTTTGGCCACCGAGATGGCATTCAATGTCGTTTCGACAGTCACTTTTTACATGTGATAGAGAGCCGCATTTGAAACACTGCTTTCAAATTATTTCAGAGCGCCCTGGACATGGTGCAGCTAGAACATCTTGCACCTTTATGGTATATTTGTATGGGATAGTTTTTCACTTCAGCTCTACAGGAATCTCCGGATCCATGTCCTCTTTGGCGACGTATCTCATACCCCTCTCAATAGTTCTGTGACCTCTGATGAACGCACGTCTATAAGTTGACTCCAGAACCTGATCCACACACAGCTAGAGCTTGTGAAATTACCACGGCTGGTATCTCTACTGGTGCATGGCAGATGGTGAGCCAAGCTGTGTTTCGGTTTGTGTCATATAGAAGAATGTTTCGTTCATTCATTTGAAGTTCAGCACCTAGGAGTGCCTAGCTGTTTTGCCATATCGTGTTTTTGTGTCACATACCATTGGTCACCAGTGTATTGTATCGCTCTGATGTTATATTTATCTATTCTGCTTGTTATTATCTTCAGGTATGACAGGTCTTCGTCAATGCGTCCCATCCGCATAGTGCTGAAGGATAGGAGCAATGTTCTTTGTATTGTGGATCTGATGTTTGCAATACTACTCATTGGATAATTGACTGACTGAATATACTAGTAGAGCCCTCTAGTGAATGGGTGAAAGTATTACGACGCGATGTGCACTCTTTCAACGATATGAGCGATAATTAGTGAAGATAAATTGAATCTGTAAAACATGAATGAAAAGGTCTCGTCGCACAATGTATTGCTCCTATTAGAGAACCACAACGTGATATCGGTCAGTTAGCACCCAGATATCACCTTCCGGTTACGTGAAGCATCAACCACCGTGCAATTTAAGATCAATTATGATTTAGCAATATTAGTCCTAATCTAAATTAATAGTTTATCGCGCCTCCGAGCTCGGATCACCGAGGATTTAGACCTAAAGATTATATTCAAGATTGAAAGTTTTGAAGTGTCCTTTGATAATGAAAAAGGTCGACTATGTTACAATAATCAAAGGTATTTGTCGTTCGTTTTGAATTAACAGACGGGCTAATTATTCAAACCGATTCCCGTAGTTTTGTTCTTCGACTTATTTTCAATCCATTATTTAATTTAGATATTGTTCAATTGTTAAACAGTTATGATCTACTCATCAGATGTTAAGTAAATTGTCTACATAATGGTTAGTAGGCATATATAGACCGATACGGTTGCATCAACTTGCAAGTGATTGTGTCATATGTCATTTGTCATATCTGGGTGATGTTGGGACCTGCTCAGGAAGTTGTGATTGTATGATCTGCTCATCTCTGGATGATGTTGTGACCTGCTCAACAACTTCTGATTGTGTCATCTGCTCATCTCTGGATGATGTTGTGGCCTGCTCAGGAAGTTGTGATTGTGTGATCTGCTCATCTCTGGATGATGTGTGGCATGCTCATTAACTTGTGATTGTGTCATCTGCTCAAATCTGGGTGATGTTGTGGCCTGCTCAACAACTTGTGATTGTGTCATCTGCTCATCTCTGGATGATGTTGTGTTCTGCTCACCAACTTGTGATTGTGTGACCTGCTCATCTCTGGATGATGTTGTGGCCTGCTAATTTCTGGATGATGTTGTGACCTGCTAATCTACTGGTAATTGTGTGATCTGATCATAGCTGGATGATGTTTTGATCTGCTCATAAACTTGTGATTATGTGATCTTTATATCGGATTATCTAGATATCATTTACAGTATTTACCTCGCGGTAGGTGGGCTGCTTTTACTGTATTGAACCACCGCCTCAAATGCTGCAGTTACTTATTGTTTTCACTTCAAATAGAAACAAATCTATGAACGTCTGTTTATTTAGACTTCACACAGCAAGTCTTCCCTGTGAAAATGTGTTCATTGGCTGTTTGCTCCCTTATAATCAGCCCTTAAATGATGTGGCGTCCCACGAAGAAGCGTTTGTTAGCTCCCGCCGTCACCGTAGGTGAGACGAAGGGAGCTATGGATTCTAGCTCCGTTTTTTTTTGGCCTCTTCTTTTGCCTATAACTTTGTAAGAAAATAAGCTAGGATAACAATTTTTGGTATGTGGGTTACTTCCAGGTGGCTAATGGACAGGTTAAAATATTTTTAATCTGAATTCAATACGCAAGGTTGCAGAGGAGAAAATGATGATGTGACGGCGTTGGGCCGTTGGGCCGTTGGGCCGTCCGTAAACAATTCGTTTCCGGAGCATATCTCTGAAAGTACTTGTCCGATTGTCTGCAAATTTTACACACAACACCCCTAGGGGGTCTAGTTGTGCCTTTTGGGGTATTTGAACTTTGACCTACTTCTGGTTCAGAACTATGACCTATTTAGACGTTTTGACGCGCACTTCGTTTCCGGAGCAGATCTCGAAAAGTACTGGGCCGATGACAGTCATATTGCGCATACATGTCCTCTAAGGTCCCTAGTTGTGCCTTTTCAGGTTTTTAGACCTTGACCTTGAAGTTGACCCAGCACTTTGACCTAATTTATAACATCGGTAAATCCGACTGAAAGATTTTGCGGAATATCATGAAAACCGCTCAAGATAGCTACACCATTACTATAAAACAAATTGTGAGGTTTCAGGAGAGGATGCATCTTGAAAAATTTGAAGTTGATAAAATTAAAAATGGCCGCCTATCGGCCATTATTCACCACGACAGGCCTGATATTGTGGAATATCATGAAAACCGCTCAAGATATCTACACTATTACTATAAAACAAATTGTAAGGCTTCAGGAGAGGATGCATTTTGAAAAAATTCAACTAGTCCAAGTTCAAAATGGCCGCCAATCGGCCATTATTCACTTTCACATGGCCGTTATTCGGTAAACCGTGCTAGATGGCTAGACCATTACTATAAAACAAAATGTGTGATTTCAGGAGAGGATGCATCTTGAAAAAATTCGACTCGATAAAATTCAAAATGGCCACTTATCGGCCATTATTCACTTTCACATGGCCGTTATTTGGTCAACCGTGCTAGATGGCTAGACCATTACTGTAAAACAAAATGTGAGATTTCAGATGAGGATGCATCTTGAAAAAATTTGACTTGATCAAATTTAAAATGGCCGCCTTTTCGGCCATTATTCATTTTCACATGGCTGATATTTGGTAAACCGTGCTAGATGGCTAGATCATTACCTGATTACTATAAAACAAAGTGTGAGTTTTTCGGGGGAGGATGCACCCTGAAAATGTTTAACTTACGAATTCAAAATGGCCGACAATCAGCATTATTTACCTCGATAGGCCTGATATCAGGTAAACCGTGCTAGATAGCTAGACCATTACTATAAAACAAAATGTGACGTTTCGAGAGAGGATGCCTTTTAAAAACTTTCGACTCAATCGAATTCAAAATGGCCGCCTATCGGCCACTATTTACTTTCACATTGCTGATATTTGGTAAACCGTGTTAGATAGCTGGACCATTACTATAAAACAAAATGTGAGATTACAAGAGAGGATGCATCTTGAAAAAAATTGACTCGATCAAATTCAAAATGGCCGCCTATCGGCCATTATTCACTTTCACATAGCCTGTTTTTGGTGACCGTACTAGATGGCTAGACCATTACTATAAAACAAAATGTGAGATTTCAGGAGAGGATGCATCTTGAAAATTTTTGACTTGATCAAATTCAAAATGGCCTCCTATCGGCCATTATTCACTTTCACATGGGCGATATTTGGTAAACCGTGCTCGATGGCTAGACCATTACCATAGAATGAAATGTGAGATTTCAGCTGAGGATGCATCTTGGAAAATTTTGACTTGATCAAATTCAAAATGGCCGCCTTTAGGCCATTATTCACTTTCACATGGTCGATATTTGGTAAACCGTGCTAGATAGCTAGACGATTACTATAGAATGAAATGTGAGATTTCAGCTGAGGATGCATCTTGAAAAATTCTGACTCGATCAAATTTAAAATGGCCCCCTATCGGCCATTATTTATTTTCACATGCCGAATATTTTGCAAACTGTGTTAGATGTTAGTCCATTACTATAAAACAAAATTTGAGGTTTCGGGGGAGAATGCACCCTAAGTTTTTAACTAATTTATATCGAATTCAAAATGACCGTAAATCAGCTATTAGTTAACTCGATTGGCCTGATATCGGGTAAACCGTGCCAGATAGGTAGACCATTACTGGGATACTGATTAGGATCATTAATTTCAATGGAGGTTTGCAATCTCTGACAGACTGTCTAGTTCTTATCTTACTCTTAGACTGGGCTTCTTAGACCTAGTTGTCTTGCGTCTTGATTTTTGACCTATACTAGGACTACATTATTAACCCTATACAAAATTGCTTAAATCAAATTCTAATTCGGAGCGGGAGCTCCTGGACTTATGTAGTCTTGTTGGTGTCTGTTTGAGAAATTTACATCAAATATTTATTTAAATTGCTACACATGTTCACCTCTTAAGTTTTAAGATGAACTTTTTGGAACAAACATTAAATTTAAATGTCGGTTTGGCGGCCATTTATATTTTACAAAAAATTGACAAAAAACATAGCAAAGTCTATTTTTCTTCAGTTTTAGTGTCTGTTGTAACAAAAGGATGACCCATGACACATTTTGGAAATAGAAAATCCATATGGCGGATTGGCTGTCATTTTTACTGGGAAGCCTTGCATGATAGCTCTGCCTTGCAAAGCTAAAATGCAGTATCTGCTTACTTTACCAGTATAATCAGATACTGCCTTTTGGCTTTGAGCTAGAAGATGTAAATAAATCAAATAGCCGCTGTTGTACAAGGAGAGCCCGTGACAAGTTTTGCAGAATTATATAACATGCAACATGGCTTCTTTAATTTTCGCTCTGAACAACATATCCTGGTCATATATAGGGGTATTTCGTTGCCATGTTCCACTATATTTCCGCTTTCTTATATGTGTAATGTATTAATTATTAAGTTTGTATATTTCTTTGACACAACAAATTATTGCACAAAAATTAACTGTACTATTGTAATCACTTCCCCATGCTTTACTACATGTACAGTCGTACAGTATAGGGGCACTAGGATAGTTATTAGTTGTAGTACTGCTCGATCAATAAAGGAAGTTCATAAGTATTTTTTATCTGCTGCATGATTTATAGCATGGTACAATCACTAATTCATAACAACAATCAAAAATATTTCTCACTTTCATAGAGTCTGGCCATGATCCTGCATGGGAGTGGCCAGCGTCATGCCCTTGGACCTCTGTTCAGTAACCATACAAATAGTGATCTTGCATCAGCGATGATGTGATGATGTCAAAGTATATTGTCTTGATCTAGTCCTGCAATAGTGTTTGGTATTAGGCCAGTATATGGTCAGTATGAACATAAAAAGGATGCTGGGCAGAAGCCTAAATGGGCCTATGCATGATGACGGCAAGCTTTAGTATCTGTTGTTTAGTAATTTTGTAATTTTGTGAAATGAAATGAATGGTGTTTTAGGCCACTTTTATGCACATATAGGCTAAACTGGGTAATGAGAGCCTCATGAGGATGGTGAGATGAATGAGATGACACTGCCCTCCAGACACAGGATTCGAGGTCGAGTACGCCACTTCTCGGTCACAGAGGCTCCCCACATTATGGAAACTTTTCGAGTGAGCGGGAAAGATACATTCTGTTTCTTTGAAATTGAAGGCTAGAGTAGGGCTCGGACCCGCGATCACCGACGTCCAAGTAGGCTGCTTCAACCACTGCACCAGGGCTTACCTGTGACACTCGGTAGCGAATTTTTAGTACTGCCTTTTGTATATGACACAAGACAGATCTAGCCCATCGTTCTGGAAACTCGCCCCGGTCTAGGATTCTATTAAAAATAAGGCAGGGTCTCATCGTCAGCCAGCTGACATATAAGGCCAATAACAATATTATCCGTCAGCTTGGCTGCTACATAAGGATATTTACACAATTGTACGGTGGCTGGCTGCTGTGCATGAAAATATATTTCCTAATTCAGCAGCCGGGCCGTTATATAAGAATAAGTTATATGTAATATGGCAGCTGGCTGCCATATTGTGTATTTTGGCACACTGTGCGGCAGCCTGGTAAATGGTACGTCGATTATGATTGGTCGAGAGCTATAAGGTCTCACACAACTAATAACGGCTGCCATAGGACTCAATTATTTTCCGTAGCTTCAATCAGAGGTGAGTTTTATAATAAAAATTGAGAAAAAAAAAAGATTTTTTGTTTTTCCTGCTATTTTTTTTGGATCTTCAAATTTATTTTTATTGTTATACATTTTGCATTGATAGTTCGTTGTTTTCCATGACACTCTCAACAATTGAGTAACGAATGGAAATTGTTGAAAACGGTGGCGATTGATGGATGAAATGCACTTGGACAACTTCCTATCACTCATCGGCGCTTGAGTAGCGTTGGAGTAATTGATTAACGACTGAAAACGCAAATTGTATAATAATTGATTTAACTTCGATTATATCGCCAGCAATCACCATCGATTGCTAGACTGAAGAACAAGCAAGGAATGACTGCCAGAGTGTGCTCAAAGAACATGAACGCACAATCATAATAGCGATATTGTAACACTACACCCAGCAGTATTTTTCAATCTTTTTTTCTAAGATACATTTTTTTCCAAGATTACACAAATTATCAAAGTATCTTTTTTAAAAAATAGTTTTGTTTGGAATGTGATGTTATATAGATTTGTCTCGGGCGATGTCCGAGACATTCTTAAACAAACAGAAGTGTCACGGGAGAGTGGTAAGACTTAGAAACACTGACACTACAAAGCAGAGAGCAACACATTAGTGAAAAAAGACATTTTTTATTTGCACTGTAGTGGAAAAAGATAAAAAATCAATCAACTTGGAAGTTTGGGACAATAAATAATGCAGTGGTTTGATTAAATGATGTATAAAAACATTCTCTGTAAATACAACATTTAACCATCGAGCTAACATTACCTGGGATCTTGGCAGCCGGGCTGCGGCTTAATGTAGGATATGTCCTCACCAGGCAGCCGGGCTGCCGTGTGAGGTATGAAATGTTTTTATCTGGCAGCCAGGCTGACATGTAAGTTGGGAGATGTCCTTATATGACAGCCGGGCTGCCGTGTGTCTGGTAAGGTAATAAATATCTTTATCTGGCAGCCGGGCTGACATGTAAATTGGACGTTATTAAACACAAGGGATCCAACCCACAAGGAAGTAATTTTCTGTAAAATGAACTTAAAGCTTGATAAACTGTGTTAATTCGGGAAATATAATGAGAGTTGTTTGCATGGAATTATTAGAATATTGGTTTGAACATGTACTCTAAGGAACATTTTTGCGATTGTGTTGATGATAGCGTATGAGGTGCAGGCGTTCAAATGGTCGTGGTTCTGTTGTTAAAAATGATGTGCGGGCATCCGTCCCTGGCGCTATATGTGTAGTAACATGATGAACTATGACAAGTGACAACCAAAATCGCGAAATTATGTATAGGGGAGAGGCGGACAAAGGGGGCCGGTGGGCAAAGGGGGCCATTAGTGATATTTTATTTGTGACATGTTGTATGAAATATTAATGACGTCATTGCTAAGAATTATGAGCATGTGTATACAAAAAACATAAATACATATTTTAGATATTTTAGAAATAATAGACGATAGGGAGTTTAAGGCAACAATCTTATGAATATAAGCTTATAAAACTGTATGAATCTCTTGATGAATTTATGTGATTTCTTCTGAAAATCTATTGTTTTGTGTGGTACATTATATTGCTTTGTTTTCTAGTCATTACTTTAGTCAGGAGATCCTTTTGGGGAGAGATAATATGCTAAATTCCCCACCTCTACCCCTTTGGCAATGGGAGCCAGGGCAAAGGGGGTCAGGCCATTTCAATACAAAGACCATACAGCATGGCCCCCCTTTGCCCGCTAACTTTCAATGGGTGAACGAAAGTATTTAGTATACTACTTAGTATTATGTCCAACAACACATGTCACCATATACATCAAATGAAAGGGTTTTTTCATATCTGTTTTATTATGCTCACTTCAATGTACATACTTGGGTATCAAAATAATAAAAAGTACCAAGGTGGGGGTGGCCCCCTTTGCCCAGTGCGCTGGCCCCCTTTGCCCAAGCTATTGGGCATTGGGCAAAGGGGGCCACTTTGAGAGCAAATCTATTTGTCCCACAATTAAAATAAGGTATCCTTGAAACTCTAAGTGAGTCTGTTATATGTATCTACATTGCATGTACCTTACATAGAACAGTCATTGGTTTTAAAATAGTTCGCATATTTTCCTTAAATACCATAGAAGCGTTAAGTGGCCCCCTTTGCCCGCCCTTCCCCTACTATTTGACAAGTCGCTTATCTTTTACAACAATAAAATGCACCTTATTCGCCTTCGTTCATAATATACCCTATATATGAATCTGCATGTCATGTAAGGGTGACTGCCCTATGTTCAGAAGGTTCTATGTTCAGAAGGCTCTATGTTCAGAAAATATTTGTTTAAAAGGTTCTATGTTCAGAAGGTTCTATATTCAGAAGGTCCTATGTTCAGAAAGTTCTATGTTCAGAAGGTCCTATGTTCAGAAGGTCCTACGTTCAGAAAAAAATGTTGAAAAGGTCCTATATTCAAAAGGTTCTATGTTCAGAAGGTCCTATATTCAGATATATTGAGAAGGTCCTATGTTCAGAAAATTCTTTGTTTTATGTAGGAAAAAACTTACATCTCTCAGTTTCAGGTAAATTACAATGCAGGATAACAAATCACAGGCTCTCATTTTAGCTCATTCGATCAAAGATCAGATGAGATGTTAGTCGTCTGTCCGTCCACAATTTGCCAAAATCGCTATCGTGACTTCAATAACCATATAACCAGAAACCAGGGGTGATCACAGAAGGATAATCCCCGCAATTCAGGAATATGACACTACGTGTAGATCTGGTCATTCTCGCGTGTTCAAATTTTTGCGATTTTTTTACGAAGTTTGGAATTCGCGAATTTTCATTTTTCTTTAGTAGTGCTATTATAAAAATAATTTTCGCGAGATTCTGGAATATTACCAGATCTACATTATATATGAATTCAAATCCACCTAAACCGGTGCTAGTGTGAACTTGTCCTATAGCATAGCAAAACCAAAGTGTACGACCATCTGGGGGTAATTTCTCTATAGTCAGATTCACATTAAATTCATGAACCAGGGTGAATGAATTTCGCGGATTCCTCAGTCAATTCTGAACCAATTTTCATGACAGTTTGCACAGACAATAATCTAGGCCAGGGGCGACTACTCTGAACATTCACAAGAAGTTGTACAAGGTAGTTAGAAGAAGTTAGACCCTTTGACATGTAATGAAATTATGAGACGAAGCTAATGGGTTTATAGAGGGCGATATATAGCCTACACATTTATATTTCTACGTCTATATCTGTATCTGTATATCTGTATATTACGTGGCAGTACGCACTATTGTGCTATCGCGCCACGGGAGTAGATTAGCAAGGCCTGTTATTATTCATGATATAATTCATAGCCTTATGTGCATGCCAAGTACTCCACATTGTGAAACTGCGCCTACGTCCATTGAGTTTTTTTTACGTCCAACTCAAAGTCAGTCAGACGAGCCATCTGATTTACGTGGTTCTCTGAGCCCAACGACACGACATCGCTGCACGATGTCCTAGTGTATACGGCATCTGGTAGTCCCAGGCGGTCACCCATCCAACTAATAACCGGGCGCGACGATGCTTAACTTCAGTGATCGAGCCGACACCGATGTGACAACGCCGTATTCCGTATATCACTTGTTTTTATATGGTATTTCGAACAACGTACCTCCTATGGAATACAATTAAAACAGTGATATCTACAATTTAATGAGTCCATCAAATTTGCTCAAACCTCAATAATTTTAAGCTCGGAAACCCACTGGGTAGGCCTACACAACGTTTTTGCGACATTGAATCAACGTCATCGACGTTGATTCAACGTCGTGTGCCCAATTGGAACGGACAAACAGTAACCCGTACTTTCTAAACATAGGACCTTCTGAACAAATATTTCTGAACATAGGACCTTCTGAACATAGAACCTTCTGAATATAGAACCTTCTGAACATAGAACCTTCTGAACATGGGACCTTCTGAACAAAGGACCTTCTGAACATAGAACCTTCTGAACATAGAACATTCTGAACATAGGACCTTCTGAACATAGAGCTGTAACCTCATGTAAGTTATCGAAGATATTTTATTTTGATAGGCCTAAGGCTATCATTGATAACATTTGCATGTTATATAAATATACTTCATAGAAACTGCGCTTACTCGCTATGTCACTGTTGGAATAGTTATTAAAATCACGAATACGCTAAAATATTAAACATTCTGTCTTCCATATTTCCCTGTCAGACGAATGCTATCAAACACACCATAGTTAATGCTAAAATGTAGGCTATTCAGAACACCTCATCTTTCCTATTTCATTGTCAGACGAACGTGATTAAAACACGAATATTCAATTCTCAAATTAATAAACACTGTTGCAAACTCTTTTTAAGACCGCGAACCATAATGTGATGTCTTACTGTTAAAACACACATTGCAATAAAGATCACTTGAACATTAGAAATATAATTGCTGTTAACATATAAGGTTAACATCAGAATCTAAATCACTGGAACCTGGAGCAAAAATATCGTTTTACACAAGGGAACCAACCCACATAAGGTGGCAAATGATAGTTATTTATCTAAAACTAAGTATTGTAATGTTTGAAATAAAACAATGTAATAATAAAATAGACGAGAATCAAATTATAGTTGATGCTACTTTTTGTAAAATAAAATAATGTTTAAATAACTGACAATTTTTGTATCATTAATTTCGGTAAAGAGAACCAACGTACACAAATGGCAAACGTACAAATAATTTTATGAACATATGTTGAATAATTGATAACAAGATATTACACTGCTACTTTTTAGAACAATTTGAACAGCTTATACAGCTTTTCGCATTTTCATGTGTGGGTTGGTTCTGTTGTGCAAAACTCAGAATGGCCCATTAGTCGTTTGTGGGTCCCAACTCGCTAGGCGGCGTGAAATTTCGTTCAATCGTCTAGGTCATTTTTTTATGACGACTGGTGTACTGGCGACGTCATAAAAAAATCTCATTTTTTATGGTCATGTGGGTTTAGTCTACTTGCCACTCCCATTGACATAATGTGTTAAGCCCAAAATGTCTTTTACAGCAAGGTTTTTTGATGGAAATATTATCTATATGATCCAAGGAGTCAGAAAATACCGGATGCTAAATTTTATATGTTGAGCATTTTTTTCAAATAGCATAACTAGTATATTTAATGAGGTAAAATAGGGAATCGCCTATATCGGAGCCCCCAATGAACACAAACTCTAAAATTTTGGCTAACTTTGCATTTATTTAAGCATAATAAAAATGTCAAACATAGTATCAACATTTTTTATTAAATGCAAAATGGCTGACATCCGCCATTGCATATTTAATTAGTCTATTTGCCACTCTCATAGACATAATCATATCAAACCCAAAATGTCTTTGCTGCAAGGTTTTTTTATGGAAATATTATCTATATGAGCTAACGAGTCGGAAAATGCCGGATGCTAATTGTGTATGTTTAGCAAATTTTTAATGAGCATAATTAGCATATTTAATGAGGTAAATTAGAGACTCGCCTATATCAGAAGGGTCAACCTCCAATCAACATTAACTCTCAACCTCGGCTTACCTTTGCATTTTTCAAGCATAATACCAATGGCAAGCATAATAGCAACATTTTTCAAAAATGTAAATGGCTGACATCCGCCATTTTTAATATACATATTTAATTAGGTCATTTCAAGACCATTATCATAATCCTTGATGAACTAGGTGAACTTGAGGTTTGAAACCCTCGTTTTTACATAATCATGATAATGAATACGCTCAGAATATTGAAATGAAAGTGATACAACGCTTTTAATAAAAAATTAAAAATGGCCGCAAAAAATAATATCAAATTTGTATAAAAAATAAGCAAAATCGCGGATATTGCCATAAATCAACATGGAAATACTTCTGTTTTGACACAAATCACAGGATCCGAAATATATCTACAGTTCATTGATGTACCATGTTAGGCTACCTTTATTAAAAAAATCGCACAATTATCATATTCAACTGCAATATTCAACAAACTGCTATGCGTAGGCCTACATCAAATGATATTAAAAATACAAAATGTTTTCACGGTTTTATCCCAGAGGCCGTACGTGTGTTACCGATGTAGCTGAGTTCAATCAACGATGAGAGTGGTAATCACTCCTGTGCGTCATACACATAACCGGTATCATCCAGATGACCAAATTTAAGGTGGTGCTATTAGACAGACAGAATACCTGCCTGTATGTCATGAACAAGCAAGGAAATCTGCATAGCTTTCAATACCATTATGGTGGCTGAGTGATTTGACCGACCTATAAATCACATTGCAGGCTGGAGTGGACGTGCATACAATACTATAGTCTCACCTGGATCTCACCTGGGCTATTTAGGATTTGTGGTTTATTCGAGGTTCTTATCATGAAAATTGAAGCTGCCTTCTCGGCTTCACCACAAAACACCGATTACCACGTACGCTTGTTGTTATATTGTTTCATCACACAAAGAGAGAAATTTCATTGTTATTCCCTTTACATAAGGCTAATATTGAATGATGTTTTCCAATCTTCAAGTAGAAGCACTGTGTTAATTGTATGTGCTAGGGCGGACATTTTATCTGGAATCCACAGAATTTTCAAAAGTGACACGTTGTGAAATATTTCAAGGCCTCTTAATGCATCAGCTAAAATAGATAGGGAAATCCATTACAGGCAGCTTATTGGATATCTCATTCAACTGTGTCAGTTTTGCTGAAAGACGAAAATAATATTGCCATTTCTTTAAACAAAGGCCGAGTCATTTCCTTGAGGCTTCTCGACCTGCCGGGCGGGGGCCCTAGGGTAGTGGTTAGCACCGCTGCCTTTCACGCCAGAGTTCGGGGTTCGGTTCCCGGTCTCGGCGGTTTCAAAGAGACAAAAATGTTTCTTCCCCATCCACGTGTGAAAGTCAGTATTGTGGGGAGCCTCCGTGACCGAGATGTAGCGTGCTCGGCCTCAGACCGCCAGGGTACGAATTTCGCATCCTGTGTCTGGAGGACAGTGTCATCTCAATCATCTCACCATCCTCAGAAGGTTTTCCTGGCCCAGTTTAGCCTATATAAGCACAAATGTGGCCTAAAGCCCGATTCATTTCATTAATTTCTCGACCTACCTGCGGCTTTTGACACTATTGATCTTATCTTACACTATTAAACTGACACGCTGCCGAATTGATATGATGTTTCTTGTGTGGCTCTGGATTTGTTTTCGTACTATCTGAAAGACAGGTGTCAAAAAGTAAAAAAATTAGACAAATTGTTTACTGCTTCTAATTCTTTGCATGGCTACCACAAGGGTCTGTACTTGGACCTTTGCTGTTCACTCTTTACACTCAACTCAGTTATATTATCTCTGGACATAGTTTGAGTCACCATCTTTATGCAGATGACACTCCATGTATATCTCTCTATCTACTGAGAGCGCTCAGCAATCTTTGATGAAACTACAAAGGGGTGTCGTGAGTGTCTTTAACTGGATTACTCAAACCAAGTTAAACCTCAATCTCATTGGATCTGAATATCAACGTAAAAAAATTTAGCCATCTTTCCCCCCTTCCAATTCTTGATAACCAAACAGACCCAGCAGATTCTGCAAAGTGACCTGGGATTCCTATTTGACAATAATTTCAGCCAAGATATATCGTGTAGTGCCTGTTTCTATCATATTCAGGATATTCGACGCATCACCAATGGTTTACCTCTGGCTCTTGCTGAACAGATTGCAGTCGCATTAGTAACTAGTAAACTGGATTATTGTGATTCTCTACTACATAATATACCAGAAAAAAATACAGCATTTCAAAAATTATCTGGCCAGGGTAGGGACCCACGCTTTAGTCGCTCCATCCCTATATAATATTAAAGTCATTACATTGGCAGCTGGAAATATGCACACTTGTTTTCCGATACTTGACTTCTATTCAACCAGAATACTTTTGGTGTTACTTGTCCACCAAACACCGCTCCAATCTTCTCATACCAAAAAACGTTATGTTCTGCAGAAAACGACTCGGTGAAATTTTCTGTTGTAGGAATTCTTTACTTGTTTCTATAAGAACATCAACAGCGATTACGACTTTCAGAAAATTATTAATAAACCCTTTTATTTGATTTAGCTTTTCTACTCTAAATCTTTTACTACCCGACACCCTTTTGATGACCATAATTTAGACATTTTTTGAACACAGTTCCGGATTGTCGCGCCTCTGAGCTCGGTCCTCCAAGGAGTTAGGCGCTGCAAAAGTATTTTAATTGAATTCAATGCTTATTGTCGGAATGGGTCGTTGCCAAGGACCAAGCTGGTTGATTTTTCAATGCAGTTTACTCGGACATTTGGGAAACACTTGCATTAGATAAGAGTAGGGCATGGTCCCGACTTCAGGCTTCCTTCCATTGCGATATTGCCAT
Source organism: Flabesymbios commensalis (assembly GCA_964017125.1). Taxonomy (NCBI): domain Eukaryota; kingdom Metazoa; phylum Annelida; class Polychaeta; order Terebellida; family Flabelligeridae; genus Flabesymbios; species Flabesymbios commensalis. The sequence goes on along the minus strand of OZ024906.1, from coordinate 72,763,696 downwards.
GATAATGCAGAAAACGACGCAAAACAATATTCACTCATTGATTGAGTCGGGCATACCTTAAAACTGTATGGTCGACAACAAAATCATGAATCAGCTTATATATTCTGTCAAAAACTATATATCAATTTATAGTTTGACATTGTACAGATGGCGGCCATCTTGGAATTTACCTACAACGCAATGTCTTAAGTACGTTCTGGTCACATCAGGTATATCTGAAAACTTTACGGTAGACACCAAAATCATGAATCTGTTTCGCTTCTTTGGAGAAATAATAACAACTAATAATAAAACCCATTTTCCTGAAACCCCAAAACAAAAGCGAGACAACTTAACAAAAATAAAAATAAAACATAATGTGCTTTTCACATATAATTTATAGATTTATCAATAAAAATGCGCCTTGGCGGCCATTTTGAATTTTTAGATACATTTTTTATAATACATCTTTCAAATTTTTTTGAACTCATTTAGGGGACTCCAAATACAGTTTTAGTACCTTTCTTTTATTAGTATTGTCTTTGGATATTGAGATATAAGCTAACTATTGGATTACCTAATAAATTATGCTAATTATGCCAGTTAAAAAAAATGCTCAACATATAAAATTAAGCATCCGGCATTTTCTAGCTCCTTGAACCCTATATATCACATTTCCATCAAAAAAACTTGCTGTATAGAACATTTTGGGTTCACCTGCCTGGCAAGAAGACTAGTTGGCTCCCTTGTGCTTAACAACGTCCAATTGAGAGATGTCCTTATCTGAGAGCCGGGCTGACGTGTGTCTGGTAAGGTAATAAATATCTTTATCTGGCAGCCGGGCTGACATTTAAATTGGGAGATGTCCTTATCTGACAGCCGGGCTGCCGTGTGTCTGGTAAGGTAATAAATATCTTTATCTGGCAGCCGGGCTGACATGTAAATTGGGAGATGTCCTTATCTGACGGCCGGGCTGACGTGTGTCTGGTAAGGTAATAAATATCTTTATCTGGCAGCCGGGCTGACACATAAATTGGGAGATGTCCTTTTTGACAGCCGGGCTGACGTGTGTCTGGTAAGGTAATAAATATCTTTATCTGGCAGCCGGGCTGACATGTAAATTGAGAGATGTCCTTATATGGCAGCCGGGCTGACGTGTGTCTGGTAAGGTAATAAATATATTTATCTGGCAGCCGGGCTGACATGTATATTGGGAGATGTCCTTATCTGACAGCCGGGCTGACGTGTGTCTGGTAAGGTAATAAATATCATTATCTGGCAGCCGGGCTGACATGTAAATTGGGAGATGTCCTTATAGGCTGGTTCTCTGGGTATTTCTGATGATCTGATTAACCTTTGGGAAGAATTCATTAGAAACAAGATGGCTGACGGAGGACATTTTGAAAAAATGGCCGTCCAAAAAGATTGTGGGTGCGATATCTTATGAACCGTAGGTTGGATCGCTTTCAAATTTGATGCTGTGGTTCGCTGGGTATTTCTTATGATCTAGTTATTTTTTTGGAAAACTTCATCTGAAACAAGATGGCTGACTGAGGACATTTTGAAAAAAATAGCCAACTAAAAAGCTGGTGGGCGCGATATCTTATGAACGATTGGTTGCATCGCATTCAAATTTGATTTGGTGGTTCTCTGAGTATTTATGATGATCTGATTAAATTTTGAAAACAAGATGGCCGACGGTAGACATTTTGAAAAAAATAGCCAACTGATGGCCGCCCAAAAAGCTTGTGTGTACGATAACTTATGAACCGTTGGTTGGATTGCATTCAAATTTGGTAGGGTTGTTCGCTAGGTATTTTTGATGATCTGATTAACTCCTGTGATGAATCTATTGAAAACAAAATGGTTGCCGCAGCCATTTAAAAAAAATAATTGACATGGCGGTGTCATTTTTTTCTCATTTTTTTAATTTGTATTTATTTTTCTATTGGAGTAGTCTCTCCAAGTTTAGAAAAGTTTTTTGGGTCACTTTTTTTGGCGGGGGAGGTTTTGTGTGTGTGTGTGTGTGTGTGTGTGTGTTTGTGTGTGTGTGGGGGGGGGGGGTGTTGGGGGTGTTGCTGGGTTTAATTTTTTTGGTAATGATTTTTTTCACACCCATTTTTTCTAAAAAAAAATTTTTGCACATTTATTTCAAAAAAATCAGATGCCGCCAGAGCTGGTCGCTGAGTGGACCTGGCAACCCGCCAACAACTCGAGTTGGGAGGCTGCCATTATCCGCAGGAGACCCTAACCCTTCCAGTCCTTGAGCTAACTGGGAGGGCTGGTTTCGAGTCTAGGAAATAGGCCTATCTTTTAATGTTTTCGTGCCGAAAACAGTCATATCTAGTTCATATCTGGTGTAATTCATGAACATATTCCACCCATAACTAGCCTTTATGTGACCTCTAAATGAGGTTCAAGGGTCAACATTCGGGTGGCATACTTACGTGCTCAATACGTTATCGCATATATGGAGCTCAGTTATCTGCTTGCAACAAAAAAAACTTGTTTGGCCCTGCTCGTTAATAGTATACTGTGTCCTAAAACTATATTTTTGCTCAATGATTAAATTTTACTTTTGCAAATGTTTGGGCCAACATTACTTTTTTGTATCTCGGGATACTACTCTAACTAACTACAATATCAAAAACTGTATGTCTTGCCGGGCACATTTTTGTGAAAATTTGAATTCCTGTCTCCCTGACTAATAATTGATATTCATGTTCTATTTCCGACCTTTCCCCTTTTCATCATAGATATGCCTATGTCATCATTACATTTTGTGTTGTTGTCTGGCGCGCCTGAATTCGTCGATGGCTGATGAGGTTGTGATCTATATATATGGAGCGAACCAGTGATGGTTGAATGCAGACGCTGGGTTAGCATTCAACCATCACCGGGGAGTCTGCGAGCGAGCACGTAGCAGTCGCCACTGGTGATGCCAATAATACTGACTACCAGTAAGCAATGCTCATTGCGTGCGGCGACAGCCAATGCCACCACGTCTCACAGCAGGGGACGCCCATGCACGGTCCATCTACATGGATCAGCGGGACTCCCTGTGAGAGGGGCGGGGGCGCACACTGTGCTGCTGTGATGCTAACACCCGTGGCACGTAATCCCATTGTTGACTTACATATCGTCGATATTAATGTCTGGATGACTCTCTGCCTACACGGATGCCTGCAGGCACCGGGCAACACATTGCAGAGGGCAAGCACGGTGATCGTTTGTGATGACTCTCGTTTATGTCCGCATTGTTGATCAACTCGCACAGATTATGAGATGACCATGTATACTAGGATAATTTGAAAGAAGGAGATGCTATCTGGTGCCACTCTGAGTAAAAGGTTCATCAACTGGGTGGTAGGAGGCACACACGATTTGCTTCTACAACTGAGGGCGCGAAACCTTAGTTGATTACAACTATCGGATGTAGTTGATTACAACTATCGGATGTACTCCACCTGACCGCTGTTGGCTACTTGGATGACTAATGTGCTCTGATCGGGATCATGGGATGTCAGACCAGTAGAGCGATGGGGAATAAGGCCACGAAAGACACTGTGCAGGAGAATGAGGCGAACAGTGGTGCCCAGCATCTGACAAACTCCAGGCTGTCCGACGTGGCCGTGGCGCTACCTGACGACCACGAGGATCCCAATAACCCCCTGAATAAAAGACAGATATTCCTTCTCAAGAAAAACTGGAAAGGAATTAAACGGAGTATGGAGGATACCGGAGTAGAGATGTTCATTAGGTATGTAGAGCTTTTTAAATTTTCAGTCACTTGAAGCTGTGTCTCGCTACCGCGACACACAGCTTCAAGTGACTGAAAATTAAGCGTATCATTAGAAGAATGATCATTGATATCATTGATATAAAATGTGGATGTTTCGATTTATACTAAACTCAACCCTTTGACGTGTCACGCCAGTGCCTTTGTTTCACCACATTCTTCGTGTGGGTATTCAGGCACGTATTCTCGTACAAGTTACAATACTGCATATCGCAGGCTTCGGATTTGCATCAAAACATTATGCCAATCTAACATTTTTAATGCTCATCGCTCCTTCAAATAAGCTCAAATGAAGGTTAAATAAAAAGATAAAAACGACTTTAGTCGTGTTTGGGGCTTTAAGGGTTATTGTTCCTTAGAGAAACCATTCATTTCCGATGAAGTAGGCCGCTGCAATGCAAAGGACATCAGCAGTCTGCTCATTTCATTTATCATGTGATCAGCATGATCAGTAGGCCCTACTGGTACTGTAGGCCTATAAGTAACATCATCTTCAAATTGTTTAGATAATTTTGTGTAACCGTTATCCCAGTAAACACAAAACATTTGTATAACATTTGTACAATGTTGGACCAACGTCGAAGACGTTGGGCCGACGTTGTACAAATGTTATACAAATGTTTTGTGTTTGCTGGGATAGTAATTTCCAATCAAGTTTCAGATTATGCGGGCCTTTCCTATCATAAATGACAAAATATTTCACCGATCACTTTGAACATTTGATTAGCAATACTTATTGGTCACACTTGCTTTTCGCTACACGCAATAGGCCTGAACAAACCGCACCCTGAATCGTCGCACTGTGTTTTGCTGTTATAATTGTTTTCCTATCGCCGTTTATAAAACTGGTAAAGACATCGATGTCGCTCACAATAGCGCTGACGGTCTCCCGCGAACAGGTGATTATTGTACATGTATCTTACAAACGTATACTCCCACCTGAAGTGTGTTGCCTACATGTGCCATATTATATATGTGTCGCCTCCGCACATTCAACACGCACATTGCCCGCATGATTGTGACCTTAGATGTGTCGTCTCCGTACGCGCCTCTCCGTGTGGCCCCCAAGACATTCAACACGGATGTCACACGGATGTCACAAGGTTTCGGAGAAAGTGTGTTGCCTACATGATTGTGACCTTAGATGTGTCGCCTACGTGCGCGCCTCTCCGTGTGGCCTCCAAGAAATTAAACACGGATGCCACACAGATGTCACAAGGTTTTGACAAGACTGTAAAATTGTTCGTTATAGTGCAAAACCCCGTGAACTCTGTGTGTTGCCTACACGTGACACAAGTGTCGCTTCTGTGGCGCTATTATCCCAGCAGACACGAGACGTTGAACCAATGTTGTTTTGATGTTGGGCCAACGTCGAAGACGGTGGGTCAACATTAAAACAACATTGGTTCAATGTCTCGTGTCTGCTGGGAAAGGCTCCGTGCTGTTTCCAAGGCAATCGGTGGAGAGGTTGCACTTCCGGATGTTCCATCCAGTACACCATACTTTGACATGTCTGGCCCCGATTCAAATTAAAGCTGCATAACTGTTTGTTTATTTCGATTAAAATAGTCTAAAACGTACAAAACAATCATAGCTATTGTTTTAAAGGCCTTATAAATGCACTAAAACTGGGTAAATGTAGCGGAATTAGTTCACCATGCGGTACACCATCAAGTATTATTAAGTAGTGATTCGGTGTGTGTACACTATTCATGTAATAGCGGTAAGGTTATGGGCCGATATAATGTTACATTGGCCAGCACGAAACCACCCCCTTAATAGCAAACACATACCTTGAACTAATCGGCATAATGTTGGGCCAATACCGCAGACGATGGGCGGCATTATTCTGCCATTGGATCAATGCCTCAATAGCTGAGATACTGGGTTAGATGTCGGATACTGGTACAAATCGGTTACCATGGTTACAGTAAAGTCTGATGTTTTTTAAATATTATTTTATTTTTCCGCATAGCGCGATGTATATCACTGCATGTGATGATTTACGATAAAATAAAATAAAGTCTGATATTGTCGAGTAGCATTTTGACTATATTATGAAATGTCCAAGAGATACCTAATAAAAAAATGCAAATGTTTTTCAAGAAAATCACGAAAATCCAAAGAGCGAAAACGATGATTTACATCACTGAATTTGATGGTTATTCCGAGTACAATTTCTCACGGTCTGGGGAGAGCGGGCCAAAGGCTCGGATCCTGGCCCACACTTAAAAGCACCATACTAAGATAGAGTTCTATTTTTTCAAGTGAGTGACATTCTCTATACCGGTACCGATATTAAACATGCAGATATCATCCATATCACACAAAGTAATAACTTCTAGATATGTCTAACTGATATGAGACAATACACGTTGTACTGTGAAATGTATCTATGATCACTTAAAAAATAACAATAATTTTAAAAGTCTTCCTCTCTTTTTTCTATGATGACCATTATCTGCCGCTTGGTACTTGTAATGTCCTGATTATATAGACAGGATGTCTTACTCCGCTGTGAGCAGGTTTGTTTTGTGGGGCAACAATTAAAAAAAAAAAAAAAACTCAAATCCTTAATAACTCAGTAACCGGAGCAGTAAAATAAAAAATAAAACACCATTCTCCATGGATTAATCGTTTGAATAAAAATAAACAAAACAGTTATGCAGCTTTAAACAGCAGAATGGCCAGGGACTCTATACGGCCGTGCAAAGCCAAATGACAGTATCTGCTTACTTTACGAGTATACATGAATGAACAGGTCCAGTGACCAGGGGTAATATGTGTGAAGTGCACAGAGCATTGTATGTGCGCTATATAAGAACTCACCATTATTATTATTATTATTATTATACAAGTAAGCATATACAACCTTTTGACTTTGCAGAGTCGCATACACGGATATTCCAGTCTGCGACAATATGCCTGTATATATTCGCGGAATATTCCCGGACACATATTCTTGCATTATTCGCTCTTGATTAAGTATTTTAGTGTTTTCTATGCCTATGAATGTTATATTTTGAATCTTGTTTTCTATTTTGAAGGTAGGCCAAGAGGCGGTGATAGGTTGTAACATAAATATTTTGTGATTTAGAAATCAAAGTTAACCATGCAGCATTTACTTCAACAGAAACAATTAATGCGCAAAAAACACCAACGCGAGCGCTAATATTATCAAAGACACTATTTTATCATCTGGACATTGCCAGAACACACCAACGCGAAGGCGACGCGATATTTCGCTTTTGCATTGGTGTGTTTTGGAAATGATAAAATAGCGTGTTTGATAATTGCCGTGTTCGCGGTGGTGCGTATACGTCAGGTTTTCACAGTTAACCCTTATAGCGCTAAATACATATAATAAAATATACAATTTAAATTTTCACCAACTTGAAGTTGTGTCTCGCTACCGCGACCCACAACTTCAAGTGGGTGAAAATTACTCATATCTGTTTAATTTGGGACCAAACATTTCCAAAGACCCATTTCGTTCAGAATATCAGTGATTTTATCGACTAATAAAACAGATTATAAACGATTATAGTCTGGCTTGACGCTTTAACCCTTTAACCGCCTGTGCCGCATATATTCGGGTTTTCATTTTTTATTAGCACATTCAGTTCCACATCTTAAATATGTTAAAGATAAAATGTGACATCAACCAGCAAGATTTGAAAAGAGTTGACCTCCATTTTGTCAAATCAGACTAATTTTCACTCACTTGAAGTTGTGGATCGCGTCAGCGAGACACAACTTCAAGTGGGTGAAAATTCAAACTGAATATAATTTAGCGGTTAAAGGGTTAAGGGTTGACATATCATATTATGAGATAATTTGAGAACAAACGTAATTAATAACAGGGTCCAGATTAGTATATACATCATGAAACATACAGTATTTTGGGAAGCAAGCTAGTTTTTTAATTACCAGACCACGGGCAACAAGCTTCAGAAAGGTAAAAACAGAGCTATCGTGTAACAAGGACAGAAAATACATTATCTGCATAAAATTAATGTATAACTTTTAAATTATATGTAGATAATATCTAAAATATACTACAGCTAGATATGTCTGTGTATATCAGCATTATGGGGAGACAAATTGAAACAAATATACAGGAAATAATATAAAACTCAAATAATTAGCAAATGTGTCACTTATAGCATGGACATAAGTCCAGATTTATGTCTCGAACAAGACAGAAACGTTGTGAACATTTATCATTAAATCTCATCAAAAATACAATAATCGTCTTTCTGAATCACAAACAAGTAAACACATTATCGGAAATATCATTCTAATCGTGTGGTTTAGACATCTCATGCAATGATTTGTTACATGTAAGGTAAAATGAAGTATGATACAAATTGCAAGCAAATGATTTAAAATATTCTTATATCAAGACTGAATTTTATAGATCAGAAAATCGCTGTCATCGAAATAAAGCAAGACCAGTTGACATTAAAACACCGCAGCTATGCATTTAACCCAATGAAATAATTTATATAATGTTATTTATTCATATTTTTTTCGTTATAATGTAATTGCTTTATAATAACAAAAACATATGTAGATGTAGATTTAAATTGATGTTCAAAATTAAAATGGCTGTTACAAAAAGTACAGCACTTTGAATGTCTCAATGTCACCGTATCTTAGAAAATGTATTTTTGACATGTGTTTTTGATGTGTTCATAATATAGGCCTATATACTAGCATTGCTACTAATAAGGGATGACAACTACAATTTATTGCTAATCACATAGCTTAATTCAGGTGAACAAATAGCCTACATGATATCTGGTATAAGATAAAACCAAATCTGATGGAAACCACGTCATTCCATACAATATTTATTCCAGAATTATGCAATTTGACCAAACCCACTTCAGATTCATGTCCAGGTTAACCCTTTAACCGCCAAATTATTCAATCTGAATTTTCACCCACTTGAAGTTGTGTCTCGCTAACGCGATCCACAACTTCAAGTGAGTGAAAATTATTCAGATTTGACAAAATGGAGGTCAACTGTTTTCAAATATTGCTGATTTATGTCACATTTCATCTTTAACATGTATAAAAGGTGGTACTAATGTGCTATTAAAAAATGAAAACCCGAATATATGCGGCACCGGCGGTTAAAGGGTTAAACAAACAGCACCTCTCGAGCAATGCATATTTCTTTGGTATGTTTCCAATCCAGCACCATCAAATCACCATTAAACTGGAGACAAACACACTTACCAGTATAGGTTTGAAGAAAACATTAAAATATTAATTAATGACCAAGCTATTTGCATCATGGAATCAATCATTTTTTTGTAATAAGACAATTAACCCTTTAACCGCCAGTGTCGCATATATTAGGGTTTTTCATTTTTTATTAGCACATTAAGTACCACCTTTTAAACATGTTAAAGATAAAATGTGACATCAACCAGCAAGATTTGAAAAAAGTTGACCTACATTTTGTCAAATCTGAATACTTTTCACCCACCTGAAGTTGTGGATCGCGTCAGCGAGACACAACTTCAAGTGGGTGAAAATTTAAATTGAATAATTTTGCGGGGTAAAGGGTTAAGAATATGTTCGACATTTTGGATATTTTGTTGATTTTATTTAATCTTCGTCTTCTCTAAAAAGGTATTTTCCTTTTTGTAACAAGACAATTAACATTATGTTCGACATTTTAGATGTTGTGTTGATTTTATTTAATCTTCGTCTTCTCTAAAATATATTTTCTTTGGCAATTATATTTTACCAAGAGAGACGTAAACACAACCACTCACAGATGACATAATTTTCGTTTATCAAAAAAAATGCATTATAATATTTTCAAATATAGCGTGACTAATTTATGTTTGGACATTTCAGCATTAGATTTTTTTATCCCATTTTTGCTGCAACACATGAAACTTTATAGAGCAAAGCAGACTGCAACCTAACGTAAAGAAAATTATTACACGATTTCAATCTACGTTTCATGTAATTTGCGTACATCACATCAATCTACATATATCTGATTTATCAATCACAAACAAATTCAAATGGTAATTGGGTAAATGTTTTTTCGATGAAATCAGCGTCTTTGTAGTACAGTATCTCGCGAAATTTGTTATTAAAAACTTGTTTAAAATTTGTTTAAAAAAGCTGTCAAGACCTTGTAATTCCTGTTAGTGACACACGATTCTGACTAATTATGAATTATAACAATTCTGATAACATACACAAAATATCATCAAATGCATTTTAACTAAATTTAAGTAATTCGTATTGTATAAATATCACATATATGTAAATTGACGTACAGAGCTCATGCAACTAGGTGTTTTTTAGCCAGCTCTCTCCTGGCATGTCTGTCTCACCTTTATGAAAGGTCATCAGAAATGAATTACTTGTTACGTGTTACTTACTTGATTAACGTGCATAAACGAAGTATGTTTATGATAGAAACGGCTGTCGAAAAAGGTTGAAAACGACTGGAATTAGAGTCCTAATTTTGTATGTCTTTCTTATGGGTTAACCACGTGAAAATGTCATTTTTAATGAAAATTAGATATCAATGCCTGTATCAGGACAACACATTTATTGAAGCAAAAAAACAAAATTTTACTTGTTCATTTTCCTACAGTGTAGTATTTGTCCAAAATCAACAACTGTGTTGTCAGTTGGCATTTCAAGCCTTTCAGCGCGCGGACCGTATTTAGACGTCAAAATGTGACGTCTACCAACGTCAGATTCTGGCGTCTATAGACGGTCCCCGCACTGAAAGAACCAAACAAAAGTATAATTATAGCATCATTTTACAACCCTCAAAACAGACTTAATTTTCCTCCAACCAAGGGTTTTAGAATGAATATTTCCATGAAACTGGTTTACCAATTCATGGCAATTTTCTTTATTTTTTCACCCACATCTAATCATTTTCATTCACTACAAGTCGAGAATTGCGACAGCAATTCGCGGCTTGTAGTGGATGAAGATGACAATGGTGAACTCAGGCTTGAAAGGGTTAAATATCTGCATCCATGAGAAATATATGCCTGGTAGACTAAATCTCGCATGGTATAGCCCATGTACATATAATCTTATCTTAAAAAAAAATCGTTGATTTATAATAACATCAACTGAAAATTCGGAACATAGAAATATCTGACTATTTTGTATAAGGTCATCAATATGTGTACAGACGGACGCCTCATCTGCGTTGACCACACGGGTTTCATGGACAACTTGCAAAGAGATGTCCTTGGCCTTGGCCTTGCGTTTTCCTTTTACTTGTCAGATCAATAATTTTCTCCTTGATCCCGCTCTCTCCATTTGATCCCGATCCCTCCATGTCTACCATTTTGTCTATTGATGTCACGTGTATTAACCCTTGTGCTGTTGAAGCCGTATACATGTAGGCCTACGTCGTTTTTAAGGAAGTTTCAAACGAAATAACATACCACTAAGATTTATAACATGCCCTGTGGTAGATGATTTATCAATAAAATAAATCAATTTGGGAGATGCCTATTTTTGATAAATGGGCATGTTTTTTCCACATTTGTTCACATTCACATGGAACTTCTATTATACATGTAGTCACTACTGTTACCTCTTTCAATAATAGTTATAAAAATCTTATTTAAAAGTCTACAAATAAAAAATGCTAAGCATGTGTGGGATAATACTAGATTGGTAGGTAAATATGGTGATTTTACATTAACACAATACCTTCATTTTTATACATTATATATTATGGATGTAACTTCTGTTACAATTTGTGTAATGGCTCTATAAAAGTTTAATTAAATATAACTAGTCATATTGCTGTTAAATTACAATCCACACTGTCATCGCTGCACCATATGTAAGTCTGGTTGCAAAAATATTTGTTTCAATTACCTATTTGTTGTAATATTTAACAAAAATATTCAGTAACAGAAGTAACATAAATTCCCACTCCGCGATTTTCCGCTTCTCTACAAAAAAAGGGCCATAAAGCGTGCTGAAGTAGTGAAACTCACATTATTATAGGCTATTTTGGCTGTTAGTTGGGTCGCAAAAAGTACATTTATGTTCGGAGAATGATCAATATGAGAAGTCCATGGGATCGTAGTTGGACAATATAGACAACAAATGTGACGCGGTCGTCCACGTACCCATCACGGATGTCGTACGGTGTTCGGGTGTTCGGGGACTAACCAAGGTTTCTCCAAAAATGTAAACTGATTTATTGCAGGGAATCGTGTGGCCACCTTGTGTCCTACGACTGTGACCTACCTAGGCGATGTATCGCATGTCGCATCCGGTCCACAAAGCCGTCAATTGTGGTGAAACTGTTTCCTCGGATGGTCCGCATCTACATGCGCACGCGATGAAAGACGTAACCTACGGCAGCGGACTGAGATGCGACTCAGATTGTGATTATACTTCGCTCACAAAATTGGTCCCGTTTTTATTAAAAAATAAATCAAATTGATAATCAATTTATTTATAGACGACACGAGCAGATGTAAATTGACCCGTTTTAATTTTGAAGATTAACTTAATGATAGGGCAAATGATCAATGGGCCTATATATAATACAATCAATTTAAGCATACAGGGCAGAGGATCAATTTATATAATATATAAAAGTGTAATTAATCGTGATACCCAGGCAATGTTTAGTCTTTTTTAGTTTATTTTTGATCCCAGCTTATTACTGAATATTCTCAGCAGACGGGGTAACCCGGCAAACACGATACATCAACCCAGTGTTGGTCCAATGTTGGGCCAACATTGAACCAACATTGGGTTGACGTATCTCGTTTGCTGGGAAATGACGGATGATTATCATGTACAACACTACTAGCAATGCTGGCCATCAGCGCGACTGCTCCTGGCCAGCGCGGGCGAGGGCCCTAGGGTAGTGGTTAGCACCGCTGCCTTTCACACCAGAGTTCGGGGTTCGGTTCCCGGTCTCGGCGGTTTGAAAGAAACACAAATGTTTCTTCCCCATCCACGTGTGAAAGTCAGTATTGTGGGGAGCCTCCGTGAGCGAGAGTTAGCGTGCTCGGCCTCAGACCGCCAGGGCTCGAATTTCGAATTCTGTGTCTGGAGGACAGTGTCATCTCAATCATCTCATCACCCTCAGGAGGTTCTCCTGGCCCAGTTTAGCCTATATGTGCACAAAGGTGGCCTAAAGCCCGATTCATTTCATTTCATTTTCCTGGCCAGCGCATAGAGCATTTGACTCAATTGTGAGACTAAAATAATCTGATAATTTAGAAGGCAGCTCATAACATTGTGATAATATATACTTTGCTCAAGTCAAATCACTTCACAGGGCGTAAGCAGGTCGCGAAATAAATCCACACTCTATACATTTGCAGCGGTTACCTGGTACAATGTATGCTTATTTTTGTAAGCAATTCAACATTTGTATAACATCTCTTTCACCATGTATGCACGGATATTTTTGGCTTGTATAATAATTGAGGTTATATTATTGTGTTTCCTGTCTTGTCGGTGTTGCTTACATAGATTAAATCAATAAACTACACTATAACACTTGAGGCGCTAATGGAGCTCGACTATAGTCGTTTTAACCCTTTCAGGCCTGATTTTACCATTCTCATCTTTATCCACTACAAGCCGCGAATTGCTGTCGCAATTCTCGACTTGTAGTGGATAAAGATGACCTAAAGTGGGTGGTAAATGAGAAAAATCTATCGTTATTATTAAAACAGTTTCACGAAATTTTCTTTCTAAAACCCGTAGCTTTAGGAAATTAAGTCATTCTTGAGAGATACAAACTGATGCTTTAATGGATCGTCAGGGTTGAAAGGGTTAATCAGTAAGCCGATCAAATCACTGCTATTGGGAATGAAATGTGTGTTCAACCCTTTAAGCCCCCACGATGCATTAAAGCATCCTTTCACATCCCTGAAAACAGACTTAATTTCCCTACAACTAGGGGTTTTAGAACGAAAATTATCATGTAACTGGTTGACCAATACATAGCAATTTTCTTTAATTTTTTAACCACATCAAATCATCTTCATCCACTACAACTCGAGAATTGCGACAGCAATTCGCGGCTTGTAGTGGATGAAGATGACAGTGGTAAATTCCGGTTTGAAAGGGTTAAACATCAGGACTTGCAAATGTTTGATCTCGAATTAAACAAATATGAGTAATTTTCACCCACTTGAAGTTGTGGGTCGCTACTTCAAAATTGAAGAAATTTGCGATTTCCCAATAATCATGATAATGCGAATTCTGGGTATTCACCCGAATTCTGTATGGCACATCAATGATACAGTGCAGCCTGTACATACCGGACCCTGTGCAAAACGGAATACCGTAATAATTATTTGGTCCCGAATAAATTACACTCAAAACAATACTAATCAACCCTCTCCAAACCGGAACCTGTCCACCCCGAATACCGGACTATTTTCCCCAAATGCATAAATTGTATTGTATTTCACCTGTCCAAACCGGAATCGATTTTTTTTATAATTTTTCAAAAATCGCATGCGGTGCACTAAGGGTTAAACAGGTGGCGGCAGGTGACGTAACATCCTGCTTGTTACCTGGTTATGCAATGGAGAAGGTGCGAAGTTAGTGTTGCATTGCATGCTAGTATGATATATCACAATTCCGAGGTGCGATTATTTTCAGGTCGCACAATTCATACCTTTGATATCTATGACATCTATGCTTACTTGGATATTTTAAAATGAACAATGCAGAATGGTACAATTTGCATATCAATAATTTGATTATTGATACCTCTTTACGTAAGCATATAATATTATTATAAGCATATAATTTGATTTATATTATAATATGGGATCCCAACACACATTTGTTGTTATATTTATACAATTATTTTGTGCATTTGCTATATCACTTATGTATATATATAGAGAGAGAGTAAAATTGTGTCAATGTACTAACATGATTTGACATTTGATCTTGAAGGGCATGCTAAAGCAGATGAGGTATCATGGATGAGGAGCCAAAGACGCATTTATGTCTCTTTGATCAAAATGATGTGGCCAGCCTTGTATTCCTTGACCCTTAAAACATAGGACTAGACACTATTTATAGTTCTATCAGATGGATATTTCCAGAGTTATTGCTGATAACATGAATACTGCTCATGGCGCAAAAACTATTCATGTTCGCATGAGCAGTCTTTTATTATAAATTACGACGTTACAATTATTTATGACGACGAATATGTTTCAAAATGTGACGACGCTAAATTACTTAGAGAAATAAAAAAAAATTGGATATATTTGCCAACATTGTTAGAATGTTTGAAAAATAAAACTGATGGTCCACGTTAGGTATTATCTTATGTATTACTAACTGTATATTATTGCACTGTTGCCATGGAAACACATACAAATATGTTGTTTTGTCAAAAACGTAATAAAAAATACACTTTACAGATAAATGTTATTACAGAAAATAAGTAATCTATTTGTTCCGTTTTTTTTTGGCAAAAAAATAAAAGCATGTTGGTGCCTAATGATTGTAAGTATTTTGTGGTATTATTTTTTCCATGGCAACAGAGATTTATGATGAAACATGAAAAATGATCATCGGTTGGAGCTCTATAGTGATACAGAATGAATTAAGTAGCAAACTTTCAAAAATTATGCATAAGATCAGTATATTGAAAATCTGAAGTGTTAAAAATCAGGTAAATATAGCATAAGAGGTGGTGTTGTTATGCGGCCGTTACCATGGCAACGTCCACCTCGTTGACAACTACATCCGCCCTAAACATTCTCCCCAGACCTTAACCTTTCCATTGATACCACTCACAAAAATAATTACTCTGTGCACACGAAAAATAAAAAATACCCTTTCGGCCTCTCTACTATAACACCCTTCCCGCGTTAGATAACCTGTTATATAGCGCCTTTAGTTTGAGATTGGTAAGATATTTTAACAACATAATGGATTAATATTGGTTAACAAAATATTGAACAAAATCTTTGACTAATAAAATATTAAAAGTTCGTATCATATTCATAAACAAATCAGTGCATTAAACATAAAGAATTCTCACAAAAATTAGACTGTGTTTTTGGATAAATTTATTCTGTTTGTGATACTTAATAAGCCAATAAATAAATAAATAACGGTAAGTGAAATATGAAAAATATTCGACTTATTCTTTCATCGCTGGATTATTCCTAAATTATTTTGGACTCCTAGTCAAGGCATTAATTGTATTAAATGACATAAATAAACAGTATCATACATAGTAGCTATTTTATCTCTGGTTTTGGTGCGGGAAACAAAATGATAGACCCTCATGTTATCTTGGCTATGCCTTTTAATTTTATTTTAAGAAGTAGTCATTTATATTACCGAAATACCCAGTTTTTATTATGGCATTGCCACCTAACATGATTTTAGTTGTTTATCATACCATGTATTTTGTCATATATGATTTTAACAAACTAACATTCTTGTATATACATGTACATATATCTCTCTTATTACTATGACAAATAAGTCTGTAATGACTTTTATTTCTGTCAATAATATATCTGTCTGTCTGTCTGTCTGTCAGTATAGGATCATTTAATTCAGCGTCAAACATTCCAGAAAATATCTAAAATTTACCAAACAAACGAGTGTTGTCGTCATGAAACAGTTAAAAAAACTGCTGTGATGTGATGTCGTTGTTAACAAATATGCTCCGTGTTTGAAGTGTGTGACGGACGATTACACGAATGTAATGTTATTTTAGATTAGGCGCTAATAAATCAATGTTTATAAAATGACAAATGCGCTCCGTGTGTGAAATATGTGACACACAATTATAAAAAAGGTACTGTTATTTTAAGTTAAGTGCTAAAATTGTAAATACATTGATAAATTATCACGGACACAAAATGTATAACCGCTACTAGTTTTACTATGTATACTAGCTGTATAATGTTTTTTTTTATTTGAATAATGTTTGAAAAAATAACGTATCCATTGATTATTATATGCTTATTATTTTAATATCATAAAACATCTTTAAAAATGTGTCTTTTACTATATAAATTTATTTGCATTCATCCACCTATCATTTGTAGTCCCACCGACGACACATCCTGAATTATAACCCTCATGTCAATTGTACAAGTTATCATTGTTTGTTCCTCCCCAAAAGCAAAAACCCTCTCTAAACCGGAACCTGTCCAAACCGGAATAAAACGTTGTCCCCAAGGCATTCTGGTATGGACAGGTTTTACTGTATATACCATAATAAGGTTGTCCTCTGCAATGCCAGAAGTGTATCTGCTTACTTGTGACTTGTGCAGTAAGCAGATACTGCCCTTGGGCCCTGCACGACAGGGCTGTAGTATCATTGATCACTCTTGGCGCAAAAAACTATTTCTTATATTAGAATCAATTCAGGGCGTTGTCGCAGTAACCATGGTAGCCTCACCGCTGAGCTATCGCTTACTCAATCAAGCACATGAACATTATTGCGAACGGGACTGTTTTCTGTTATTTTTTTTTTGTGTGAATAAGAGCACCACGGACCATTGCCTCTCTAAACTCATTACTATGTAGTGTGAAGAAACAGATGCACAAAAAGGGTATTCTTTTTTCGGACATGCCGAGGTTCTTTCTTCGCAGTGCTGTTCTGCGGAGCCAAAAGGCAGTATTTGATTACTTGTGCAGTTAGTAGATGCTGCCTTGGCTTTGCACTGCAGAGTGGCCATACAAGTTCAAGTCGATATCATTTCGAAGTTATTTCAACGTCAAATCTCAAAAAATCTTCAAACAAACTATTTGTAGGCCTAAATATAATCTAATAAAGACAGTGTCACATAAACCGATACATTATCTATCTCGTGTATATGTTCTGAACCATAATTTTGACTTCTAAATCTCTAAAAGGTTATCCCCCCGTGATTTATGTTCTTCTCTTATACCGTCTCCAGCACCTCTTGCGCCAAAAATGGTCCAAAAACATTACAACGTATTAAATTTTGAGAATGGGACAATAAATGGGAACAAATATTTATATTAGTTTTGAATGTACAACCCCTGAATAACCGTGGTGTTATCTTGAGGTCAAGAGAAGGTAATTTCTAACAGGGTTCCCACAGAGATCTGGAAATTAGATTCCATGACTGTTCTATAATTTCCCATGACAATTTTTTAAGAATTCCATGACTTCGTAAACTAATACAAAAATGTACATTTAAAACTGCACAGCCTCCACCACCACAGCGGCCTGATCTAAAGCAGAACCGGGTGTCGCGTTTTTTTTTTAACTTTTGTGTCATTGTGTGTCATAAGAGTAAGTAATCAACACATTTATAATCAACACATTTTTCTCAATTTAACTTTTAAGAAATGCAATAGATATTTTTTTAAATCCAAAATTCCATGACTTTTTCCATGACTTTTTGTCAAATTTCCATTTTCCATGACTTTTCCAGGCCTGGATTTTATTTGTTCATATTCCATGGTTTTCCATGATTTTCCATGACCGTGGGAACCCTGTCTAAGGTCAAATAAAGAACACAAGTATATGAGCAATAGACTGTGTCACCAATGTGTTGTTTTAATATTAGTTTTAATGCTAGCCCATCGAGACGATGGGCTAGCATTGAACCAACACAGGTTACGCATTCAATGACTATATGTCACCATCACCAGTGACTAATTAGCAATCTTATACCAATTCTGCATATATGCCCTATAGAATAGATGATGATTTTGAAAAGTCAACAACCTATAGTATTTACTAGCCGTATAATGATATACAAGAGGTAAACAATAAGGCCATTCCACCATGAATTTCCAACTGCTTTCCCAGCACCTGAAGAAACGCCACATATGCTAAAATTATACTCAATACTGGGTGTAATAAATAAGTATCAACATTTATCTCAGTTCTAGATATCTCTTATCATTGTTACAGTAAACAACCAAAAGTCATATCAATGTCAAATTATAGCAAATCGTAGAAAAAAACAGTTGGCTTAACAAATTATCAAAATTTGCGAAATGATTTTGGCAATAATAATAAATTGTGTATGACTTATTTTTAAGAAAGGGCCTATGGCTAGTTACTACGGCGAACTATTCGCGCTCTTACACCATTGCTGCTCGGCAAAGCCCAAGGCTTATCCTACTTGTAAACTTACTTACTTACTAAACAGATACCACCTTTTGACTGTGTACGGCTGATTTCTGCATTTTCGCTGGAATTTATAAGTCAGGCTGAAGTAGACGATAGATCACATCAATATTTTACCTTGGTTTTACATCTTCTCTGACCCAGCCTTAGCCCGATTTGGGTGTGTATCATCCTTTTGTACTAAAGCTCAAGTAAGTTCAGGGGATAATAAGGAGGCCCTAAACGGGGGGTAATTGATGGGGTAGTACACGTAGAATAACCCTCTATTGTTAAATTATGCTGGTGTTGGATTATTTTTTTGTGAATTTAATGACGATTTATATAATAGAAACTTTTTTTGCTAAAAGTATGAGAGTTGATTTATTCACATTGCATAGAGATAACTGGTTACATCTATTGTACTACAAGAACGGTACATTGTTATGTCATGGCTATACAGACCACCTTGCCATTGATAAATCAACTTGATATTTTGCACAAGCATGACGCAAATGGTGGCTAAAGGGCATCTGAATTTGAATTAACTTAATTGATTTCCTCTAATTAGGCCACACAAATCATCTCCACTGTG
Organism: Flabesymbios commensalis; assembly: GCA_964017125.1. NCBI lineage: Eukaryota > Metazoa > Annelida > Polychaeta > Terebellida > Flabelligeridae > Flabesymbios > Flabesymbios commensalis. The sequence continues at coordinate 72,744,193 of OZ024906.1, read as the reverse complement.
TGCCTCTACAACGGGCCCAGCAAACACGATACGAGGCCGGGACGAGATGATAGTCACGTAGGTCACATTTGACTTAGAGGAGCGAACATAGGTGAGCGACAGGTTATCTAATTGTTATCATAGCAAACATGCGCAACAATCAAGAGTAGACCATGTACTTAGCTGCACGCAGTGGATATGCCTTATCGATCATCATTATACCCTGCAAGGCAAACAGCAGTGGCTGGCTACTAGCCCAATGCTGGGCCACCGTCTACGACGCTGGCCCGACATTGACCTGGCATTGGATGAATGTCTCGCGTTTGCTGTAACAGTTACCATGGGGTGCCGGATAGACTGACCACTTGACAGAGAAAGGTTTTAAAAAAACGAGCTGTTTAGTAATGAGTCGGCATCCGCCACCTCCATTTCAGGTTGTCATCCCGGATAAGAGAGGTCTGCACTGCCAGATGATGGATGACTGCAAGTGAAAAGCCAAACGGCAGTATCTACCCACTTTAAAAGTGAGCAGATACTACCTGTTGGCTTTGCAGGGCAGTGTTCCACCGTGCGAAGGCAAACTGCAGTAACCACTTCTTCGAGAAGTGAGCAGTTACAGCCGTTTGCACGCAGCCCAGTTTAGTATCATTAACCAGACGTAACTGAACATGTACAGGTTGGATAAGAGAAATGATAAAGTCTCTGGCAGGGGGTATTGTGCTACTAATTATTTCTGGGTGAATTTCGGTAACCCCAGTTTTGCCCTGGGAAAAATCTGAGATAATGACGCAGCAGTCAGTGACTTCGTAATGCCTTCTCAATATTGCTTGACAGCTGCAAGCACCTTGCCGATAGCACATCGCTTTTCTAAACGTCAGTTTTTCTTATAACAGATTTGTCCAGCTGAAAGGTCACATATTTCACTCCTTAACTCTTAAAGCGCTGACATATTTTCATATTAACCGTAGATACCAAAGGGTTTTTTCAATTTGAAATTAGCATAAATATCTTAGTTAGCTGTCTCCGCTTCATTTGAATACCGATGTTATGGGTTTACGGCCATTACAAATGTATTAATTAGTTATTTCGGTTTATTGTAACCCTTTCAGTGCGGGGATCATCTTTATACGTCAGAATCTGACGTATTAAGCCTCCCACACGCCGCAAGGACTGTCCCCGATTGCTTAAGATGCGACGATAATCTTAAACAATTGGTGTGGCCACTCCCACGACTAAGATCCCGTCCATTTCTGTCGCGTCGGAATGTGTCGCCAAGACTGAACATGTTCAATCTTGGTCGTGGCCCGTCTTACCCGTCGAGGACGAGCGTTGCGGTGTGGTATGTCCTGCGACGCGATCGCATGCATAATGTCTCAATATTGCCTACACGGTAACTACTAGAATCGCTGCTATAGCTTACGACGCCAAGTCGGTAAAAGTATTTCTGGTGTGACATGCTGCCGTCGTATATACAGGCTGTCTGCGATTTTGATCGCGTTTTAAGCAATAGCGGGGAGTCTTTGCTGTGTGTGGGAGCCTTAAAGACGGCCGCCGCACTGAAAGAGAAAATTATTTATAATTTCCGTAAACACATAACATAGTTATTCAAATGAAGCGAAACAAGCGAACTGAAGCCTTTCTGATGATTACAAATAGATACAAACGCTTTGATGTCCATGGTTCATATAGTGTAGGGTCATACTTTATGTCCTATGTAAATTCATGTGGTTCCGTGAGAATTGCATATTAATTATTGACACCTATGTTCAATTTGAAGAAAAAATAATACTGAGCAGAATAAAATAGGGTGTCCTTTTTTTCTGAAGCTTTAAAGGTCATTTCCGGGGTCTTAAAGGTCATGACCCTAAAACGCTTGTATTTCAAGGCAATCTAGTCGTGTAATATAGCAACTTAAAGGAAATTGGGTCGAAATAGCCAAAATTCATAATTAACAAATATTCTGAAGCTGCAAAGTTCATTTCCGGTTTCTTGAAGGTCATAACCGTAAACACACATTATAGTCCACAGACCAGAATTGGTCACCGTGTACCCCCCCCCCCCTCCCCACTACTCACCTACGCCAACTTTTTTTTAAGCTTTTATATGTCCAAAACATGAAATGAGATGTTAGCTGTAAAATAATAGGGACGAAACATATATTTTGATCGCTTTTATGGGGGTTACACGACTAGTAAGACATGTGTTTAAGTAAATAAATAAAAAATAAAATGCTACCTGATGTGATGAGCAGACATCATTATGTGCCTTATTATACTGGATTCCTGAGTGGTCGCTGGACTGGAAACCCTGGATAACATAATGATTAACATTTTGGATATTGTGTTGTCTGGATACTCTGAATAGCAGAATGATTAGGCTTAAAATTCCGGATGTTGTGCTGCGTTGGTGATGCCAGTGACGATATCACTGTTTGCACGTCGCGTTAGCAATATGTTGTAGTTTTTCTGTTTTTGTCTTTTGTTGAACAGTATACATGTAGGGTTCAATATTATTTTGTTTTGACTTTGGTCTGTCCCCTGCAGCCACGTAGCCAGGATGTGTTCAGGTTGTTTTCGTTTTGGAGGAGCAATATTGTGGTGAAGCCAGGCCTATGAACTCAATATTTGCATTTAAGCATCACAAGTAAACCTTATAACTTACACATATTTAGTGACTTTGATAACTTGTTCTAACCACCTATTTTAACCTTTCAGCGCGATCCCCGCACCGAAACAATTAATGGTCGTAGACCCATAACATAGGTATTCAAATGAACTAAGATATTTATGATGATTTAAATTTAAAAAAAACCCTTTAATCTCCATGGTTTAAGGTGTTAATGGCAATTAACGAGTTCGCCATCCGAAACTTATTGAGCTACAACACTATTTGCAAAAGGTGGTCAACAAACATGCAGAACCCGAACAAGGCATGCAGGGAGATCAAGACACGATTACTAAATAGAATGTTTTGACATTTTTGGTGGACAACCTTTTTTCCTTTAACCCTTTAAGCCCTCACGATGCATTAAAGCATCATTTTACATCCCTGAAAACTGACTTAATTTCCCTACAACCAAGGGTTTTTGAACCAAAATTTAAATGAAACTGGTTTACCAATACGTGGTAATTTTCTTTCCTTTTTAAACCACATCAAATCATCCTCATCCACTACAAGTCGAGAATTGCGACAGCAATTCGCGGCTTGTAGTGGATGAAGATGACAATGGTAAACTCAGGCTTGAAAGGGTTAATTACTTAATGGGAAAGAAATAACGATAACGATAACTTGTCTCAATATTTTTACTGTTTCATAATTTTTTGCAAAGATGACAATCAAACATGGCTAGGATACCTGTATCCATGGTACCCCAAAAATTAGGAGCGCTCACAGCAGACGTGCAAAGTCAAAAGACAGGTAGCATCTGCGTACTTGTAAAGTAAGAAGATACTGGCTTGTGACAAAATCACACAATACTCATACAATCTCTGATGATAAGAATGCACTAATTCTAACATAAGGTTTCAGAAATGTTATTCAAAGAAGCATTCGAATCTATTTGGGTGATTTTTCATTGCTGGGAGAAAACTATGATTTACGGTGACCCACGACCCAGCAAATACAAAACATAATATGTATATCATTTATACAACGTCGGCCAAACGTTTTCGACGCTGGTCCAACATTGTACAATTGTTATAGAAATGTTTTGCGTTTACTGGGGAGTTACGGTACACAATGATATCAGACCGTGAAACCATAAAGAGAAGCAGATAATACAAGACATAATAGGCCATGGACAAATCCCTTTTGCAAACCTCTTTGGCAGACGAGCCGGATATTTATTGTATTTGGCACCAGAAGTGATTTGTAACGCAATATAATATCACCCTTCGGAATGAACAAATCCGGATGGAAATTCCAATGCGTGAAATAGTTTAAAAATAGATCTAAAAAATGTGTGTGTTTAGATGATTTAATCATATAATATTCACCTACCATTCGCGTTTTTTGCAAAACGTGAATGTCTCCTCCATCATCGTATGTAAGCCGTAGTGTTTTGCGGAGTTGCGAACAGTCGTGGCGCTGTTATCAGAGCCAGATTTCACTCACAACCCCAATGACAGCGCAAGCTCATTATCAGATTATAAGCTGCAAGCATTTTCTCGTACAAGTTACGATATATCATAGGCTTCGGCTTGGTCGAGACGGCAATCGTGAACGAATCCGAGGCCTTAGATGTATTGTAACTTGTACGAGAATACGGACCCATGTCATGCCAGGTAAATCATGTATGCGATAGAGCCCAAGGAGTTCATGATCCTTAACTCTGAAAAAGGTCGAGGTCGAAGGCCTTTTCTAACTGACTTAAAACACATCCTACCATAATGGAGAACCCTGATAATCAACAGCTCGGTCTCCATAACTCTCAACAAAGAAACTAACGTAGTGGTGTGTTTTACTCAGTGTTCAGTCACACTATTCGTGAAGACTGACCATTATTCCCGAACAAAAACCCATTGAGCATTCCGCGAACCACAAGCCGCCGCAATCACAGCGGAATAAAGCTAAGGTTTCCCTGGAAGCAACCTAATCATCCAATAACTCATTGTAATAAGATCATCATCAGGGTCATAGTGCAGGCGCTGTTATCCGTCGTTCCCATTAGAAAAACCAAGAGAACTAATCAGTGAGAAGCTAGTCCACACAAGCTATAAACAAGCTATAGTCCATAATAACAGACTCTGTGTGCGATACAGAGTCTGTAATCATTGCCACTCGTAGAGTTGTGCCCCAAAACTACAGTGCGCATCCGATCGATTGCGCAATGAATTACTGCGTGCTTGTATGATCAATTATTTTTATATCATTCTGTAATGACAGATGTACATCTCATTAGAATAATGCCTTAACGTGGGAACTTAAAGCCCTGTCTTTATAGGTGAATTTATCATCTAAATAGGGCTACCCTCACCTTTTTCATGAAATTTTTGGTCTCAGCGTGCACTGACCACCAGCATAGAAAACTTTTTACCATGCTGTCAATCTCTGACGTTGAACCATGCTGTTCACGTCAAGCTCGGACTAATAAACACAGGCCTTTCTCTGAGACCACGCCGACTCAAAACATTGCAGACGGAGCGCTGAGCCATGCAGCAAACCGCCAAGCACATCTGACACGATAGCCATTGAACCAGTGTTGGATTAATAACATTGGCTCCAGGTCACGTGCCTGCTGGTTGTGTTTCATGATGTGTTTTTAGATTACTGGTAAAACAAGCGTAAACATTTTTTGTCGAGCCCTATACCCGACTAAATAAATGTTTAGGCAATATAAGAACAACAAATCCAAACGCTGTGGCCTGATCGCTTCCCGCTCAGAGACATTTCGAGCAGTGCCGAGAATTGCCCACCCATACTGCCGTGCAAAACCGAAAGTATATCTGCTGCTTACATGAAAAGCAGGCAGATTGGCCTTACTGTATTTTTGCTTTGCAGAACGGCACAGCTCTCGCTCTCGTGTCAGCGAGGGAATGAAACATTTCTCATGGCGACAAGAGGAAACCCGAAGTCTGCTCTTTCCATCTTCCCACACAAGGCTCGCTTCTCCCGAGGTCGTAGACCGAGGCCTTGCTGAATCAGTGTTAGAACCATCTATTGGAGTGGGGCCTTTCAAGAAAGATTTTTTCTGTTTGACCCAAGTTTGACCTCTGGCATGAGTGCTGCTTTTATGTAGGGCCACTGTCTACGACGCCGGCCCTGCATTAAGCAGCACATGTCTGGTCACAGGAAGTATCACAGACAGCTCCCACCACATCTCACCAGACACGAGACGTTACATGCGGCAGGGTTTGATTAATGTTGAGCCAATGTCGCAGACAGTGGGCCAACATTAGGTTGGCATTTGGCTGAAAAATTAATGAATATTCAATATCTAACTCATCCTCCCTACCCTAATAGGTGGATGATAACACTGATTCAGCAAGGCTCGGTCTGCGACCTCGAGAGCAACGAGCCTGGCTGTCAGGAAGATAGCTCTTTCCAAAATATCTTTTAATCCTTAAAGCGCTGAAATATTTCAGTATAATCACTGGAGACCAAAGGTTTTTTTTAATTAAAAATCATCATAAATGTCGTAGTTAGCTCTTTCCGCTTGATTTGAATACCTATGAGGCTATGACATTATCAGATTGTGGGTCTACGGCCATTATACATTTTTAATTCTTTTGTCTATAGGGTCTCACCACCCTAAATAAGCCGAAATCACGGCAGATGTATACTTAAATGACGGAATCATCACACAAAATATTTTCAATGTGGCTGTTGCAACCTTTAGTTCAACAAAATAAAATACAGAGAAGTTATATTTTTGAGAAGATTTAACAAGCACACGTTATCTCCATCGTCAAAGATATATGTTTCATGATAATCTCGCAGGGTTACATCGGGCTAAACCATAGACCTCTAATTCTGTGGTTAAACTGAAGTGACTGGTCTGTGAAAGAGGGTACGGATTTTAGCCCAGTTTGAGCTGTGTTGATATTTTTTCACGCTAGGGGTCGTAGCTCAAAATCTGTCTGGTCAGCATACCCATAGCGGTCCTGTTTTTGAACAAGGACAGTTCAAGCTTTATCCTGATATGCTACACTATATGGTTCATGGAGCAGAAAATAGTCAAATCGACCTGCGGAATTGAGGCAGTTTACATGTGTTTCAATGAGACTGGCATTTGGGGTGGTCAGACCATAGACGTCATACTCTGACTTGTAAAATCGGTCCCTGTACTGAAAGGGCTCATAGTAAATAGTATCATACTGCCAAGCAAAGCCAAAAGGCAGTATCTGCCTACTTTTCAAGTAGTGAACAGATAGTGCATTTTAGCTTTGGAGAGCAGCATAGACAACACTATACTATACACCCCGGACCTTTGAGCAGTTATTCACAACTACAATGGCCAACACCGAGTCGAGGCTACCAATCTACAGCCGAACCGAATAAGCCCTGCCCTCCGCAAAAGCCATGGGTGTACTGTGGTCTATATATAATTATACCAGAACGACATTCGAAGTTTGTTAGCTTTTTATCCTCTTTATGTACAAAAAGCCAGAAGCGACAAACCAGATGCCGTTTGCACCCACTTCAGTGCTACGCCTTATCAATATCTGTTGAAGAAACCAGCCTGTTTAGCGAGACTTCAGACCCGTTGGCGTCAGCCAGGAGACATTGACTCCATGCTGGTGTAATGTTGGCCCAACATTAAACCAACGTAAAAGAAAGACTGGGATGATTTGAGAGCTTTTGAAAAGTTAAAAGTCATTGCAGAAGGATTGCCTTCATTGTATTAGGAGCACACCAGATTTGTTCGCTCAAAATGGAAGAAGAAGAAGGAATTTCCAAAAATCGTTCAAAATGGATACGGGAAACATAATCATGATAAAATCCTTATCGTCCGGCTGGAAGCAAAAACCTCATATCTGCCACTTATCAAAGTATCTTATTCAGGTATCATATCACGGTTGTGTAATTAGCGACTGTATAATCGATTTCATTTTGCCATAGGCTGTCGAAGCTGTAACAGGACGATGACCTTTTGGATAACTATGATGGGTTCTTGTTGGGGAAGCGTCGTAAACAGTGGCCCAACATTAAGCTAGCGTCAACTTGCAGTAATTGTAACTAGAGGGGAAGTGTGACTTTTCAAGTAACAATAATGTTTGGACTACGTTTTTTGCGTTTTTTTTGCGACCATTTCAAATATTGTTGGGTTATTTTTATTATGAGAAATTGATCGGAATTTTAGATTTCTGGATTCTGACTTCTTTGTTGGTTTAATGCTGTATCACTGTCTGTGACACTGGCCAAACATCAAAACAACATTGTGTCGACGTTTCGTGTTTGATGCAATTACAAGTGTTAGTTCAATGTTAAAATGTAGCATTTTAAAGGTTATACTGTTCATATAAAACACCCAATGTTGGTTCAATATTGAGCAACCCTCAGCGACGCTGGCCCCTCATTGGAACATTTTTGGACATAGCTCTCTGTATTTTAATTGATTAAAAGGGTGCAAGCCGGTCGTGTTGCCTCTGACAATGGGCCCCTATGTTGACTGGCCAAGATTCATTCATGGACTTCTGCTAACAAGTAAATCACTGTACCAACATTGATCCACATAGTGATCCACAAAATCCTGAACAAATCCGGAAGAACAACCGGGAATTCTTAGAAAAGTCATAGCACATCTCCCCAGAACATAAGGATCATTGTGCCGAGGTTTGAAGTCGATTGGATAAAAACTCAGAAAGAAATAGCCCTCGACATAGAATAATAAAAGTGTCGAGGTCCATACAAAACTTAATATATTTGGACCAAAAGGTGCAGACATAATAATAGGCCTAAAAAACCCTTTCTAAGCCGATGTCATACATAACCATACATTGCCATTATTATTAGGCCTATGTAGGCCAAGGCTATTTTTCTAGCGTATTTGTTTCAATGACTAACTTTGCCTAGTAAGCTAATAAGCTAGTAATAATTCACACATGGTTGGGCATAAAATATGGCCTATTTTTTTTTTAGTAAGCACGATCAATTGAAGCTAAGTTGATTTAATGCTGGGCCAACGTCGCAGACGATGGACAAGCATTGAACTATTTTAGATTAAATTTATTGTGCTCGCTGGTCCATCAGGCCTGGTGTATTAATGTTTAGACACTGTCGTCTGCCACGACGGAGAGGAGCTCGTGGGTTCGCAGCGCGCTCTGGTGTTCGGATTTAAAAAGAACAAGCATGTTTCTTCCCATTCTCATTCATCAGATCCACTATCCTTCCACTAGTGGCTCTGATTGATTGCACTGTAGAATGTGTTCTGCAGAAATATTAATGAATTTGACCTGATTTTTTATCTGGCCAATAAGGCTATACAATACTTGGTCAGGCCAAGGAATACACATGGCGAGGCACGTGACGATTCTCATGAAATTACCAGCTTCTTTTGACATGTTTAAGAAAGGGTTGGGTGGACCAGGGAGGGGTTTGACTACATCATTACATCTAAAATGCTATATTTCGTGTCCAACTTGGCCTGACATCCTGTGGATATTTAGGCCTGACATTATGTGCTCATGTCAGTATTGTCTGGTGAGATATAGGCCTACATCTGTACATGTATCATGTGTATTGACTATCCTAATATAGTTGTATTATATAAGTCAGAAGATACATCAATGATCAATGTTGATTTTATGTTGGGCCAGCGTGATAGATCTACACTGGCCCAATATTTCCTTAATGTTGGGCCTATGTCGCAAACAATTAAATAATAAATGGACCAACGTTAAACCGATATTGGGTCAGTGTATCGTGCTGACAGAGACTTCACACCAGTAAGAACGATGACCCAGCGCTGGGTTTATGTTAATCCACAATCTGAGATGATATCCCAACATCCAACAAAGAATGGTTGTTACAATCACGAACGTTTGAAAAACGTGACTATGTGTCTGGAGAGTAGTGTCAGATCCAATGTTGCCTTTATGCTGGGCCGACATTGTACAAGATGGACCAACTATAGTACAACACAGGTTGATTGCATGTACTGGTCATAATAATACTAGGCATATGATGCAAACCATATAGCTCAGTATAGGGGAGACATAATTATATGAACTTGTCTCTCATAGGTGCAAGGAAACCCCGAACTTGACATAGTTTCAGGGTCAGGTGTGGGTCACGAGACACTAGATTTTGAGGCCCTATCAGAACGCAGTAATTACAGAAGAGATTCTCAAAGCACTGTAGCACTCTAGCTGTGCTAGTGTGGCCCTGAGAAGGAGGCTGGTTTCGCTCACTCATAAAGATTCAGAAATATGGGGAGCATCCGTGACCATGTGTCTGGAGAGTAGTGTCATCTGATTTATCTGGATAACCATCATTATGAGGCTGTCCTGGCCCAGTTTAGCTCATGTGTAAACAAAAGATGAATAAATCCCCATTCATTCATTCATTCATTCATTCATGCATTCATTCATTCATTCATTCATTCATTCATTCATTCGGTCGGTCGGTCGGTCGGTCGGTCGGTCGGTCGGTCGGTCGGTCGGTCGGTCGGTCGGTCGGTCGGTCGGTCGGTCGGTCGGTCGGTCGGTCGGTCGGTCGGTCGGTCGGTCGGTCGGTCGGTCGGTCGGTCGGTCGGTCGGTCGGTCGGTCGGTCGGTCGGACGGTCGGTCGGTCGGTCGGTCGGTCGGTCGGTCGGTCGGTCGGTCGGTCGGTCGGTCAGTCAGTCAGTCAGTCAGTCAGTCAGTCAGTCAGTCAGTCAGTCAGTCAGTCATTCAGAGTCAATAACCTACAAGTGCGATTTCTAGAAAACAGAATTTCACATCCCAGTAGGCATGTGACGTCATTTCAACGTTGTGTTTTGGTTGTTATCAAGTGTCCACGTCAAATCATCTCAATTTCTACGTTTTTGTATCGATAACGACGTCATTTCAACCAACACAATTGGCGTTGTTTGGAAGTGTTTTTTTAATCACAGTCACAATGTCAAAATACAATCTTTTAGACACTTTTAGACAATCACAACCAGTTATGCCAAGTGTGTTGAGCTTAATTAGGCTAATCTAATAGTCATAAAAAATCATGAGCCTGTGTACGGTTAAACACATATATTTATACATAATTTTTCACATTAATTTTGTTAAAATTACATTTACAATACATTGAAATTACGCATGAATGAGGTTGAAAAAGTGGTTTTACATTTGGTGGACATAAAACATCGGTAAAAATGACGCTGAAACAATTTTCAAAGTAAACCTATTTCCCAACGTTGCTTCTATGTCAGCTGGTGACGTGGAAATAACATTGACTCAACGTTGGTTTGTCTGTCATATTAACAATACGTTAACCCTTCAAGCCTAAAACCCTAAAAGTTCAGGATTTTAATTTTTGCCCACTTTTAGTTGTGTCTCGCTACCGCGATCCACAACTACACGTGGGCAAAAATTACTTGCACATGTACAATTTGAATCAAACATATATGGCAATAAATGAAATGAGTCGGGCTTTAGGCCACCTTTGTGCACATATAGGCTAAACTGGGCCAGGAGAACCTCCTGAGGATGGTGAGATGATTAAGATGACACCGTCCTCAAGACACAGGATTCGAAATTCGAGTCCTGGCGGTCTGAGGCCGAGCACGCTACATCTCGGTCACGGAGGCTCCCCACAATACTAACTCTCACACGTGGATGGGGAAGAAACATATTTGTTTCTTTCAAACCGCCGAGACCGGGAACCGAACCTCGAGCTCTGGCGTGAAAGGCAGCGGTGCTAACTACTACCCTAGGGCCCCCGCCCAACACATATATGGCAATCTGACAAATACCATGCCCGTTTCTCTTAAGAAATTTTCTTTGTGAGACAAATAAAAAGCACTAGGGTTCATAGTTTTCATTCAGCGTCTGTCTTTGAAATGGATCGGGTGGCTTTACATTTTCCTCCTCCTGTGAGAAATCAGATAAGTTGAAATCCAGCATTTTCTATACTTTCACGACTAAAGCCGTTTTAATGTGTTTTATTAGCCGTCAGAATCTGACATCTGGAGGCTAGACGTCATATTCTGACGTCTAAAGTCGCTCCGCGGACTGAAAAAGAAAGATATTTATTATGGCAGTAGACCCATAACATAGGTATTCTAATGCAGAAGAATGAGACATTTATGATGATTTCAAATAAAAAAAAACACTTTGGTGTCTGGAAGGGAGGATTTTGGTACATAATAGCCATATTATTGGTGAAAATAGCCTCTATATAAACTATGATACTACTGTACTACGCACAACGTGTCAACAGAGTAAACTATTTATCATTGTATAGAAGTATTTTATGTATGATCGTAGTGATCTGTCATCGGGCATAAATTCACTCGACTGGTGTCCCCAGCTGAGTGTAGTGAGCTGGTAGGCCTATAATAAATAGGCCTATAGGATAAAGCCCGAGGAGCAGCCCGAGGAGCTCTACATTCGTAGTTGTGGAAAAGGCCGTAGGCCGACGCCTTTTCCACAGCTACATGTATACGAATGTAGAGCTCAGAGGGTTTTAACTGAATTAAAACACATCCGAACATAATGAGAATCCCTCATAATCAACAGCTCGATCACACCTGACTGATTATAACACCATAGGCCTACTATGCTAATTGGTCTGTACTTCAGCAATAATAACTCTCCATTCCTGGCTTAGAATGTAGTGGTCGGACAAAGCAAATAATTTAGTGGTGTGTTTTAACCCTTTAAGCCCTCACGATGCATTAAAGCATCATTTGACAACCCTGAAAACAGACTAAATTTCCCTACACCTGACTGTTTTGGAAGGAAAATTTCCATGGAACTCTTTTACCAATACATGGCAATTTTGTTTAATTTTTCACCCACTTCAAGTCATCTTCATCCACTACAAGTCGAGAATTGCGACAGCAATTCGCGGCTTGTAGTGGATGAAGATGACAATGGTAAATTCAGGCCTGAAAGGGTTTGCACAGGGATATGCATGGCGCAATGGTTAGAGCGTCGCACTTTGCTGATGCCGCTGCCTGCCGTGCGGTTTCGAACGCTGCTTGGTACAGAAATATAATGTTTCTCCCCTCTCAAACTTGGTACATTATTTCGATGTTGTTTCCATGCGCAAGACACTTCACCCTCAAATGCTTCACTTGGCTCAGGTGAAAATGAGTATTTGGTAGTAGAGATGGCAATGTGTCGATAAGCTCAATGCACCGAAATTGCTGCAGAACTGTATGCTCTCCGTGGAGTTGAAATGGCAAACGAATGTACAGATCCATTGACCGGGGGGTCAATGTATAAGTCGTATGATAGTCTTCAGACTTGATGTCAGACTATAAACTTTTACATTTATAATACAGTGTTGGGTTAATGTTGGGCCAGTGTCGCAGACGATGGGCCAACAATAATCTAACATTATGTTAACGTCATGTGTTGGCCGGTGTCAACGAATATTAAGCATCCCCATATATTAGGCATCCCTGACAAGTCAAAAAGTCACGTGACTGTGTGGGCATGCGCAGAGAGTGTCTACGCAGCGGAAGTCACACAAAGGTGTCATGAGCAATCCACCACACTTACATATTATTCTCTTTTAAAATGATTTAGTTTTATTACTTAGTTTTATTAGTAGCAAACATAGTTTTACACACTTAAAGTTAATCACGTTAACCAATGTGTTAGAAAGTATAATCCACATCCCAGCTAGTGGTCGCTAGAATACTATTAATTTCGAGACAAGAGGGGATGCTTAATATTGCAATAAGAAGAACAAGACAGATGGTGGAAAATTAGATTCCCCGCCATGTTTTCTAGCCTAATTAGAATAAAAACGATAACTTTCACATTGACATATTTATATATTAGATTATATGTTAACGATCTTTATACAGGGAATGCTTTACAAGGTTAATACATATAATACATAGTTATATTAGGCATCCCCTTCGCCATAGTGTAGCGTGGGCCGTTCAGTAAGAGCGCATACAGAGGGGTGCTTATTTTGCTGACAAGTGCAAGCACGCCAACACTCAAGAGCTTGGCAAGTCGTTGCCAAATTAGACATCCCTGTCGTCCCATGCAAGCTGGCTTGTATGAACAAACCAATACCATGGCAAACAATTTATATTTACTATTGGGCCTACACTTTATTATTGATTGACTATATAAAAAATACTACTAAGGTTGCGATAGACATAAATTATATATTTGTTATAATTAAAAAAAAAAGTAATATAAAAAATATTTTGTCATGTCTTTTTCTGATTGGAAAATGTTATTCCACCGTAATAATTACGCAATGATATGTTATTCCAGGTCTGTGCAATATATTGCTGTAACAATGCGATATTTCTATTTGGAATGTCAAATACAGGTAGATAGATATTTATTGATGACGGGAAGTCTATGTAAACGTATGCTTCGTTAAAAGCAAATAAAAATCGACATGATATATTGCTGAAATATCTGTCTAATTACGCTCCCTGAATTTTAATAATTTTGTGTTTTTATATTTGCAATAGTTTCGGTAACAATTTATTATTCTATGCGATGTTAAATTTAGAAACGACTTGCTAAGCCAGCGATATTAAGTTCCCTCCAACCAGGACTGCCACCACACTGTGACCAAGGGGATGTCTAATTTGACAATGGCTTGCCAAGGTCTTACCAGGGTGTTGGAATGCTTGTACCTGTCAGCAAAATTAAGCACTCTCATTGAACACGCCACGCTACACTATGGCGAAGGGATGCCTAATCTAACCAAGGAATTCTTGATCTAACTATATCTTATATGTATCATAGTATATATTCATTATATACTTTTATTATATTGTTTGTTGCCAAGGCCTTATAATATAAATAAAACATAATATGGTTTGAATTACAGTTAGTGTAATATAATAAAGTGGTATTTTTTACTTAAGAGTATCAATATAAACTTTCTGATAAATATTGGTAATATTCACAAGTGAAGATGAATTATTAAACAATGATGAATGACATTTCCATTCCAATTTACTAAATAGTATGTATTAGGAATTAAAATGAATTAGTGTATAATTTAATTTAAGATTGCTGTGATATTAGTATGATTATGCCTGATGAATTTCAACAAGTGTGTGTATTACATATTTGATAATAGATTTGTGTCCAATTTTATCATTGATTGCAATATTGCAATCGCAGAAGTCATGTAGGCTTTTTCTTCAACTAGCAATTAAGTATATAATATATACATCTGCTGATCATTTACCATGAGTCACACAGCTGTCTCACTATGACCACATTAGGTGCCTTCTTGCGCAGAACCGGAAGGGAAGCCTAATATCGAGGGGTTGCTTAATATGGCGTGACACCGGGTACAGTACTTCCGTTAAAACCAAAAGGCAGTATCTACTTACTTCTAAAGTAAGCAGATATGTTTTTTCGCTTTGCACGGCGGGGAACGATGCATGCTCATCAGTTAATTACATCCCCACAAAGAGACTGCTGATTGCTACTTTCTACATTTGTTCACGTATCACATGTCAACTGCAGGTTGCCATAGCAAACTCTGCTGTGCAAGCCAAATAAGAGATGTCGCAGCGACCTCGGGGAAGACAATAGCCTTGCGGGCCGTACAAAGCCAAACGACAGCATCTGCTTACTTGTGAATTTACAGAGAAGTATTATAGACATAGACATATATATATATATAGTATATAGACAGTTCATGATGTCACTCTCCTCGCTACACTGCCATCATTAGACGAAGACAGAACACTGAGAATCAGTGTATCTCCTCGAATAATGTCCACAGAAAACTTGTCAACACCCCCCCCCCCATTTTTTAGCCTTATATGTTTATTTCAATCTACAGGATGTGCAATAGCTATAATCTGCCGAGACTAAAATGCACTGAACTGCCCCAGTTGTTGGTCATATATTTATTAATCTGGAATGAGATGTTTCGTCAAATGTTACCCTGGAATGCTCTGGTTGGTCCTATCCCACTTACGATGATCTAGTAAGTCACATGTTTCTACCCTCGAACCCTCTGGTGGGTATTAATCACTCATGACTCTAAACGATGGTTAATACATTCACACTAAAATACTCTAGTGAGCCTTGACGTATTTTAGTTGGTTAATATATTCACGCTAAAATTATCTAGTGAGCCCTGAGTGCTCTGGTTAGTTAATAGACTCACACTAAAATATTCTAGTGAGCCCTGAGTGCTCTAGTTGGTTAATATACTCACACTAAAATAGGCCTAATCTGGTGAGCCCTAAATGCTCTGGTTGGTTAATATACTCACACTAAAATACTCTAGTGAGCCCTGACATGCTTCCAGATATAGCCTGTAATCATAATTATTATATCTGAAGGCACACTATTATATTTTTCCTTTGATATTAGGTCAAGGATATAATTCAGAACATCTTTTCTCTGGCATCTATTTTTATGCGAGTGCGACTGCTCCACGCCTTTTGGTGAGGTCTAAAACCCACTAGGCAGCAGTGGGCACACAACATTGCTGCGACGTTGAATCAACGTCATCGCCGTTGATTCAACGTCACAACAACGACGTGTGCCCAGTGGGTTAGGCCTAGCTAAGAATTCACCCCTCGGTACACAGAGACGATAGGTCAAAGATAGGCCTACATTGCTGACAGCAGTCTATTACGTGTCGTATAATCGCTCTAACCTTTACAACGCTAAAATATTTTTGTTTAAACTATGGAAATCAAAGCTGTTTTTTTAAATTTGAAATCATCATGAATATCTTAGTTCACTCTTTCTGTTTTATTTAAATACCTATGTTATGGGTCTACACGCTATAGCTTATAAGCAATATAGGTACTTTAGAAAGGAACCATTCCTGGGGTTGCATGGTATTAGTACTGAATGGTTCTTTTTAAAGAACCTATATTGTTTAGAGTGTAGGGCCATTATAAATGTTTAGTTTTTTCAGTGCGGGGATCGTCTTTAGATGTCAGAATTTGACGTCTGTAGACGTCAGATTCGGACGTCTAAAGAAGTTCCCCTCGCTGAAAAGTTTAACAAACAAAAAGTACTGATATGTGTTCACATTGTAACATGTTGCAGATGCTAACTCAATTTCAACGATTTCAAAGAATAAATAAATAAATATGAAACAACACCAGGCTAATAATGGTGATCATTTTTTTGAAAGCCACTAGAGATTCGTGCAAAAAATCTGGACTGAATAATAACAGGAAACTTGGTTCGGTTGGTATTATGGTACTGGTATCAATACATGACAACCTGGATATATATTTTATGTAACTTGAAGAATTAAAAATGTCATGGTAAACATGAGCAGCGCATGTAGGCCTAATCACATTTCCAGGACAGATTCCAATTTAGTCCAGGTTAAAAAAAATAAACAGGCTCATATAGTAAAATTCGATGACTTTATTCGACTGCTGTTAGCCAAATAAAGCGAATCTTGTATTTTTGGACAAATATTTTGCCACGAAATTATGTAGGATAGAATATTGTAGGCAAACGAAAACACTAAAATGTGCGCATTATCAGCGTACGTTTGTTTACACTAGAAAACTAGGATCTTCTCCAGAACAATAGGTTATTTTAAAGGTTGTGCGGGACTTCAATTTTAAATGGTCAAATTCCAGGAATACCAGGTTTTCTAGGACGCCTACGAATCCAGGATACAACTCAACCAGCAAAAGACCTGCACCCAATGTTGGTTTGATACTGGACCAGCGTCGTAGACGGTGGGCCAACAATAAACCGGAATCGGGTGAACGTCAGCACAACAGAGCAGGTAAAACCTCACGAACATGGAGTGGGAAAGTGCGCATCCTTCAGGTGTGTTCCCGCTGTCCATATTAATCATTCATTGGAGCCGCCGCGCAAATAACCCGGCAAAAACAGCATGTCAACCTATTTCCCTTATTGTTGGGGAAGTGCGCAAAAAGTGGCTCAAACCCTTATTGAATCGCTTCATCACGTTTCCATGTACTGAGTGAGTGATTGAGTGAATATCGCTTTACATCGTTTTTTTTCTGCACAATCATCAGTGATCATGACAAAATATAGCGATAGAGGCCCGAGTTCGGGACTATGTTCTACTCTTTTTTGAATAACTTCAAGGATTGCACAGTACCATATACATCACTGAGCAGTTTCGAGCACTGTATAATTATGCACAACCCGATGACATTTATCCACTCGTCCGGGATTCGAACCCAGTACCTCTGAGTTCCGAATGAGCCATCGGGGCGGTAAGTATCCATAGGCCTATAACTGCTAAAGTCTGCCGTGCAGTATCTGCTTATTTGACAAGTAAGCAGATACTGCCTTTTGGCAGTGCTGTTGATGTCTTTTATCACACATGTCGGATATTATGGTATACTAGCTAGTAACCGGACTTGTATTTATAAGTATTCATTGTGTTGTCTCTGGTCGTTGGGATCAAGGTTGCGCAACCATTGATATAAAATTATACGACCGCCGTCGAAAGGCTGTACTGAAGTAACTTAGTAAAGACTTCTCTGTCGAAAGAGGGCGGGGGTCCTAGGGTAGTAGTTAGCACCGCTACCTTTCACGCTAGAGTTCGGGGTTCGGTTCCCGGTCTCGGCGGTTTGAAAGAAACAAAAATGGTTCTTCCCCATCCACGTTTAAAATTCAGTATTGTGGGGAGCCTCCGAGACCGAAAGGTAGCGTGCTCGGCCTCAGACCGCCAGTGCTCGAATTTAGAGTCCTGTGTCTGGAGGACAGTGTCATTTCATTCATCTCACCATCCCCAGAAAGTTCTCCTGGCCCAGTTTAGACTATATGTGCACAGAGATGGCCTAAAGCCCGATTCATTTCATTTATTTTCTATTGGAAGAATAGGGGATATTTTGAAATTGTGTCTCGCTTGTCTTAGACAGTGAGTGTGGGTGTGTGTTGTTATTATATATGGAGAGCTGCAGTCCTTATTTGTCGTTTTTAACCTGTTTTATTAGTCGATCAAATCACTTATATTGGAACGAAATGTGCGTTTACACATCAGGACTTGTAAATGTTTGATCTCAAATTATTAGTCGACCAAATCACTGATATTCAGGATTTGTAAATGTTTAATCTCAAATTTGAAAAAAGTAATTTTCACTCATTTGAAGTTGTGGGTCGCGATAGTCTTCGCGATAGTCTTCAATTTCAAGACACAATTTAAATAAATATTAACATTAACACAAGGGCTTAAATTATTTGTCAAGCAGTAGAGGGTACCGATGTTTCTATCAGCTGATCCCAAAATATTAAATAGATAGATATACATGTAGATATGAATAAATATTCACCCACCATCTTCTGGTTGGTTAATATATTCACACTAAAATAGTCTAGTGAGCCTTGACGTATTTTGGCTGGTTAATATATTCACACACAAATACTCTAGTGAGCCCTGACATGCTCTGAATGGTTAATATATTCACACTGAAATACTTTAGTGAGCCTTGACATGCTCTGAATGGTTAATACATTCACACTAGAATACTCTAGTGAGCCCTGAGTGCTCTGGTTGGTTAATTTATCCACACTAAAATACTCTAGTGATCCCTGACATGCTCTTGTTGGTTTATATATTCACACTAAAATAATCTTGTGAGTCCTGACATGCTCTGGTTGGTTAATATATTCACACTAAAATACTCTAATGAGCCCTGAGTGCTCTGGTTGGTTAATATATTCACACTAAAATACTCTAGTGAGCCCTGAGTGCTCTGGTTGATTAATATATTCACACTAAAATACTCTAGTGAGCCCTGAGTGCTCTGGTTGGTTGATATATTCACACTAAAATACTCGAGTGAGCCCTGACATGCTCTGGCTGGTTAATAATTTCTCATGCAAATAAAAAACGTTGAACAAATATTCGTTGATAGTTTATTTCATAGGATAAGTACCAGTCAACCGTCGTAGACATTAAACCATCATTGGATCAACGTCATGTGTTTCCTGGGTTACTCAGATGCCAAATGTCATTCATGTCATTAAATTGCCTCCTATATCTAATTGCTAGGCTGTGGATAGAGACCGTCTTCATTACTCCCTCTATTAGTTGATTATATTGAGATAGCTCAGTAAGCACAACACATTTGTATAACATAAATTGTGTACACTGTTGGACCAACACCGAACATTACACAACCCACAGGATTTCATGCAACAACTAAGAGCAACACATAGTCATATCGTCCCCTTGGAGTTGGAAGGTGTTAAACTGCCACTATGTAAAGTTGCAGTTTAACATATTCTAACTCCAAGGGGACGATATGCTGCGTGCTAAACCAAAAGGCTGTATCTGTTTGTTATATTCCTGGTTGTTATTTCAACTTCTAAACTAAATGATTGCATACTGCTCTGCAAAGCAAAAAGGCAGTAACTACTTAATTTATTGAAGAGCAATCTCAGTCTAGTTTTTGATGTTGGAAAAAGATCATTACAAGACACAGTTTCATGAAAAGTAGGCCTACTTTACCTCGACATGATCATATCACAATTTACCGCACATTATATTCCCATGAATTCGATCAGATGGAAGGTCGTGACCAACCAGGTAAAATTAGAAGCAATCAGAGGGAGTGGATGTGCCTACCTGTGCATTCACCACACAGCTCGGCCTGCATTGATCTCATCGGTTAATTGTCAGTGTTTTCTTTGCTCCGTCAGTCGGGATTTACACGGGGGGTCACCAGTCTTGTATTATAGTCCATAAATAGACACGCTGGGAGCCGCTATCCTGTAATTAGGCGGACACGAGAAATTGGGCAGACCATCAGGGATACTAGACGTATCGTCTTCTCTGAGGCCGTGGATTGATGTATTACCTTTACCAGAAAAATTCAACATGGCGGTGACGGAGAGCGATCTCGACCCCTATGATTAATGATTGTGCGACCTGCGAGCTGAGCATGTGGGCATGTAACTGATTAATGATTCTAAAAAGTCTATTTTGGACCTGATTTTTCGAAGGGAAGTCTCAGATATGACCGTGCAAAGAAATGTCTCACGATTTTGTACGGGGTCAATCTGTGGCTGAAACCTGTTTCAGCCACTGGGGCTACAAAGATACTAGTATTCTTGTGCAGACGTTGTTTCCCAGTGATGGTCGAGGAGATGTCCACAATAAACCTAAAGCTGTCAGACCACATCTTAGTGTGACAATTACAAAGCTGACAAGACATGAGCTCCACGATAAAAATCTAACCGTGTGTATATCAATGCTGGTTTACTGCTGGTCCAGCGTCTTCGACGCTGGGCCAACATTAAATCAACATTGGTTAACTGTAATATTATATTTACAACCAAAGTACTACATACACGAAGTGGCATGTATACGACACTCCATCCATAATTTTTTTTTAAATACGTTTAAAATATAAACATGCTTATTAGCTTTGGAACAGCCTTTGTCAATTTGGGAAGATATATACCCATGGAAAAATACTTGAACTGCATTTTACACAATAATTATAGCTTTCTTACGGATATTTGTTTTCATTTAAAGAAATATTGCTACCGGCATATACTCCGAGCTGATAATAAAACCTTTATCCCAGTAAACACAAAATGTAAAGCCTGTCATTTATTTATTTATATTTTAAAACATATTGATACAGGGTGGAAATTATAGAAGTCATGCTGTTTTACATTTGTTTTTATATGACTATGGTGATTTTTTATATACATTCTTTAAAAATAATTAATTACTACAGAATTACATACACATGCAAATATTTATCATACAGGTGATATAACAGACGTGTGCACAGGGGGGGGGGGGGCTTCGAAAGTGTCCTGCCCCTCCTTGAGCTGCAGATTTTTAAACTTCGGAACCCCCATATTTTTCTATTTTTTACCTCTTTACCCACCTCCCTTTATCGCACGCCTGTGTATAATGAAATGGAATAGAAAGTGCACATGCAGATTATTTGCAAATTACATGGTAAAATTGGCATGATTATATATACAACATAGTTTTAAAAAAAATGATTCAATCGATTAAATTGTATGTGGGTCAATCCCTGATGTTCATAGGCAGCGAATTCCAGAGATTTCAATATTGTTGAATTTGGTTTCGGTAGAATTTATAATAAATAATATCAGGCCTATTGATTGTTGAAGACGCTGCGATGCTGGACCAACATGATTATCCTCACGGGCTCAACGTCTCGGGGTTGTCCGGACATAAAAGATAATATCCCTCCAAAACCCACTCAGCTAACGATGGCTCTGAAAGCCACTAGAGACGCCGCTCGTGGAACTGTTGAGGAAACCAAGATCGCTAAGTGGCCGTGTGGACACCACCAAGTACTAAGCTTTCGCCTTACAAAGGCAAACAGCAGTAACTGTTTACTTGGAAAGGAAGCAGTTACTGGTGTTTGCCTTTGTATTGCCTGCCTCTCGAGTTGTGATCAATTCCTTGGAAGTATTGAGTTTGAGCCTCGTCTCCTTTTGAGAGCATCTTACAGATTCCCCAATTTGTATGTGGTCCTTTTATTATGTTCCTGCATGGTGAGTTAATTAAATCAGCAATCCCTGTAGACAACACCATCTATTTGCCACTGTTGGCTCTTCGTTGGCACTGTGTCAATGTTTCGTTGTGTTGGATGTATTACCAGATTAAGTACCCGTGGTTATCACAAATTGGTCGCCGAGGAGCAATTGTTGCATCTGCAGATTTTGGTGGGGGTGTTTTTGCAAAGATGCGTCTGTTCACTACAGTTACACTGCCGTGCTAAGCCAAAAGGCAGTATCTGCCTACTTTTCAAGTAAGCAGATACTGCCTTTTGCCTTTGCAAGGAGAGTAGGCCCTAGCGGTATTGATCTGAGAATCTGAGAATACCAACATTTCGCATCCATGGAATTTGCGAGTTTGGAGACGGCTGGACTGGTTCCAGATATAGCCTGTAATCATAACTATTATATATATCTGAAGGCACACTATTATAGTATTCCTTTGATATTAGGTCAAGGATATAATTCAGAACATTTTTTCTTTGGCGTCTATTTTTATGCGAGTGCGATTGCTCCGCGGATTCTGGTGAGGTCTAACCCACTGGGCACACGACATTGTTGCGACGTTGAATCAACGTCATTGCCGTTGATTCAACGTCACAACAACGTCGTGTGCCCAGTGGGTTAGGCCTTCTTGCCTACACAGAGAAGATAGGTCAAAGATACATAGCTGACAACAGTCTATTATGTGTCGCATAATCGCTTCAACCCTTACAACGCTAAAATACGTTTGCATAAACCATGGAGACCAAAGGGTGTTTTCGATTTAAAATCATTATACATATCTTCGTTTGCTCTTCCTGCTTTATTTGAATACCTATGTTACGGGTCTACCTATGTTACGGGTCTAGCTTATAAGCAATATAGGTACTTTAGCAGGTGGAGGCTGACCGCAGATTAACGTACGTACTTTGAAGGACGTACGTACTTCGATCTAGCGAGACCGTACGTCCATTGACGTACACCTACATTTATAATAGGGCTCCCCTTCAGCGTGAGATTGCATCGTTCCCATTTATAAATAGAAATAGCTTGACATGGGAAATCTTTCATAGAGACCTCACGCGTCGATTGATACCAAAACGAGGCTAGGCGCATGTTTATACTTCTGGCAAATTTACAAAGAAAGAGAGCCTGTGATTTTTGGCAACATTCTTCATTGTTTTTCGGTGAGTATTGTCATTAGCCAACGTTGGGAATTACTTTTTTATACAGAAAAATATGTATGCTATCGTAAGAGCCCAAATTTATGTAGTTCCTATGTTTGAGTTTTCAACATTTTAAGATTATTTCAGGGTGGTGTACATCCGTACGTTGATTGAAGTACGGACACTAGCCATACTTTGATCGACGTACGACAGTGATAGACGCCAAACGACGTACGTACTTCAATCGAAGTATACTTTGAATGAAGTACGTACTTCAATCGAAGTACGGTATAGGCTTCAAAGCTAAGGCTAAGCCTTAAGCACAGCCAGGCCTGGTCTGCCCTACTTAGCTACTAGACTAGTAGGCCTAGCCTAGTAGGGCTAACCCAACAAACACAAAATATTTGTATAACATGATGTATACAACGTCGGCTCAACGTTGGTCCAGCATTGTACAAAAGTAGGTTGACCGGTCCTTCCGATAATTATCGATCACACCCTAACACTGTATTTTAAATATGCCCAGCACTGGCACAGTGGCGGCACAACGCAGAACCAATACTGGTTTAATGTTGGATCGCCATCTGCGACGTTGACCCAACATTACCATCATTGTTTTATGGTATAGTGTTTGGGTAGGCCTAGTGAGGAAGGTCTTTAAAATATATTCTAGTGATATCTTACTAACGTTCAGGGCCGTCATTTGGGGGGGGGGGGGTTCGAAAGGGTCCCCCCCCCCTGTGACCACAGAATCCACCATATTCCACTAATTTGCCCCTAACAATAGAATAAAATTCCAGACCCCCCAACCTGCGTTTCCCATTCGCTCAATGCCAAATATCAATTCAAGCAATAAATACCCCAGCAATCCAAAATTGGACCCCCCCCCCCAAAAAAAAAAAATCCTGGGCACGAACCTGCTAGCTAACTATTATGTGTTATCATTAGTCAGATCCCATTCATATAGTATAGAACTATAGGCCTACTGTTGTTTCGTAGCATTATTAAAAGACTAATTTCAATAATGAGACTATGAATGTCGCTAGCCGTTATAAAAATGGGGATGTTGTTGTTAGTAGTGTCCCAAAATATTTAATCAATTTCATTTGGTTTGAAAAGTTCTCAGATGTGGCCCTGGCAGTGCAAGGGTTTATAGTTAGTAGACTAAGTAGGCCTAGATAGGGTTATAATTGAATTATCAATAAATAAATAGATATGTCAGCCTAAATTAACTTATACGTCACTGAAGTACCAGTAGACTATCACCATTTACAAATACATAATTTGACAAATTTTGTTTATATTTCAGGTAACCGCTTACCAAATCATTTGACAACATACCTTCAGCCTGGAGATGAAACTCAATCCCAAGATATAAGCACTAGTGTAACCCAGAAAGCAAACCGCTTCCTGTAGCATGTTTGGACACATTATAGAAGGGATTGTAGTATAACCCCCACATGCATCCACAATAGAGAGAGAGCGAGAAAGAAGACAAAAAAATATGTTCGACTCTCTCCTCTCTCTTTTTTCTTTTTAGAACTCTCTTTCTCACTTTCTCAGTCCTCTCTTTCTCTTCTCTCTATCTCTCTCCCCACTATCTCTTCTCTCTTTCTATCTCTCCTTACTCTCTCTCTCCTATACTCTCTCCTATTCACTCTCTCTCATACTCCCTCTCTCTTACTCTCACTCCTACTATCTTTCCTACTCTCTTTCCACTCTCTCTCCACTCTCTTCATCGCATTCTCTCATCTCTTGCGCTCTCTCCTATCTCCCTCTCTTTCTCCTACGCTCACTCCTATTCTGTCTATCTCCTATTCTGTCTCTCTTTCTCTCTCTCGCTATCTATCCTACTTTCTCCTACTCTCTCTCTCTCTCCCTCCTGATCTCTCTCTCTCTCCTACTCTGTCTCTCATACTCTCTCTCCTCCTCTCCACACTCTCCTCTATTTCTCTCTCCCCCTTCTCTTACTCTCTGCCCTCTCTCTCCCTCTGTGTGTCTCTGTTGTGGGTTTCTGTGGGGGTGATACTACAATCCGCTATACTGTACATTCCCTTTATTCATGTCATTAAAACAATGAAGGACTACGCAGTAGTATAAGATGGAAAAGGAACATGCTTCTGATATGGCCTGCTGTTGCTTTTTTAAGCATCAAACATTTTGGATCACTATAATATCATGCATTGATGTAGCTATTGCAATAATAAAATATTCTTGTGTCTGGAACTCTGTTTTATGTGTGTTTATAACATCATGTAAGTTAACCACCAAGAACAAAAACATAAAAACGAGCAGAAAAATAAATAATATCGAAAACAATGAAATATCGATAACTCAATTGATTTTTCACCTAGGCCCTACAGCATTAAAAGAAATGTCTATCTAATTGTTATGGCAATAAATTTAATTTGGTATACAGTATATATGATATTTTGAAATTAAAAAAATGGCCTGACCACCCTAAGGGGCTGTTCAACAATTGCGTAAAGCTTTTTTGAGAGATTTTCCACCCCGCTCCGCCCCCCCCCCCTCACACCCTTCATAATGCTTTTAACGTTGTACGTGTTGACTACCTGACTACGGTCCGTAACACATCGCTTACCCCCCCCCCCTCCCTCTTCCTTCTAGGCGTTATGTAATTATTAACCCTTATGCTGCCGGGACCGAATATATCCGTTTTTAAGCAACTTTCAGACCAATACATTCAACTCAAAATGCTAAAATGTTTTGTGATAGATGCTTAGTTAATCTATTAATTCATTTTAAAGATGTATTTGTTCATTAAAATAATTATTTTTCGACATTTGGAGCTGGAAATTGCGTTAGCAATTCCAGCTTCAAATGAATGAAAAATTGTCTGAAAAAATCGGCAACATAAGGGTTAAGCGGCCTCAAACACTGGCATTGTTGATAAATAATATGATCTCAGCTGGATCTCGCCAACAAACTAAATTGTACAAGATAGACCTACAGATAATCAGGGAGATAATATTTTTCATTGTTTTTTTACGTCGATTGACGTACGATAAGTACGTCAATCGACGTACGTACTACAATCAAAGTATTAAGACTGAAAAAAATTCACAGTTCACTTAACCCCATCGACAATTTAATGTCAATATTTAATTTTACAAACATAGAAATCTTTCAAAACAAGTTACAATCGAAACTTGAATAACACTTCTCCGAAATTATATTGTAGTTGTGATTGGCAATGTTACTATTTCTGCAAAATAAGCAAAAATGATGTAGTATTTGAAAAGTACTAACTTTGAGCTATCATGTGTCCCTGGTGAAAGCACATTGGGAATTCCCCGCCAACTAGAATGGTAGGCTATCTACCATTGTGCAATCCTCAACCGGGCTAACCAATGACAGGAGGCGACACAAGCTACAGGACATGATATTTATAGGTACCCCTAAAGCCAGTTGATGACGAGAAGCGTACGTCAATGGAAGTACGGTCGACCTAGATCGAAGTACGTACGTCCTTCAAAGTACGTACGTTAATCTGCGGTCGGCCTCCACCTGTTTAGAAGGAACCATTCCTGGAGTTGCATGATATTAGTACTGAATGGTTCTTTTTAAAGAACCTATATTGTTTAGAGTGTAGGGCCATTATAAATGTTTAGTTCTTTCAGTGCGGGGATCGTCTTTAGATGTCAGAATTTGACGTCTGTAGACGTCAGATTCGGACGTCTAAAGAAGTTCCCCTCGCTGAAAAGTTTAACAAACAAAAAGTACTGATATGTGTTCACATTGTAACATGTTGCAGATGCGAATACAATTTCAATGATTTCAAAGAATAAATAAATAAATATGAAACAACACCAGGCTAATAATGGTGATCATTTTTTTGACAGCCACTAGAGATTCGTGCAAAAAATCTGGACTGAATAATAACAGGAAACTTGGTTCGGTTGCTATTATGGTATTGGTATCAATACATGACAACCTGGATATATATTTTATGTAACTTGAAGAATTACAAATGTCATGGTAAACATACGCAGCGCATGTAGGCCTAATCACATTTCCAGGACAGATTCCAATTTTGTCCAGGTTAAAAAAAATAAACAGGCTCATATAGTAAAATTCGATGACTTTATTCGACTGCTGTTAGCCATATAAAGCGAATCTTGTATTTTTAGACAAATATTTTGCCACGAGATTATGTAGGATAGAATATTGTAGACAAACTAAAACACTAAAATGTGCGCATTATCAGCGTACGTTTGTTTACACTAGAAAACTAGGACTTCTCCAGAACAATAGGCTATTTTAAAGGTTGTGCAGGACTTCGATTTTGAATGGTCAAATTCCAGGA
Source organism: Flabesymbios commensalis (assembly GCA_964017125.1). Lineage (NCBI taxonomy): Eukaryota > Metazoa > Annelida > Polychaeta > Terebellida > Flabelligeridae > Flabesymbios > Flabesymbios commensalis. The sequence goes on along the minus strand of OZ024906.1, from coordinate 72,716,645 downwards.
ATACCAGGTTTCCTAAGACGCCTACGAATCCAGGATACAACTCAACCAGCAAAACACCTGCACCTAATGTTGGTTTGATGCTGGACCAGCGTCGTAGACGGTGGGCCAACAATAAACCAGAATCGGGGGAACGTCAGCACAACAGAGCAGGTAAAAATAAAAAGGCTCATATAGTAAAATTCGATGACTTTATTCGACTGCTGTTAGCCATATAAAGCGAATCTTGTATTTTTGGACAAATATTTTGCCACGAGATTATGTAGGATAGAATAGTGTAGACAAACTAAAACACTAAAATGTGCGCATTATCAGCGTACTTTTGTTTACACTAGAAAACTAGGACTTCTCCAGAACAATAGGCTATTTTAAAGGTTGTGCAGGACTTCAATTTTAAATGGTCAAATTCCAGGAATACCAGGTTTTCTAAGACGCCTACGAGTCCAGGATACAGCTCAACCAGCAAAAGACCTGCACCCAATCTTGGTTTGATGCTGGACCAGCGTCGTAGACGGTGGGCCAACAATAAACCAGAATCGGGTGAACGTCACACAACAGTGCAGGTAAAACCTCACGAACATGGAGTGGGAAAGTGTGCATCCTTCAGGTGTGTTCCCGCTGTCCATATTAATCATTCATTGGAGCCGCCGCGCAAATAACCCGGCAAAAACAGCACGTCAACCTATTTCCCTTGCTTGTTGGGAAAGTGCGCAAAAAGTGCCTCAAATCCTTATTGAATCGCTTCATCACGTTTCCATGTACTGAGTGAGTGATTGAGTGAATATCGCTTTACATCGTCTTTTTTCTGCACAATCATCAGTGATCATGACAAAATATAGCGATAGAAGCCCGAGTTCGGGACTATGTTCTATACTTTTTTGAATAGCTTCAAGTGCTCTGGTTGGTTAATATACTCACATTAAAATACTATAGTGAGCCCTGACATGCTCTGGTTGGTTAATATATTCCCACTAAAATACTCTAGTGAGCCCTGAGTGCTCTGGTTGGTTAATATAATCACACTAAAATACTCTAGTGAGCCATGAGTACACTGATTGGTTAATATATTCACACTAAAATACTCTAGTGAGCCCTGACATGTTCTGGTTTGCCAATAGATTCACACTAAAATACTGTAGTGAGCCCTGAGTGCTCTGGCTGGTTAATAATTTACATCTCGTGCGAATAAAAGACGTTGAACAAATATTCGTTCATAGTTTATTTCATAGGATAAGTACCAGTCAACCGTCGTAGACATTAAACCATCATTGGGTCAACGTCATGTGTTTCCCGGGTTACTCCGCTCAGATGCCAAATGTCATTCATGTCATGCAATTGCCGTCTCTATCTAATTGCTAGGCTGTGGATAGAAACCGTCTTCATTACTCCCTCTATTATTTGATTATATTGAGATATCTCAGTAAGCACAACACATTTGTATAACATAAATTTTGTACACTGTTGGACCAACACTGGTGGACCAACACTGAACATTACAACAACCCACAGGATTCCATGCAACAACTAAGAGCAACACATAGTCATATGCCGCGTGCTAAACCAAAAGGCTGTATCTGTTATATTCCTGGTTGTTATTTCAACTTCTAAACTAAATGATTGCATACTGCTCTGCAAAGCCAAAAGGCAGTAACTACTTAATTTCTTGTAGAGCAATCTCAGTCTAGTCTTTTAATGTTGGAAAAAGATCAGTACAAGACACAGTTTCAAGAAAGGTAGGCCTACTCTACCTCGACATGATCATATCACAATTTACCGCACATTATATCCCTATGAATTCGATCAGATGGAAGGTCGTGATCAACCAGGTAAAATTAGAAGCAATCAGAAGGAGCGGACGTGCCTACCTGTGCATTCGCCACACAGCTCGGCCTGCATTGATCTCATCGGTTAATTGTCAGTGTTTTCTTGCTCCGTCAGTCGGGATTGACACGGGGGGTCACCAACAATCGTGTATTATAGTCCATAAATAGACAGGCTGGGGAACCGTCATCTTGTAATTAGGCGGACACGAGAAATTCGACAGACCATCAAGGATACTAGACGTGTCGTCTTCTCTAAGGCCGTGGATTGGTGTATTTCTTTTACCAGAAAAATTCAACATGGCGGTGACTGAGAGCGATCTCGACCCCTAGGTCCGAAAACTGTCCGAAACTTTTTAATGATTGTGCGACCTGCGAGCTGAGCATGTGGGCATGTAACTGATTAATAATTCTAAAAAGTCTATTTTGATTTTTCGAGGGGAAGTCTTAGATATGACCGTTCAAAGAAATGTCCCACGATTTCGTAGGGGTCAATCTGTGGCTGAAACCTGTTTCAGCAACTGGGGCTACAAGGAGACTAGTATCCTTGTGCAGACGTTGCTTCCCAGTGATGGTCGAGAAGATGTCCACAATAAGCCCGGAGTTGTCAGTCCACATGTTAGTCTTCAAATTACAGAGCTGACACGACGTGAGCTCCACGATACAAATCTAACCGTGTGTATATCAATGCTGGTTTACTGCTGGTCCAGCGTCTTCGACGCTGGGCCAACATAAAATCAACATTGGCTAACTGTAATATTATATTTACAACCAAAGTACTACATACACGAAGTGGCATGTATACGACACTCCATCCATAATTGTTTTTTTTAAATACGGTTAAAATATAAACATGCTTATTAGCTTTGGAACAACCTTTGTCAATTTGGGAAGATATATACTCATGGGAAAATACTTGAACTGCATTTTACGCAATAATTATAGCTTTCTTACGGATATTTGTTTTCATTTAAAGAAATATTGCTACCGGCATATACTCCGAGCTGATAATAAAACCTTTATCCCAGTAAACACAAAATGTAAAGCCTGTCATTTATTTATTTATATTTTAAAACATATTGATACACGGTGGAAATATAGAAGTCATGCTGTTTTACATATGTTTTTATATGACTATGGTGATTTTTTATATACACTCTTTAAAAATAGCCATATAAAGCGATTTTTGGACAAATATTTTGCCACGAGATTATGTAGGATAGAATATTGTAGGCAAACTAAAACACTAAAATGTGCGCATTATCAGCGTACGTTTGTTTACACTAGAAAACTAGGACTTCTCCAGAACAATAGGCTATTTTAAAGGTTGTGCAGGACTTCGATTTTGAATGGTCAAATTCCAGGAATACCAGGTTTTCTAAGACGCCTACGAATCCAGGATACAACTCAACCAGCAAAACACCTGCACCTAATGTTGGCTTGATGCTGGACCAGCGTCGTAGACGGTGGGCCAACAATAAACCAGAATCGGGTGAACGTCAGCACAACAGAGCAGGTAAAACCTCGTGAACATGGAGTGGGAAAGTGCGCATCCTTCAGGTGTGTTCCCGCTGTCCATATTAATCATTCATTGGAGCCGCCGCGCAAATAACCCGGCAAAAACAGCACGTCAACCCATTTCCCTTGCTTGTTGGGAAAGTGCGCAAAAAAGTGGCTCAAATTCTTATTGAATCGCTTCATCACGTTTCCATGTACTGAGTGAGTGATTGAGTGAATATCGCTTTATATCGTTTTTTTTCTGCACAATCATTAGTGATCATGACAAAATATAGCGATAGAAGCCCGAGTTCGGGACAATGTTCTACTCTTTTTTGAATAACTTCAAGGATTGCACAGTACCATATACATCACTGAGCAGTTTCGAGCACTGTATAATTATGCACAACCCGATGACATATATCCACTCGTCCGGGATTCGAACCCAGTACCTCTGAGTTCCGAATGAGCCATCGGGGCCGGTAAGTATCCATAGGCCTATAACTGCTGAAGTCTGCCGTGCAGTATCTGCTTACTTGACAAGTAAGCAGATACTGCTTTTTGGCAGTGCTGTTGATGTCTTTTATCACACATGTCGGATATTATGGTATACTAGCTAGTAACCGGACTTGTATTTATAAGTATTCATTGTCTTGTCTCTGGTCGTTGGGATCAAGGTTGCGCAACCATTGGTATAAAATTATATGACCGCCGTCGAAAGGCTGTACTGAAGTAGTAAAGAACTTCTGTCGAAAGAGGGCGGGGGCCCTAGGGTAGTAGTTAGCACCGCTACCTTTAAACTCTAGAGTTCGGGGTTCGGTTCCCGGTCTCGGCGGTTTGAAAAAAGCAAAAACGGTTCTTCCCCATCCACGTTTAAAATTCAGTATTGTGGGGAGCCTCCGTGACCGAGAGGTAACGTGCTCGGCCTCAGACCGCCAGTGCTCGAATTTAGAGTCCTGTGTCTGGAGGACAGTGTCATCTCATTCATCTCACCATCCCCAGGAGGTTCTCCTGGCCCAGTTTAGCCTATGTGTGCACAGCGATGGCCTAAAGCCCGATTCATTTCATTTATTTTCTGTTGGAAGAATAGGGGATATTTTGAAATTGTGTCTCGCTTGTCTTAGACAGTGAGTGTGGGTTTTGTTGTTCTTATATATGGAGAGCTGCAGTCCTTATTTGTCGTTTTTAACCTGTTTTATTAGTCGATCAAATCACTTATATTGGGAACGAAATGTGCGTTTACACATCAGGACTTGTAAATGTTTGATCTCAAATTATTAGTTGACCAAATCACTGATATTCAGGATTTGTAAATGTTTATTCTCAAATTGAAAAAAATAATTTTCACTCATTTGAAGTTGTGGGTCGCGGTAGCGAGACACAATTTCAAGTGGGTGAAAATTGAAATAAATATTAACATTAACACAAGGGCTTAAATTATTTGTCCAGCAGTAGAGGGGCCCGATGTTTCTATCAGCTGATCCCAAAATATTAAATAGATAGATATACATGTAGATATGAATAAATATTCACCCACCATCTTCTGGTTGGTTAATATATTCAAACCAAAATAGTCTAGTGAGGCTTGACGTATTTTGGTTGGTTGATATATTCACACTCAAATACTCTAGTGAGCCCGGACATGCTCTGAATGGTTAATATATTCACACGAAAATACTTTAGTGAGCCTTGACATGCTCTGAATGGTTAATACATTCACACTAGAATACTCTAGTGAGCCCTGAGTGCTCTGATTGGTTAATATATTCACACTAAAATACTCTAGTGATCCCTGACATGCTCTGGTTGGTTTATATATCACACTAAAATAATCTAGTGAGTCCTGACATGCTCTGGTTGGTTAATATATTCACACTAAAATACTATAGTGAGCCCTGAGTGCTCTGGTTGGTTAATATATTCACACAAAAATACTCTAGTGAGCCCTGAGTGCTCTGGTTGGTTAATATATTCACACTAAAATACTCTAGTGAGTCCTGACATGCTCTTGCTGGTTAATAATTTACATCTCATGCAAATAAAAGACGTTGAACAAATATTCGCTCATAGTTTATTTCATAGGATGAGTACCAGTCAACCGTCGTAGACATTAAACCATCATTGGGTCAACGTCATGTGTTTCCCTGGTTACTCAGATGCCAAATGTCATTCATGTCATTCAATTGCCGTCTATATCTAATTGCTAGGCTGTGGATAGAGACCGTCTTCATTACTCCCTCTATTAGTTGATTATATTGAGATAGCTCAGTAAGCACAACACATTTGTATGACATAAATAGTGTACACTGTTGGACCAACACCGAACATTACAACAACCCACAGGATTTCATGCAACAACTAAGAGCAACACATAGTCATATCGTCCCCTTGGCATTAGAAGGTGTTAAACTGCCACTATGTAAAGTTGCAGTTTAGCATATTCTAACTCCCAAGGGGACGATATGCTGCGTGCTAAACCAAAAGGCTGTATCTGTTTGTTATATTCCTGGTTATTATTTAAACTTCTAAACTAAATGATTGCATACTGCTCTGCAAAGCAAAAAGGCAGTAACTACTTAATTTATTGAAGAGCAATCTCAGTCCAGTCTTTTGATGTTGGAAAAAGATCATTACAAGACACAGTTTCATGAAAGGTAGGCCTACTCTACCTCGACATGATCATATCACAATTTACCGCACATTATATCCCTATGAATTCGATCAGATGGAAGGTCGTGACCAACCAGGTAAAATTAGAAGCAATCAGAGGGAACGGACGTGCCTACCTGTGCATTCACCACACAGCTCGGCCTGCATTGATCTCATCGGTTAATTGTCAGTGTTTTCTTTGCTCCGTCAGTCGGGATTTACACGGGGGGTCGCCAGTCTTGTATTATAGTCCATTAATAGACACGCTGTGAGCCCCTATCCTGTAATTAGGCGGACACAAGAAATTGGGCAGACCATCAGGGATACTAGACGTATCGTCTTCTCTGAGGCCGTGGATTGATGTATTACTTTTACCAGAAAAATTCAACATGGCGGTGACGGAGAGCGATCTCGACCCCTAGGTCCGAAAACTGTCCGAAACTTTTTAATGATTGAGCGACCTGCAAGCTGAGCATGTGGGCATGGAACTGATTAATGATTCTAAAAAGTCTATTTTGGACTTGATTTTTCGAGGGGAAGTCTCAGATATGACCGTGCAAAGAAATGTCTCACGATTTTGTACGGGGTCAACCTGTGGCTGAAACCTGTTTCAGCCACTGGGGCTACAAGGATACTAGTATTCTTGTGCAGACGTTGTTTCCCAGTGATGGTCGAGGAGATGTCCACAATAAACCTGGAGCTGTCAGTCCACATCTTAGTGTGACAATTACAAAGCTGACAAGACATGAGCTCAACGATAACAATCTAACCGTGTGCACACCAATGCCGGTTTAATGTCGGTTCAGCGTCTTCGACGCTTGACCAACATTAAACCGGCATTTGTTAACTGTAATATTATATTTACAACCAAAGTACTACATACACGAAGTGGCATGTATACGACACTCCATCATCCATAATTGTTTTTTTTTGGTACGTTTAAAATATAAACATGCTTATTAGCTTTGGAACAGCCTTTGCCAATTTGGGAAGATATATACCCATGGAAAAATACTTGAACTGCATTTTACACAATAATTATAACTTTCTTACGGATATTTGTTTTCATTTAAAGAAATATTGCTACCGGCATATACTCTGAGCTGATAATAAAATCTTTATCCCAGTAAACACAAAATGTAAAGCCTGTCATTTATTTATTTATATTTTAAAACATATTGATACAGGGTGGAAATTATAGAAGTCATGCTGTTTTACATATGTTTTTATATGAATATGGTGATTTTTTATATACATTTTTTAAAAATAATTATTTACTACAGAATTACATACACATGCAAATATTTATCATACAGGTGATATAACAGACGTGTGCACAGGGGGGGGGGGTCGAAAGTGTCCTGCCCCTCCCTTGAGCTGCAGATTTTTAAACTTCGGAACCCCCATATTTTTCTTTTTTTTTACCTCTTTACCCCCTCCCTTTATTGCACGCGTGTGTATAATGAAATGAAATAGAAAGTGCACATGCAGATTATTTGCAAATTCCATGGTAAAATTGGCATGATTATATATACAACATAGTGTAAAAAATGATTCAGTCGATTGAATTGTATGTGGGTCAATTCCTGATGTTCATAGGCATCCAATTCCAGAAATTTCAATATTGTTGAATTTGGTTTCGGTATAATTTATAATAAATAATATTAGGCCTATTGATTGTTGAAGACCGGCCCATCGTCTGCGACGCTGGACCAACATGATTATCCTAACAAGGGCTCAACGTCTCGGGGTTGTCCGGACATAAAAGATAATATCCCTCTGAACCCCACTCAGCTAACAATGGCTTTGAAAGCCACTAGAGACGCCGCTCGCGGACCTGTTGAGGAAACCAAGTTCGCTAAGTGGCCGTGTGGACCGCTTCACAAAGGAAAACAGCATTAACTGCTTACTTTCCAAGTAAGCAATTACTGCTGTTTGCCTTTGTATTGCCTGCCTCTCGAGTGGTGATTAATTCCTTGGAAGTAATCGCATTGAGTTTGAGCCTCGTCTCCTTTTGAGAGCATCTTCCAGACGCCCCAATTTGTATCTGGTCATTTGTATGTGTTCCTCGTGAGCTGATTAAATCAGCGATCCATGTAAACGACACCAGCTGTTTGCCACTGTTCGCTCTTCGTTGGCCCAAAGTCCTGGAGGTTGACCCAATCAAGTATTACCAGATTAAGTACCCGTGGTTATCACAAATTGGTGGCCGGGGTGCAATTGTTGCATCTGCAGAGTTTGGTGGGAGTGTTTTTGCAAAGATGCGTCTGTTCACTACAGTTACACTGCCGCACAAAGCCAAAGACAGTATCTGCTCACTTTTCAAGTAGGCAGATACTGTATTTTGCCTTTGCAAGGAGAGTAACGGTATTGATCTAAGAATCTGAGAATACGAACATTTCGCATCCAGTAAGATTGGAGATGACTGGACATATTGATAATATAGTTTGCTATCATATCTAAAGAGACACTATTATATTAGTCCTTCGACAGGAAGTCAAGGACATAGTTCAGGGGATATTTTCTTTGGCATCTAGTTTTATACGAGTGCGACTGCTCCGCGCATTCTGGTGAGGTCTTACCCACTGGGCACACGACATTGTTGCGACGTTGAATCAACGTCATTGCCGTTCATTCAACGTCACAACAACGCCGTGTGCCCAGTGGGTTAGGCCTTCTTGCCTACACAGAGAAGATAGGTCAAAGATACATAGCTGACAACAGTCTATCATCAGTCTATCATCACTTGGTAGCCAGGTTAGCATCACAGTGGGCCTATATAAGTTTCCCGAATGTTATTATTATACAAAAGTTATAATTATATAAACAAACAAAAACATTTTAAAAATTAGGTCGAGGGTCGTGGGTCGAGGGTCGTGGGTCGAGGGGGTTGAGGGGGTCGAGGGGGTTTTCGAGATACCCGGACAGACTTGGTTAATAGGCCAAAAGTCTCTAAAATCCCATTTTTGCTTTTATTGTCGGTCGTGATCTTTTAACCTTTAAAACGCTCAATTATTTTTGTTTAAACCATGGAGACTAAAGGTGTTTTTTTCAATTTGAAACCATCATAACTGTCCTACCTAGCTCTTTCCGGTTCATTTGAATACCGTTATAGGTCTACGGCCATTATACATATTTTATCTCTTCACACGGTGCGGAGATCGTTTTTATACGTGAGAATCTGACGTTTACGTCTACAGACGTCAGATTGTGACGTATAAAGACGGACCCCACTCTGAAAGGGTTAAAGGGTTGGGAAATATCTTTTAAAACCCTTATCCTGCTGATCATGGCTAATGTCGTTTTTAACCTGTTTTATTAGTCGGTCTAATCACTGATATTGGGAACGAAATGTGCGTTTAAACATCAGGATTTGTAAATTTTTCATCTCAAATATGATTAAATGTTCACCCACCATCTTCGAAATTGGCCCAGTATTAATGGGACCCCTTGGGATGAGACATTTTCAATTTTGATAATTTCACTTATCTGAAGCTACTACTGATCTTAACTAAAAACACAAAAAAGTCAAAAAACAATTTTAAAGCACCGAAAAAGAGCGAAATAGTTGTATTTCCAGGTCGTATATTGCCATGTAAACAAAACAAGTCAGCAATATTAAGCACTTTCCATCACATATTCCCACGTATCAGACGGTAAGATCAGAGCAGTCGCCGCTAATTGGGGGATAATTGGTGTCTCATAGTCAGGACACGGGAGGACACACCTGCAGCACTGATTGTCCACCCAACGCTGGGCCGATGCCATCAGCATGTGGCCCAATGCTGTGAAAACATTCAATCGTCCTTCAGGTATACAAATAGTTTGTTTGGGTTTCTTCTGGTTTCATAGAAATGTTGATTAAAAATATTTGTAAAAATATGAAAATTCTGAAAAAAATAAAAACATGATCCGTGGGATACACTACTTCAGTGCGGAAGTGAAACCAAAATTGATGTCATCCCAAGGGGCTGCTTTAAATTTCCAGGTCGTATATTGCCATGTAAACAAAACAAGTCAGCAATATACATCACTTTACACCACATATTCCCACGTCTTGGACGGGGAGATCAAAGCAATCGCCCTTAATTGGTGTCTGATTGGTGTCTTATAGTCAGGACATGAGGTGATACACCTGCAACACCGATTGTCTGCCTAGCGCTGGGTCGACGGCAGCAACATGTGGCCCAGTGCTGTAGGAACATTCAATCGTCCTTCAGCAAGTGTTTAGGTATACTATACTTTAGGCGGTTTCATGGAAATGTTGATAAAAAATGTTTAAAAAAATCTAAAATACCTGAAAAAAATAAAATCATGATCTGGGGGATACACTACTTCATTACAAAACTAAAAACGAAAATTGATGTCATCCCAAGGAGCTGCTAAGCCAAAATTTCGTCAACGTCTCGTGGGTCAACGTATCGTGTTATGTGAACTATATGCTTGGGCTTACATGTAACTTCAGACAAGTTGAAATCACTTGGATATGGAATGGACTTGCCGAAAACAGGCAGGGAGTTTAGGATATCTAATTCCCAAGCCACATTCCACATTCCGGAGCCACAAATGTTTGGAGCTGGTTTGGTATTCTGGGTGTAATTAGCCTTCAAATACAGTTGAATGCAGTTGTGAAACACTATATATGGATACTTAGAATACGAAGTCCATTTGTAGTGAATTTATAGTTAGAATACATTACGAATCGCGCTCGGTATCATCTATTTGAAATGCACTTTTGAGCATGACCTACAATAGCCCTGAATGATCCCAATAGAATACAGTCAGAAGTCAGTCAAAGTTCACTTCAAATCACCTGGAATATATGCATACCAAGTAGTATAGATTCGGGTTCTATTACTGCGGCATATGGCACAACAATCCCTGCTCGTCGGGTCGGCAGAAATGTCATTATACATGATTCCATAATTCGCTCCCGACGCTTTGGTTGCTGGGGATTATGCATGCAGCACATCAAACACGAGATGATTGGATGCCGCCACATGGACTCGGCGTCTGACCGAGACGTGCTTCCCCTCCTGATTAGTCTAGCCGTGTCGTCCTCTCCGAGGCCGTGGATTAATGTACTTGCTTTACCCGAAAATACCAGGCGGTGACTGAGAGCGATTTCGACCCCAAGGTCCGAAAAATGTCCATAACTTTTTGATGATTGTGCGGACTGTGAGCTGAGCAAGCGGGCCGGCTGTAACGGAAATGTTACTGACTCTAAAAAACTATTTTCGTCCTGATTATTCAGGGACAAGTCTTAGATATGACCGTCCAAAGAAATGTCCCACGATTTTGTACGTGGTCAATCTGTGGCTGAAACCTGTTTAGACACTGGGGATAATTAGAGATGTAATCGTAAAGTCCAGTCTTCATTTCCTGGCATGTGCATCTCCCATCACTAGGACCAAAGCTCCAGAATGAGCACACAGATAAAATGCGTATCCGGGTCATCTGCTGTCCGGCTTAAACCAGCAAAACACGAGACGTTGTGCCAATGTTGGGTTGACGCTGGGCCACAGTCTACGAGGTCGGCCCAGCCTCAACCCAGCATTGTCGTAAATCTCGTATTTGCTTTGTCACTTCATTGTGAAGAGATATTATCCCATGCAGCAAACACTCGACGTTGGCCCAATGCTCTTTTAATGATGGGTTGGCGTCTGCGACGCTGGTCCATCATTAAAAGAGCATTGGGCCAACGTATCTTGTTTGCTGGGCTGCTCACCAGGTTTAAGGTCAAGGTCGTCTCAGAGTTTGCCTGTGAAACTTCCTGTTTCGATCTCCATATTTTATGTGGCTTCAGCGTGGATATAATATGTCAATAATTATGTTTATGTTTGGTGTTTGTCATCTTCATCTATCCAGTTGTCTGCCACCGGCAGAACCTGGATAACCCGTATATGTGCTATGTGTTCAGAACCCCCCTCCTCCCTCCTCCTCCCTGGCCAATTCACAGTTGATTCAGGCGGCCCAAACAATCTGACCTGAGTGTGACCTCCACGCTGCAGTCAGTAAACCGGTGACGTCATAATGAATATTCATGTTGCTCGCACCCCTCATTTTCGTACCCGCTTCACACACACCTGTTGTCAAGGTCAGACTGGTAGTCTGACGGTCAGACCTGATACGGCAAGGTGGGTGTTTGTCGGCTCAGTGTCATCTTGCTTAGTCAGGCCAGACACGTGCAGACGACAGGTCTGAGGCTGCCGGTGGCATAAAACCTGATAGAGCTGAAGGTGGCTCATCTCTGGCAAATTTTAGCCACATATATTGACATATTTTTTAGCTACCACCATCGCCATTACTTACTTCAATATGCGTAATATCTGGCACACCATACCAGATAATTCAACCATTACTAAAAACAGTTATGTAGGTTTGTGTTGTGAGGGATATCACCTTAAAAAACTCAAAATATGCTGACTGTCTGAGTCACACACGCAATAGTGGTTGGCTTTGTATTGAAGACGGCTATAATCTAAATTTCATCAAGCTACATCAATTCATTTGACAATAAAAGGACAGAAAAGAAATGTGAAATTACAACCTGCTTGGCTTACAGCTCGAGGATCGACTTTAGACGTCAGATTCTGACGTCTATAGACGTCAGATTCTGACGTCTAAAGTATATCCCCGCACTGAAAGAATTAAAAATTTTTAACAGCCGTAGACCCATGATATTCAAATGAAGCGGGAAGAACTAACTAAGATATTTACGATGATTTCAAATTGAACAAAACTTTGGTCTCTCACTCTAAACAATATAGGTTCTTTAGAAGGAACCCTTCAGTACTATCACCATGCAACTCCAGGAGAACCCTTGCAGGGTTCTCCTGGGGTTGCATGGTGATTGTACTGAAGGGTTCTTTTTGACGAACCTATATTGTTTAAAATTATATATATGGTTTATACAAAATATTTCAGCGTTGGAAGGGTTTAGCAAAGAAGACATAGATGGCCTCTGAAAGAGTAAATGGCAGTGACAAAGGAAACATGCCCATTATATGAAGCGTGTTAATCTGTTAAATATGCGCCCGTGTTTTCAAACTCGCATTCTCTGCTTACAACCCATTATGCGCGGATTCGAAAGCCATATTATGTGAACATGAATATTCACAAATCGTGATCCGGGGATTATTTCACAGTCATGATAGGTTTATTAGTGCTGTAGCCTGGAAAAGCGGGATACTGACCCAATGTCGTTTCAATGTTGTGTCACCGTTGTGTCAGCGTTGTAGAAACACTTCTTAACGCAAATTAGCCAAGTTATTTGACTGCAAAATCATATTTGTAATAAGACAAAGAACAAAGAGCTTATATTATAGTTCCTAAAACTGGGATGAAGAATTTGAAATGATGACATGGTTGACCGTTGTGCCGCTGTATTGTTTGTTTCTAGGTTTCATTCATCTAACCATGTTTTTTTTGTCTGAAAACCTTGGAGGTCGAAGAATATATATGTCTATTTGTGAAAAATGGTCATCAACAAAACGTAATTATTTGATTAACTGAGCATCTGTTAGAAACTATTTTGTGGATTCAAGTCTCATTTTATTTGTTCTGAAACTTGCTTATATATATTATATATACTGTAGATCTGGAGATTCTGATTTTGGGATTTTTTCACGAAGATTAGAATTCGCGAATTTTCATTTTTCCTTAGTAGAGTTAATATAATACTATTTTTTGCGAGATTCTTAAATTCGCGAAATTCGCGAAAATTACAACCCCGCGAATATTACCAGAGCTACAGTATATGATTCCAGCAGCACAAGGGATAACCAAACGAATCTCACCATATCTAAATAACGAGTGTTTCGTTCCGATATGGCACGAGGATGCTCATGATTGTGCAGAATGATGTGTCCGTCCAATTTGCTTGATAATCTGGGCCCCACTGGTTGTAGTTGCTGCCCTGTGTTAAACATACATGCAAGGCCAATGAGATCCGCACAATCAGTGAATAACTGAATGTAAAACACAGCCATATGCATGGCTAGGTTGTGCGGTCCGCGCAGCATTACCACAGCAAGTGAAATAATCCAAGCATTTGTATACATTACACTAATTCAACCATAAGCCAACATTGAGCCAACGTCTCCTGTGTGTTGGGTTAGGCCTCAATTTAACCCTTTCATTACCAATCGCCACTGTAATTGTTTTAACCTTTGAAGCGCTGATTTTTTGTATAAACCATGGAAACCAAAGGGTTTTTTCAATATGAAATCATAATAAATGTCTCAGTTAGATCTTTCTGATTCATTTGAATACCTGTGTTATGGGTCTACGGCCTTTATGAATATTTTTACTTTTACAGCGCGGGGATCGACTTTAGTCGTCAGATGTATTTGAATACCTGTGTTATGGGTCTACGGCCTTTATGAATATTTTTACTTTTACAGTGCGGGGATCGACTTTAGTCGTCAGAATCTGACGTCTACAGACGTCAGATTCTGACGACTAAAGTCGGTCCCCGCACTATGAGGGCTAAATCCGTTTTATCAGCCGATCAATTCACTGTCATTGGGTATGAAATGTGCACGTGCTTAAACAAAAAGATTTCAAAATGTTTGGTCACAAACTAAACACATACTTTACCACTCACTTGAAGTTGTGTTTCGCTGACGCGATTCATAACTTCAAGTGGGTGAAAATCATTTAGATTTGACAAAATTGAGGTAATTTATTTTCAAATCTTGCTGATTGGCGTCACATTTTATCTTTAACATGTTGGAAATTTGACATATACAATGTTTAAAATGATAATAAGAAATGAAAAAAAATCAACGAATATATTCGCGATCGGCGGTTAGCCCTTACAGTGCGGGGACCGACTTTCTGACGTCTGCAGACGTCAGATCCTGACGACTAAAGTCGATCCCCGCACTGTAAGAATAAACATATTTAAAATGGCCGTAGACCCAAAACATAGGTATTCAAATAAATTAGAAAGAGCTAACTATATTTATGATGATTTCAAATTGAAAAGAACCATTTGAATGGCTTAGAGGTGAAGTGATCCAAGTCCGCATTTTTTTATTTTCCTATAGAATGCTGCAAAGTTAAAATCAATTTAAAAAATATTGTTTCGTTGTTAATTCAACTTTGTTACATCCATAATTAGAAGCATAGAGGAAGTTTTTGCATTGTTTTTCAATTTTCATTCCTACTGGCAGGTTTTTAGTTATCAATGTCGTAAAACCCATTTCTGGCCTTTTTTATGTCTTTTTATTTTAGAAATAAACTTTCGAAATTTAGAAATACAAATTTATTTTCAAATGTCACAAACTAGTATATAAACTGTCTAGTGTCTCATCATCTTGCTCAAGTAAAAATTTGGTAATGATTGGCATAGCACAAACTGATCCACATACGCAGTGATAAGGGATGTTTAATAACATTTCAGCAGCCATTTTACGTATGTCTCAGATGTAAACTGATCCATGTCAAAATGTCCCTATATAAACTGGTGGACTTGGATCACTTTACCATTGAAGAAAAGTATCAATTTTGAAAGTGGACAAATATATGTTGATTAATAAGTCCTGAATTTTTTCACGAATGGCTTAGATATTTTAGTATATTATTTTCTACATATTTAGCTTTCCCAAAATGCAATCAACATAATTTCGGACTTGGATCACTTTACCTCTGAGCCGTTCATTTGGTCTCCATGGTTTATACAAAGTAATTCAGCGTTATAAGGGTTAGAGGGTTAATGAGAACCTAATTACAATCATATTCTACTCTCCCTCCCAGCGAGGAAGGTTTCCTCTGAAAACGTGTCGCTGGCTATTTTTGTGCCATCATCTTCGTCGGCGTTGTCAACCTGATAGGTAAAAATCGTATCTGTGAAACGCTCATCATTCCCAGCTAACTACAGTAACTGCTAGCTGAAATAGTGAGCAGCTACTGCTGTACGTCATGACGGCGCTGAATCCTGCCCTGTGATCATTGCTACGTAATTAACCATTGGGACACTGATGTCGACTAAAGTAGACATTCTGTGTTTTTATTAGTAGCTGCATGTGACTAGTTGTTAAAAATAAAATATACTTTCAATCTTGAAACACTGATATATGTTGGGACCTAAATTTCAGAAATAACACAAATTTTCAGTCACTTGAAGTTGTGGATCGCGGCAGCGAGACACAACTTCTAGTGGCTGAAAATTTAAATTTGTTGCTCAGCGCTCTAAGGGTTAAAACACCGGAGCTGCGTAATAATAATCACAGTAGCATGATGAGTCACCGGAGCTTCCGGGTGACACTAACGTACATCGTCATGGAAGCCAGTGGATATTATTAAACCGACGATGAGCTCTTGTGAACTAAAACTATTGACATGATTAATAACGATCGTCCAGCGCAACTAGACGTTGTCTCGATGTCGGTTTGACGTTGGCACACCGTCTGCGGCGTTGGCTCGGCCTTGTTTCGCCGTTCGCTCGAGGTCGGCTGCTTCCTGGGGAGATGGTGAAATAGCAATGTATAAATATATATATATATATATTTTTGTGAGTGAAGTAAAGTTACATTAAAAATTGTTATCCCTATCCCGATGAAGGGAAATTCGGTCTGGGCGCCGTGTTCTCGTACAGGTTGTGATGGGTCGCGGGCTTCGGATTGGTCGAGACGGCCGTTTCGACCAATCGGAGGCCTAAGATGGGTCGTGGCTTGTGGGGGAATGCGGGCTCTTGGGTGCAATTAGTTAAAGCTGGTGGTGGTATATTTCGTTTACCTTTTTATCTGATTATATATAGCGTGATCTGACATATACAGGTTATAAATGTGTCATGATGGTATATAGATTATTATTTTATTTTCGGTGATTGAGATTGTAACCTTTATTTTACTTTTTAATATGTTTAAAAAATATAAATAATGTCAATTATTTCGGAGGTTACGGCCACAACGACTTTCGATCGTTGTAGTTTCTATTTTCGAGTAAGAGGAGAAAACAAGTTTAAAGGTGTCTTTGTGGCGACAATTTTTCACGGATTAGACTGCGTTTAATGGCTTTAAGGTGTTTCAACCCCCTGGGGGCGAAACTAGATTGGCTGTTATGCTGTGTGCTGTGTTATATGGTTTGTTTGTCATTCGATCAACCGTGTCGAGTCGGCATGTTTCTAGGTAACACGGTGGTGTTCATCTGTGTTAACACATGGTGGCACCAGCATCATATGTTAGACATAACAGCCATTCCCAGCAAGTGCGGGGCGTTGGCCCAATTCCGGTCTGATTGGACCGCCATTGAGTCGATTTGCAGCGTTTGCTGGCTGATCCATCTTGTCTGTATGTCTAGTTTATCTGTATTGTTTATATATGTAGAAAACATGAAACCAATGATGCACGGAATGTCAGTCATGATGACGCTGCAAACAATACTAATTATTGTTTTAAATATTATCTACTGTAGAAAAGCTGATTTACATATAGCTAGCTTTTTATTTGATAATGGATAATACGTATTTTAAAATGTTGACTTTGCATGTGAGAGGAATCAATGACAAAACAAATCGTTTGTCTATATTTCAGTGGTTAAAACAAAAGAATGTTGATATTTGTTTCATAAAAGAATCTTACAGTAGCCCTGAAATTAAACAACTTTGGATGAGAGAGTGGGGAGGTTCTATTGAGTTTAATCACGGTAATACCCACTCAAGAGGAGTCGCCATATTATTTAGATCAGGTTTAGAGTACCAATTATTAAAACAGTGGAAAGACGATAGCGGTAGAATCATAGGGGTAGATATAATGTTGGACAATACAAACTTTTCATTTATAAATATTTATGCCCCAAATAAAGAAAGTAGTCAAACACATTTTTATAACTATTTGAAAAATCAGTTGAGAATACACTTTGATGAAAGCTCCATTTACTTTTTAGGTGGCGATTTTAATTATATAAATGACCCTACACTGGACCGCAAAGGTGGTAATTTAATAGTAACGAAACAATATAAACATATACGTACGTGTATTAAGGATATTTTAGCGGAATGTAACTTGAAAGATATCTGGAGAACAAAAAATCCGAATAGGAAAAGTTATACTTGGAGCACACGAGATAAATCAATCCAAATTAGATTAGATTATATGTATACTTCAGAACACGCATTCGATTCAATTTGTAAAAGTAATATTCGCGGCTTGTGGAAATTAAATAATTGTTCTCTCAAGGAACCAGAGTATATAGATCTTATTAATACTAATGTAAACAAATGGGTAGAAGAGGCAACAACTTTGGATGACACTAGAATGCAGTGGGATTAAATAGAATATAAAATTAGAAATGCATCAGTTTTGTATGGAAAAAAGGGCAAGAGAAAGACATAAGAAAGAGAAATATTTGGAATCCAAATTGACAAAGCTCCACATAGAGGCAGCTGAGGCTGACAATTTAAACCAACTTGAAATAGCCAATAAAATAAATGAGTGTAAAACAGCGTTGAACATATTATTGCAAGAAAAGGCATCAGGCCTGATCTTGCAATCAAAAATAAAAGATTATGAAGAAGGAGAAAAACGTAATTCCTATTTCATGAATTTAGTTGCACGTAATAAAGTTAAAAAACAATGACAAAAATAAGGAAATCAGATAACACTTTCACTTCTGATACGAAAGAAATAGCATGAGAGCAGGCAAAATTCTTCGGCCATTTATATAAAACAAAGTCTAAAAAAAATACTAAAGAAATAGAAACGTTTCTAGATAAAGGGAAAAACGAAAGTCTGTCAGAAGCAGAAAAAATATTATGTGAAGGCCCATTGACAGAAGAAGAGTGCTTAGAAACCCTTAAAACTTTTTCCACTAATAAAACTCCGGGTAACGACGGCATTTCATTTGAATTTTATCAGACATTTTGGAACAGAATAAAAACACCTTTACTAAATTCTTTTAACGCGGCATTCGAATAAGGTGAATTAAGCCCTTCACAAAGGCAGACAGTCATCACACTTATCGATAAAGGAAAGGACATTAATTAAAAATTGGCGACCGATCTCTTTACTCAATACAGACTACAAAATCGCTTCAAAATCAATAGCAAATAGATTCAAACATACCAGAAAATCTCCGAGTGATCTCAGATATATTTTATTACACAAAAAAATATAACGTCCCAGGATTTATGATTTCTTTAGATTTCAAGAAAGCTTTTGATTCATTGAAACACAATTTTTTAAATGTAATATTAAAAAAAATCAATTTTGGACCCTCTTTGTGTAGATGGATTTGAACTTTTTATAATAACATTTCCAGTTGCATTTTAAATGCCGGTTCAACATCACCTTATTTCAAAATAGAAAGAGGTGTACGTCAAGGTGACCCTTTATTTCCGTATCTATTTATTCTCTCGTTAAAGATGCTCGCTATTCTTATAAGAGATGAACCTAACATAAATGGAATCCAATCTCATGATATTGAGATCAAATTGTCACTGTACGCTGACGATGTGACTGGTTTTTTTAGGTGACGAACTTTCAGGACATAAGTTTATCGAAATTGTTAATATGTTTGGCAAATTCTCGGGCTTAGAACTAAATATGGAGAAAAGCATGACAAAGTGGCTTGGCTCAAAAAGAAACAGCGTTGAAAAACCATTACTAATATCATGGCCGGACAATCCAAAAAAAGTTAAGGTATTTGTTTCTCATATGATGAGCAAGAATGTAATGCATTGAATTTTGAGAGTAAAATTAGTAAAATTAGGCAAATAATTTATCAATGGAGAGAAAGAGACCTAACTCTAATTGGTCGTATACAGATAATTAAAACCTTCATTATATCGCAATTTTAACATACAATCTCTGTCATTGATATCCCAGAATTTTACATCAAACAGATTGAAACTATAATATATAATTTTGTTTGGAATGGAAAAAGGGATAAAATCAAACGAAGTACATTACGAAAACGTAAGGAGTTAGGGGGTTTAAAGGCGCCAGACTTGAGATGTATTATTCAAGCTGCAAAGCTGAAATGGTTATTTATGTTACTAAACCCAGATGGGAAACCGTGGAAGTCATCGTGTATAAATTTATTTTCAAAAATGAATATTGATATAAAGGTTTTACTTAAATGTCCATCATGTTTTACAATCATAAAAAATAGTAAAATACCCGACTTTTATAAAGACGCTTTAAAAACCTGGGACATGTTACTGGAAACAACGCCATATACCTCTATACTAGAAATGATTTTCTATGGTATAACAAATTGTTTCCTATTGATGAAAATGCTGTATTTTTTAAACAGTTGAGTACATCTGGTAATAATTATGTATACGATCTGGTTGACTCGGAAGGTAAAATAAAGCCTTTTGAATATTGGAGCGAAAGAGGTCTAGATCATGTACACTATTTAAAATGGAGAAGAATTGTTTCATGCTTACAGTTACCGATTGGAATAGACGGAATAGATGAAACCTATGAAATGTGCAAATTTCGCTTTGTTAATTCCACTGATGGTCTTGTTTTAACGAATATATATGTTACTCAACGTTTTCTCTACTGGCAGCTCATAGAGCATGACCATAATGATGTTATAGTACCTCGTATAGGGAGGCATTGTCCAGAAGGCATTGATTGGAAATCAGTTTACGACAGAGCATTTAAGATACCCTGTAATGCAAAACTACAAGAGTTCCAATACAAATTCTTGAATGATATTTTAATTAATAATTATTGGCTTTTAAAATGGGGTTTAACCCTTTCACGCCCGTACGGCCCCTGAGGGCCGGTGAAATATGACGTCATTTTTCACATGCCCGTATTTGGCATTCACATGGCCTTTAGATTGCCACAATACTTTCAAAATTGTATAATTTCGGCCAGAATACATTGTGCAATGTTTAATTAGTTCGGTAATGATTAAAAAAAAATTACCCTCTATCCCATTCATATCTCAACTTTATTTGTGCTAACCCTTTGATTCTCAAGTCCATGCCAGGACCCAGGGATAATGGTTGTCATTTAATGGTGTATTAACAATATGTACACGTGTGGGATTTGGCAGGGGCGGGTGAGTATGCAACATTTGGGTCAGTCAAAGTTCACATCAAGGTCATTGCAAGGTCAAAGTTTCATAAATTCGAATAAAAAAGAATTATACAAGCCATGCCATAATGTCCACTTCTGGATAGGCGCAATGTATAGAAACATATGTGTGGCAGTTCCCCAGAATCATGTGAAGTGAAATGAACTTGGCCCTGAGTACCTGAAGAGTCTAACTCCATCCCATACTAATAATGATACCCATTTTTATATCATTAAAATGCCTTGCAAGCCTAGCGGTAGCTACTGAAATTACTCATCTTTTACATTTTATTTCGCAAAAAATGAAAAAATTCGCATGGAAAGGGTTAATGGTTGTTGACGTATATACCCATAGCAACAACAGCTTCTGATCTTATATTGAGGATTCGTTGTGTAACATGCTCCATGGACATCTTACAATTCCAATAATATATAAATATATAATTATTCTCTATTAATTTGATCTCGTGCGTCTTGAAAATACACAATACATCAAATTGGGTACTGTTTCCATGGAAACCGTTTCCAGGGAGTAAAGGTACGTGTTCGAGGGGTATGATAAGAAGCTTGTGTTTATCCCCCAATTGTTCTCCATGTGCGTAGAAAATTGCATGTGCATTGGAATAACCCTTTAAAAGATATCGTAATTTTTGTATTGAATAATTTTTTTTTTTTTAATTTCATTAAAAAACTCGGGCTGGAAAGGGAGATGATGATATTTGTACATTTTGCAATGAAGAGACTGAAGATATTTGTAACGTTTTCTGGGAATGTATGTTCACCCAACATCTCTGGCAGAAGGTTTATAAGTATATTTTTAAAACAAAAGAGCCAGTGAAATTATCGGTATATCTAGGAGTTGACGATGTAAAGGAATGCCTGATTATTTTTTAATGTAAAAAATGTATTTATCTATCACAATTAGAATGTATAATACCCACCTACGATAGATTTATCAGATAATTAAATTTAGTTAAGCATATGGAATTCTTGGTTGCCGAGAAGAAAAATAAGGTGGATGTTTGGTTTGAAATGTGGAGTAATGTATGAGTCGGAGATTTCGTTTCACATTCATTGTTATTGTTATTCGTTGATATGAATTGTCTACAAGGTTGTATATTTTGTGCTAAACCCGGCGTTGGCCTGCTGTTGGCTCACCGCCATCATAGCACTAGCTACCCGGCCAACGCGATGCATCGAGGCGTTGTTGCTCCGGCAGGCGCGACACATTGGGCCGGTGTTGGGTTAATGCTGGACCGCCGTCTGCGATGCTGGCCCAGCATTGAATCAGCATTGGTTCGGTGTGTCGTGTTTGCCGGGGTGTTGATGTTGGGCCACCGTCTACGACGCTAGCCCGGCAGAGTTCGTTTGGGTTGAAGCGATGCGTTGGTTTGGCGTTGGTTTGGCATTGGTCCAGCGTCGTAGACGTTGGGCCAGCGTTGAACCGGCGTTATCTCTACGTATTGTGTCTGCTGAGTAGTTTGAATATTCTACTGCTGGCGGGCACGCGACAAATGGGCCGGTGTTGCTTCGAGGTTGAACCGCCGACGATTGTGGAAGACCGGCCTCGGATCAGCATTGGCTCAGAGTCTCGTGTGCGCAGATGTTTCTGTTGTTACCTGTGGCTTTTTAATCATGTTAATATATATACGTTATCAGCATGTACATCGTTACCATCATCTTGTACTCTATCTGTGTCATGTTTTCATGGAAATAAAAACATCTTGAAAAAAAAAATTAAACAATTTATTAGATTTGCGTGGATATAATATTATGGAATCTATTGGATGGCATAGATATGTAATGATGGAGTAATTAATACGCGGCAATGGACGTAATACTCGCTCATGTATTCTGCCAAGAATGACACAACAGGCTATACTGTAATCAAAATTATATAATAAATAACATAGAGAGAAATCGATTTGCTAATTTTACAATGCGTCACCACTGAATGCATGAACCTCGACAAATACACGACACATAGACACATAGGGCCTACTATTTAAAACGCTGAAATGTTTTAATATAAACCACGAGACCAACATTTTTTTTTAATTTTAAATCATCATAAATGTCTTAGTAAAGCTCTTTCCGCTTCATTTGAATACCTATGTTGGTATATATATGGGTCTACATTGTCTACGGCATAACTCTTTCAGTTCGGGATCGACTTCAGACGTCAGAATCTGACGTTTATGGACTTCAGATTCTGACGTCTAAAGTCGGTCCCATCACAGAAAGGGTTAAACCCTGGTGAGCACGGTGGCTATAACCCTTTACCCGCTAAGCATGACTATAGTCGTTTTCAATCTCTTTTATGAGCAGGTTAAAGCACAGTAATCGGGAATGCAAGGAATGCTTTCCAGCATTAGGATTTGCAAATGTTTAGACTCAAATTAAACAAATATGGTTATGTTCACCCAGTTGAAGTTGTGGGTGGTGGTAGTAAAAATAGGGTTGAAAATATAAATGTTATATGTAACCGATACGTGACTTAACCCTTTAACCGTCGGTGCCGCATATATTCGGGTTTTCATTTATTATTAGCACATTATAAAGTACCACCTTCTAAACATGTTAAAGATAAAATGCGACATCAATCAGAAATATTTGCAAACCTCCATTTTGTCAAATCTTAATAATTTTCACTCACTTGAAGTTGTGGTTCGCGTCAGCGAGACACAACTTCAAGTGAGTGAAAACATAAATTGAATAATTTGGCGGTGAAAGGGTTAATGAACACGAGGCAGGATAAATAGAACAGGTTGCGTTACGGAAACTATAATTAATTGTGTTACTGTCACTGACCCATGGTTTAATTCTATGGTCCACTGTTGAAGGGATATTACTAATCTGACTAATTTTCCGAGGTATCATCAAATACATTTGTAAGTGTAATACAGTTTCTGCAGAACGATTTTAACCCTTGTCCTGCTACGCCCGGATATATACAGTTTCAAGCAGATCATAAACCAAATAATGTCACCGAAATGGATAATATAGTTGGTGGTGGATGCTCAGTTAAAAAAAAAACTAAATTCAGAGGATGCATATTTTAAAAAATATAAATATTTTTTGTCAGCTTCAAATAACGAGAAATACAATTGAAACAATTCAGCAGGACAAGAGTTAAGAGTTAGAACTATACAATTTATCCTGCGATACCCCCTGTTTTAGTGGAAATTAAAAACATGGACTGACTATATTTGGTGTTAAGCCTACATCGTAATTTTTATAGCTTTTAACGATGCAAATTTTTCCATATAGAAGCAGTTTTTACACATACAAATATCTATATATGATGATACATGTACCTTGGAAAATGGGCGGGGGCCATAGGGTAGTGATTAGCATCTGCCTTTCACGCTAGAGTTCGGGTCTCGGCGGTTTGAAAGAAACCAAAATGTTTCTTCCCCATCCATCCGTAAAACTCGGTATTGTGGAAAGCCTCAGTGACCGAGAGGTAGCGTGCTCGGCCTCAGACCTCCAAAGTTTGAGTTTCGAATCTTGTGTCTGGAGGGCAGTGTCATCTCACTCATCTCACCATCCTCAGGAGGTTCTCCTGGCCCAATTCAGCCTGTATGTGAACAAAAGTGGCCTAAAGCCCGATTCATTTCATTTTTACATTGGACAATGACTCAGAGAACCGACTGTAGTTTGATGTCTATGGCGTAGTGCATTGTGGGGCCCCCTTCTCCCGCGTATTATGAACAGTGGTCTATCCCTTTAACCCTTACCGCGCGGGATCGAGTTTAGACGTCAGAATCTGACGTCAGTAGACGTCAGATGCTGACGACTAAAATCGATCCCCGCACTGTAATTAGAGTAAAAATATTTATATTGGCCGTAGACCCATAACATGGGTATTCGAATGAACCAGAAAGAGCCAACTAAAGCATTTATGATTATTTCAAATTGAAAATCGCCATTTGGTCTCCATGGCTTACATGCAAAATATTTCAGCGCTTTTGGGGTTAACCAAAGGTGAATCGATTTATATCAGCTGCTCAAGTGACACCAGCTGAATTTGGAATAAGTCACCTCAACCTACTTCATTTAAAGGTGATCTATCACCCCTTATATGGTATGAATAATTATGTCCTTATATGGGGTGATTGGTTACATCATGCAAACCACCCCATATAAGGAAACACTTGTGCCCCATCTTGTGGCAACTTTGATTTATTTGTCAGAAATGTATTCATACTATATAAGGGGTGATAGATCACCTTTAGGATCCCGCAACACTAGATACTCCATTAACGTAGTTTGCTACATTAACCTTTTCAGCGCGGGGACCGTCTTTAGACGTCAAAATCTGACGTCTGAAGACGGTCTCTGCATGCACTAAACATGCTAAATGAATTAAAATAATATAATGGCAGTAAACCCATTACATAGGTATCCAAATGAAGCGGACAGAGCAAACTAAGACATTTTTTATGATCAAATTAAAAAAAACACTTTAGTCTCCATGGTTGTTACACAAATATTTCAGCGTTGTAGGGGTTAACACCGTGTTAGCTGATATGTGCCTGCATTTACCCATTATCCTGCTAATTTAATTTATTTGAATTTTCAGCCACTTGAGGTTGTGTCTCGCTACCGCGATACACAACCTCAAGTGGTTGAAAATTATTCATATTTCTTTAATTTTAATTTAATAAACAAATATTTATGTTCAAGCAGTCATTTCATTCCCAATAACAGTGGTTTAATCGGTTAATAAAATGACATTTGTCGTGATCAACAGGCAAAGGGTTAATGTGTAGGCCAACTATATATGCTATTTTAGCCAATTAAGTCAGCTACCGAAATTGAGTGAACCCAATGCATCACAGATAATTAAAGCTGCTCTCTGGGATGAGACATTTTTAATCTTGTCAATTTTAAATTGTTTATTTATATGAAGCTATGTAGCCTACTGATCCTAACAAATAATACAAAAAAGTCAAAAAAAGCAATTTTACAGCACCAAAAAAGAGTGAAAAAGTTATATTTCCAGGCTGTATATTGCCATGTAAACAAAACAAGTCAGCAATATACAGCACTTTACACCCCATTTTCCCACGCTTTGGACGGTGAGATCAGAGTAATCGCCGCTAATTGGTGTCTTGTAGTCAGGACCTTGGGTGATACACCTGCAACACTGATTGTCTGCCCAACGCTGGGCTGACGGCATCAACATGTGGCCCAATACTGTAGGGACATTCAACCGTCCTTTAGCAAGTGTTTAGGTATACAAAAAGTTTGATGGGTTTTAAGCGGTTTCATAAAATTGTTGGTATAAATATTTTAAATATCTAAAAACTCTGAAAAAAAATAAAATCATGATCTGGGGTATACACTACTTCATTACAAAACTAAAAACGAAAATCGATGTTATCCCAAGGAGCTGCTTTAACGTTAGCTTACAAAAACATTTCGGGCCACATAAGACACACATCGTGTGGTTAGAATACCTTGTAAAGTTGCTTTTGTTTTGAGCTGCTGGCATAAAATCAATACACTGTGCGTGCAGAAAACTACAACACAAAGAGACGATATTGACCCCTTAAGCGCCAAAAACCACTATAACTGTTTTAATTTTGTTTCACTACATGTATATGGGCAGTCGTATTGTGAATGAAATGTGTGTTTAAACATCACGATTTGCAAATGTTTGGTTTCAAATTAAACAAATATTAGTAATTTTCACCCACTTTAAGTTGTGGGTCACGTTAACGAGACACAACTTTAACCCTTACAGCGCGAGGATCGACTTTAGTCGTCAGAATCTGACGTCTGTAGACGTCAGATTCTGACGACTAAAGTCGATCCCCGCACTGTAAGAGTAGAAATATTTCTAATGGCCGTAGATCCATAACATAGGTATTCAAATAAATCGGAAAGAACTAACGAAGACATTTATGACGATTTCAAGGTGAGCTAACCCCTTTGGTTGCAATGTTTTTTTACAAATTAATTCAGCGGTTTAAGGGTTAAGCGGGTGAAAATGTAAATAAGATAACTTAGCAGGTAAAGGGTTATTAAGATTATGTGAGGCCGGTTTGCAGGTTTTTTATGTCAGATGACATAATCTAGACAGACAGATGCTGGTGGAGCGTGGGTAAAACATCTTATATTCCATTTTGCAGTCGCCGTTACTCCTTCCCTGTCTAGTGCTTCTGTATCCCATCGAGCACAATCGTTGACCCTAACGCCGGCACAGCAATGGCCCCGTGTTTCTAGCTGAAACTGGACGTTCAAGTCCAGACCGACCTTGTCCACAGTTCCCGAGCACATCAGGCTGCAGAGAGTGCTTCCATGGCAAATAGGTCAATTTTCCTAATCTGAAAAGACCTCCATAAAATCGATTTCACAATCCCTCATTCAATCTAGTACACACACTGCTCTGCAAATCTGGAGGCAGTATCTGCCTACTTGTAAAGTAAGCAGATACTGCCTTTTGGATTTGTACGGCAGTACATTCGACTCGTGTTTCAAATCTACGTATCTCTCCGGAGAAATCAAAGTTGCCGCAGCTGTGGTGCTCCTTACACTTTCTGTCAAGACTGCGCAAATTCATATCAATAAAGTTTTGATCACATTTTTTTACTGTGAATAAATTTTGTGTAAGTCAACATAGTGCTGATATAATTATTACCGGATGTTGGGCCAATGATGATGATGACTCACATTATTATATGTTCCCAAGCATTTGTAGGTTGGAAAATATTGGCACATCGTCTATTTGTAGCAGGGTCAACTTGAGTGAGTGAGTGAGTGAGTGAGTGAGTGAGTGAGTGAGTGAGTGAGTGAGTGAGTGAGTGAGTGAGTGAGTGAGTGAGTGAGTGAGTGAGTGACTGACTGACTGAGTGAGTGACTGAGTGAGTGAGGAGAACGACATGTCTTTGGTATCTGCATCATTTTGGTATTTTTTTAGTCATAGCTAAATAAATAAAATTCCTTTTGGAATTGAAAAGAGAACTCTTGAGTAAAGTCTCCTCAAAGATACAGCAGGACTTACGTGCTAGAACATAAACCCTTTCAAATCTGTAACTGTAAGACCTTTTGCATTTTAGACAAGCCTAATTGTTTCGCCGTGAACGACCCTGGAGATCCACTACGAAATATGTTATGTAAAATTGTTGTATTTAATATTGTCTATCCAGAAAAATATATTTTTTCAAAATTACTCCCGTGCAAATCCTGATGCACACATAAGGTTATGTAAAGTATCCGAAATAAAACATACATTTTGAGAAAATTAAAATGAAGAGGTGGATAAAAAATCATTTTTCTCAGCTAATTTTTTGTAAGAAACAACATTTCACAGCCAAATCGCTCAAAAACAATTTTTTGAGAAAAATGATATTTTTAACTCTTCTTTTACCAATTTTGCATTTATGCGAGAATTACCTTCCTTTACCAAATTCGCATTTATGCGAAAGCCTCATGTGTACATGCATTAATTGCAAGGGAGATATTTCATTACATGCGTGGTTGAAAATCGCCAACCAGAATGGTCAGTGACATGGACGCAATAGTCTCTTGCATTTTTAATGTGTGCGCTATGCGCAAGCGCATAGCTATAACCTGTATTGTGCCCAGGGCTACCTCAGGGGTCCTCCTTAAAAAGGAAGTCGGTTTCTGGGAGTAGTTTTAGCAGGGGGAGGTCGGTAAAGGAAGAGTTAAGGTTATAAATACAAAACCTTGATTAATAAGCCGATACAGCCTTTTGGGTTTGTAATCGTTGTCATTCGTAAAGCTGTGCTTTGAATTCCCGCACGAACGAGATAATTCCCTGAATTGTCTTATCAATTTCATCTGAACCTCGATTTATATTTCTAGTTTCTAGGTTCTAGTCTATTGATATGTTTACATCATATGATCAAATTAAGAAACCAATACAAAAATACTGATTGCGATGGTTTCAGTGTCGCTTTAACGAGTAGAGGGCGGGGGCTCTAGGGCAGTGGTTTAGCACCGCTGCCTTTCACGTCAGAGTTTGGCGCTCGGTTCCCGGTCTCGGCGGTTTCTTCCCCATCCACGTGTGAAAGTCGTGTGAAAGTCTGTATTGTGGGGAGCCTCCGTGACCGAGAGGTAGCGTGCTCGGCCTCAGACCGCCAGGGCTCGAATTTCGAATCCTGTGTCTGTAGGACAGTGTCATCCAATCATCTCACCATCCTCAGGAGGTTCTCCTGGCCCAGTTTAGCCTATATGTGCACAAAGGTGGCATGAAGCCCGATTCATTTCATTTAACGTGTAGTGTCTGCTGTTCGATGGGACTTTGGAGTCCAGGACGACCTTGTCTCCAGTTCTGGAGCACGTGTTGAGTGCTTCTACGGCAAACAAGTCCAAACAAGTCGCCTTTCCCAATCTGAAACGACCTTCATAAAGTCGATTTCCCAATCCCCCATTCCCAGCAAGCACGATACAGCGAACAGATCGTCGCCTCGGAGCTAAAGGATCCTATCTGACACTTGTCAGAGTGGCAGATAGGATCCTTTAGCTCCGAGGCGACGAGATGTTGGTTTAATGCTGGGTCACCGTATACGACGCCAGCTCAACATTAAACCAACTGCAATGTCTCGTGTTTGCTTGATTCAATCTCTATTCGCCTTGAGTGTCGTCACAGAAAACACGATGCTAGGTTAATGTTGGACCAACGTCGACGACGGTGGGCCAGCATTAAGTCAACATTGATTTAGTGTATTGTGTTTGCTACGTGGGATAAGCCTTATACTGTTCTGAGTATCCCAATGGAGACATTAAAGTCGCCCTGTAGCATTGCATACATTTGTTAAATCCAGCTGAATTTAACATAATTACGTATGTATTGAAACGGGAATCAAAATAACCATATGCAGTACACAGTTAGCATGACAAAATGGGGGGGGGGTACGGTTCAATTTGTGAGAAGAGCATGAAAACTGGTACACTATGCCCCATTCACACCTGTCTGTCAAACCATCCGTCGTCCGCTTTAGTCATCAGTCGTACGCTTCAGTCAAAATCGCTCTGATAGAAAATAAGAAAGACCATTCACACCTAGTCCGTCATCCGTCGTCCGTCATCCATCGTCAGTCAAAATCGGTCCGGGAGCGATTTTAACGGACGACGGATGGCGGATGCGGACCATAAATCATGGTAATGAACTGTGGATAGGGAATTCCCCACACATAATGCCTCTGTCAACCACTTTCCCGGACTGTACCTATTTAAAAATGTCGGTACTCAGAAATCTGTGTCCACAGCTCTGAAAAGACTGATAGGTGTGAATGGTAGTGACTGAAGCGGACGACTGATGACTGAGGACGGATGACGGACGACGGAATATAGATGACGGACAGTTGTGAATGAAGCATATAGTTTTTGATGTTCTGAATCATATTATGTTTCACTCTGAAATATTGTTTTTGCATAAATTCATTATGGCTTGTGAGATCAGTACATGATAGGAACTTAGATTGTCATTTAGCAGACAGACAGACAGATATTTTATTGACAGAAATAAAAGTCATTACAGACTTATTTGTCATAGTAATAAGAGAGATATATGTACATGTATATACAAGAATGTTAGTTTGTTAAAATCATATAAGACAATATACATGGTATGATAAACAACTAAAATCATGTTAGGTGGCATTGCCATAATAAAAACTGGGTATTTCGGTAATACAAATGACTACTTCTTAAAATATAATTAAAAGGCATAGCCGAGATAACATGGGGGTCTATCATTTTGTTTATTTATTTAGCTGAGCCTGGAATAAGTTATTGTCAGCCAATGCAACTTTTTCGTTTATAACTCAGATCGAAAGGAAATTCTGAAAAAATTCAGCACATGATTTTACAATGATTAACATAATTGGCATATTTAATGAGGAAAACTAAAAACGATAAAACTAATGTCTGACTAATTCTCTTAGAAAATAATTTTTGTCCTCTGCACCCATTTTTTCCACACCATGAACATGATGAATTTGATTGAGGCTGTTATTGAAAAGTTCAAACACAAAGAAAATACATGATGAAAGAAAACAGTTTTATTATAGAACAGTAACTATTCTGCTTTGCAAAGCTAAAAGGCAGTAGCCGATTTATTGTATATTATTACGTGCTCTAATCCTGTTACAGTCTGGTGTTCTAATATAGGCGTTATGGTGTTCTAAAGTGGTCCACCCGTTTTTTAGAGTGTAAAGTTAGCAGAATACTGCATTTTAGCATTTGCTCGACAGTACTGTTTGCTTTTGAATTCTGGATCAGGTCAGCGGGAAACGTCTCCAAGAAAACCGGAGATTATGTGACGTCCAAACGGACTCTCCGGCACACACTGCCAGCCAATATGCTAAGGCGAACAGCGGTAATTGCTCACTTTTCAAGTGAGCAGATACAGCTGTGTGTCTATGCACGCCGGGACACAGTACCGCTCGATAAAGTGATTCCTCAGCCGCGGTGCTGACAATGCATTTGTCCACAGCTGCGCTGTGCTGCAACGCCGAAGGGCAGATGGTATAGCCCCAACTTGGCTGAACAGGACTTGACACTGAAGGTTTGCGCCACAGATTGCGCCCACTAAAAAAAGTGGGACTTTTCTTTGGACGGTCATATCTAAGACATGGCCTCGATTAATCATTATGGCTTATTAGAATCAGCAACATTTCACCTCCCACATCGCCTGCTCGGCTCATTTGTCGCAACGTCATGCAAAAGTTATGGGCATTTTTCGGACCTTGCAATGGGGTAGAGATCGCTCTCACCGCCATGTTGAAAAAAAGTTCATTATCCCGGGTAAAACGACCATGGCAATCCACGTCCCACATCTTCACGGTGTCGGCTCGTCCATGGCCATGTCCAATTTACACCGGAGCTGGAACTGTCCACCAACAACAGATTCCTGCAAGATTTCAGCATGAGTCTTGACACCGCGACTGACCGAGGTCAAGCCATGTCAAATGTTGATGGCTACTCAGCAAGCCGCGGGGCGCTCAGCTAATGCTTGATCAATGTTGTTCCATCGTCCACGACGCTGGCCCAACATGAAACCAGCATCGGTTAATTTGCGGGGAAGGCGTGACGTCAGGCAGAAACTACCTTTTACTATTTAAAAATAAGCAGATACTGCCTTTTGGTTGTGTTTTAGGTATAGACTGAATTTTAGAATATCGCCCTAATTGGCCACGAGTCAATATATAGTTTAAATTTCTTGAAACTACAGTTTATTTTTAACAATGGTCATCTAATGTCCACATGTGGGAAATAACTTGCGTAAATGCTACCAAAATAAATTATGTAGGTCCGTGTAAAATTTGTTGAAGTGCCTTATTATATTCGAACAAGTACAAAAGGGCGTCTGCCTGATAGCCTCGGCACGCCTACGGGGATAAACATTGGCATTTGAAAAGCAGCGCTCTAATTTCTACTTGCGCAACTGAGACCTACGATTATCGTAACTTATATGAGAATACGGGCCCAGATCGATTGTGCAATGCATTAACCCTTTAACCGCCAGGTCCCGATCACATTAGTTTTTCATTTTTTGTTAAAGTGATTTAGTACCAGCTTTTGAACACGTTAAAGATAAAACACGACAATCACCAATCGGCCAGATTTCAAAATAGTTAACGTCCATTTTGTCAAATCTTGATAATTTTAACTCAGTGTACATATCTTCACATTGTGTACACACTTCTACAGTGGCACATGTCCCTGAGTGTCACATCAGCTCAATGTACATATCTGCACATTGTGTACACACTCACTTCTACAGTAGCACATGTCTCTGAGTGTCACATCAGCTCACAGTATATATCTTCACAATGTGTACACACTTACTTCTACAGTGGTACATGTCCCTGAGTGTCACATCAGCTTAATGTACATATCTTCACAATGTGTACACACTTACATCTACAGTAGCACATGTCCCTGAGTGTAACATCAGCTCAAAGTACATATCTTTACAATGTATACACACTTACTTCTACAGTGGCACACGCCCCTGAGTGTCACATCAGCTCAATGTACATATCTCCACAATGTGTACACACTTACTGCTACAGTGGCACATTTCCCTGAGTGTCACATCAGCTCAGTGTACATATCTTCACAATATGTACACACTTACTGCTACAGTGGCACATTTCCCTGAGTGTCACATCAGCTCAGTGTACATATCATCACAATGTGTACACACTTACTTCTACAGTGGCACATGTCCCTGAGTGTCACATCAGCTCAGTGCACATATCTTCACAATGTGTACACACTTACTTCTACAGTGGCACATTTCCCTGAGTGTCACATCAGCTCAATGTACATATCGTAGCAATATGTACACACTTACATCGACAGTGACACAAGTCCCTGCTGGTGTCACATCAGCTTGATGTACATATCTTCACAATGGGATACAAACTTTTATTTTTATATTATTATCAATACTGATTTATATGGTCATATGCGATAAATGTATCGTCTTCACCAACAACGCAGCTTTCACAATCAGTATTTATCAGTCTCAACGAGTCTATCAGATTAGTTGAAAGCTCTCATCATAACCGGATTCACATCAGATATAACTATGATGCTGTGCGAAGCTAAAACGCAGCATTTGCTTATTTTGCACGAAATCTGATAGCTTCCATATAAGTGTCAGGTGTGTAACTGCAGCGGGTAAGCAGATATTGCCTCTCCGTGTGAAGCCAAAAGGCAGTAGGCCTATTCGTATCTACTTACTTTACAAAGTAGTATGTCATAGACAGCTCGTTCTGGGGTCTGCTTACCCTCTAGTATGTCCACGACGGTGGCCCAACATTGGCCCAACATTGAGCCGTTGTCTCGTGTTTTCTGAGGATGACCACCGCCGTTAGCTGGACGGTGGTCATCCACTGGGCACACGACGTTGTGGCGACGTTGAGTCGACGTTAATGACGTTGATTCAACGTCGCATCAACGTCGTGTGCCCAGTGGGCTGCAGTCTGCTCATGTTACACCCCTGACACTTATATAGAATCTCTATCAGATTTCTCAGTCCTTGAGCGGCTGATGCAATCTGCCAGAAGATTCCACTTACGTCACTGCATATCAGGTCATCACTGGTCAAGTCCCTAATCGTGGTCATTCATTATGATGTATAATACATGCACTTTTCTGGGTTTTCACGTTACCCGAGTGCGCAAGCTTGCATAACCAGTGACGTGTCCGGCCAGCTAATTACAGATGCTGTCAAGGAAAATAGAACCACGATTCTATTTTCCTTGATGCTACTGACCGGCGCCTGATTGATCTCTGGTCAAGTTTCAGTCTCCCTCTAAAGTGGTTCTTACATTATACATGTTTATATAATCATAAAATATTTACATTAAAATTACATCATACATGTTTATATAATGGTTATACAATGGCGTCTGTTTGGAGGTAATCATGTTCATTTGAGAAGTGACTTTTGAATGTAAGTTGATAACGACCAAGCTAAATTATTTGTTCAGATAGCAGCTTGGGAATGGGAGGAAATGTTACTTTAAAAACCTTATCTAGGCCAGTTTTTTCCAATTAGTGGTCGATCTCATTCAATCTACGAAATGTATATGACCACGTGCGTGATGAAATAAAAAAGTTCAAACAGAGAAGAATTATGGTCATGATGTCACAGAACAGTTCACTGATTTCAAAAGCGAACCGTTTAAGCAATTGAATAGGTAGGTTGTCTGGGCTGGCGCCTTTGGGCCTTTATTTGCCTTCATTGCAACGTTAAAACAACATTGATACAAATGGCACCAAAGTGGTTGTTTACTGTACTTGCGACTACGTCTGCAGTGTTTCCCTCGTGCCCTGTAGGTATGGATATACTGTCTGTCTTTTCACCCATGCCTGCTAAGTTTTTGATGGTTCGTAGAGAACAATAGGCCACTATGTTTTTTTCTCTGTTTTAGATGAGCGCGCGCATTAGATTTAGGCCGCGCATTACAAAAAAAACATGTGCTTTTTTTTCTGCCCAGCGCGCACACTGGATTGTTGCCGATTTCCGAAAAAAACAGTTAATTTCGGGAGATAAAAAAACATTCTGAGAAAAACAAGTTCATTTCAGGAGATAAAAAAAAACATTTTTTCAGCTATGTTTTTTTTTGCTTGTTTTTTCCGTCGCCCTCATTAATTTTATTTAAAAAAATTATGTCAATTTTTTCGCCCTCACTATACTTTCACAGAAATTTGAACAATGTTTTTTTTTATTTGGTCGCCCTCAATAACTTTTCGAAAAATAGGTTCAATGTTTCTTTTTCCTAACTGTTTTTTTACCGCCCTCGCTCATTAGATTTTGGATGTTTTCTGATCTAAAACAGAGAAATAAAAGACAGTGGCCTTACAGCTGAGCAGTGTCCACTGTGTTACCACTCACTCTGACATGGTGACAACTGAGCAGTGTCCACTCACTCTGACATGGTGAGAACTGAACAGTGTCCAATGTGTTATCACTCACTCTGACATGGTGACAGCTGAGCTGTGTCCAATGTGTTACCACTCACTCTGACATGGTGAAAACTGAGCAGTGTCCACTGTGTTACCACTCACTCTGACATGGTGAAAACTGATCAGTGTTCACTGTATTACCACTCACTCTGACATGGTGACAACTGATCAGTGTTCACTGTGTTACCACTCACTCTGACATGGTAACAACTGAGCAGTGTCCACTGTGTTACCACTCACCTGACATGGTGACAGCCGTGCAGTGTCCACTGTATTACCACTCACTCTGACATGGTGACAGCTGAGCTGTGTCCACTGTGTTACCACTCACTCTGACATGGTGACAGCTGAGCAGTATCGACTGTGTTACTACTCACTCTGACATGGTGACAACTGAGCAGTGTCCACTGTGTTACAACTCACTCTGACATGGTGACAGCTGTGCAGTGTCCACTGTGTTACCACTCACTCTGACATGGTGACAGCTGTGCAGTGTCCACTATGTTATCACTCGCTTTTGACACGATGACAGCTGAGCAGTGTCCACTGTGTTACCACTCATTGTGGCATGATGACAGTTGAGCAGTGTCCACTATGTTACCACTGACTCTGACATGGTGACAGCTGAGCAGTGTTCACTGTGTTACCGCTCACTCTGACATGGTGACAGCTGAGCAATGTCCACTATGTTATCACTGACTCCAACATGGTGACAGCTGAGCCGTGTTCACTGTGTTACCAGTCACTCTGACATGGTGACAGCTGAACAGTGTTCACTGTGTTACCGCTCACTCTGACATGGTGACAGCTGAGCAGTGTTCACTGTGTTACCGCTCACTCTGACATGGTGACAGCTGAGCAGTGTCCACTATGTTACCACAGACTCTGACATGGTGACAGCTGAGCAGTGTTCACTGTGTTACCGCTCACTCTGACATGGTGACAGCTGAGCAATGTCCACTATGTTACCACTGACTCTGACATGGTGACAGCTGAGCAGTGTTCACTGTGTTACCACTCATCCTGATATGGTGCCAACTGAGCCGTGTCTATTGTGTTACCACTCACTCTGCCATGGTGACAGCTGTGCAGTGTTCACTGTGTTACCACTCACTCTGACATGGTGACAGCTGAGCAGTGTCCACTGTGTTACCACTCACTCTGACATGGTGACAGCTGAGCAGTGTCCACTGTGTTACCACTCACTCTGTCATGGTGATAGTTGAGCAGTGTTCGATGTGTTGCCACTCACTCTCACATGGTGACAGCTGAGCAGTGTCCACTGTGTTACCACTAACTCTGACATGGTGACAGCTGAGCAGTGTCCACTATGCTAACACTCGCTTTTGACACGATGACAGCTGAGCAGTGTCCACTGTGTTACCACTCACTTTGACATGTTGACAGCTGTGCAGTGTCCCCTATGTTATCACTCGCTTTTGACACGATGACAACTGAGCAGTGTCCACTGTGCTAACACTCACTGTGGCATGGTGACAGTTGAGCAGTGTTCAACGTGTTACCACTCACTCTGACATGGTGACAGTTCAGCAGTGTCCCCTGTGTTACCACTCACTCTGACATGGTGACAGCTGAGCAGTGTCCACTATGCTAACACTCGCTTTTGACACGATGACAGCTGAGCAGTGTCCACTGTGTTACCACTCACTTTGACATGTTGACAGCTGTGCAGTGTCCCCTATGTTATCACTCGCTTTTGACACGATGACAACTGAGCAGTGTCCACTGTGTTAACACTCACTGTGGCATGGTGACAGTTGAGCAGTGTTCAACGTGTTACCACTCACTCTGACATGGTGACAGTTCAGCAGTGTCCACTGTGTTACCACTCACTCTGACATGGTGACAGCTGAGCAGTGTCCACTGTGTTACCACTCACTCTGACATGATGACATTTCAGCAGTGTCCACTGTGTTACCACTCACTCTGACATGGTGACAGCTGAGCAGTGTCCACTATGTTATCACTCGCTTTTGACACGATGACAGCTGAGCAGTGTCCACTGTGTTACCACTCACTGCGGTATGGTGACAGTTGAGCAGTGGTCAATGTGTTACCACTCACTCTGACATGGAGACTGATGAGCAGTGTCGACTGTGTTACCACTCACTCTGACATGATGACAATTCAGCAGTGTCCACTGTGTTACCACTCACTCTGACATGGTGACACACGCTTTTGACACGATGACAGCTGAAGCTGAACATGCTGAAGGGCTGTCTGAAGGTCAAGATTCCGTGATCCAGTGGGCAAACTTCAATCAGCTATCAGTACTGCTCTGCAAAAACAGTCTTGGTTCTGTCTCTGTGCCAGTTTGTGGGAAGAAGAATTTACAGATGTATTTGTTTGGCGTGAAGGTCAGAGCAAGGAAGTGGCTATAGAGACGACTTTATCTGCCTCGTGCAGTCTCCGTCAAATAATGCTGTTTTCCAACGATTCGCACTGGTCAAAAGTATGAATAGTACAAATTCTGCTGTTCATTGATTCATTCATGCTTTCGTTCGTTTGTTCTCTCGTTCTTTCGTTGGCTCATTTGTTCATTGATTAAATAATTAATTAATTTACTAAGTCATTCATTCATTCATTCATTCATTCATTCATTCATTCATTCATTCATTCATTCATTCATTCATTCATTCATTCATTCATTCATTCATTCATTCATTTGTGATTGACAAATGAATGAATGAACTAGCTTGTTCGTTGGCGCCGTAACCGACTGTCCCGAACCAACCCTGTCTTATTACTAGTAGTCAGTCCAAGGAAATTAAATAGAGACTATTTAATTCCCTTGGTCAGCCTAAGCTGACAGATAATAAATCATAGAAACCTGGATACCGAGAATACCGAGAGCGGGAAATGAACTCTGAACTCCGGCGTGACAAGCGGTGAAGTTGATCAGGTGGTTCTCATATTTCCTACTATAAGGCAGAGTGCCATCATGCCTGCACGCTATAGGCTAAATAGCGAACAAATGCTGCCTCAACTTTGCATCATTGAATTACCACAACATCACAAAGTTTCTTTCAAAACGTTGATATTTCTGCTCACTATTTATCTGACGTATAGGCCTACACCCAGAAATTCTATTCACCCATTAGAATAGCATGAATAGGTGGTTAGAACTAGTTGTGAATCTTGTTAATATTTTTTACCATTGGCAAACAAACCAGTTTATCGTCGGTATTTAAAACTTATCTGTTATTGCACATGGAAATGGTTGTTGAATGGACCTGCTGACAATTACTGTATGCGAGGGTTGGTCTTTTTTGTATGTTAGACCAGATGTGTGTAAATTGATCGTACGCTCACGACACATGTTTTAATTCCAGCTGCAGTAAAAATAAAACAGTTGATCTAGCTATTATTAAAACAGTTCTGGAAAGCCAAAAGGCGGTATGCTTACGTGTAAAGTAAACAAATGCTGCCTTTTGGTTTAGCACGGCAGAGCTGATCTGGCCTTTACTGACCATCCAGTGATGCATCTCAAGCAAGCGATTCTATCAAATTGAAATTTTATTAAATTGAAATCAAAAGGTGCGCCTACTAAGCTATGTCTCACTGCATGCTATTCACAGGATTTCGGACGTGAAAAATACCCGTAATTTTCCTGATTTTTCCCTGTCAAGATTTATATTGTCCCTGTGTTAGATATCCCAGCAAACACAAAAACATTTTTATAGCATTTATACATGTCGGCCCAACGTCTTCGACGTTGGTCCAACATTGCATAAATACAAATGTTTTGTGTTTGCTGCGTATCAATAAGCGGCCACCACCAACCCCTTTAGCTGCATTAACGCCTCGTTTAATGTAGAGTAGGGACCTTATGAGTCAAAATATGTCTCTGTTGGTCTTCCGGAATAGCTTTCTCAGACATGACAATTATCTTGTGTGTTCCCTGTATTTATCCAAATAATAGAATTCCTTGTGTTTTTTTAGTTACAATTGTCCCTGTTCCTCTCTGTCCTTGCGTACCATGTATTGGTATTTAAACAGGGCGAGGTACAAACGTGCTTCCCCCCTATACCAGCAACCAGAGCTTTGTTTCACTCAGGTTGGTGGCAAACGTACGACCCATCTATAAAAATATTTCAGCTTTTGACAACTTTAATTTTCAAGGTATTTATATGCCAGATGATTAGTTTTGCCCGAGGCGGGTTGTTCATTAATGAAATGCTGCGAAGTAAATCACAGGAAATTCAAATTCAGAAACAGGTTCAGTTCAGAGACATTAGCAGTAGTTATAAAGCAAGCAGATGCTGCCTTTTGGCTTTGCATGCTCACTTTGCAAGTGAGTAGTCGCTTCCTTTTGACCTTTTTATACGACAGCGAGGACTCAATAATCAATACCGCGGAAATGACCTAGGTGCTAAGCTGAGTTAAGTCTGGATTGCACTTTTGCCCGCGGTGATCTGAAAATTAATTTCACGGACTATGGTATAAACATATGTATTCCGACCACAGACCAGCTCTTTGACAGTCGTGCATGTGCCATATGACCGCGATCAGGTGATCTGTGGGAGAATAAATTGCACGAGTATGAAACCTCATTAGCCCATGATCCTGTGACCGGATTCCGGTGGCTCTGATCAGTCTGCTGATGGGGCTCCGAAAATGCGCAACCCACCACAAGCAAGGCTTATATACACCTGGTGAGGCGTGGCGCTAAAAAACAGAAGATAGGAAAATATAATATGGGAAAAACCCTCCCCGTCAACATACATTTTGTCGTTTTTTTGTTTTAAGAAATTATTTGAACATTTACATTCCAAATATTACACTTTATTCACCATACCTTAAAACAAATCTTTAAGCTTTATATTTTAATATAAATCTACAACTGATACATTAACCTGTATAATTTTCCAATGATTACTATATCTAGAATACGTTTACGAGGTTTATACAAAGGGAAAACACATTTGAGTAATAAAATGTTTTATTTGCAATTATTATTTTGTATAATTTTAATAAATTACATATATTTTGAATAAAAACTAATCTATTGTTACCCAGGGAGCCAAACCAACATTTTTCAAGAAAACAGACACGGCCTGCTGTAAAAGTTTGGCCGATGTAAATCATCTCTACAGATATTCAAGAACACAACCTACGTGGACAACCTTGCAAATTTTTTGCAGGAAAAGCACAAAAAACAAAAATCCAAGATGGCCGCCATAAATATGTCATACGTATAACTTTTCAAGTGTTTCTTCGAATTTCATGTGTGCTATATGGTTTCTAAGGGTTTTCTGCGTGCCAAGTCCATTTCTGACACTATTTCATTGATTGTGGGCATATTTAGGTTATTTGGTTGAAGGTCAAGGTCAAAGTCAAAGTGAATTTAAATGGGACCGGTCGATCATGTCCGTGTGAGTACTAATTCTGCGATATATTTTGCCACAATGATTATCTGATAGATATCTCTGATATTTTAGTAATGCATAGTACAAATAGTGTGATTTATTTGATATTAAAACACTTTTTATAAATGAGTCAGAAATAGCGTCTTTGTTGTAATCTCCCCGTAAAGAATGAGTGACAGGAAAACTAAAAACGATAAAACTAATGTCTGACTAATTCTCTTAGAAAATAATTTTTGTCCTCTGCACCCATTTTTTCCACACCATGAACATGATGAATTTGATTGAGGCTGTTATTGAAAAGTTCAAACACAAAGAAAATACATGATGAAAGAAAACAGTTTTATTATAGAACAGTAACTATTCTGCTTTGCAAAGCTAAAAGGCAGTAGCCGATTTATTGTATATTATTACGTGCTCTAATCCTGTTACAGTCTGGTGTTCTAATATAGGCGTTATGGTGTTCTAAAGTGGTCCACCCGTTTTTAGAGTGTAAAGTTAGCAGAATACTGCATTTTAGCATTTGCTCGACAGTACTGTTTGCTTTTGAATTCTGGATCAGGTCAGCGGGAAACGTCTCCAAGAAAACCGGAGATTATGTGACGTCCAAACGGACTCTCCGGCACACACTGCCAGACAATATGCTAAGGCGAACAGCGGTAATTGCTCACTTTTCAAGTGAGCAGATACAGCTGTGTGTCTATGCACGCCGGGACACAGTACCGCTCGATAAAGTGATTCCTCAGCCGCGGTGCTGACAATGCATTTGTCCACAGCTGCGCTGTGCTGCAACGCCGAAGGGCAGATGGTATAGCCCCAACTTGGCTGAACAGGACTTGACACTGAAGGTTTGCGCCACAGATTGCGCCCACTAAAAAAAGTGGGATTTTTCTTTGGACGGTCATATCTAAGACATGGCCTCGATTAATCATTATGGCTTATTAGAATCAGCAACATTTCACCTCCCACATCGCCTGCTCGGCTCATTTGTCGCAACGTCATGCAAAAGTTATGGGCATTTTTCGGACCTTGCAATGGGGTAGAGATCGCTCTCACCGCCATGTTGAAAAAAAGTTCATTATCCCGGGTAAAACGACCATGGCAATCCACGTCCCACATCTTCACGGTGTCGGCTCGTCCATGGCCATGTCCAATTTACACCGGAGCTGGAACTGTCCACCAACAACAGATTCCTGCAAGATTTCAGCATGAGTCTTGACACCGCGACTGACCGAGGTCAAGCCATGTCAAATGTTGATGGCTACTCAGCAAGCCGCGGGGCGCTCAGCTAATGCTTGATCAATGTTGTTCCATCGTCCACGACGCTGGCCCAACATGAAACCAGCATCGGTTAATTTGCGGGGAAGGCGTGACGTCAGGCAGAAACTACCTTTTACTATTTAAAAATAAGCAGATACTGCCTTTTGGTTGTGTTTTAGGTATAGACTGAATTTTAGAATATCGCCCTAATTGGCCACGAGTCAATATATAGTTTAAATTTCTTGAAACTACAGTTTATTTTTAACAATGGTCATCTAATGTCCACATGTGGGAAATAACTTGCGTAAATGCTACCAAAATAAATTATGTAGGTCCGTGTAAAATTTGTTGAAGTGCCTTATTATATTCGAACAAGTACAAAAGGGCGTCTGCCTGATAGCCTCGGCACGCCTACGGGGATAAACATTGGCATTTGAAAAGCAGCGCTCTAATTTCTACTTGCGCAACTGAGACCTACGATTATCGTAACTTATATGAGAATACGGGCCCAGATCGATTGTGCAATGCATTAACCCTTTAACCGCCAGGTCCCGATCACATTAGTTTTTCATTTTTTGTTAAAGTGATTTAGTACCAGCTTTTGAACACGTTAAAGATAAAACACGACAATCACCAATCGGCCAGATTTCAAAATAGTTAACGTCCATTTTGTCAAATCTTGATAATTTTAACTCAGTGTACATATCTTCACATTGTGTACACACTTCTACAGTGGCACATGTCCCTGAGTGTCACATC
The DNA here is from genome assembly GCA_964017125.1 of Flabesymbios commensalis. Lineage (NCBI taxonomy): Eukaryota > Metazoa > Annelida > Polychaeta > Terebellida > Flabelligeridae > Flabesymbios > Flabesymbios commensalis. The sequence goes on along the minus strand of OZ024906.1, from coordinate 72,673,775 downwards.
AGCTCAATGTACATATCTGCACATTGTGTACACACTCACTTCTACAGTAGCACATGTCTCTGAGTGTCACATCAGCTCACAGTATATATCTTCACAATGTGTACACACTTACTTCTACAGTGGTACATGTCCCTGAGTGTCACATCAGCTTAATGTACATATCTTCACAATGTGTACACACTTACATCTACAGTAGCACATGTCCCTGAGTGTAACATCAGCTCAAAGTACATATCTTTACAATGTATACACACTTACTTCTACAGTGGCACACGCCCCTGAGTGTCACATCAGCTCAATGTACATATCTGCACATTGTGTACACACTCACTTCTACAGTAGCACATGTCCCTGAGTGTAACATCAGCTCAAAGTACATATCTTTACAATGTATACACACTTACTTCTACAGTGGCACACGCCCCTGAGTGTCACATCAGCTCAATGTACATATCTCCACAATGTGTACACACTTACTGCTACAGTGGCACATTTCCCTGAGTGTCACATCAGCTCAGTGTACATATCTTCACAATATGTACACACTTACTGCTACAGTGGCACATTTCCCTGAGTGTCACATCAGCTCAGTGTACATATCATCACAATGTGTACACACTTACTTCTACAGTGGCACATGTCCCTGAGTGTCACATCAGCTCAGTGCACATATCTTCACAATGTGTACACACTTACTTCTACAGTGGCACATTTCCCTGAGTGTCACATCAGCTCAATGTACATATCGTAGCAATATGTACACACTTACATCGACAGTGACACAAGTCCCTGCTGGTGTCACATCAGCTTGATGTACATATCTTCACAATGGGATACAAACTTTTATTTTTATATTATTATCAATACTGATTTATATGGTCATATGCGATAAATGTATCGTCTTCACCAACAACGCAGCTTTCACAATCAGTATTTATCAGTCTCAACGAGTCTATCAGATTAGTTGAAAGCTCTCATCATAACCGGATTCACATCAGATATAACTATGATGCTGTGCGAAGCTAAAACGCAGCATTTGCTTATTTTGCACGAAATCTGATAGCTTCCATATAAGTGTCAGGTGTGTAACTGCAGCGGGTAAGCAGATATTGCCTCTCCGTGTGAAGCCAAAAGGCAGTAGGCCTATTCGTATCTACTTACTTTACAAAGTAGTATGTCATAGACAGCTCGTTCTGGGGTCTGCTTACCCTCTAGTATGTCCACGACGGTGGCCCAACATTGGCCCAACATTGAGCCGTTGTCTCGTGTTTTCTGAGGATGACCACCGCCGTTAGCTGGACGGTGGTCATCCACTGGGCACACGACGTTGTGGCGACGTTGAGTCGACGTTAATGACGTTGATTCAACGTCGCATCAACGTCGTGTGCCCAGTGGGCTGCAGTCTGCTCATGTTACACCCCTGACACTTATATAGAATCTCTATCAGATTTCTCAGTCCTTGAGCGGCTGATGCAATCTGCCAGAAGATTCCACTTACGTCACTGCATATCAGGTCATCACTGGTCAAGTCCCTAATCGTGGTCATTCATTATGATGTATAATACATGCACTTTTCTGGGTTTTCACGTTACCCGAGTGCGCAAGCTTGCATAACCAGTGACGTGTCCGGCCAGCTAATTACAGATGCTGTCAAGGAAAATAGAACCACGATTCTATTTTCCTTGATGCTACTGACCGGCGCCTGATTGATCTCTGGTCAAGTTTCAGTCTCCCTCTAAAGTGGTTCTTACATTATACATGTTTATATAATCATAAAATATTTACATTAAAATTACATCATACATGTTTATATAATGGTTATACAATGGCGTCTGTTTGGAGGTAATCATGTTCATTTGAGAAGTGACTTTTGAATGTAAGTTGATAACGACCAAGCTAAATTATTTGTTCAGATAGCAGCTTGGGAATGGGAGGAAATGTTACTTTAAAAACCTTATCTAGGCCAGTTTTTTCCAATTAGTGGTCGATCTCATTCAATCTACGAAATGTATATGACCACGTGCGTGATGAAATAAAAAAGTTCAAACAGAGAAGAATTATGGTCATGATGTCACAGAACAGTTCACTGATTTCAAAAGCGAACCGTTTAAGCAATTGAATAGGTAGGTTGTCTGGGCTGGCGCCTTTGGGCCTTTATTTGCCTTCATTGCAACGTTAAAACAACATTGATACAAATGGCACCAAAGTGGTTGTTTACTGTACTTGCGACTACGTCTGCAGTGTTTCCCTCGTGCCCTGTAGGTATGGATATACTGTCTGTCTTTTCACCCATGCCTGCTAAGTTTTTGATGGTTCGTAGAGAACAATAGGCCACTATGTTTTTTTCTCTGTTTTAGATGAGCGCGCGCATTAGATTTAGGCCGCGCATTACAAAAAAAACATGTGCTTTTTTTTCTGCCCAGCGCGCACACTGGATTGTTGCCGATTTCCGAAAAAAACAGTTAATTTCGGGAGATAAAAAAACATTCTGAGAAAAACAAGTTCATTTCAGGAGATAAAAAAAAACATTTTTTCAGCTATGTTTTTTTTTGCTTGTTTTTTCCGTCGCCCTCATTAATTTTATTTAAAAAAATTATGTCAATTTTTTCGCCCTCACTATACTTTCACAGAAATTTGAACAATGTTTTTTTTTATTTGGTCGCCCTCAATAACTTTTCGAAAAATAGGTTCAATGTTTCTTTTTCCTAACTGTTTTTTTACCGCCCTCGCTCATTAGATTTTGGATGTTTTCTGATCTAAAACAGAGAAATAAAAGACAGTGGCCTTACAGCTGAGCAGTGTCCACTGTGTTACCACTCACTCTGACATGGTGACAACTGAGCAGTGTCCACTCACTCTGACATGGTGAGAACTGAACAGTGTCCAATGTGTTATCACTCACTCTGACATGGTGACAGCTGAGCTGTGTCCAATGTGTTACCACTCACTCTGACATGGTGAAAACTGAGCAGTGTCCACTGTGTTACCACTCACTCTGACATGGTGAAAACTGATCAGTGTTCACTGTATTACCACTCACTCTGACATGGTGACAACTGATCAGTGTTCACTGTGTTACCACTCACTCTGACATGGTAACAACTGAGCAGTGTCCACTGTGTTACCACTCACCTGACATGGTGACAGCCGTGCAGTGTCCACTGTATTACCACTCACTCTGACATGGTGACAGCTGAGCTGTGTCCACTGTGTTACCACTCACTCTGACATGGTGACAGCTGAGCAGTATCGACTGTGTTACTACTCACTCTGACATGGTGACAACTGAGCAGTGTCCACTGTGTTACAACTCACTCTGACATGGTGACAGCTGTGCAGTGTCCACTGTGTTACCACTCACTCTGACATGGTGACAGCTGTGCAGTGTCCACTATGTTATCACTCGCTTTTGACACGATGACAGCTGAGCAGTGTCCACTGTGTTACCACTCATTGTGGCATGATGACAGTTGAGCAGTGTCCACTATGTTACCACTGACTCTGACATGGTGACAGCTGAGCAGTGTTCACTGTGTTACCGCTCACTCTGACATGGTGACAGCTGAGCAATGTCCACTATGTTATCACTGACTCCAACATGGTGACAGCTGAGCCGTGTTCACTGTGTTACCAGTCACTCTGACATGGTGACAGCTGAACAGTGTTCACTGTGTTACCGCTCACTCTGACATGGTGACAGCTGAGCAGTGTTCACTGTGTTACCGCTCACTCTGACATGGTGACAGCTGAGCAGTGTCCACTATGTTACCACTGACTCTGACATGGTGACAGCTGAGCAGTGTTCACTGTGTTACCGCTCACTCTGACATGGTGACAGCTGAGCAATGTCCACTATGTTACCACTGACTCTGACATGGTGACAGCTGAGCAGTGTTCACTGTGTTACCACTCATCCTGATATGGTGCCAACTGAGCCGTGTCTATTCTGTTACCACTCACTCTGCCATGGTGACAGCTGTGCAGTGTTCACTGTGTTACCACTCACTCTGACATGGTGACAGCTGAGCAGTGTCCACTGTGTTACCACTCACTCTGACATGGTGACAGCTGAGCAGTGTCCACTGTGTTACCACTCACTCTGTCATGGTGATAGTTGAGCAGTGTTCGATGTGTTGCCACTCACTCTCACATGGTGACAGCTGAGCAGTGTCCACTGTGTTACCACTAACTCTGACATGGTGACAGCTGAGCAGTTTCCACTATGCTAACACTCGCTTTTGACACGATGACAGCTGAGCAGTGTCCACTGTGTTACCACTCACTTTGACATGTTGACAGCTGTGCAGTGTCCCCTATGTTATCACTCGCTTTTGACACGATGACAACTGAGCAGTGTCCACTGTGTTAACACTCACTGTGGCATGGTGACAGTTGAGTAGTGTTCAACGTGTTACCACTCACTCTGACATGGTGACAGTTCAGCAGTGTCCACTGTGTTACCACTCACTCTGACATGGTGACAGCTGAGCAGTGTCCACTATGCTAACACTCGCTTTTGACACGATGACAGCTGAGCAGTGTCCACTGTGTTACCACTCACTTTGACATGTTGACAGCTGTGCAGTGTCCCCTATGTTATCACTCGCTTTTGACACGATGACAACTGAGCAGTGTCCACTGTGTTAACACTCACTGTGGCATGGTGACAGTTGAGCAGTGTTCAACGTGTTACCACTCACTCTGACATGGTGACAGTTCAGCAGTGTCCACTGTGTTACCACTCACTCTGACATGGTGACAGCTGAGCAGTGTCCACTGTGTTACCACTCACTCTGACATGATGACATTTCAGCAGTGTCCACTGTGTTACCACTCACTCTGACATGGTGACAGCTGAGCAGTGTCCACTATGTTATCACTCGCTTTTGACACGATGACAACTGAGCAGTGTCCACTGTGTTAACACTCACTGTGGCATGGTGACAGTTGAGCAGTGTTCAACGTGTTACCACTCACTGCGGTATGGTGACAGTTGAGCAGTGGTCAATGTGTTACCACTCACTCTGACATGGAGACTGATGAGCAGTGTCGACTGTGTTACCACTCACTCTGACATGATGACAATTCAGCAGTGTCCACTGTGTTACCACTCACTCTGACATGGTGACACACGCTTTTGACACGATGACAGCTGAAGCTGAACATGCTGAAGGGCTGTCTGAAGGTCAAGATTCCGTGATCCAGTGGGCAAACTTCAATCAGCTATCAGTACTGCTCTGCAAAAACAGTCTTGGTTCTGTCTCTGTGCCAGTTTGTGGGAAGAAGAATTTACAGATGTATTTGTTTGGCGTGAAGGTCAGAGCAAGGAAGTGGCTATAGAGACGACTTTATCTGCCTCGTGCAGTCTCCGTCAAATAATGCTGTTTTCCAACGATTCGCACTGGTCAAAAGTATGAAAAGTACAAATTCTGCTGTTCATTGATTCATTCATGCTTTCGTTCGTTTGTTCTCTCGTTCTTTCGTTGGCTCATTTGTTCATTGATTAAATAATTAATTAATTTACTAAGTCATTCATTCATTCATTCATTCATTCATTCATTCATTCATTCATTCATTCATTCATTCATTCATTCATTCATTTGTGATTGACAAATGAATGAATGAACTAGCTTGTTCGTTGGCGCCGTAACCGACTGTCCCGAACCAACCCTGTCTTATTACTAGTAGTCAGTCCAAGGAAATTAAATAGAGACTATTTAATTCCCTTGGTCAGCCTGAGCTGACAGATAATAAATCATAGAAACCTGGATACCGAGAATACCGAGAGCGGGAAATGAACTCTGAACTCCGGCGTGACAAGCGGTGAAGTTGATCAGGTGGTTCTCATATTTCCTACTATAAGGCAGAGTGCCATCATGCCTGCACGCTATAGGCTAAATAGCGAACAAATGCTGCCTCAACTTTGCATCATTGAATTACCACAACATCACAAAGTTTCTTTCAAAACGTTGATATTTCTGCTCACTATTTATCTGACGTATAGGCCTACACCCAGAAATTCTATTTACCCATTAGAATAGCATGAATAGGTGGTTAGAACTAGTTGTGAATCTTGTTAATATTTTTTACCATTGGCAAACAAACCAGTTTATCGTCGGTATTTAAAACTTATCTGTTATTGCACATGGAAATGGTTGTTGAATGGACCTGCTGACAATTACTGTATGCGAGGGTTGGTCTTTTTTGTATGTTAGACCAGATGTGTGTAAATTGATCGTACGCTCACGACACATGTTTTAATTCCAGCTGCAGTAAAAATAAAACAGTTGATCTAGCTATTATTAAAACAGTTCTGGAAAGCCAAAAGGCGGTATGCTTACGTGTAAAGTAAACAAATGCTGCCTTTTGGTTTAGCACGGCAGAGCTGATCTGGCCTTTACTGACCATCCAGTGATGCATCTCAAGCAAGCGATTCTATCAAATTGAAATTTTATTAAATTGAAATCAAAAGGTGCGCCTACTAAGCTATGTCTCACTGCATGCTATTCACAGGATTTCGGACGTGAAAAATACCCGTAATTTTCCTGATTTTTCCCTGTCAAGATTTATATTGTCCCTGTGTTAGATATCCCAGCAAACACAAAAACATTTTTATAGCATTTATACATGTCGGCCCAACGTCTTCGACGTTGGTCCAACATTGCATAAATACAAATGTTTTGTGTTTGCTGCGTATCAATAAGCGGCCACCACCAACCCCTTTAGCTGCATTAACGCCTCGTTTAATGTAGAGTAGGGACCTTATGAGTCAAAATATGTCTCTGTTGGTCTTCCGGAATAGCTTTCTCAGACATGACAATTATCTTGTGTGTTCCCTGTATTTATCCAAATAATAGAATTCCTTGTGTTTTTTTAGTTACAATTGTCCCTGTTCCTCTCTGTCCTTGCGTACCATGTATTGGTATTTAAACAGGGCGAGGTACAAACGTGCTTCCCCCCTATACCAGCAACCAGAGCTTTGTTTCACTCAGGTTGGTGGCAAACGTACGACCCATCTATAAAAATATTTCAGCTTTTGACAACTTTGATTTTCAAGGTATTTATATGCCAGATGATTAGTTTTGCCCGAGGCGGGTTGTTCATTAATGAAATGCTGCGAAGTAAATCACAGGAAATTCAAATTCAGAAACAGGTTCAGTTCAGAGACATTAGCAGTAGTTATAAAGCAAGCAGATGCTGCCTTTTGGCTTTGCATGCTCACTTTGCAAGTGAGTAGTCGCTTCCTTTTGACCTTTTTATACGACAGCGAGGACTCAATAATCAATACCGCGGAAATGACCGAGGTGCTAAGCTGAGTTAAGTCTGGATTGCACTTTTGCCCGCGGTGATCTGAAAATTAATTTCACGGACTATGGTATAAACATATGTATTCCGACCACAGACCAGCTCTTTGACAGTCGTGCATGTGCCATATGACCGCGATCAGGTGATCTGTGGGAGAATAAATTGCACGAGTATGAAACCTCATTAGCCCATGATCCTGTGACCGGATTCCGGTGGCTCTGATCAGTCTGCTGATGGGGCTCCGAAAATGCGCAACCCACCACAAGCAAGGCTTATATACACCTGGTGAGGCGTGGCGCTAAAAAACAGAAGATAGGAAAATATAATATGGGAAAAACCCTCCCCGTCAACATACATTTTGTCGTTTTTTTGTTTTAAGAAATTATTTGAACATTTACATTCCAAATATTACACTTTATTCACCATACCTTAAAACAAATCTTTAAGCTTTATATTTTAATATAAATCTACAACTGATACATTAACCTGTATAATTTTCCAATGATTACTATATCTAGAATACGTTTACGAGGTTTATACAAAGGGAAAACACATTTGAGTAATAAAATGTTTTATTTGCAATTATTATTTTGTATAATTTTAATAAATTACATATATTTTGAATAAAAACTAATCTATTGTTACCCAGGGAGCCAAACCAACATTTTTCAAGAAAACAGACACGGCCTGCTGTAAAAGTTTGGCCGATGTAAATCATCTCTACAGATATTCAAGAACACAACCTACGTGGACAACCTTGCAATTTTTTTGCAGGAAATGCACAAAAAACAAAAATCCAAGATGGCCGCCATAAATATGTCATACGTATAACTTTTCAAGTGTTTCTTCGAATTTCATGTGTGCTATATGGTTTCTAAGGGTTTTCTGCGTGCCAAGTCCATTTCTGACACTATTTCATTGATTGTGGGCATATTTAGGTTATTTGGTTGAAGGTCAAGGTCAAAGTCAAAGTGAATTTAAATGGGACCGGTCGATCATGTCCGTGTGAGTACTAATTCAGCGATATATTTTGCCACAATGATTATCTGATAGATATCTCTGATATTTTAGTAATGCATAGTACAAATAGTGTGATTTATTTGATATTAAAACACTTTTTATAAATGAGTCAGAAATAGCGTCTTTGTTGTAATCTCCCCGTAGAGAATGAGTGACAGCAAAATCAAACAAGTTGATGTTAACCTTCTTATGTTTAATCAAATAAACGCATTAGTCAGCAAAGACAAATTCAACCAAAAGTTGTATAAGTTACATAAGTTATTTATAATAAAGGTACTAAAATTAAAACGACCTGTCATAGATACACCAAAAAATCTAACAAAACTGAATCATTCTTCATGTTTTCAAACTAATTAAAATAAATGAAAAGAGTGTAGTGAATTCTACGCTTTTTCAAAAGAAACAAATTCAACATATTGTGTAATAGTGTTTAAGGAAACAATAATTATAGTTAATATACACGTCTCGTTAATTGTCATTATGATAAATAACAAGACTTACATAAATGTTGTTTCTCAAAAGTGATTAGCATTTGAAATTCAATGCATTGTAAAAATGTATCTATATCCACAAGTCTAATTACCTGACTATGAAATAAAATGAAAAGAAATGAATGGGGGTTTAAGCCACCTTTGTGCACATATAGGCTAAACTGGGCCATGAGAGCCTCTTGAGGATGGTGGGATGAATGAGATGACCCTGCCCTCCAGACACAGGATTCCAAATTCGAACACTGGCGGCCTGAGGCCGAGCACGCTACCTCTCGGTCACGGAGGCTCCCCAAAATTGATCACCTGACAAAATGTCAAGAAACATAATGTTGACAGTGGTGCTCACAGATCGCTTGGTCTTTCATAGTCGACTATATTCAACTGACTACGCCCATGTATACATTAACAATTATGAATGCGAAGTAAGATTATTTATATGATAAGTCTGCTCTCTAATACTATGTCCTTGATATCAAAATTAATTATTGGGCCGTAGGCCACTTTTGTGCACTTAGAGGCTAAACTGGATCAGGAACACCTGCCGAGGGAGGGATGGTGCAATTAAGCGAAAATTAAATTATATTTGACCGGTATCACAGAGAAAAAGTAATATAAACAATGCATTGGATCGGCTAATGTGAATAAGAACAGAACGCAGATAACACCCACTGAGATTAATCGCTGCCTGACTCATTATTACTAGATATTTCTGCTATTACATCCAAAGTTTTGAAATAGCTTAATGTATCTTTATCTCTGTGGAAACAGCAAATGCAACAAGAACAGATTCGTTTGTTGCACAGGGTAGCTGGTATTAGTGCATACCCTTTAACAACCATTTGATAATTTTGTGATTTGCTCTAGAAAAAATTATGATTGAAAGCAGAACAATCCACAAAAGATCAGCCATATACTGTTGTTATACGTCAATGTCTGGTTTTGCAATGTGACGTTTTGTCCAGCAGTGTGGCCAATGCTACTTTACGTGTTAACAAATGTATCTTCTGTTGGTGGCGGTAAAGTAAAGTCAACTTAAGTAAAGTCAAATTAAGCCTTCTTGCTTAGTAATTTGTAAATTCGAGTTTTTGACAGCCTCTCATATGAATCTTATTTTTTCAAACGTTGCAATATCTACCTTCTTGCTACAAAGAAACCTCACTTTTTGTCTGTAAAGAAAGTGACATTTGTGGTATCACATCCACTTGAAATGTGAATACATTATTATGAGATATGTGTGTGTTGTGAGGAGCCCAATGTGATGCAATTTCATGGATCGGTCGGTAGGTGATTGATAATAACTTTTTCAAAATCCTCAAACAAGGGCAAAATTACATGGGTATCTCCTACGTTTTTAGCGGACTGTAATTCCAATTACTATGCAATTTCCATGATTTAATTTATCCTCAAGGCACATATTCTATTTTCTTTGCCATATAATATCATAACTCTGGTCATAACATCCGTTAATCCTGCACCACGTCTCACTTAAAAGGATACAGACATGTACACTGAACATGCTGAACAAGACAAAACCACCTATTTATTGTTGACATAAATTTGGGCATCTGTTTACACGAGCTTTAGTATCTGTTGTGATCTTACTGTACTGACAACTTCACACTGGGGGGAAGCAGAAATTCAGACGAAAATTAAAGGTATCTTATAGAAGGTCATGTAAATATATCTACTGCATTTAATATTGATTCAAAAAAAATTCTGTATGAAACGATCACCGACAAATAGCATACATTGCATCCACAATTGCTGCAGCCCCACCAACATGCCATAACCACCTCATTTTTGTTCCAGTTGGAGGTATGGACCTAAGAGATCAGATAATTATAATGTTTTCAACTTTATAACCTTATTATAATTCGTTTGATTGTATCTATCATTGCATCAATTCCAATATATTTTTTATTATCATTATATTTATTAAAATATACAAATAATTGCAATACATTAAATAAAACATGTCTAAGTAAAACATGAGCTGATGACGAGATAGTGGTTGGTGGTTGGGAAAGGAGGGTTACTGAGAGGTCCCATCACTCATCTTATAAGGGGCTCTAGACGTCCCTGGGAAATTTACCCTACGTACGTGTGTGTCACTGAGCAATGTATACTGCCTCGTCATATTGCTCAACTCCGCTACCTTCGAGTCGAATAGTCTCCAGGATAACAATAGTAAGCGGGTAACTCCATTCATCCCAAGATTCGATCTAACCAAACTCTCTATTATCAGACAGCTGATGTGCATTAGCAGTTGCTAAGTATCCTATTTACCCACTTTCTGCCTATACCATTGTTTAATGTTGTGCAATCAAATCAGCTCTTCAATATTAACAATAGCTATAGTCGCAATATTTCCAAATATATTTTTGTTTTAGTTTTGCTTCCAAATACGCCGCAAGTTAGGCCTATTTAAAAGTTGAATTTGACCTTGACCTTCACATAAATTACCTAAGAATAGCATAAATCAATGACATGTTGCCAGAAATGGACTTGGCACACCGAAAACCATTAGAAACGATGTGTCACACATTACATTTGAACAAACCGTTCAAAAATTATATAAACAAGACATTTATGGTGGCCATCTTGGATTTTCGCTTTTTGTGCACTTCTCGCAGAATATAAGGTTGTCCACCCAGGTTGTATTCGTGGGTATATGAAGAGATGATTTCCACCGGCCAACCTTTTATAGCACGCCATGTCCCTCAAACCCCTTTGGCTTCCTGGATATTGTTCTAGTTAAATTTATCAGCATTATCTTCGTCGACAATTTTAATATTGCAAACATTATTTTAAAATAAAGTGTCTAAAAACGTTATCTTTGCACTATAATTGGCCCACTAAATCCTACTAAAATATTTAAAATTTATATAACATAACAGTAGTGGGAGAAAACTTCAAGTGGGTGAACATTAGCAGGTAAAGCGTTAATATCGCTATCCAAGCTGAATTGGGGTGGAACACACCTTTCCATAAACCAATCAATTTTAAATGTGACCCGTCTGTGGTAAAAGTTAATAACCAGGCGTACACCGGAGGTGCATATGTGCACTGATGAATCAGTGAACTGAATCAGAGGTCCAAGTATTTGTATTTAGAAAGAATGTCGATGTTAAGGGAACCACATTACAATTTAAAACGAGTATTCGGTTTTGAGGCTGGCCGGTAGTGAACTACATTATCACCTATGACTACGATGTCGTGGGGTGTGCTCCTTTCCTCTGAGAGTTGAGCTCCTGTATATTAACACAGTGATGCCCGTCAACAGGTGACCAGGTCAATAGGCCGAAAGGCGTTTTGAGTATCCATCAATCAATCAATCAGCGTACATTCATTAATTAGAGTGCATATAGTCATCGACATTTATGTCTTTACACGCCAGGTCGTTTTCATAACGCGACTCCTCCCGTCAAACAACAGACTCAACACTGGCGTTATGTTAGACGCTGTACCAACATAACCCCAGCGTTGGGTCAACGTCTCGTATTTTCTGGGAGCTGTAAATGGAACGGATGACAAGGCTCGTTCTTTCCTCCGCCAGCACGACGCGTTGAGACAACGCTGGCTTACCGTTGGACCAGTGTCGCAGTGATTGGGCCGGCATAAAACTCGGCGTTTTCCCGACGTTTGGTGGTGGAACGCAGTATTGTTTTACACGGATGTGAGCAGGACTAATATCCATCAGCCTAACTGGCGAGGTCGCCGGTCTCAGCCTGCAGGCATCCCGTCTACCATCAGCTGCACTTCCGCGTGGAAAGAAAAATGGCTGGAAATAACCAGAGGGTATTTAATGTCATACTCAACTTCCATTTGTATTCATCACGTCGCTATGCATTCTGACCTCAGATATTGTGTTTACTTGAGCGACATCTATGTGTGGAGAATGGTCGTTATGATCAGGGAAGTTATAATTATGTCTCCCCCTCTGCACACAGAGGTGGGGAAATGTTGGTTTACCTTTGTCCGCTCAGTGAGTCTGTCCTTTCTGTCTGTGCAGTCGTAGGCCGCCCCAGCAAACACAAGACGTTGACCAAATAATGGGCTAATGCTAGCCCACCGTCTAGGCGGTCAAACACGAGACTGTTTTGTGTCTGTGTGTTCTCCCCGTCTATCCCGCAGGCTGACAAACACGAGACGTTGACCCAATGTCGGGCTATTGCTGAGCCAACACTAGCCCAGTCATTGGTTACCGTGTCGTGTTTGGCGCAATGCTGAATGTGGGCCATCGTCACAGGCGGCGGGCCAACAGTAACCCAACTTTGGTTCAAAGCATCGTGCCGGTACCGCCAGCATGAAGTACTGACTAGGGCTGAATTGATACTGGCCAGCACTAGCGACGCTGGCCCGATATTTACCAGACATTGGTGTCGGCTTGTAATCGCCGCCAGCAGTAAGCACCAGACCACCTGCTATTGAATACAGCCCAGCAAACACAAAGCGGTGAACAAGTGCTGGTTTGATGCTGGGCCAGCGTCGCAGACGGTGGGCCAGCATTGGACCAGCATATGGTCAACGTCTTGTGTTTGCTGGAAGTGTTAACAAGCCACATTGTGTTACGCACATCGGGTGGTTCCAAAACGAAATAATAAATTCTGCTTAATACACAAATTTTACTGTTCACAGGAGCCATTTAATAACATTATTATTTTAATTACAAAAGCCATTGACACTACATCTATTACATATCAACCTTTATGGTTATGGTGCTGTAGGCGAGACATCTCTAGTTTTTTGTTTACAAAAAACTAGACCCTTCTAGTTATGTCTCCCCCTCTGTCTGCTCAGTGAGTCTGTCCCGTTCTGTCGCGTTTTGTCTGTACAGCGGCCTGTCTGTCCAGCGGTTTCTACTGTGCAGTCGCAGGCCACCCCAACAAACACGATAGGGTAACCTAATGCTGGGCTAATGTTGGCCCACCATCTACGACGCTGAGCCAAGATTAGCCCAGTATTGAGTAACCTATCGTGTTTGGCCCCACGCTGAATGTGGGCCAGCGTCTGGTATAGTCTATGCTACACAAGCCCATCATTGACCCGGAAATGTGTCGGTGTAACGTACATTAGACCGATGTCGGGCCATTGTATACGACGCTGGCCAGTATTTAAACGACAGTGGGGTGGTGTATACTATGTGTTCACAATTTCGCCAGCATGAAGTACTGACTAGGGCTGAATGGATACTGGCCCAACATTTAACAGACATTGGATCCGTGTCAGCTTGTACTCTGTGGACACACCACCGCCAACAGAAGGCACTTTCCAGTGTTGAATGGCTGATGGCCAGAGCCGGCGACAGTGGCCCAGCGTTGAACCACCATGTCGTGATGTGTCGTGTTTGCTGGACATATAGTGTGGTAGGCGACTTGGCCGCTGATAAAGGTCCAACGTCTTCGACGCTGGCCCAACATTGAAACAGCATTGAGGGAATGAACAATGTTTGTTGGGTATTCGCTATCAACCTTTAAGCTGCGCGAGGGGAGACATCTCCAGTTTTTGTTTACAAAAACGGTGAACCCTCTTGTTATGACCTCCTTGTTATGATCATAGACATACAGTGATAGACAGCCAACTTCAAATCTCCTGCCACTGATTGATGTGTGAGAGCTTCCGTCCGCGAGACTTGGCGAGAGAAGGGATTATTTACTTCTGCTGTTAACTGTCAACCAGCGTATTTCAGTGACACAGCAACATGTGCTTTTTAATTGTTTTTCATGGGTATATTAACCTGTTGACTACGAGATTATTATGCTACTGCGCTGCTTCTGAAACGAGATTATTGTATGACGTCATAGTTATCTCATGCAATCAGAATCTCCGGGGCTCGTATCAGAATGGTCTACCTAAATCGCGGAGATCTCCGGGGCTCGTCACAAACAGGTTACCATTGTGTTAATCACAATTTCAATCACAGTCAAATAAATGATGAACATCATAATCTTTCAAATCGTAACAAATGTATTTGATAAATGAATAAATTATAATAGTTCATTTTTGCTTCATTATCAAAATTATTCAAATATCCCAACAAGAATAAAAAATCTGAAGCACATAAAGTATGCATCTCTCGTGAAAATGTGCGAACGGTTCCTGCACATGCGTGGTCATAGACCATAGACATAGTAATCACACACCATGTCCAATACACCCAGTGACACAGCAACACCTATGATTTGACGTCTATGCAAGTCATGTATTCAATTCAATATGACAATTGACCGAATTAAGGTCTACTGACATGCTGCAGACAGTGTGTGAAGGACTTTTCTGCATCTGTTAACATGGTTAACATGCAGGGAAGAGCGAATTTGTAGGCAGTGACAGTCAGCAGTGGTCAGGTCAGTCACAGTACAGTCAAGTTTGAAACAGCTTCACTTTGGCGGCAAATTTTAATTGTAAACCCCAGTTGTCGTTGTTTTTATTGTATACAATTAGCAAAAACATTAAAAATATATTAATATGAACAATTAGTTGGTTCAGTAATTTAAATTATAGTGACAAAATAGCCAAAATTATTCACCTATCGAGCCAATGAAAAACATAAGTAGACAGCAGGAAATGTTGACCGGAAATCAGTTATCCCTTTTCCTGGCCGCGCATGCGTGCCGTGAGTTCACGACGATCTCACGCCAGTTGACAGTCCATCCCGTCGCGCGGGTTCAATCCCCGCTTGGTGCCAGTTCTCAGAGAGAAATATCATGTTTCTCTCCTCTCAACCCCGGGACATTGTTGTTTTCGATGTTGTGTCCTTGGACATGGCACTTCACCCCCAAGTGCTTCCTTTTTCTCAGGGGGGGGGGGGGGGGGAGAGGGGTGGAAATGGCACATGAATGAAAGCTGTAGATACCCCTTGGGCACACGACGTTGATTGTTGTGCCGTTGAATCAACGTCTTTAACGTTGATTTAACGTCGCAACAACGTCGTGTGTCCAACGGGAAGGGTCTTCAGACGGGAGATCAGACTACAAACTGTTCATTTTTTTTAATGAACCTAACATTTTCACACAGACGCGCAGCATGACATATTTTTGCATAGAGCATGGGGACCAAAGGGTTTTTTCAATTTGAAATCATCATAAATGTCTTGGTTCGCTCTTTCCGCTTCATTATAATAGGGCCTACCTACATGATATGGGTCCACGGCTATTACAAATATTTTAATTCTTACAGTGCGGGGATCAACTTTAGTTGTCAGGTAAAAGCGATCCCCACTATAATAAATGTGATAACAATATTTTCTCCCTAATAAACGGGAAACTAAACGTTTTGAATTCCGTATGACTCTTAGCCTGGCAAACCTGGGGAATATAGGCCAAGATCAACTGACATGGCTGTGTCAATTCAGTCAACCGATATTTTTCTACGCCAAGTCATGGGAAGTGAGTCTTTTCTCTCAAAAAGGAAATCCAAGATCTTTGAAAATGAATAAACTTATTAAAAAGGAACAAATTATAAATCTGTTTTCGGCTTCAACTCCGCTGAAATTCGCCGGTGCATGATTAAAGCTGTCAGAACAAGATAAAGGTTCCCCGGGACCACATCCGGCGGAAATAGCCCCCGGAAATTGCGGTATTCGGGGATTCCCTGTCGGCACATCTAAAAATAAAAACCAATCATTAAATTGAATCCACCAATGACGCGTGGCTGAGCCTGCTTTTATAGCCCGGCGACGACACGTGGTGTGGCTCAGGGAACCAGAGTATAATAAAAGAGTCTAGAACAAAGAGTCTAGAACCTTATTGTTCTAGACTCTTTGGTGTAATAATACCCCTTTGCTGTCAAATCAATTGTCTCGTTTCATTCGAGTGCTGTCGGATGCGAGTGAAGACAAATGCACTCGGACGCCCGATTGTTCTTCCGCTTCATAATCGCAATCAGCGGGACGGGAACTTGTCGATTCCGGACCCCCACTCCCGACCGTATCCGCCCCTCCCGTCACATACTCCCCGGGGAAAACGACGCACTGAACAAATGTTGTTTTAACGTTGGCGCAGCGTCTGCGACGCTGAGCCAACATTAAATCAACATTCGTTAAACGTGCCGTGTCTTCTGGATCCCTTCTGACATAATGTGCGCGCATGTCGTGACCCAGAATAGTCAGTTAATGAGACGATCAATAATAATCTGACGAGTATGTCATAATTAGCGCGAGCTCGAACAATAATTGCACACCTGGAATAACGCAGAAAACACGAGCTCGTGATTGCTTGGAATATAGACAGAATGATTGGGGAGTATACTTGGAAGCAGCATCGGCCCAACACTGGTTCAACAATGCTGCACCGTCGTCAGAGACATGTTAAACCATTGTTGAGCAATGCCGCGCAAAGTCAAAAGGCGGTATCTGCTTACTTTTCAAGTAAGCAGATACCGCCTCTTGGCTTTGCAGAGCAGTTGTTGTCTTGAGTTTGCGATCGGGAGATTAACTTGCGCATCTCTTGGATTCGCGGTGTTCCACATTCACCAATCAGGGATTTGGTAACCGGGGCAGTAACATTTCAGTTGTTCGACGCCCTCATCACAACAGGAGCCGCCCTCCGTGACATCAATCAGCAAAATTTGAAAACAGTTGCCCTCCATACTGTCAGATGTGAATAATTTTCACTCACTTGAAGTTGTGGATCGCGTCAGCGAGACACAACTCCAAGTGAGTGAAAATTCAAATAAAGTAATTTGGCGGTTAAAGGGTCAAGTGCTAACCACGACATATTTAATCTTTTTAAATCCATTTTATAAGGAGTTTGAATCACTGTTATTTGGGAACAACGTGTGTGTCTCATCATTTGCAATTTTATTGGGCTCAGATTAACAAATAAGTCATTTTCACTGTGGTGAATAATCAACCAATCAATCAATCAAGCAAATTTTATCACCATATTATAGCCGTACAGGATTCGGGGGATTTTTCTTTCGATATTACAATAAGAGAGCTTGCGGACAAGGGGTTAAAATGCGGAATCCGCAGGATGTCATTTGTATAATTATATAAATGCATGGAGACATCAAGTAAATACCGCAACAGATTGATAAAACGTAGTCAACATTGTCAACCGGTCCCGCCACCGGTTGACAAGCTGCCTATTGAAAAAACAGGCGAGGCACACCTGTCTAGTGGTGTACAATCAATTTGTGACGCTGAAAAAGTGTATGGCCGCCACCGTTAATAAGTTTTTAAGGTCAGTAAAATATAAACAATTGAAAATTCGAATCGAGCTGATATCAACAGTATAAACGGATGTCATTTTGTTTGAATTTCTGGAGTCTATAAACAACATCCAGCTCCCCGTCTGGAAACGAAGTGCCAGACAGGGGTTCCCAGTCTAGATAAAACGCACCAACGATTTAACCTGGGTCAGAAAACCGCAGGCCGAAGATTTCGGCATATCTCGTATTTATTAGGGATGATAGAATCAGCCATATCCTGGTATGGTTTCACCCGGCCATCTTCCACGTATCTGCTTCTCGCTCACGCTCTGCTTCTCCCGAGGTCGCAGACAGTGTGCGACCTCAGGAGAAGCAGAGCCTTGCTGTGGGAAGATGGGTTTCACCCTGCAACAGTTTGACCCCGGAGTTGTTAATCCAACCACTATACATGCAGGTATCGAGTGATGGTCCCAATGCAAAGCGTCATGTGACATCAGATAATATATGTAGACACACTAAATTTTGTATTGTGATCGACATGAGATGTTGAACCAGTGTTGGGGTGATGCTGGACCAGCGTCGCAGATGGTGGCCCAACATCAACTCAAGATTGGTTCAACATCTCACGTTTGGTACGAACTTGGGGGGTCTCAGCTGACTGGGCCCAGGTACCCCCTGATTTAAATAACAACTCAATGACGGAGGTGACTGGCTGACTTCGCCATTTGACAGGCTGAGCCACCCTTTCATTCGTCGGGGTAGAATACTTTACACAATTTTTACCCTGATAATTTTCATTTGGGAGGGGTTGCATTAGGGGCCTACCCAAATCGTTATTTTCCACTGCAGCCACCCACAACAGAAAAAAACATGAACAACTGAGTATTTTGAGTATAAAACATGACTGTACAATAAAAATATCGTTTTTGATGCCAAGACTGCCCACCACTGTCCAATGTCTGACCAGAACCCTAATTATAGATATAATAGTAGTAAGCAGGTGTGAAGACTGTCGCCTTTCAGCTGGCCAGGTATAGTATTCTCATTCACTCCCACGCGCAGTGCCGTTCGCTCGCAGCTTGCCCCACCCTCCCCACCACAGGCGTGCACCGCAGGTCAATGTGTACTGATGAATCAGTGAAGTATTCTCAAAATGACTGACCCAGATCTTAGGCACGTGATTGGTCGAGATGGTCATCTCGACCAATCACGTGCCTAAGATCTGGGGCAGTCACTTTGAGAATACCGACCATGCTGATAGTTGGTCCATTTTAGTTACCATTTTTATTTTCCTTTTCTTTACTCATATAAGAAACCAATAATCCAGACAAACTGTTGTGGGTGTATAATTTTTTTATATTATAAAATTATTATTTCTTAACGCTAACAGGAATTAAAAAATAATCATCCCCATAGTATATAAGCGAAGTTACCAGTGCGCGACCGCAACTAATAAATAAATATATCGGTAGCCCTAAATATTTTTTAAGACAATTCAACGTAAATGGCAAGGCATCTGAATATACCATAGGCTTATTAAGCCCCTGTATCATACCAGCTCGCAATCTCCGATCTAAAAGATCTGAAGGAGAAGGCTTTTTGGCTGTTACAAAAACCCACACAAAACATTTGGAGAGAGAGCCTTTTCCTTCACTGCAGCCATCATGGAATGGAACAAATTACCAGAGGAATTGCGTGAAATTAATAATACCTTCAGTAAATTCAACTTCGACATCTGTACTTAACAGTTCAGACAGTTTCGAGCAGATAAATACTGAACATGTGTGTTCGGTATATAGTGCAGGCCGTAATGTTGCATAGAGATGTCCGCTTGGATTGGGAAGTTAATTTTTGGCACCATTGCTAATATCAATCTACTAGGTCTAATGATTCAGAAAAGGCTTGGTGCCATTTTTCTGTTGAGATTACATTTTGGGGCCATTCAAAGAACTAAAATATACGGAAATGACACCCGGTTTCCACATAAATGACACAAAGTATGTCATATGACCCCTCAAAATTTGCAGCATGAGATTCTGATCATGGACGTTAGTTCACTGTGGAATGAAATCGGTAACATTATCTGCATGAAACATACAACATTCGCGACTATTAGATAAGTGACGGTTGCATATAGATGACACATTATGCAACACTTACTTACAATACAAACTGACGTATTGCTGTATGAATGGTAATTTGTAGATTTAGATGCACCCTAATACTGGACAATGGAAGCAGCAGTGAACACTTTGCTAGAACTGGTCGCACATCTGCTACGATGGACATCTTAAGAACACCTGCATTTGTGGAGTTAAGTCAGCAACTTCCCGACTGTATAACTGACGTTCTGTCATGTTCATTGAAGGAAGCACTGATACCCCAGCATAGTGAAAAGTATTAAACATTTAAGTGTAATAGCAGTGGATTATTTTTGAAGAAGCTCGTTTTCAAGATACAACCTAGCTATAAGTCGTAACTTGAGCAGAATACATAAATCGTCTGTTTATCAGATATCTGTGGCCGATTTTCCAACATCAGCATAATCATCTATGGCCATGAAGTCAAAACACAGAGCACAACAGCTTCCGACATGGGCATACGTCATTTATATATAGACTACATACCCCTTGATAGTTGCACTAGCTAGCTAATGCATTGCAAATGTTACTTAGTGTCTTGAAGCAGACCCAAGGAATTAATGCGCATGTGGTTGGACAGAATGGAGAAAACAATAATAATTCTTGACATGGACCAGTACGCAAGTAGCCTACCCTCCAGTAGCAAACTTAGAGTCTGGCTGCAAAGGGAAATGGATTTTGAGAATTGGAGAGTTCCACACGGTCTTGTGTGCGATACGTGTAATTGGTACATTCATTGAAAATACTGGTATTGATGACTCATGGGTTGAATCAGGTATTATGGTACAGCTACAGCACCCCAGATAATGGAGGGTCGGCACGTGAAAAGATCAGTAAACGCTCACTGCGTCACTTTGCAAGTTCTGTGTGACCTCTTCTTTGAAGCTTTCAAGTCTGACATGGACTCTAGTCAAATTCAGATGGCTTTGTTTGTCGAGGAAAAGTGTGCATCTTTTCCAAACTTTCATGCAGCATGGCAATACATAGATATGGTCTTCTCTCTCCTGCAGTTTATTCGGGCATCACGTGAAGGCTCATGGTTACTTCATATGGCTTCCCTAGAAAAAGTATGCCCAAACTACAGACTGAAGTATGCAATGCATGTTCTATAATATATTGCACGTATGTACACGCTACAGAAAAGCGACCCAGACATCAGGGACTTCCTCATGAATTGAAACTTTTTTTTATTTTGTGTGAAGAAGAGTACGATTTCCTTTACATCGGCGTTTACCATGCACTGGAACAAGAAAACAGGAGACTAAAAGTGCTTGGTGGTATAACCCTAATGATATTTTTCCTGATGTCACCAGAGCTAGCACGTATTTCAAAGCAGGCTGAATATATCGTTTATTTCAGAAGAAAAGGGAAGAGGGCCAAAGATGACCAAAACAAAGCTTCAAATGTGCAAATCTGCAGGAAAAAAGGTTAAGGGGCTAGCAGGGATGAAAGACTTGTCAGCTACTTTTATGGCGATTTTGACCAGAGCCATCTCTAGATATACTACAGTTCGCTTCGTATTTGATCAATACAGCCGAACAACATCATTAAAATAAACAACAAGAGAGCGTCATAAGAGTAGTACAGGCCGGACATCATATACATGTAAATACAGTACACCAATCAGAATGTCTCTAATGATGTTCCTCAGTGAATCCAAAACAAAAGATAGTTTGACTCTATATCTTGCTCAAAAACACTCGATTATTTCAGGTCATCACACAAAACAGTTGTAGTATCTACTCGAGATGGCGGAACAGCCAACAAGACAAATAAGAATGTTATATCAGTCATATGACATTGCCAGGAGGAGGCAGACACGATTCTACCGCTTCATGCAATTGGTGAGGCCAGTCAAAATGTAAATGCAGCAAACATTATTTCAACGGACACTGATGTAGGGAATTGATTGTACTGAAACCAATCTACGATACCTTAGGTTGTCCCCTTGCCAGCGCATTGGTTGGCTTTCATAGCTTCACTGGATGTGATACTGCTGGCCTATTTTCAGGTAAGAGCAAGATAACCTGCTGGAAATCATTCAAAAAGGCTGACAAGACTACTGCTCATTGATTCATTGATCTTGGACAGGCAGACATACCACCTGAAGCAACAATCTCTGCATTAGAACGTTATATTTGTCAATTGTATTTACCTGGAGCAGGCAACGAAGATCCCGGTAGTGTAAGTTTTTTTCTGTTCAAGAAAAATGAAGCAGTTTGCGAGAACCTTTTGACAGCTAAAACTGCTCCAGCACATACTCTGTGCCAATTACCAAGCCAGAATATGGCATCCAGCTCATATCGCGAATCCCATACTTGCCTCAGCGACAGAACATGGATGGACAAACGAGGAGGATTGTATTTGTCTTGTGAGAACATTACTTAAACCAGCTGCAGATGCTGTGATTGAGCTAATACATGGCAAATGTGCGAAATCTAAATGCCCAAATTCTATGTGTTCATGCAGAAAGACTGGCATTGTATGTACAGGGCTATATGTCAGTGCGGACTAGACGTTGGTGACAGTGATATTGTCGATCGTATCGCAGTTCTTGATGAGGACGAAGAGGACATTTGCGTTTATATAACCTTTTTGATGATATTAGTTTTTATCTACGATAAAGAGACATTATTGTATGTCTTCCTCCAATAAATAATTGAATTGGTGTATGACTAGGCTGGACTTGTGTATACAGAGCGTTACCAGCGTATAGCAGACTTTACGTTGAGGATGTGATACTGCTGATTACATCGCATTGGTTGATGACGAAGCGAATATTTGTCTTACATGTTTATGCCATTAGATGTGTCTACACTAATATTGTAAGTAAATCATATGTGTGTTAAAATCACTGACCTTATCTATAAATATATTTTTATTTTGATACCGCTACACTTTGTATACAAAATGACGACGAACCTTACACCACTTGGTTTAATTTCACTGTTTTAGATCAGAAAAAATCCAAAATCTAATGAGGGAGGGCAATAAAAAAAAAATTAGGAAAAAAAACAACATTATACCTATTTTTGGAAAAGGTAATGAGGGCGACGAAATAAAAAAAAAAATTTGACCCATTTAGAAAAAAGTTAATAAGGGCGACGAAAAAAACAAGCAAAACAAAAATATAGCTGGAAAAATGTTTTTTTATTTCCCGAAATAACCTTTTTTTTGGACGGTTTTTTATCTCCGGAAATTATTTTTTATTTTCTCGAAAATCGGCAACAATCCACAATGCGCGCGCTGGCCAATGCCTAAAGCAAATGCGCGCGCTCATCTAAAACAGAGAAAAAACATAGTGGCCTTACCGAACAAATCGCATCTTAAAAAGCACTTTTTGGTTTATTTTAATCCAGTGTATATATATGTCAATCGTACAAGCATATTTGTGTTCTCCTCTCAATTCTGCAAATTTTAGGAGGTCTCATGACGTACTTTCTGACATGACGACGAAAAAGATATGAGAATGTATGTGAAATATACGGTACCTACATTAAATGACCCCAAAATGACCTTCAACCTCAACAGAAAAAATGGCACCAAAACTTTTCTGAATCATTATACCTAGTATATTGATATTAGCATTGGTGCCAAAAATTAACATTCCGATCCAAGTGAAAAACACAACCCCCTGCACTAATTGTCAGTTGTGTACATCTCTTCAAGATGGCGTAACGGACATCACAAGACTATTTTAGGGGTATGCAACCGAAATGAAAGGAACATTGACACACACTAAAGGATATACTAAAATTCCATCCTATCCTTTGTCCGTTGGGCCCATCTGGCCAAGTGTGACAGGGGCTTTAAGTTTGAACAACGTTATGCAAACTCGAGACATCGACCCAATTTTGGTCCAAAATTGTGTCGATGTCCTGTGTTTGTTGGGTATGCAATAGAAGCCAGTAACAGCAGTTTAAAGGTGATCTATCACCCCTTATATGGTATGAATAATTATTTCCATATGTGGGGCGATTGGCTATCATGTGACCCTCTCAGAGGGTCACATGATAGCCAATCACCCCATATAAGGAAACACTTGTGCCCCATCTTGTGGCGACTCTGATTTATTTGTCACAAAATTATTCATACTATATAAGGGGTGACAAATCACCTTTAACAACTAGGATTATATAGGCGAGTTGCCCTTTCCAACGAAAATGCCCCACAGGCAATGCCCATTTCATATGTTGCTGCATGCAATCAAGGACAGGTAACGAAACATGGCTTTTAAGAACCAGAAACAAAGGCAAACATCCTGTTTTGTGCTGACACGCGGAATCATTTGCACACCACAACGACACGTCCGGCCACAAAGGCACTATCGGCCACGTC
The DNA here is from genome assembly GCA_964017125.1 of Flabesymbios commensalis. Taxonomy (NCBI): domain Eukaryota; kingdom Metazoa; phylum Annelida; class Polychaeta; order Terebellida; family Flabelligeridae; genus Flabesymbios; species Flabesymbios commensalis. The sequence continues at coordinate 72,649,327 of OZ024906.1, read as the reverse complement.
TTGTAAAACACATAAATATCGATCGTTACCTCGGTCGATCGTATCTGCCACTTAGTAAAGCAGCAGATACGACCCTAAGACACCAAGCGATAAAGATATCATCTTCGCCCAGCAGCAACGGAATCGATTTATTTGCTGCGGCCCGTGATATGAAGGGTTCCACGGTCTCACCTCGTCTTGGGTGTCACGCCTTTTCAAGACAACTCATCCATCTGCTACACTGCCGTACAAAGCCAGAAGGCAGTATCTGCTTACTTTACAAGTAAGCAGATACTACCATTAGGCTTTGCGGAGCAATGTTATTATCGTCACATCTTAGCAAACACGCGGTATTTGCCCAATGTTGTTTCAATGTTGGCCCAGCGTTTCGACGCTGGCCCAGCATTGAAACAATATTGGATTAATGCCTCGTGTTTGCTGGGATGTGCACCATTCATAGTAATGACGCTCCTCTATGCCACCGGTCTTAATCTTTGATGACCAGCCTACATGTGGCCCGTGCATTGTACAGTATTCAGTTCCAGTTTGTTTGCACGCCATGTGTCAGAGAGGGAGAGTGTAAATTATGCATAATTGGGGACAGCTAGCCATCATTTGACAAATTCGGTAGTGTATGATAGTGCGCGTAGGCCTATTGTGTCATTGTTTGATTGAACGCAGCATGACTCGTTGAGACTAAACATACATTTTTCAATTCTTCTGCACGAACACATGCTTTCAAAAACACATTACTACCAGGTGACATCACAATGGGAGGTTCATATAGTACGGCGTGGACTGCATCAATCCAAAGCAAAATAGCAAGATCCGTAATTCGTTGGAATGCTGCCTTATTTAAAATGAGGTGGTACTGGGATGACTGTCTGTAATATGAAGTCAAAAAGAATCAGATTATATTTTCCTTGGGAATAGTAAAAAGCCTCCTCATGTCTGGCCATAATCTTCATGGTCGGTTACCAGTGGCGTGCGTACCTCGGTTCGTCAGTGGAGTTAGTGCAGCCCTGACATCAGTGGTCACTTATGTGGCTTGTTAAGGCACCCTTTCAGATTCTGACGTCTGAAGTCGATCCCCGTACTCAAAGAATATAATATTTATAACATTTGGTCTCCATGGTTCATACACAAATATTTCAATATTTGAGGGTTAAACTAGTCAGACAATGTAAAGGTGTTCGGGATGAAAGGAGTTACCCCTCAACCATATTATTACTCTAGGGACTATCCGTCCGCAGGGGTAAATCCCCTATAGGCATGCCCAGAACCCTGTTTTTAACGTATTTGAAAGTCACTGAAATGATCGTGACAGTCGAAAGGTGACGTTAAGCAATAAGTTTACTTCTTACCTTTTAAAATACATGTAATAGCTATCACATGGGTTAGCGTCAGCGATGGACAGCATAGCAAAAGCTGTGTTTTTTTGTATATGCTGGTAGACAGTGTACGCTGCAATCAACAATTTCATGAAAAATGTGAGGGTAATATAATTCATAAAATTCATTATTCACCAAAAAAACCCTGCATACATTGCAGAAACCAGCGTGGCCTCATGTGAATTACATTGCGCCTCTGCGTAATTGCACCCACCCAGCAAACACGACACGTTGAAACAATGATGTTTTATTATTGGGCCAGCGTCGCAGACGTTGGGCCAATATTAAAACATCATTGTTTCAACGTGTCGTGTTTGCTGGGCAATGAAGGGATTCTTTTAACAACACATCAATACATGCAGTGTTGATTTTTTTGAAAGTTGAATACAAAAAATTGTTCGTTTTCACCAAGCTCCGAAATCATGTCGATCACCAGCTTGCTCCCATGAAGACGTATGCCTTCAGATCAAATTGTGTTCACACGTCAACTAATAATCTCAGTATAGGCCCAGGCTACAATCATTAAAAAATTCCTGATATCTAATTATTGACAACCATGTCTAAAATTAGAAATACTGGAATTTCGTCTCTATATCTAGTCTAACTGGTGAATGCGCAGCAGAAAAGTTTAAAAACTTTTGTAGTTCTAGTCTATGGACATATTTACATCATATGGTCATATTAAGAAGCCAAAATAAAATCACCGATTTTTTGATGATTTTAGTCTGGGCCAGTCCCTTTAACTGAAGACGTATGCAAGACAAACTGAAACCTGAGATTGCAAATGGCACTGCGTACGGGATTGTCACATTGATCACAGGACAAACAACGGTGGATCCCGTGCTTTGATCATTCCCAGCAAACACGAGACATCCACCCAATGTTGGACCATTGTTGGGCCAGCGTCGTAGACGGTGGCCCAACATTGGTTCAACATTGGTAGATGTGTCGTGTTGGCCGGGTTGTTTTGTCTGGCTTTCTAAGACTTTGATTAAACCGAGGACAAGACCCGTGCAAGACCCCAAAAAATAAGTAAGTAAGCTGGGTGATAGACTGAGCATGACAAATGCAGCTGTGATTGATTGTGTTGTGTCTCTGTGTCTTTGTACATCACGTGTTTCACTTTCCGTTGACCGGACTGCATCTCCATCAAGGACAAGACAGGTCTTGTCAAGAGAATGTGGCTACAAGATGCGCCTGCAGGGCAAGCTTTTGTTCCTTTTGAAAAATTAGACATTGTTTATTAAAAATGTCATTTTGCTATTTTCGCAAAAATTGGTACAGTATAGGCCTATACCCACCTGATAATATCCTCTGCTCCCTTACCCACTAATCACGATATTAGGCTTTTTAATCAGTTTTATTAGCCGATTAAAACACTGTTATTGGAAATGAAATGTGTGTTTAAACATCAAATTTTGTAAATATTTGGTCTAAAATTTAACCAGTATAAAAGCGCTTGTGTTTTAAATGGCTCGGAAACGTGTTTTCAACAAACTATGATTATTATTATGTTTAAGTTATAAACACCACGATGCATAAACATGTTGAAATCACACATGATTAGAAAATAAATACCAAGATCTCCGGAGCCGTTTAAATTGCAAACGTGTTGTAATTAGACGCGTTTCCAAAATGAGCGCTATCTGGTGAATGACAGAAACACTGACGCACGCCGCCTGGTGTGGCAAAAGAAACCCAGCAGAAGAGAGAGGAAATCAAATTGGTAAGGCCTAACTTTAGTATAAAAATCTGCATTCATCCAGCTTTTAGTTATTAAAATGATGTTGTTGTGTACAGCGGTTTATTTGTAGTGCATCTATATGATAGTTTATGAGAATAATTTTCCCAAAGTAGTTTGTTGTAAGACATTTCTGGATGTTTTAAGTGTAGACTACAAACAACAGTGGGCGATAAGGCATCAATTTCAAGCACATGTCATGGAACATGTTTTCAATCAACGTGTTTAGCTGTCGTTCAGGGTTTGGTGTTTAGGCATTAATTTTAATTAGACTAGTAGTGATCTGGTGACGTTAGTCTAAACTAAGTTGATGGTCCTTGCTTAATGTGAATGGGAGAGATGCGTTGCTGACACGCGCTTTGCAGTCAGCAGTAACTCTATACCCAAACTCATAATTAATCTGGATCGCATCATAATTTCATCTAATCTGTTTTTTTTAAACTAAAATAGGTCTAATAACTTATCAAATTAGTCTACAATTTTTTTTATTAGTATAACCCTTTTTCCAGCAGTAATCAGGTTGACTAATTTGCATGTGTATCCTATAGGGCCTACTTGTCATATCTGTTAATTATATCACATGAATTTGATGTATTTTTCAGGGAGACAACTTTATAGCAATGAAGGACTACAAAGAAACATTCACCTCCAAGACTTTTGTAATCTCTCAAAGTGTGTATAAAAGATTACACTGAGACGAATGGGCTGAAGTTGCAGGTGGAGAAAAAAATGTAAAAATGTTTGGCATTGCAGTATCAAAATCAGTCTCCTGTTGATGAATAGATTTTCACCTCTGCCTAGTTGGCATATTGTTTCTGTTGAAACAATGTTTTTGTTTGTTTGCTTTAATAAACAGCTCCAAAATTATTTGTGTTTTACAGTGTTTTTTTCAACAACCCGCAATATATGCCGTTCTATTACTGCAAGGCAATTTTTTTAATTTCAGACTTTTCTGCTCAACACACATTTTTTGATACATTGTTATTCAAAACGTGGCTAAATACAGGTGGGAACATGTTTAAATTTAGTAAATTAATGTCGATATCTAAACATGGAAAATATAACCTGAGCATGTTTGTATGAGACGCGTCTAGGCTAAGCATGTTCAACCAGAGAACATATTCAAGTTTAGTGAATGTCAATATCTAAACATGTCTAATATAGCCTAAACATGAAACATCTAGGTTAAACGTGTTAAGCCAAATAACATGTGTTATTACTATACATGTTTCAGTCGAACAATTTTAAATTGTTGTTACGCGTCTTGGCTACACATGTTCAGTCTAAGAACATGTTTTAATACTACATATGCTTCAAACTAAACATGTATAAACGTTTTGGGGCTTAGCTGTTCAAATGCTATACATGTTTAGCATAGCCGCGTACTTTACATGGGGGGCAAATAAAGTGTTTAGAAAAGTGCGCACATTCTAAACATTGTTTTTACACAGTGTATGAGTAATTTTTAACCACTTGAAGTTGTAGCGAGACACAACCTCAAGTGGATGAAAATTTAAATAAATTAACCTAGCAGGATAAGGGTTAATCTTCTTGGTAAACCACTGACGACAAGATAAAGCGAATATTGCTTTACGTCGCTTTCTGCACAATCATGGCAATATCGCGACAGAAGGAAGCCTGGACTATGCCCTACTTTTATTTCGAATGACTTCAAGCCTGTTCTTTATAGTGCACAGTACCATAGGCAGCACTGCACACTCCAAGCCTTTTACCAGTATGGAACACTGTATATGCACAACCATGATGACAAATATCCGGCCCGACCGGGATTCGAACCAGCCCCAGTCGATACGAATGAGTCATCGGGGCCGGCCACGACAAGATAAAGGTAGTTAACCGAGAAGGCATTCCCAGCAAACGCAAACCAATGTTGGTTTAATGCTGGTCCACCGTCTACGACGCTGGCCTAACCTTAAACCAGCATTGGTTCAAATTTCCTCGTGCTTGCGAGAATTGTGATTTACCGGTCATATTCACTCCTTGGTGTGTGTAAAACCAATAATTTCGAAGATGAAGCAGAAACACATTTTTTAGCACTATATAAATGACCTAAAGTAAAATATATATAAGCTCGTTGAGGATAATTTTGTCACACGGCGCTGTTCTCTAAGCAGACGACAAAATATTAATGTTATGTAATAATGTAAAATGTGTCTCTGTTCAGCCCCTTCAGCGCGGAGACGTCTAAGAATCGATACCCGCGATGAAGGAGTAAAATATTTCTAATGGCCGTAGACCCATAACAGAGGTATTCAAATTAACCAGAAAGAGCTAACTAAGACATTTATGATGCTTTCAAATTGAAAAAAAACAACTTTGGTCTCCATGGTTTATATAAACTATTTTAGCGCTTTAGGCCTGACTGCCATCCAAGCACGTGAGTAGGCCTACAGTGTAATTTAGACGACAACAACATGTCGCTCTCACGACCTCATGCGGAGTGTTGTATACAATAGTGTCGAACTGGAGATGACCAGCAGACTACGATACGCTCTTATCGACCTATTACGATTCGTACAATTACCAGAATAATCTGCCGTGAAAATGCAAACAGCAGTAAATGCTCAATTAAAAAGAATCCAGTTGCCGCTGTTTGCCTGTGCACGGTGTTGACACCTTGTTTACGAATGTGAAACCGTTTGTTTAATTCTCACGCTTTGATCACATCGCTTCAGTGTAGATACTCGCCTGGAAAACACCAGTCGCTGAACCAATGCTGACTTAAGTGGCGTTCACAAGCATGCGGCATCCGGCATCCGGTATACGGCATACGGCAAAAATCTTTTCATATAATTATCAATGAGGGTGTTCACATGTACACGGATACAGCATACAGATACGAAATACGGATAGGGTACGGCTATTTCGATCGCTCCACGTAGCATTTTTTGCCGCAGCCGTACACCAAGACGGATAAGGAAATCCAGAAAATGACATCAGAAATGACACCATGCCCATGTCATTGGGGACCACACCCCAATCCAGGTTGGACTCGGGTCAAATAACATGCCTCGTCGGAGTTGTACCATTCAAGAGCTTGAAAAGCTAATTGAATATCTTGATGTACTCCTTCGAATCAAAGGCTCCTCTACCAGGAAAAATTGTTCACTGAATAACTAACTTTGTCATTTATCTGCATCCAGCTGCAATTATTCCACTATCATTGCCTCGATCTCTTATTAGCTTTCTTTTCCGTTTGTATCTGTCTGTGCAGACATCGTTATTAAAATTTAATCTTCTTGCAACATACAATGTATAGCTTTGAGGATGTTGGTGCCATCCTATATGTCCTGGCCAAGTGAGAAAGAAAATAAAAACCGTGGACAAGTCGTGCTTTATAGCCGTTAGCATGTGAACACTCTGCTCAATTGCCGGATGCTGTTACCGTATGCCGTATCCGCATGCCGTATCCGTATGCCAACTCGTATGCTTGTGAACGCCACTGTAGCCTAATGTTGGCCCACCGTCTGAATTATTTTAACGTCTCGTGTTTGACGGGCGTTATCTAGGTCACTTTTCCTTAGCTGGCGAGGTCGCCGGGCTCAGCCCGGCTGACCAGCTGCCTATTGAAAATAAACACTAGTATAGAGGCGCCAGTTCGATGTTTGCCCGCAGACATCTGACTGTCCAGTGGTGTATAGGCCTAATCAATTTGTGACGCTGAAAAAGCGTCTGCCCGCCACTTCTAATAATTTTTTATGGTCACGTTAAGAAAATATAAACAATTGAAAATTCGAATCGAGCTGATATGAACAGTATAAATGGTCGCCATTTTGTTTAAATTTCTCGAGTTTATGAACAACATCCACCTCCCTGTCTGAAAACGAAGTGCCAGGCAGGTATCCCGTCTAACTTTTCTTAATCCCTTGTGGGGAACTGTACATTCGTGCGCTCCCTATTTCTAACTTTGAATACTTCGTCCCCTTTGGATATGAAAGGGTGTATCTGCCACTTTGCAAAGTGACAGATACGCCCTTTCATATCCAAGGGGACGACTTGTTCAAAAAATGCGCCACACATGTATATTAAAACAGCTGTTAGTAAACATACGGCTCGGTGTTATGCAAGTATACAATATAAATGATTTATGTAGTTGTAGTCGAGGAGCCTAAAAGTCCCGTGAGATTTTTTGTATGAAAGAAAGCTCCACTTAAATGTCTTAAGATAATCCAAAATAACAATAAAAAATCATGTTGGCAGTCCGAAATATTGTGTGGGACAAACTGGTTGAGCATATAAGAAAACAACACCATTTTATTTGGGTGACTTTTCGATTGACCAAAATAAGATTTATTCAGAGAATATTATTTTTATATATTTAAGCTACAGTAAAGTCATTGGGCCTACATGATACAAACCAAACAATAACCTTTTACAGTGGTTATTGCCTTGTTAATTTATGCAAATTAGTTATATATGACGAAAATAATGAATATTTTATTCTGTTAGGTGTTGCTGAAAACACAAACACAACTGGTGTAGTCCTATGATACCAGTAATAATGTCTGGAATTGGTTGATTTAATCAATTGTAGTTACTAGGTATACAAAATACAATATTGTCATATGTGTGCAGAATGATCAAGTGAAATTTACAATGTCTTCAAATGTTACACACAATACAATACATGATTGCACGCTCCCAGCTGACATATAATATAGTTTACACCAGGAACACCTCGCACGTCACATTTGGAAGAGCGGGGGCTTTGGTGCAGTGGTTAAAGCTGTCTGCTTGAAAAGTCGGAGATCGTGGGTTCGAACCCCACTCTAGCCCCCAAGCTTCAAGGAAACAAAATGTTTCTTCTCCGCTTAGTAATAAAGATTCAATATTGTGGGGAGCTCCTGCGACCGAGAGGTAGCGTGCTCGAATTTCGAATTCTACGGCCATAATATTTTAACTCTTAAAGTGCGGGGATCGACTTTATACGTCTACTGACGTCAGATTCTGACGTCTAAAGTCGATCCTCGTGCTGTAAGGGTAAAAACGTGAGTTGATCCCCTCGGTGATTCATTATGTAGAATCTGTCAACTAGGATGAACTCCCTTCATATATCATGTCCTATCATTACACATATTGGCATTGCTTTCCGTTATAAACAAACTAAGCGAGCAAAGAATGTCTGGGGCTCAGTTAGATCAATATCAATTTCCTAGCAGCTCAGGATCACTCATGCTACTATTTCTGTGAAATGTTTCTCTGGCATATCTCATAAATATAGGGAAACTAGAAACAGTCAGTCAGAGATTGCAAAACCTCCGCCGAGCAGTATCTCCGGATTGTTCAAACAAACAAACAAACAAACAAACAAACAAACAAACAAACAAACAAACAAACAAACAAACAAACAAACAAACAAACAAACAAACAAACAAACAAACAAACAAACAAACAAACAAACAAACAGACAGACAGACAGACAGACAGACAGACAGACAGACAGACAGACAGACAGACAGACAGACAGACAGACAGACAGACAGACAGACAGACAGACAGACAGACAGACAGACAGACAGACAGACAGACAGACAGACAGACAGACAGACAGACAGACAGACAGACAGACAGACAGACAGACAGACAGACAGACAGACAGACAGACAGACAGACAGACAGACAGACAGACAGACAGACAGACAGACAGACAGACAGACAGACAGACAGACTGACAGACAGACAGACAGACAGACAGACAGACAGACAGACAGACAGACAGACAGACAGACAGACAGACAGACAGACAGACAGACAGACAGACAGACAGACAGACAGACAGACAGACAGACAGACAGACAGAAAGACAGACAGACAGACAGACAGACAGACAGACAGACAGACAGACAGACAGACAGACAGACAGACAGACAGACAGACAGACAGACAGACAGACAGACAGACAGACAGACAGACAGACAGACAGACAGACAGACAGACAGACAGACAGACAGACAGACAGACAGACAGACAGACAGACAATCAGACAGACGGACGGACGGACGGACGGACGGACGGGCGGACGGACGGACGGACGGACGGACGGACGGACGGACGGACGGACGGACAGACAGACAGACAGACAGACAGACAGACAGACAGACAGACAAACAAACAAACAAACAAACAAACAAACAAACAAACAAACAAACAAACAAACAAGCAAACAAACAAACAAACAAACAAACAAACAGACAAACAGACAACACGATAAAAAATAACCTCCCGGGAGGATGGACAAATGAAACAGATTTAAAACGACTATAATTTTACCAAGCGGTATTTAATGGAAAACATGGTCTTTATGATTGCAGAATGTTCCGGAAAAAGTCGGAGCTGCTGACTCTGTTCAACGACTTCAAGACCCTGCAGATGGACGACAGCGTGCGAGACAACGAGTTTCTGGAGGCGCATGCCAGCCTGGTGATGATCGCCTTGGACGACCTCATCTCCGACATGCACGACGCGGACCTCGTCAGGAAGAACTGCTCCAAGCTGGCCGAGTCCCACCTCAGGTTCCCGGGCTTCACGCCCGATCTGTTCTGGGTACGTCTCCTTCAGGGCAATAATTAACCCTTTCAAGCCTGGATTTACCATGGTCAGCTTCATCCACTACAAGCCGCGAATTGCTGTCGCAATTCTCGACTTGTAGTGGATGAAGATGACACGAAGTGGGTGGCAAATGAAAAAATATATATTGTAATTATTAACCAATTCCATGACCAAATCGTCCTGAAACGCCTTACCTAGGTTTTAGAGAACTAACTCATTCTTCAGAGATGCAATATAATGTTTTGAAGCATCGTGAGGGTTTAAAGGGTTAACTTCACCTTGTTAGCTCTTTCCTCTTCATTTAATTACCTATGTTATTGGTCTACGGCCATTAAATTTGTTTAATTCGTTCAGTGTGGGGATCGTTTTTATACGTCAGAATCTGACGTCTACAGGCCCTCGCTGAAAGGGTTAATCGTTTTTGTAGAATTAAAAAACTTCTACAAATATGTCAGACTGGTATAGGATGTTACTCAATTTTGACAAATTCATGTAATTTTCAGGCACTTGAAGCCCTGGATCGCGGCAGTAAAGTGCAATGTCAAGGAGCTAAAAAATTAAATTTAATAGCTCCGATCCCTATTTCTATTTAAAGCGACTTAGTAGTATGACATCAATTTTTGTTTTTAATTTTGTAATGAAGTAGTGTATCCCACAGATAATTATTTCAATTTTTTCAGATTTTCAAAAGCCATTTTTTTATATATATAACAATATTAATAGGAATCCACGAATAACCCAAACATACAGTGTATTGACTTAAAGAATGTTTGAAGGCTAGCACAGCATTGGGCCACAAGTTGATGCCGTCGGCCCAGGGTTGAGCAAACCATCGGTGCTGTGGGTGGACCCCCCCCCCCCCCCGATCATCGCATTCCCAGACCAATTAAGAGCAGCAGCTATTGATGCAACTAGGTGGTTGCTTTGATCATGCCGTCTGTGATGGTGGTTATCTGGGGCAGTTTTGTTGACATGACAATATATACGTCTTGGAAATAAAACTAGTTTAGTCGTTTTCAGTGGTTTAAAATTTGTTGTTTTTGTATTTTTTTCAGGATCAGTAGGATATATAGCTTCATATGATGTTAATTTTCAAAATTGACCAAATTGACAAGTTCTCATCCCAAGGAGTTCCTTTAAGCTATTCTAATTATTTCCACAACTCTTGAAGAAAGTGTATAATAATTATGTCATTTATATTTTATATTTCTGATACTCTAAGTATTTCCGCCACAGTGGCAGAATATGTGGATGTTATTCATATTTTATATTTCTGTTTTTTCTAAGTGTTCCCACAACAGTTACTGTTGCAGAAAACTCAGATGTCATTCATATTTTATATTTCTCATATTCTAAATATTCTCACAACCGTTACATCATACGTAGATTTTCTTCATTTTTTATATTTCTGTTATTCTAAATGTTTTGACAACAGTTGCAGAAAACGTAGATGTCGATCGCATTTTATATTTCTGATATTCTAAGTATTTCCACAAATATTGCAGAAAACGTGGATGTTCTTCGTATTTTATATTCTCTAACTTTCTAGGTATTTCCACAGCTGTTACTGAAAACGTAGATGTTATTCATAGTTTATATTCCTGTTATTATAGGTTTCTCCACAACTGTTGAAAATACACAGATGACATACATATCTTGTATTTCTAATACTCTAAGTATTTTCGCAACTGTTGCAGAATACGTAGATGTCATTCATATTTTATATTTTTGATATTCTAAGTATTCTCACAACCGTTACATGATACGTAGATGTTATTCATATTTTATATTTCTGTTACTCTAGATGTTTTCACAACTGTTGCAGTAAACGTGGATGTATTTCACAATTTATTTTATATCCCCTAACTTACTAAGTATGTCCACAGCTGTTGCAGAATACGTAGATGTGATTCAACAATTTCAACAACTCTTGCAGTATGCGTAGATGCTATTCATATTTTATATTCCTTTTATTCTAAGTGTTTCCATAACTGTTGCCGAATACGTAGATAACATTCATATTTTGTATTTCTGATACTCTAAGTATTTCCGCAACTGTTGCAGAATACGTAAATTATGTCATCATATTTTATATTGCTGATATTCTAATTTTTGCTTCCAACACTGCTGCAGGCTATATATATAATTCATGCTGCATGCCATCTGCAAAGTCCAAAGGCGGTACACATCGCCTTTTGGCTTCGCACTGCAGTATTTCACGTATAGGATAAAGCCGGAGGAGCTCTACATTCTACATTCTTAGCTGTGAAAAAGGCCTCGGCCATCGGCCTCGACTTCAGCCTCAACCTTTTTTTACAGCTAAGAATGTAGAACTCCAGGGGTTTTAACTGACTTAAAACACATCCGGACCATAATGAGGATCTCTCATAATCAACAACTTGTAGTGGTGTGTTTTAATTGAGATGCTCTAACGTTCCACCCCCTGTTGCAGAACATACAGACCCCGTTCCTGGAGGCGGTGAAGATCACGTTGGGTGATCGCTACACGGAGAAGATGGAAACCATCTACAGGATCACAATCAACTTTATCATTTCCAATATCTCCTCTGCATTGGCCGCCCACCTGGAACTAGCGAACAATGACCACGGTCTCATTAAGAATACGACAGGCAGCATCGGCGTCAAAGATGCATAATACAGCTCATACTGTTATATCATAGATATGACTGACCAAAACTTGAGGTGTTTTCGGCCGTTGATAGTGTACATTGAGGGTGAAATCCCTGCAAACACGAGACGTTCACCCAACCTCGTTTCAATGTTGGCCCACCGTCTTCGACGCTGGTCCAACATTGAAACGACATTCGGTGAATGTCTCGTGTTTGCTGAGATGACAAAACCTCTGTAACGCTGATGTGATCATTTTCGGATCCCCGCTGAATTTTTTATCTGGCTCCCGCCACGACGTGCAGAAAGGGCAATGGGTCCGTTGTCCTGTCAGCCACAAAGGTCCATTCACAAAGTCAATGCACCTTCACTGATCACGGTGCATGACGTCATACTGATTTCGCGTTCAAAGCTCATGCTCGTCGAACTGGAAAACGCTCGCGGGACATCACCTGATCACATTTACCGCTTTCTGCGCGGGGACTGTCTTTAGACGTCAGAATCCGACGACGATGATAAGGATTATGGAGAACGTTCTGGGTAAACTGAACAAAAATAATTTCCAGTCCTGTGAACGAAAAAAAATATATTGAGGGATGGTGGTAAAACTATATAACCAGGCAGTGCGTTCCACTGACACACTGATGCTGGGAATGTGTATTCCATAGAAAAGGCAGGCAGGAATGCACGTGTTTGATGGCTGGTAATGCAAAGGTTCGGTGGAATTGCAACTATCTGATTTACAATTTTATATAATAAAACAAGACGAAGGCAGGCAACATCTGCGTTGGGACAGCAAAGGCCACTAGATGTGGATACAGGACAATATTTGCCCCACGAGTGGTCCAACCAACGCCCTTGGTCCAACATACACGGCTCTTCACTACACACTACATCTGGTACCATCAGCGTCTAGCCCCGAAGATAAGGCGCCGGGTTTTAGGCGTTGGACGCTGCGTCGCCATTCTCCCCTCAATCAGCAGATCAGAGTCTTGAAAACCCACAGAGGCTATCATTAAAGCGAACTACACAAGATGTCTGCCGTGCAAAGCTAAAAGGCGGTATCTGCTGACTTTACAAGTAAGAAGATACTGCCTTTTGGCTACCACGGCATAGGTGTGTTAATCGATACATAATGCGACGCAATTGTTAGGAGTCACGCTCGCTAACACCGGGAACACTTCTGCTCTACAAGAGCGTGCCCTTATGATAGAAATAGTCATCTCACAATGATGATCACGACAAAGATGTGGCACGCCCAGCTGATGTAATGTAATTATTCTTGTGTATAATAGGCCTAAGGCGTGTAGCGCAAACCCGGCTGCACACCAAAAGCGCGCGACCATTCATCATATTCTATCTATCGTCCATGTAAATAATTATAAAAGCGGTCGTTGAGGGGGCACACAGACACAGACGCTGGTCCAACATCAAACTAACACAGGATCAACGTCTTGTGCCTGGTCTTGTCGTGTGGTCGGCTTTTATCATTAGACATTGGAAAATAAACTGGCTTATGCAAATGAGCATTGTAAGTACTAGTATACTCAAAGACATGCTCATTTGTTATCACGATGCAACGTAAACCAAACGTGAAATTTTCAGCGGACCAATGATGGTTTACCGCTGGGTGAGATGTGATGCCATGCATGTGCTGACTGAATGAGTGAGGGGGTTATCCCGCGTTTACGGCATCAAGGTGAATAAAAATGTCCGGATTTTATTAAATTCACAAATAAATTATTTTTGTCAAATTTTAAATCCCACTTTGTCCCAATATGTATCATTTTCATTTTAAGCTATTTTGTCCAGATATTCCATGTTGTTTTAGAGACGGCCCACAGTCTACGACTCTGGGCCAACATTAGCACAACATTGGGCCAATGTGTTATGTTTGCAGAGGACTAGCAGCTATGATCTTGTTATTCTCAATGTGGTAACCCTTTGCCTGCTAATCGCGACAATAGTCTTGAGTTGTTTTTAATCCATTTTATTAGCCGATTAATTCACTGGTATTGGGAATTAGATGAGTGTTTAAGCATGAAAATGTGTGAATGATCGGCCTCAAATTAAACAAATAATGAGTAATTTTCAACCACTTGAGGTTGTGGATCGCGGTAGCGAGACACAACCTCAAGTGGTTGAAAATTTAAATTTAATTTAAATAAATTTACTTAGCAGGGTAAGAGTTACCCACGTCTGTAGCCTTCCTGTTTGTTCTAAAAAATAAAATAAAAATCCAAGAGAAATGAATATCAAGTTTGCAAGATTTCCATATATTTTGATTGAAATTTGAGATATAAAATAATTTTTCACCCACTTAAAGTGATGGGTCGCGGTAGCGAGACACAACTTCAAGTGGGTAAAAACTGTGATTTTATAATTTAGAGCTTCAATGGTTAGGGGGGCACCATTAGATTGCCGGGGGGGGGGAGCAGGAGTATTTGTCGTGGGCAAATTATTTATTTCAACCGGGCTCGGCGGCGCGCTGAAATTTTCACATTTTGTTACATGTTTATATGGAACAGTTCATGAAGTAAAATATTTATTTCACCGTCCGAAATTATTTATTTCAAAAATACTTCTGCCCCCCCCCCCTGGGAATCTAATGGTGGCCCTCTTAGTTCGTGATACGTTTTTTAATTTCAAAACTGATGAGCACCTGCAAGAAACCTCGATGAATGAAAAATGTGAGACTTTAAAGGCGTGAATCATGGAAATGGCAAACCTCGTGATTGTTTTTTTATTTCCCACACCGGTGTAGTGATTGTGAGACAGACACTTGACATAATCGCGTGCAGGACTGTGCAGCAGTGCAAAGCCAAAAAGCAGTAACTGTTTGGCTTGGCACGCCTTTTATCGAATTTCACCGATTTCAGTATAGCTGAGGTCACACCTAACCGGTCATAACTGAGACACGACCGTGACCGCCGAATTAATTCAAGTCGTGCGACATCATGTCTTTCGCAGCAGTGTAAATTTCCACGACGATTCCCACGAGCGTGCAATAAATCTGGTGGTGGTAGGCAAGTAAAAATATTAACCTATCGCACGCGAGAATACACTATTGTGGGGTCTTGTCGCAAAACAAAAATCGCATAATGACCGTAATGACATCGCCACAACTGGGCACGGTAAGATCTCTCGTCGTGGGAATTCGTGTGCAGTTATGGCTGTGTGACCAGAGATTGTCTTACCCTTAAAATTGGTGTATAGGCCTAAACCATGGAGACTGAAGGGTTTCTTTCAATTTGAAATAATTATAAATGTTTTAGTTAGCTCTCTCCGATTCATTTGAATACCTATGTTATGAGTCTACGGCAATTACAAGTGTGACGTCATCTATCTGGAAAATATTTGCAAATCTCCAATCACGCGTTTACCCCAGATAAACTGGTTGGCGTTTTGGGTGCGTTTTAGGCAAGTCTCCCACTGCAGTGCAAAGGAATAAGGCAGTATTACTTTACAAGGGAGCATACTGCCTTTTACATAAGCAGTATACTGAGGAAAACTCTCATTGCCTTTAAAAGTCACGCAATATTTCTTAAACTGCAGCCGCAAGTAATTTTAAAAGTCAATATATAAACTTCATCTTATACTCGTCCACTGACTAAACCCTCACAGCGCTAAGATATAAAATATATTTTTTCATCCATTTAAAGTTGTGTCTCGCTATCGCGACCTCACAATTTTGACCCTTACAGCGCGGGGACCGACTTTAGTCGTCAGAATCTGACGTCTGTAGACGTCAGATTCTGACGACCAAAGTCGATCCCCGCAGTGTTAAGAGTAACAATATTTCTAATAGCCGTAGACCCATGTTTTATATAAAATTTTATATAAAATTATTCAGCGCTTTAAGGGTTTATTAGGTAAAAAATACTTTCGTAGGTACAAATTAAATCCAAGCATAATTATGCAAATCTAGAGGATTTAATGATCATTTCTCCTTCAATTTCGTTTACTTGAAGGACAAATAAAAATACTTAAACCGGCTGTAAACGATATAGTTGTATTAACATTCATAGTGACACTTATAGCGCTATGCACGCCTATAGTCGTTTTTAATCCGTTGTACTAGCCGATCAAATCACTGTTATAGGGAATGAAATGTATGTTTAAGCATCACGATTTGCAAATATTTGGTCTCAAATTAAACAATTACGAGTATTTTTCACTCACTTGAAGTTGTAGGTCGCGGTAGCGAGACACAACTTGGTACACTGCCAGCCGTGAGCACTGCTATTCTGCATGGAATATTTTGCAAATGGGATGACGTCACACTCCCCCCACTCTCAATTTCAGCATATCATAATGCGCTTGTCCTGCTAAAAGTTCTGTGATCGACTGGCGAGAAGGGGGAGGGGTGGGTGTAGACAGACATCTGTGTGGATAGCTGTCGGCATCTTGAGACGCGAGTGCTGTTTGTGTGTGGTTGGAACAGGCTACACAGTGCTCTGTGCAACAACTTGGTTAATTAATTAATTTAGCGAGACCCAGACAACGGTTAAAAGAGGTATATCGTCTCAATTCGCCGATCACACCAAGAACATTATATTAGATTTTTAAAGACCCTTTTTCATGAAGTTTTGTAAATAAGGGTGGACTGAAAACACTCGTCCTGCTAATGCCTGCCCGTGATCAGCAAACCGACACGACCTAACTCCTTTACGTCTTAATTCGTTTTTCTAGAAGATATTCTCAGCTTTCTTCGAACTCAAAATATTTTCTATTTTGAATGTCGCCGCAAGTAACAGTTGTGGGTCATAGTGGCGGAATACGACTGTCCCTTAGAATTAAAAAGTGCTGATAGCCACTTATCCAAGAGGTAATTAGCACCTTGAAAATACAGGAGAATGCATTGCGTGAATATCTCAAGATGTTTATTTTACGTCCCCTAGTAGCCAAACTGTCCTATGGATGTGGCTATGTGATACCATCATGGTGCCTAGAGCAGTGGGAGGACAAAGTGCTTATAGTGTCATATGTGCCACTCCTATATATGGCACATACGACCCTTTGGCTGTTAGGGGAAGACATCTTGGTTTGGAAAATAATGATATAGGCTTTGATGTAAATATATGTGAAAATGCATCTTCTTGACAGCCAGCCTCGCTGCTCCCGAGGTCTCAGACCGAGCCTTGCTGAATCAGTGTTATCATCCACCTATTGGGGTAGGGAGGATAATTTAGATATTGAATATTCATTAATTTTTCAACAAAATGCCAACTTAATGTTGGCTCACTGTCTGCGACGTTGGCTCAACATTAATCAACCCTGCCGCATGTAACGTCTCGTGTCTGGTGAGATGTGGTGGCAGCTATCTGCGATACTTCCTGTGAATTTCTCGGCCACCAGACATGTGCTGCTTAATGCAGGGCCGGCGTCGTAGACAGTGGCCCTGCATTAAAGCAGCACTCATGTCAGAAGTCAAACTTGGGTCAAACAGAAAAAAATCTTTCTTGAAAGTCCCCACTCCAATAGATGGTTTTAACACTGATTCAGCAAGGCCTCGGTCTACGACCTCGGGAGAAGCGAGCCTTGTGTGGGAAGATGGTGAAAATGTAACTTAGTCATAATATGGTTATTTATACTGAAATATATAAATATGACCAATATATGCTGAAAACGTCACGTTTGGAGATAAAAGGGTGGATCTGCCACTTTGTGGAGGGGCAGATCCACCCTTTCATATCCGAGGGGACGGTCATATATTACAGGGCATTTATCATGTTTATGTATATATGCTATGTAATTATACGTCAATAAACAATACATTTTACGGAGGGTGATTGTTAATTATTGTGTTCACCGGGTGTTGGCCCAGTGCTGGTATGACGGCGGGCCAGCGTCGTAGACGGTGAACCGGCATTATACCAGCACTGCGGCAATGTCTTCTGTTTGCTGGGTTGGTCCTCCTCGTTTTCCGTCATTTAATTAATCTCAGTCAACATTTTTGTTGTGAAAAATGGTTCGCGTACGTGTGTGTGATTAAAACCTCATAAAATTAAATTAAGTGCTTTAAACATCAGTTTCTGTCCAGACACGCAATATTCTCATTCAGAAGGTCAGTGCTGATAAAAAATGCGAACAAAAAGCCAGAAATGATAATCTTAACCCTTAAAGCGCTGATTTTTTTTATAAAAACCTTGGAGATCAAAGGTTTTTTTTCAATTTGATACCATCATAAATGTCTTATTCAGCTCTTTTCGATTCATTTGAATACCTATGTTATGGGTCTACGGCCATTAGAAATTTTTTTTTCTTACAGTGCGGGGATCGACTTAAGACGTCAGAATCTGACGTCTACAGACGTCAGATTCTGACGACTAATGTCGATCCCCGCACTGTAAGGGTTCATCCACCACTAAGCACTACTATTGTCTTTTTAAATCAGTTTTATAGCTGATCAAATCACTGTTATTGTGAACGAAATGAGCATATTATAATCAAGATTTGCAAATATTTGGTAACGAACTAAACACATATTAGTAATTTTCACCCACTTGAAGTTGTTGGTCGCAGTAGCGAGACACAAGCTCAAGTGGATGAAAATTTATGTTATTTAATTTAGCGGTTGAAGGGTTATTTAGAATGCAAAGGCAAGCAGCTTTGGAAGTGAGCAATGACAAACGCACACTGCTCTTCATCAGAGATAATATTCTCATGACTATTATCTAAGGTCACTTCTCGATTAAAACACTAAATCTGCATAGGTTGAGTATTGTATTATGTGATTTTACTTTCAGATGGTGTGTTTAAGTTGAAATATGTATTAATTATGACTACTACATATTAAGGGTCCCGATGCCCATGCAGCGCCCCGATGCCCAGGTCCAGATGACACACGCCTGGGTGCCCAGCGCCCCCACGCCCAGCGCCCCGATGCCCAGGTCCAAATGACACACACCTCGATGCCCAGCGCCCAGATCAGAAAGAACCCTAAGCAGTTACTGCTGTTTTCCTATGCAAGCCAACACATCCATATCAGCTATACTGCCGTGCACAGCCGAAAGGCAAATCCTGCTTACTTATTATTATTAGCTCCTCGATATAATTATAATGATTATTTACAGAAACATCTGGACCGATGCAAATCCGTATTCTTTATCTTTATATTTAATTGAAATTATGAAATAGGGTAGAATAATAATCATCGACTAATGCAAATCCGTATTCTTTTTTATTCTGTGATATAAATAAAAGTATAATATTTTTATATTTGATTAAACACATGAAAAATGTAGAATTAATTATTGACAAAAAACATCCAAGATGTTATAAACTTCGGCTGACGGGAAAATGTCAAGACGACCTTCACGAGGTCTGTCAACCATAAAATAATTACAATAATTTATCAAACAACTGTTTACCAATGTTCGGTTTTAGGTGTACACCTAAGATATAGTGCAGTTTAAAATACGTATTGCCACAAGTACATGTTATTTTGAAAATATACACGTAGATGGTAAATGTTATTATATCTGTACCCATGAAATAAAGACAACTGTCATCTGTTTACCATTTAACACTAATTAAAACGCTAAAATACTTTTGCATAAACCAAAGGTTTTTTTCAATAACTTAGTCAGCTCTTTCCGCTTCATTTGAATACCTATGTTATGGGTCCACGATCATTATAAATAATTTAATTCTTACAGCGCGGGGATCGACTTTAGACGTCAGAATCTGACGTCTCCAGACATCAGATTCTGACGTCTAAAGTCGATCCCCGCGCTGTAAGGAAATGAAATGAATCGGGCTTTAGGCCACCTTTGTGCACATATAGGCTAAACTGGGCCAGGAGAACCTCCTGAGGATGGTGAGATGATTGAGATGACACTGTCCTCCAGACACAGGATTCGAAATTCGAGCCCTGGCGGTCTGAGGCCGAGCACGCTACCTCTCGGTCTCGGAGGCTCCCCACAATACTAACTTTTACACGTGGATGGGGAAGAAACATTTTTGTTTCTTTCAAACCGCCGAGACCGGGAACCGAACCCCGAACTCTGGCGTGAAAGGCAGCGGTGCTAACCACTACCCTAGGGAAAATATACACGTAGCTGGTAAATGTTATTATGTATGTACACATGAAATAAAGACACCTGTCGTCTGTTTGCCCGCTCCATGTCCAGAGATCAAATGAACAACATTTAACCCTTAAAGCGCTAAAATACTTTTGCATAAACCAAAGGGTTTTTTTCCAATTTGAAATCATCATAAATAACTTAGTCAGCTTTTTCCGCTTCATTTGAATACCTATGTTATGGGTCCACGATCATTATAAATAATTTAATTCTTACAGCGCGGGGATCTACTTTAGACGTCAGAATCTGACGTCTCCAGACGTCAGATTCTGACGTCTAAAGTCGATCCCCGCGCTGTAAGGGTTAAGACGATAACTGGACGTCATGTTTTCGTTCTTGAGAAACACACATTTAGTAATAAACGGGCTGAGAAAGCAATATTCCGGAATTATTTATTTTTGTAATGAGTATCAGTTCTCGTCTTAAGTGCTGGCTAGCGCAATTTGCATTTTGTAATAACATTCGTGGCGGGACTCTGGTATTTTTGTTTTATATGAAGCAGTGTATCCCGTACACTGATCTATCATTGGGTACACTGCATTGAGCGACACTGCCTGGAGGAGTGAATGTATCCCGCAGATCATGATTCAAATGTTTTTGAGGCATTTGTGGTGTAAAGTGTTGTATTCTGCGGACAGTTGTGTTTACATGGCAATATTCGACATTGAAATAAAAACTAATTCGGTCTTTTTCAGTGCTTTTGAATTTTTATAATTTTTTTGTATTTAATTAGGCCTATGATCAGTAGGCTAGACTTAAAAGTTGGGATATATCGCAGGTTTTGGATTGTTTGATATGGCCATCTCAACCATTACCGAGCCTGCGATATATCCTAACTTGTACGAGAATACTGCCCAAAACTGAAAAACGATCAAACCAGCAAACTCGAGGCATTGGCCCAATGTTGTTCTAATGTTAAAACAACATTGGGTCAATGCCTCGTGTTAGCTAGGAAAGGTCTCAAGCAGCTCGACTCTTGTTGTGTTAGAGGCGTTTTCAAGCCATAGCTAACCGTACTGAAAATGAAATGAAATGAATCGGGCTTTAGGCCACCTTTGTGCACATATAGGCTAAACGGGGCCAGGAGAGCCTCCTGAGGATGGTGAGATGATTGAGATGACACTGTCCTCCAGACACAGGATTCGAAATTCGAGCCCTGGCGGTCTGAGGCCGAGCACGCTACCTCTCGGTCTCGGAGGCTCCCCACAATACTAACTTTTACACGTGGATGGGGAAGAAACATTTTTGTTTCTTTCAAACCGCCGAGACCGGGAACCGAACCCCGAACTCTGGCGTGAAAGGCAGCGGTGCTAACCACTACCCTAGGGAAAATATACACGTAGCTGGTAAATGTTATTATGTATGTACACATGAAATAAAGACACCTGTCGTCTGTTTGCCCGCTCCATGTCCAGAGATCAAATGAACAACATTTAACCCTTAAAGCGCTAAAATACTTTTGCATAAACCAAAGGGTTTTTTTCCAATTTGAAATCATCATAAATAACTTAGTCAGCTTTTTCCGCTTCATTTGAATACCTATGTTATGGGTCCACGATCATTATAAATAATTTAATTCTTACAGCGCGGGGATCTACTTTAGACGTCAGAATCTGACGTCTCCAGACGTCAGATTCTGACGTCTAAAGTCGATCCCCGCGCTGTAAGGGTTAAGACGATAACTGGACGTCATGTTTTCGTTCTTGAGAAACACACATTTAGTAATAAACGGGCTGAGAAAGCAATATTCCGGAATTATTTATTTTTGTAATGAGTATCAGTTCTCGTCTTAAGTGCTGGCTAGCGCAATTTGCATTTTGTAATAACATTCGTGGCGGGACTCTGGTATTTTTGTTTTATATGAAGCAGTGTATCCCGTACACTGATCTATCATTGGGTACACTGCATTGAGCGACACTGCCTGGAGGAGTGAATGTATCCCGCAGATCATGATTCAAATGTTTTTGAGGCATTTGTGGTGTAAAGTGTTGTATTCTGCGGACAGTTGTGTTTACATGGCAATATTCGACATTGAAATAAAAACTAATTCGGTCTTTTTCAGTGCTTTTGAATTTTTATAATTTTTTTGTATTTAATTAGGCCTATGATCAGTAGGCTAGACTTAAAAGTTGGGATATATCGCAGGTTTTGGATTGTTTGATATGGCCATCTCAACCATTACCGAGCCTGCGATATATCCTAACTTGTACGAGAATACTGCCCAAAACTGAAAAACGATCAAACCAGCAAACTCGAGGCATTGGCCCAATGTTGTTCTAATGTTAAAACAACATTGGGTCAATGCCTCGTGTTAGCTAGGAAAGGTCTCAAGCAGCTCGACTCTTGTTGTGTTAGAGGCGTTTTCAAGCCATAGCTAACCGTACTGAAAATGAAATGAAATGAATCGGGCTTTAGGCCACCTTTGTGCACATATAGGCTAAACGGGGCCAGGAGAGCCTCCTGAGGATGGTGAGATGATTGAGATGACACTGTCCTCCAGACACAGGATTCGAAATTCGAGCCCTGGCGGTCTGAGGCCGAGCACGCTACCTCTCGGTCTCGGAGGCTCCCCACAATACTAACTTTTACACGTGGATGGGGAAGAAACATTTTTGTTTCTTTCAAACCGCCGAGACCGGGAACCGAACCCCGAACTCTGGCGTGAAAGGCAGCGGTGCTAACCACTACCCTAGGGAAAATATACACGTAGCTGGTAAATGTTATTATGTATGTACACATGAAATAAAGACACCTGTCGTCTGTTTGCCCGCTCCATGTCCAGAGATCAAATGAACAACATTTAACCCTTAAAGCGCTAAAATACTTTTGCATAAACCAAAGGGTTTTTTTCCAATTTGAAATCATCATAAATAACTTAGTCAGCTTTTTCCGCTTCATTTGAATACCTATGTTATGGGTCCACGATCATTATAAATAATTTAATTCTTACAGCGCGGGGATCTACTTTAGACGTCAGAATCTGACGTCTCCAGACGTCAGATTCTGACGTCTAAAGTCGATCCCCGCGCTGTAAGGGTTAAGACGATAACTGGACGTCATGTTTTCGTTCTTGAGAAACACACATTTAGTAATAAACGGGCTGAGAAAGCAATATTCCGGAATTATTTATTTTTGTAATGAGTATCAGTTCTCGTCTTAAGTGCTGGCTAGCGCAATTTGCATTTTGTAATAACATTCGTGGCGGGACTCTGGTATTTTTGTTTTATATGAAGCAGTGTATCCCGTACACTGATCTATCATTGGGTACACTGCATTGAGCGACACTGCCTGGAGGAGTGAATGTATCCCGCAGATCATGATTCAAATGTTTTTGAGGCATTTGTGGTGTAAAGTGTTGTATTCTGCGGACAGTTGTGTTTACATGGCAATATTCGACATTGAAATAAAAACTAATTCGGTCTTTTTCAGTGCTTTTGAATTTTTATAATTTTTTTGTATTTAATTAGGCCTATGATCAGTAGGCTAGACTTAAAAGTTGGGATATATCGCAGGTTTTGGATTGTTTGATATGGCCATCTCAACCATTACCGAGCCTGCGATATATCCTAACTTGTACGAGAATACTGCCCAAAACTGAAAAACGATCAAACCAGCAAACTCGAGGCATTGGCCCAATGTTGTTCTAATGTTAAAACAACATTGGGTCAATGCCTCGTGTTAGCTAGGAAAGGTCTCAAGCAGCTCGACTCTTGTTGTGTTAGAGGCGTTTTCAAGCCATAGCTAACCGTACTGAAAATGAAATGAAATGAATCGGGCTTTAGGCCACCTTTGTGCACATATAGGCTAAACGGGGCCAGGAGAGCCTCCTGAGGATGGTGAGATGATTGAGATGACACTGTCCTCCAGACACAGGATTCGAAATTCGAGCCCTTGCGGTCTGAGGCCGAGCACGCTACCTCTCGGTCACGGAGGCTCCCCACAATACTGACTCTATGTGTTCATGCAGAAAGACTGGCATTATATGTACAGGGCTATATGTCAGTGCGGACTAGACGTTGGTGACTGTGATATTGTCGATTGTATCGCAGTTCTTGATGAGGACGAAGAGGACATTTGAGTTTATATAACCTTTTTGATGATATTAGTTTTTATCTAAGATAAAGAGACATTATTGTATGTCTTCCTCCAATAAATAATTGAATGGGTGTATGACTAGGCTGGACTTGTGTATACAGAGCGTTACCAGCGTATAGCAGATTTGACGTTGGAGGATGTGATACTGCTGATTACATCGCATTGGTTGATGACGAAGCGAATATTTGTCTTACATGTTTATGCCATTAGATGTGTCTACACTAATATTGTAAGTAAATCATATGTGTGTTAAAATCACTGACCTTATCTATAAATATATTTTTATTTTGATACCGCTACACTTTGTATACAAAATGACGACGAGCCTTACACCACTTGGTTTAATTTCACTGTTTTAGATCAGAAAAAATCCAAAATCTAATGAGGGAGGGCGATAAAAAAAATTAGGAAAAAAAACAACATTAAACCTATTTTTGGAAAAGGTAATGAGGGCGACGAAATAAAAAAATAATTTGACCCATTTAGAAAAAAGTTAATAAGGGCGACGAAAAAAACAAAAAATATAGCTGGAAAAATGTTTTTTTATTTCCCGAAATAACCTTTTTTTTGGATGGTTTTTTATCTCCGGAAATAATTTTTTATTTTGACGAAAATCGGCAACAATCCACAATGCGCGCGCTGGGCAGAAAAAAAAGACATTTTTTTGGTAATGCGCTGCCTAAATCAAATGCGCGCGCTCATCTAAAACAGAGAAAAAACATAGTGGCCTTACCGAACATATCGCATCTTAAAAAGCACTTTTTGGTTTAATTTTAATTTAGTGTATATATATGTCAATCGTACAAGCATATTTGTGTTCTCCTCTCAATTCTGCAAATTTTAGGAGGTCTCATGACGTACTTTCTGACATGACGACGAAAAAGATATGGGAATGTATGTGAAATATACGGTACCTACATTAAATGACCCCAAAATGACCTTCAACCTCAACAGAAAAAATGGCACCAAAACTTTTCTAAATCATTATACCTAGTATATTGATATTAGCATTGGTGCCAAACATTAACATTCCGATCCAAGTGAAAAACACAACCCCCTGCATTAATTGTCAGTTGTGTACATCTCTTCAAGATGACGTAATGGACATCACAGGACTATTTTAGGGGTGAGCAACCGAACATGAAACGAACATTGACACACACTAAAGGATATACTAAAATTCCATCCTATACTTTGTCCGTTGGGCCTATCTGGCCAAGTGTGACAGGGGCTTTACGTTTGAACAACGCTATGCAAACACGAGACATCGACCCAATTTTGGTCCAAAATTGTGTCGATGTCCTGTGTTTGTTGGGTATGCAATAGAAGCCAGTAACAGCAGTTTAAAGGTGATCTATCACCCCTTATATGGTATGAATAATTATTTCCATATGTGGGGCGATTGGCTATCATGTGACCCTCTCAGAGGGTCACATGATAACCAATCACCCCATATAAGGAAACACTTGTGCCCCATCTTGTGGCGACTTTGATTTATTTGTCACAAAATTATTCATACTATATAAGGGGTGACAAATCACCTTTAGCAACTATGATTATATAGGCAAGTTGCCCTTTCCAACAAAAATGCCCTACAGGCAATGCCCATTTCATATGTTGCTGCATGCAATCAAGGACAGGTAACGAAACATTGCTTTCAAGAACCAGAAACAAAGGCAAACATCCTGTTTTGTGCTGACACGCGGAATTATTTGCACACCACAACGACACGTCCGGCCACAAAGGCACTATCGGCCAAGTCTTGTAAAACACATAAATATACCGATCGTTACCTCGGTCTCAGAGGATCGTATCTGCCACTTAGTAAAGCAGCAGATACGACCCTAAGACACCAAGCGATAAAGATTTCATCTTCGCCCAGCAGCAACGGAATCGATTTATTGGCTGCGGCCCGTGATATGAAGGGTTCCACGTTCTCACCGCGTCTTGGGTGTCACGTCTTTTCAAGACAACTCATCCATCCGCTACACTGCCGTGCGAAGCCAGAAGGCAGTATCTGCTGCTTACTTTACAAGTAAGCAGATACTACCATTAGGCTTTGCGGAGCAATGTTATTATCGTCACATCTTAGCAAACACGCGGTATTTGCCAAATGTTGTTTCAATGTTGGCCCAGCGTCTTCGACGCTGGCCCAGCATTGAAACAATATTGGATTAATACCTCGTGTTTGCTGGGATGTGCACCATTCATAGTAATGACGCTCCTCTATGCCACCGGTCTTAATCTTTGATGACCAGCCTACATGTGGCCCGTGCATTGTACAGTATTCAGTTCCAGTTTGTTTGCACGCCGTGTGTCAGAGAGGGAGAGTGTAAATTATGCATAATTGGGGACAGCTAGCCATCATTTGACAAGTTCGGTAGTGTATGATAGTGCGCGTAGGCCTATTGTGTCATTGTTTGATTGAACGCAGCATGACTCGATGAGACTAAACATACATTTTTCAATTCTTCTGCACGAACACATGCTTTCAAAAACACATTACTACCAGGTGACATCACAATAGGAGGTTCATATAGTGTGGCGTGAACTGCTCCAATCCAAAGCAAAATAGCAAGATCCGTAATTCGTTGGAATGCTGCCTTATTTAAAATGAGGTGGTACTGGGATGACTGTCTGTAATATGAAGTCAAAAAGAATCAGATTCTATTTTCCTTGGTAATAGTAAAAAGCCTCCTCATGTCTGGCCATAATCTTCATGGTCGGTTACCAGTGGCGTGCGTACCTCGGTTCGTCAGTGGAGTTAGTGCAGCCCTGACATCAGTGGTCACTTATGTGGCTTGTTAAGGCACCCTTTCAGATTCTGACGTCTGAAGTCGATCCCCGTACTCAAAGAGTATAATATTTATAACATTTGGTCTCCATGGTTCATACACAAATATTTCAATATTTGAGGGTTAAACTAGTCAGGCAATGTAAAGGTGTTTCGGATGAATGGAGTTACCCCTCAACCATATTATTACTCTAGAGACTATCCGTCCGCAGGGGTAAATCCCCCATAGGCATGCCCAGAACCCTGTATCCATTAATGAAGGAACACACTAACAATACTCACCGCACCCAATCATCCCACCTTCACGCCATCATCTGTACATCAATGATCATTCATATGTCATCTATATCACATTGCGCTGTTTTTAACGTATTTGAACGTCACTGAAATGATGGTGGCAGTCGAAAGGTGACGTTAAGCAATAAGTTTACTTCTTACCCTCTTACCTATCATTTAAAGTACATGTAATAGCTATCACATGGGTTAGCGTCAGCGATGGACAGCATAGCATAGTGTTTTTTTGTATATGCTGGTAGACAGTGTACGCTGCAATCAACAATTTCATGTAAAATGTGAGGGTAATATAATTCATAAAATTCATTATTCACCAAAAAAAAAAAACTGCATACATTGCAGAAACCAGCGTGGCCTCATTTGAATTACATTGCGCCTCTGCGTAATTGCACCCACCCAGCAAACACGACACGTTGAAACAATGATGTTTTATTATTGGGCCAGCGTCGCAGACGATGGGCCAATAATAAAACATCATTGTTTCAAGTGTCGTGTTTGCTGGGCAATGAAGGGATTCTTTTAACAACACATCAATACATGCAGTGTTGGTTTTGTTGAAAGTTGAATACAAAAAATTGTTCGTTTTCACCAAGCTCCGAAATCATGCGACCAGCTTGCTACCATGAAGACCTATGCCTTCAGATAAAATTGTGTTCACACGTCAACTAATAATCTCAGTATAGGCCCAGGCTAAAAAATTCCTGATATCTAATTATTGACAACCATGTCTAAAATTAGAAATACGGGAATTTCGTCTCTATATCTAGTCTAACTGGTGAATGCGCAGCAGAAAAGTTTAAAAACTTTTGCAGTTCTAGTCTATGGACATGTTTACATCATATGGTCATATTAAGAAGCCAAAATAAAATCACCGATTTTTTGATGATTTTAGTCTGAGCCAGTCCCTTTAACTGAAGACGTATGCAAGACAAACTGAAACCTGAGATTGTAATGGCACTGCGCACGGGATTGTCACATTAATCACCGGACAAACAATGGTGGATCCCGTGCTTTGATCATTCCCAGCCAACACGAGACATCCACCCAATGTTGGACCAATGTTGGGCCAGCGTCGTAGACGGTTGCCCAACATTGGTCCAACAATGGGTAGATGTCTCGTGTTGGCTGGGTTGTTTTGTCTGGCTTTCTAAGACTTTGATTAAACCGAGGACAAGAGTATTGCCGTGCAAGACCCCAAAAAATAAGTAAGTAAGCTGGGTGATAGACTGAGCATGACAAATGCAGCTGGGATTGATTGTGTTGTGTCTCTGTGTCTTTGTACATCACGTGTTTCACCTTCCATTGACCGGACTGCATCTCCATCAAGGACAAGACAGGTCTTGTCAAGAGAATGTGGCTACAAGATGCGCCTGCAGGGCAAGCTTTTGTTCCTTTTGAAGAATTAGACATTGTTCATTAAAAATGTCATTTTGATATTTTCGCAAAAATTGGTACAGTATTTACCCATCTGATATATTCTCTGTTCCCTTACCCGCTAATCACTATATTAGTCGTTTTTAATCAGTTTTATTAACCGATTAAAACACTGTTATTGGGAATGAAATGTGTGTTTAAACATCAAAATTAGTAAATATTTGATCAAAAATTAAACAAGTTTGATTAAATTTCAACCACTTGAAATTGTGGATCGCGGTAGCGAGAAATAACCTCAAGTGTTTGAAAATTTAAATAAATTAAATTAGCATGCTAAGGGTTAATCATTTTGGCAAACCACTGACGACAAGATAATACGTAAAAAATGAAATTAATCGGGCTTTATGCTACTTTAGTGCACATACAAGCTAAATTGGGCCAGGAAAACCTCCTTAGGATGGTGAGATGAGTGAGATGACACTGCCCTCCAGACACAGGATTCGAAATTCAAACCATGGACGTCTGAGACCGAGCACGCTACCTCTCGGTCACGGAGGTTCCCCACAATACTGAGTTTTACGAGTGGATCGGGAAAAATATTTTTGGATCTTTCATACCACCGAGACCGAGAAACGAACCCCAAACTCTAGCGTGAAAGTCAGCGGTGCTAACCACTATCCTAGGTACCCCGCCCAGATAATACGTAGTTGACGGAGAAGGCATTCCCAGCAAACACGAGAAGTCGAACCGATGTTGGATTAATGCTGGTCCACCGTCTACGACGCTGACCCAACTTTAAACCAGCATTGATTCAAATCTCCTCGTGCCTTGGAAGATTGTGATCTGCCGGTCACATTCAATCGCAAATAGAATTCTAAGTGTGTGTAAAAACAATAATTTCGTAGATGAATCAGAAACACATTTTTTTAGCACTAAATAACATATAGTAAATTGTAAATACTCTGAGAATGAGTAAGTCTTGCGGCGCTAATTATGTCGCTCCTAAACAAACGACAAAATTAATGTTATTTGATAATTTGAAATGAGGCAATGCCATTGTTTAACCCCT
Organism: Flabesymbios commensalis; assembly: GCA_964017125.1. Taxonomy (NCBI): domain Eukaryota; kingdom Metazoa; phylum Annelida; class Polychaeta; order Terebellida; family Flabelligeridae; genus Flabesymbios; species Flabesymbios commensalis. The sequence continues at coordinate 72,619,305 of OZ024906.1, read as the reverse complement.
TCAGCGTGGGAACCGACTTTAGACGTCAGCTTCTGACGTCTAAAGGAGATTCTGAGGTCTAAAGTCGATACCCGCACTCAAGGAGTAAACTATTTATAAAGGCTGTAGGCTAGAGGTATCAAACAGAGGTATTCAAATGAAGTGGAAAGAGCTAACTAAGACATTTATGCTGATATCAAATTGAAAAAAAACCTCTTTGGTATATTGATTAAATATAAACTATTCCAGCGCTTCAAGGGTTAACTGCCATCTAGGCACGTGAGTACAGTGTAATATAGACCGCAACAACATGTCCTCTGCAGACTTCATTTCATTTTACTGGTGAACGCCGTTATCATATACTTTGCATACCGCTATGTTGTTAATCAGTTGATTATGCACAACTTCACTGTTACAACTTGCACATATTATTGCACACCTTTTTTTATGTATTACTACATAATTGAGCAACGCTTTTGAGGAGCGTTTATTGTATTAGCTTCTGTTATTGTACAATCCTCGTTAAATAAATATGTTTATACCAACATGTCACTCTCACGACCTCATGCGGAGTGTTGTATACAAATTGGAGATGACCAGCAGACTACGATACGCTCTTATCGACCCATTACGATTCGTACAATTACCAGATTAATCCGCCGTCAAAACGCAAACAGCAGTAACCGTTCAATTAAAAAGAAACCAGTTGCCGCTGTTTGCCTGTGCACGGTGTTGACACCTACTGTTTACGGAGGTGAAAACCGTTTGTTTAATTCTCACGCTTTGCTCCACATCGCTTCAGTATTGTGGATATTTGCCTGGAAAACACCAGTCACTGAACCAATGCTGGCTTAAGTAGCGTTCACAAGCATGAGGCATCCGGCATCCGGTATACGGCATACGGCAAAAATCTCTTCATATAATGAGGGTGTTCACATGTACACGGATACAGCATACGGATACGGAATACGGATAGGGTACGGCTATTTCGATCGCTCCACGTAGCATTTTTTGCCGCAGCAGTACACCAAGACGGATAGGGAAATCCAGAAAATGACATCAGAAATGACACCATGCCCATGTCATCGGGACCACACCCCAATCCAGGTTGGACTCAGGTCAAATAACATGCCTCGTCGGAGTTGTACCATTCAAGAGCTTGAAAAGCTAATTGAATATCTTGATGTACTCCTTCGAATCAAAGGCTCCTCTACCAGGAAAAATTGTTCACTGAATAACTAACTTTGTAATTTATCTGCATCCAGCTGCAATTATTCCACTATCTTCGCTTCGATCTTTTATTAGCTTTCTTTTCCCTTTGTATCTGTCTGTGCAGACATCGTTATTAAAATTTAATCTTCTTGCAACATACAATGTATAGCTTTGAGGATGTTGGTGCCATCCTATATGTCCTGGCCAGGTGAGAAAGAAAATAAAAACCGTGGACAAGTCGTGCTTTATAGCCGTTAGCATGTGAACACTCTGCTCAATTGCCGGATGATGTTACCGTATGCCGTATCCGCATGCCGTATCCGTATGCCAACTCGTATGCTTGTGAACGCCATTTTAGCCTAATGTTGGCCCACCGTCTAAATTATTTCAACGTCTCGTGTTTGACGGGCGTTATCTAGGTCACTTTTCCTTAGCTGGCGAAGTCGCCGGGCACAGCCCGGCTGACCAGCTGCCTATTGAAAAAAACACTATTATAGAGGCACCAGTTCGATGTTTGCCCGCAGACATCTGACTGTCCAGTGGTGTATAGGCCTAATCAATTTGTGACGCTGAAAAAGCGTCTACCCGCCACTTCTAATAATTTTTTATGGGCACGTTAAGAAAATATAAACAATTGAAAATTCGAATCGAGCTGATATGAACAGTATAAATGGTCGCCATGTTGTTTAAATTTCTCGAGTTTATGAACAACATCCACCTCCCTGTCTGAAAACGAAGTGTCAGGCAGGTATCCCGTCTAACTTTTCTTAATCCCTTGTGGGGAACTGTACATTCGTGCGCTCCCTATTTCTAACTTTGAATACTTCGTCCCCTTTGGATATGAAAGGGTGTATCTGCCACTTTGCAAAGTGACAGATACGCCCTTTCATATCCAAGGGGACGACTTGTTCAAAAAATGCACACATGTATATTAAAACAGCTGTTAGTAAACATACGGCTCGGTGTTATGCAAGTATACAATATAAATGATTTATGTAGTTGTAGTCGAGGAGCCTAAAAGTCCCGTGAGATTTTTTGTATGAAAGAAAGCTCCACTTAAATGTCTTAAGAGAATCCAAAATAACAATAAAAAATCATGTTGGCAGTCCGAAATATTGTGTGGGACAAACTGGTTGAGCATATAAGAAAACAACACCATTTTATTTGGGTGACTTTATTCAGATTTCAGATTTCAGATTTATTCAGAGGATATTATTTTTATATATTTAAGCTACAGTAAAGTCATTAGGCCTACATGATACAAACCAAACAATGACCTTTTACAGTGGTTATTGCCTTGTTAATTTATGCAAATTAGTTATATATGACGAAAATAATGAATATTTTATTCTGTTAGGTGTTGCTGAAAACACAAACACAGCTGGTGTAGTCCTATGATACCAGTAATAATGTCTGGAATTGGTTGATTTAATCAATTGTAGTTACTAGGTATACAAAATACAATATTGTCATATGTGTGCAGAATGATCAAGTGAAATTTACAATGTCTTCAAATGTTACACACAATACAATACATGATTGCACGCTCCCAGCTGACATATAATATAGTTTACACCAGGAACACCTCGCACGTCACATTTGGAAGAGCGGGGGCTTTGGTGCAGTGGTTAAAGCTGTCTGCTTGAAAAGTCGGAGATCGTGGGTTCGAACCCCACTCTAGCCCCCAAGCTTCAAGGAAACAAAATGTTTCTTCTCCGCTTAGTAATAAAGATTCAATATTGTGGGGAGCTCCTGCGACCGAGAGGTAGCGTGCTCGAATTTCGAATTCTACGGCCATAATATTTTAACTCTTAAAGTGCGGGGATTGACTTTATACGTCTACTGACGTCAGATTCTGACGTCTAAAGTCGATCCTCGCGCTGTAAGGGTAAAAACGTGAGTTGATCCCCTCGGTGATTCATTATGTAGAATCTGTCAACTAGGAGGAACTCCCTTCATATATCATGTCCTATCATTACACATATTGGCATTGCTTTCCGTTATAAACAAACTAAGCGAGCAAAGAATGTCTGGGGCTCAGTTAGATCAATATCAATTTCCTGGCAGCTCAGGATCACTCATGCTACTATTTCTGTGAAATGTTTCTCTGGCATATCTCATAAATATAGGGAAACTAGAAACAGTCAGTCAGAGATTGCAAAACCTCCGCCGAGCGGTATCTCCGGATTGTTCAAACAAACAAACAAACAAACAAACAAACAAACAAACAAACAAACAAACAAACAAACAAACAAACAAACAAACAAACAAACAAACAAACAAACAAACAAACAAACAAACAAACAAACAAACAAACAAACAAACAAACAAACAAACAACACGATAAAAAAATAACCTCCCGGGAGGATGGACAAATGAAAAAGATTTAAAACGACTATAATTTTACCAAGCGGTAATTAATGGAAAACATGGTCTTTATGATTGCAGAATGTTCCGGAAAAAGTCGGAGCTGCTGACTCTGTTCAACGACTTCAAGACCCTGCAGATGGACGACAGCGTGCGAGACAACGAGTTTCTGGAGGCGCATGCCAGCCTGGTGATGATCGCCTTGGACGACCTCATCTCCGACATGCACGACGCGGACCTCGTCAGGAAGAACTGCTCCAAGCTGGCCGAGTCCCACCTCAGGTTCCCGGGCTTCACGCCCGATCTGTTCTGGGTACGTCTCCTTCAGGGCAATAATTAACCCTTTCAAGCCTGGATTTACCATGGTCATCTTCATCCACTACAAGCCGCGAATTGCTGTCGCAATTCTCGACTTGTAGTGGATGAAGATGACATGAAGTGGGTGGCAAATGAAAAAATATATATTGTAATTATTAACCAATCCCATGACCAAATCGTCCTGAAACGCCTTACCTAGGTTTTAGAGAACTAACTCATTCTTCATAGATGCAATATAATGCTTTGAAGCATCGTGAGGGTTTAAGGGGTTAACTTAACCTTGTTAGCACTTTCCTCTTCATTTAATTACCTATGTTATTGGTCTACGGCCATTGAATTTGCTTAATTCGTTCAGTGTGGGGATCGTTTTTATACGTCAGAATCTGACGTCTGCAGGCCCTCGCTGAAAGGGTTAATCGTTTTTGTAGAATTAAAAAACTTCTACAAATATGTCAGGCTGGTATAGGATGCGACTCAATTTTGACAAATTCATGTAATTTTCAGGCACTTGAAGCTGTGGATCGCGGCAGTGAGGTGCAATGTCAAGCCGCTAAAAAATTAAATTTAATAGCTCCGATCCCTATTTCTATTTAAAGCGACTTAGTACTAGAGTAGTAGTGGTTTCTTAATTTTGTAATGAGGTAGTGTATCCCACAGATAATTATTTCAATTTTTTCAGATTTTCAAAAGCCATTTCTTTATATATATATAACAATATTAATAGGAATCCACGAATAACACAAACATACAGTGTATTGACTTAAAGAATGTTTGAAGGCTAGCACAGCATTGGGCCACAAGTTGATGTCGTCGGCCCAGGGTTGAGCAACCATCGGTGCTGTGGGTGGACCCCCCCCCCCCCGATCATCGCATTCCCAGACCAATTAAGAGCAGCAGCTATTGGAAATAAAAGAAGTTTAGTCGTTTTCAGTGGTGCAAATTTTTTTATTTTTTTTAATGTTTTTGTATTTTGTATTTTGATCAGGATATATAGCTTCATATGATGTTAATTTTCAAAATTGACCAAATTGACAAATTCTCATCCCAAGGAGTTCCTTTAAGCTATTCCAATTATTTCCACAACTCTTGAAGAATGTGTATAATAATTATGTCATTTATATCTTATATTTCTGATACTCTAAGTATTTCCGCCACAGTGGCAGAATATGTGGATCTTATTCATATTTTATATTTCTGTTTTTTTCTAAGTGTTTCCACAACAGTTACTGTTGCAGAAAACTCAGATGTCATTCATATTTTATATTTCTCATATTCTAAGTATTCTCACAACCGTTACATGATACGTAGATGTTCTGCATTTTTTATATTTCTGTAATTCTAAATGTTTTGACAACAGTTGCAGAAAACGTAGATGTCATTCGCATTTTATATTTCTGATATTCTAAGTATTTTCACAAAAAATGCAGAAAACGTAGAAGTTCTTCTTATTTTATATTCTCTAACTTTCTAGGTATTTCCACAGCTGTTACTAAAAACGTAGATGTTATTCATAGTTTATATTCCTGTTATTATAGGTTTCTCCACAACTGTTGAAAATATACAGATGACATTCATATCTTGTATTTCTAATACTCTAAGTATTTCCGCAACTGTTGCAGAATACGTATTCATATTTTATATTTTTGATATTATAAGTATTCTCACAACCGTTACATGATACGTAGATGTTATTCATATTTTATATTTCTGTTACTCTAGGTGTTTTCACAACTGTTGCAGTAAACGTGGATGTATTTCACAATTTATTTTATATCCCCTAACTTACTAAGTATGTCCACAGCTGTTGCAGAATACGTAGATGCGATTCATATTTTATATTTATGATATTCTAAGTATTTCAACAACTCTTGCAGTATGCGTAGATGCTATTCATATTTTATATTCCTTTTATTCTAAGTGTTTCCACAACTGTTGCTGAATACGTGGATAACATTCATATTTTGTATTTCTGATACTCTAAGTATTTCCGCAACTGCTGCTGAATACGTAAATTATGTCATCATATTTTATATTGCTGATATTCTAATTTTTGCTTCCAACACTGCTGCAGGCTATATATATAATTCATGCTGCATGCCATCTGCAAAGTCAAAAGGCGGTACACATCGCCATTTGGCTTGGCACTGCAGAAATTCCAGGTATAGGATAAAGCCAGAGGAGCTCTACATTCTACATTCTTTGCTGTGAAAAAGGCCTCGGCCTTGGGACTCGACTTCGGCCTCAACCTTTTTTACAGCTAAGAATGTAGAACTCCAGGGGTTTTAACTGACTTAAAACACATCCGACCATAATGAGGATCTCTCATAATCAACAACTTGTAGTGGTGTGTTTTAATTGAGATGCTCTAACGTTCCACCCCCTGTTGCAGAACATACAGACCCCGTTTCTGGAGGCGGTGAAGATCACGTTGGGTGATCGCTACACGGAGAAGATGGAGACCATCTACAGGATCACAATCAACTTTATCATTTCCAATATCTCCTCGGCATTGGCCGCCCACCTGGAACTAGCGAACAATGACCACGGTCTCATTAAGAATACGACAGGCAGCATCGGCGTCAAAGATGCATAATACAGCTCATACTGTTATATCATAGATATGACTGACCAAAACTTGAGGTGTTTTCGGCCGTTGATAGTGTACATTGAGGGTGAAATCCCTGCAAACACGAGACGTTCACCCAACCTCGTTTCAATGTTGGCCCACCGTCTTCGACGCTGGTCCAACATTGAAACGACATTCGGTGAATGTCTCGTGTTTGCTGAGATGACAAACCCTCTGTAACGCTGATGGCATCATTTTCGGATCCCCGCTGAACTTTTTATCTGGCTCCCGCCACGACGTGCAGAAAGGGTAATGGGTCCGTTGTCCTGTCAGCCACAAAGGTCCATTCACAAAGTCAATGCACCTTCACTGATCACGGTGCATGACGTCATACTGATTTCGCGTTCAAAGCCCATGCTTGTCGAACTGGAAAACGCTCGCGGGACATCACCTGATCACGTTTATCGCTTTCTGCGCGGGGACTGTCTTTAGACGTCAGAATCTGACGACGATGATAAGGATTATGGAAAACGTTCTGGGTAAACTGAACAAAAATAATTTCCAGTCCTGAGAACGAAAAAAAATGTATTGAGGGATGGTGATAAAACTATATGACCAGGCAGTGCGTTGCACTGACACACTGATGCTGGGAATGTGTATTCTATAGAAAAGGCAGGCAGGAATGCACGTGTTTGATGGCTGATAATGCAAAGGTTCGGTGGAATTGCAACTATCTGATTTACAATTTTATATAATAAAACAAGACGAAGGCAGGCAACATCGGCGTTGGGACAGCAAAGGCCACTAGATGTGGATACAGGACAATATTTACCCCACGAGTGGTCCAACCAACGTCCTTGGTCCAACATACACGGCTCTCCACTACACACTACATCTGATACCATCAGCGTCTAGCCCCGGAGATAAGGCGCCGGGTTTTAGGCGTTGGACGCTGCGTCGCCATTCTCCCCTCAATCAGCAGATCAGAGTCTTGAAAACCCACAGAGGCTATCATTAAAGCGAACTACACAAGAGGTCTGCCGTGCAAAGCCAAAATGCAGTATCTGCTGACTTTACAAGTAAGAAGATACTGCCTTTTGGCTACCACGGCATAGGTGTGTTAATCGATCCATAATGCGACGCAATTGTTAGGAGTCACGCTCGCTAACACCGGGAACACTTCTGCTCTACAAGAGCGTGCCCTTATGATAGAAATATACATCTCACAATGATGATCACGACAAAGATGTGGCACGCCCAGCTGATGTAATGTAATTATTCTTGTGTATAATCGGCCTAAGGCGTGTAGCGCAAACCCGGCTGCACACCAAAAGCGCGCGACCATTCATCATATTCTATCTATCGTCCATGTAAATAATTATAAAAGCGGTCGTTGAGGGAGCACACAGACACAGACGCTGGGCCAACATCAAACCAACACAGGATCAACTCCTCATGCCTGGTCTTGTCGTTTGGTCGGCTTTTATCATTAGACATTGGAAAATAAATTGGCTTATGCAAATGAGCATTTTAAGTACTAGTATACTCAAAGACATGCTCATTTGTTATCACGATGCAACGTAAACTGAACGTGAAATTTTCAGCGGACCAATACTGGTTTAACGCTGGGTGAGATGTGATGACATGCATGTGCCGACTGAATGAGTGATGGGGGAGGGGGTTATCTCACTTCTGTGGACATGACATAGGCTAAACTGCATGGCAGGAAAACCTCCAGAAGATGGTGAGATGAATCAGATGGCACTGCCCTCCAGCCACAGGATTCGATATCCGAACACTGGCAAAAGTTCAGTGAAACTTCAACTGCTTTAATACCAATCTATTTATTCCCCTTTTAAACCTGTAACCACCAAATTATTTAATTGGAAATTTCACCAACTTGCACTTTTGTCTCGCTGATGCGATCCACAACTTCAAGTGAGTGAAAAGTATTTAGAGATGACAAAACAGAGGTCAGCGGTTTGTAATCTAGTTGAGTTGATGTCACATTTTATCTCAAACATGTTCAGAAAATGGTATTTAATGTGCTAATAAAAAATATATAATCGGGACCGGCTGTTAAAGGGTTAATAATATTTAACTAGAGCTACCGCGTTTACGGCATCAAGGTGAATACAAATGTCTGGATTTTATTAAATTCACAAATAAATTATTTTTGTCAAATTTTAAATCCCACTTTGTCCCAATATGTAGCATTTTCATTTCAAGCTATTTTGTCCAGATATTCTAAACGATGTATAATACCTGCGACAAGGGTGAAGGTTACAATCGCACACACCCGACGGACACGGGACATTGAACCCATGTTGTTTTAAAGACGGCCCACAGTCTACGACTCTGGGCCAACATGAGCACAACATTGGGCCAATGTGTTATGTTTGCAGAGGACTAGCAACTATGATCTTGTTATTCTCAATGTGTTAACCCTTTGCCTGCTAATCGCGACAATAGTCTTGAGTTGTTTTTAATCCATTTTATTAGCCGATTAATTCACTGTTATTGGGAATTAACTGAGTGTTTAAGCATGAAAATGTGTGAATGTTTGGCCACAAATTAAACAAATATGAGTAATTTTCAACCACTTGAGGTTGTGGATCGCGGTAGCGAGACACAACCTCAAGCGGTTGAAAATTTAAATAAATTTACTTAGCAGAGTAAGAGTTACCCACGTCTGTAGCCTTCCTGTTTGTTCTAGAAAATAAAAAAAAATTCCAAGAGAAATGAATATCAAGTTTGCAAGATTTTCATATATTTTGATTGAAATTGGACATATAAAAGTAATTTTCAACCACTTAAAGTGGTGGGTCGCGGTAGCGAGACACAACTTCAAGTGGGTAAAAACTGTGATTTTGTAATTTAGCGTTTCAATGGTTAGTTCGTTATACGTTTTTTAATTTCAAAACTGATGAACACCTGCCATAGACATCGGTTACTGAAAAATGAGAGACATCGAAGACGTGAATCATGGAAATGGCAAACCGCGTGATTGTTTTTTATTTCCCACACCGGTGTAGTGATTGTGAGACAGACAATAAATCTGGTGGTGGTAGGCAACGTAAAAATATTACCTTATCCCTGGCGAGAATACACTATTGTGTGGTCTTGTCGCAAAACAAAAATCGTAATGACATCGCCACAACTAGGCACGGTAAGATCTCTCGTCGTGGGAATTCGTGTGCAGTTATGGCTGTGTGACCAGAGATTGCCTAACACGCCCACCCTTACCCTTAAAATGCAGAATTATTGGTGTATAGGCCTAAACCATGGAGACTGAAGGGTTTCTTGCAATTTGAAAAAATTATAAATGTTCAAGTTAGCTCTCTCTGATTCATTTGAATACCTATGTTATGGGTCTACGGCCATTACAAGTATGACGTCATCTATCCGGAAAATATTTGCAAATCTCTAATCACGCGTTTACCCCAAATAAATTGGTGGGCGTTTTGGATGCGTTTTAGGCAAGTCTCCCACCGCAGTGCAAATGAAAAAGGCAGTATCTGCTTACTTTACAAGGGAGCATATACTGCCTTTTACATTTACAAAGCAGTATACTGCCGTGCAAAGCCAAAATACTCTGCAGAATATTGAACAGGTGAACTGGATGCAGGACCAGTTTATTATTTGCATTATAACCCTTACAGCGCGGGGACCGACTTTAGTCGACAGAATCTGACGTCTGTAGACGTCAGATTCTGACGACCAAAGTCGATCCCCGCACTGTAAAGAGTAACAATATTTCTAATGGCCGTAGACCCATACCATAGATATTCAAATGAATCGGAAAGAGCTAACTAAGACATTTATGATTATTTCGAATTGAACAAAACCCTTTGGTTTCCATGTTTTATATAAAATTATTCAGCGCTTTAAGGGTTAAATAGGTAAAAATTACTTTCGTAGGTACAAATTAAATCCAAGCATAATTATGTGAATCTAGAGGATTTAATGCTCATTTCTCCTTCAATTTCGTTCACTTGAAGGACAAATAAAAATACTTAAACCGACTGTAGACGATATAGTTGTATAAACATTCATAGTGATACTTATAGCGCTGTGCACGCCTATAGTCGTTTTTAATCCGTTGTACTAGCCGATCAAATCACTGTTATAGAGAATGAAATGTATGTTTAAGCATCACGATTTGCAAATATTTGGCCTCAAATTAAACAATTACGAGTATTTTTCACTCACTTGAAGTTGTTGGTCGCGGGAGCGAGACACAACTTGGTAGACTGCCAGCCGTACGCACTGCTATTCTGCATGGTATATTTTGCAAGTGGTATGACGTCACATTCCCCCACTCTCATTTCAGCATATCATAATGCGCTTGTCCTGCTAAAAGTTCTGTGATCGACTGGCGAGATGGGGGGGGGGGGGGTGGGTGTAGACAGACACCTGTTTGGTGAGCTGTCGACATTTTGAGACGCGCGTGCCGTTTGTGTCTGGTTGGAACAGGCTACACAGTGCTCTGTGCCACAACTTGGGTGAACAATTAAATTAATTAATTTAGCGGGACCCGGACAACGGTTACAAGAGGTGAATCGTCTCAATTCGCCGATCACACCTAGAACATTATATTAGATTGTTAAAGACCCTTTTTCATGCAGTTTTGAAAATAAGGGTGGACTGAAAACACTCGTCCTGCTAATGCCTGCCCGTGATCAGCAAACCGAGACGACCTAACTCCTTTACGTCTTAATTCGTTTTTCTAAAAGTTATTCTCAGCTCTCTTCGAACTCAAAATATTTTCTATTTTGAATGTCGCCGCAAGTAACAGTTGTGGGTCATGGTGGCGGAATACGACTGTCCCTTAGAATTAAAAGGTGCTGATAGCCACTTTTCCACGAGGTAATTAGCACCTTGAAAATACAGGGGAATGCATTGCGTGAATATCTCAAGATGTTTATTTTACGTCCCCTAGCAGCCAAACTGTCCTATGCATGTGCCTATGTGATACCATCATGGTGCCTAGAGCAGTGGGAGGACAAAGTGCTTATAGTGTCATATGTGCCACTCCTATATATGGCACATACGACCCTTTGGCTGTTAGGGGAAGACATCTTGGTTTGGAAAATAATGATAGAGGCTTTGATGTAAATATATGTGAAAATGTAACTTAGTCTTAATATGGTTATTCATACTGAAATATATAAATATGACAAATATATGCTGAAAACGTCACGTTGAAGATGAAAGGGTGGATCTGCCACTTTGTGGAGGGGCAGATCCACCCTTTTATATCCGAGGGGACGGTCATATAATACAGGGCATTTATCATGTTTATGTATATGCTATGTAATTATACGTCAATAAACAATACATTTTACGGACGGTGATTGTTAATTATTGTGTTTACCGGGGTGTTGGCCCAGTGCTGGTATGACGGCGGGCCAGCGTCGTAGACGGTGAACCGGCATTATACCAGCACTGCGGCAATGTCTTCTGTTTGCTGGGTTGGTCCTCCTCGTTTTCCGTCATTTAATTAATCTCAGTCAACATTTTTGTTGTGAAAAATGGTTCGCGTACGTGTGTGTGATTAAAAACCTCATAAAATCAAATTAGGTGCTTTAAACATCAGTTTTCTGTCCAGACACGCAATATTCTCATTCAGAAGGTCAGTGCTGATAAAAAGTGCGAACAAAATTCCAGCAATGATAATCTAAACCCTTAAAGGGCTGATTTTTTTTTGTAGATCAAAGGGTTTATTGCAATTTGATACCATCATAAATGTCCTATTCAGCTCTTTCCGATTCATTTGAATACCTATGTTATAGGTCTACGGTCATTAGACATATTTTTTTCTATTACAGTGCGGGGATCGACTTTGGACGTCAGAATCTGACGTCCGCAGACGTCAGATTCTGACGACTAATGTCGATCCCCGCGCTGTAAGGGTTAATCCACCGCTAAGCACTACTATAGTCTTTTTAATCAGTTTTATAGCTGATCAAATCACTCTTATTGTGAACGAAATGAGCGTTTAAATATCAAGATTTGCAAATGTTGGTCTCGAATTAAACAAATATTAGTAATTTTCACCCACTTGAAGTTGTTGGTCGCAGTAGCGAGACACAAGTTCAAGCGGATGAAAATGTATGTTATTTAATTTAGCGGTTAAAGGGTTATTTAGCATGCAAAGGCAAGCAGCTCTGGAAGTGAGCAATGACAAACGCACACTGCTCTTCATCTGTGATGATATTCTCATGACTATAGGTCACTTCTCGATTAAAACGCGAAAATCTGTATAGGTTGAGTATTGTATTATGTAATTTTACTTTCATATGGTGTGTTAAATTGAAATATGTATTAATTATGACTACTACATATTAAGGGTCCCGATGCCCATGCAGCGCCCTGATGCCCAGGTTCAGATGGCAAACGCCTGGGTGCCCAGCGCCCCGATGCCCAGGTCCAGATGACACACGCCCCGATGCCCAGCGCCCCCACGCCCAGGGCCCCGATGCCTAGACGGAGCACCTGTCTGGCACTTCGTTTCCAGACGGGGAGGTGGATGTTGTTTATAGAATCTAGAAATTCAAACAAAATGGCTGCCTTTTATACTGTTCATACCCGCTCGATTCGAATTTTCAATTGTTTATATTTTCCTGACGCGACCTTAAATACCTACTAACGGTGGCGGCCATACACTTTTTCAGCGTCACAAATTGATTGTACACCACTAGACAGTCAGATGAGGGTGTGCAGACATCACACTGGTGCCTCGCCTGTTTTTTCAAAAGGCAGCTTGTCAACCGGGACCGGCTGACAATGTTGACTACCCGATGCCCAGGTCCAGATGACACACGCCTGGGTGCCAAGCGCCCCCACGGCCATCGCCGCGATGCCCAGGTCCAGATGACACACGCCTGGGTGCCCAGCGCCCCCACGGCCATCGCCGCGATGCCCAGGTCCAGATGGCACACGCCCCGATGCCCAGCGCCCAGATGATAAATGCCCAGGTCCAGATGACACACGCCCCGATGCCCAGCGCCCAGATGATAAAGAGCCGTAAGCAGTTAATGCTGTATTCCTATGCAAGCCAACACATCCATATCAGCTATACTGCCGTGCACAGCCATAAGGCAAATCCAGCTGCTTACTTATTATTATTAGCTTCTCGATATAATTATAATGATTATTTACAGAAACATCTGGACCGATGCAAATCCGTATTCTTTATTTTTATACTTAATTGAAATTATGAAAAAGGGTAGAATATTATTCATTGACTGATGAAAATCCGTATTCTTTTTTATTCTGTCATAATAATAGAAATATAATATTTTCATATTTAATCAACCACATGAAAAAAAGGTAGAATTAATTATTGACAAAAAACATCCAACATGTTATAAACTTCGGTTGACAGGAACATGTCGAGACGACCTTCACGAGAATTATTTATAAAACAACTGTTTACCTGTTAATAATAGAAGTATAATATATTTATATTTAATCAACCACATGAAAAAAAGGTAGAATTAATTATTGACAAAAAACATCCAACATGTTATAAACTTCGGTTGACAGGAACATATCGAGACGACCTCCACGAGAATTATTTATAAAACAACTGTTTACCAATGTTCGGTTTTAGGTGTACACCTAAGATATAGTGCAGTTTAAAATATGTATTGCTGTGGGGACTGCATCGGTTTCGTTCGCCAGGGGTCGGCATCTGAAGAGAAGCCGCGCCCCTTGGCGGGTACTGCCGCCGTCAGGCCACAAGTCCACGCACGCTTCACTCATTCACTTTCGACTCAGCCAGCGGGGCGAGCAGACGTTGCTGTCTTGCTTCCGCAGAGCAAGCCACGAGGCTGCCGCCACGTTCAACGTTCCATCATCATCGATCTCAGCCAGTGCACAGCGTTATGTTTTATCAATAATAAAGCATCAAGAGCATCATCATGGAGTCTGTCGAGTTATTTTGGTACCGTCGCCCAGTTGTTATTTTGAAAATATACACGTAGATGGTAAATGTTATTATATATGTAGGCCTACACATGAAATAAATACAACTGTCATCTGTTTGCCCGCTCCATGTCCAGAGATCAAATGAACAACATTTAACCTTTAAAGCGCTAAAATACTTTTGCAATAACCGAAGGTTTTTTTTCAATTTGAAATCATCATAGTCAGCTCTTTCCGCTTCATTTGAATACCTATGTTATGGGTCCACGATCATTATAAATGATTTAATTCTTACAGCGCGGGGGTCGACTTTAGACGTCAGATTCTGACGTCTAAAGTCGATCCCCGCGTTGTAGGGGTTAAGACGAGAACTGCACGTCATGTTTTCGTTCTCGAGAAACACACATTTAGTAATAAACGGGCTGAGAAAGCAATATTCCGGAATTATTTATTTTTGTAATGAGTATCAGTTCTCGTCTTAAGTGCTGGCTAGCGCAATTTGCATTTTGTAATAACATTCCTGGCGGGACTCCGTGGTGGGATAACATTAATTTTGGTATTTGTTTTTATATGAAGCAGTGTATCACGCAGATCATGATTCAAATGTTTTTGAGGCATTTGTGGTGTAAAGTGTTGTATTCTGCGGACAGTTGTGTTTACATGGCAATATTCGACTTTGAAATAAAAATTAATTCGGTCTTTTTCAGTGCTTTTGAATTTTTGTATTTTTTTTGTATTTAATTAGGCCTATGATCATTAGACTTAAAATATATCGCAGGTTTTGGATTGTTTGATATGGCCATCTCAACCATTACCGAGCCTGCGATATATCCTAACTTGTACGAGAATACTGCTCAAAACTGAGGAACGATCAAACCAGCAAACTCGAGGCATTGGCCCAATGTTGTTCTAATGTTGGCCCGCCGTCTTCGTCGGCATTAAAACAACATTGGTTCAATGCCTCGTGTCAGCTGGGGAAGGTCTCAAGCAGCTCGACTCTTGTGGTGTTAGAGGCGTTTTCAAGCCATAGCTAACCGTACTGCTCTGCAAAGCCAAAAGGCAGCATCTGCTTACTTGTAAAGTAATCATATACTACTTTTTCGCTTTGCACGGCAGTGTGGAAGATTCACGGTTATTCAGCTAATTCAATTTGAGAGACACTGTTTTTTTGCCTTCAGATTAGTCCTTATATCGCTAAGCATGTAACAGTCGTTTATAATCCGTTTTATTGGCCGTTTAAATCGCGGTCATTGGGTACGAAATGTGTGTTTAAACATCAATATTTTCAAAATGTTTGGTATCAAATTAAACATATACGAGTAATTTTTCACCGCTTGAAGTTGTGGATCGCGGTAGCGAGACACAACTGCAAGAGGGAGAAAATTATTATCTTTAATGTAGCGCTTTAAAAACTGGTAATTGCGGTGGCAATTCCAGCTTCATGTTGGCCCAATGTGGTTTTAATGTTGGGCAACCGTCGCAGACGGTGGACCAACATTAAACCAGCATTGGTTCTAGGTCTAGTGTCTGCTGGGAGTGGCTCTACAGTGTGATTTTTGCATTTGATGTGGTGAAAACCACGGGATAAACAAAGCGATTAATTATTTCGACAACTCCTCAGTTGGATAGACATTGGGTCAGTGTTGGCAGTTAAGATTCCCAGATTATCCCTTAAAGTTCCAAGATCGATAATTCCAATTTTTACCCTCTGGAACTTGTGTCTCGCTGCCTGGTGAAAATTACACACATATATTATTCATTATTGTTGGAAACAAAGCCTGACGACTGTAATGCTAATTTCTCTTGCAAATTTAGCTGTTTAACCCTTACAGCGCGGGGATTGACTTTCGTCGTCAGAATCTGACATCTGTAGACGTCAGATTCTGACGACTAAAGTCTATCCCCGCACTGTAAGAATAAACACATTTCTAATGTCCGCAGACCCATAACATAGCTATTCAAATGAATCAGAAAGAGCCAACTAAGACATTTGTGATGATTTCGTATTGAAAGAACCCTTTGGTCTCCATGGTTTACATAAAAAATGCAGCGCTTTAAGGGTTAAAGGAGAAATACAAATGCTGAGAACGGCTTTAGACGCGACTATAGCGCCTAAAGGTTTGATCATAATATCAGGTGATAAAGCTGAATTAATTGTCCTGAGGATATATAAACTATAATCCAATTAATTTAGCGTAATTATTAAAAACCGGTGACAGAGATGGATCTCGTAAACATTTGATTATTGAGTGAAAATTATTCAGATTTGACAAAATGGAGGTTCACTATTTTCAAATCTTGCTGATTGATGTCACGTTTTAAATTAAACATGTAGAAAAGGTGGTACTTATAGCATGTATATTGTACTAATCAAAATTAAAAAAAAACGAATATAATCTGGCGGGACCGGTGGTTAAAGGTCATTTCACACAGCCCGAGATAAAAGTAAATTGCGGATAAAAAATATCGCGCCAGAAGATATTATTACTTATTTCTGAAATGCCATTTACACATCGGGCGACTCGATAACCCGATTTATCAGGCGATATTTTTTTCAGATTGAAGCAGAAGTGATCTCTGCTGAAATATTGCGCGATCAAATGTACCTTGCATGCCCATAAAATATACACTATAGCCCAACATTAATAGTCTTACAGCTAAATGTAGATTTTTAGGGTAACCTTGTTTTGGCTTATACATTTTTTTCTCGCCTGATTATGCATCTCTAGCATCCTTGTGATGGTATCTCGGCGGATGTGGGTTTCTAACCCTTGAAAATTTCTTAAAAAAGCAAAATTCAAAATGGTCGTCATGAAACCACTAAAGTTATCATATTTTCCCTAATATTTGAGATAGAGATTTGATTTTCTCACCAAACCATATGTTTTCGGTATCAAGGAATAAACACTTTATTCAACATTATTATTATGCAAATTCAAAATGGCCGCCATGAAATCACTAATGTTACCATTTATCTTTCTCAATATTTGAGATGATGACTTCATTTTCAACCAAACCATATGTTCTCGGTATCGAGGAATACAATGAAGGACACTTTATGGCCACCGTTATCATGCAACATTCCAAATAGCCGCCATGAAATCATCAAAAGTTATCATACTTTGGTCAATAATTGAGATAGAGACGATATTTTGTTCACCGTTCACCAAACGATGTTTTGATATGTGGGAATACAGAAAACACACAATACCTTTAGTTGCCATCATTATCATGATTAAAATGCTATGGTAGCACTTGTTTATATGATATTTAAATTATACAATTATGATAGCTACATGTCCCTGGAAGTGCATCCGCTTGTGTAGGTCAAGCTGAATTACGCCTATGTAATTATACTGTAGGACATCAGCTATGACTCCTATAATGAACAAATGGACGTAAAAGAGTGTAGGTCCCTAATTGTTCACATATGCCTACACTGAATGTGCACTTCACGAGAATGGCCTTACAAGGTGAAGTTAAGGATATTTCAATGATAAATCAGAGAAACTCTGAATAACAGCTTTTTTACGTTTTAGTATACATAGAACTTTCAAGAAGTAAACTACATAAAAAAAGTTATAACTCACTTATTCTTATTTTTCAGCGATTCATTTTCTGGTCAATAATTACGTCATCTTATATAATAAATGAAAATATGTGAATTTGTCCACTGTTTAATGTATATAACTACAAATCCATATATATTTAGCTTCTTTACATATTGAAACATGTCATAAAGATAGATGGATGAATATTTATTGACGAAAGAAAGTTAGTGAAGACTTATGCGTCATTAAAAATGAACAAAACATTATATTACACAGTGCATAATATGATAAAATAGAAAATGGTGTAAATATATGAACACGTATAAAATGCATTAAAATTCTTAAAAGAACTATATATGATAGTGATACTAGTGAGTAATAAAGTAACAAACGTGCATAGTAATAATCACCCTCACCATAATCACATCAGGTCAACAACAAGGTCATACCATACCATCCTGATAATAATTGTATTCATTTCTCAACTCGACAAGTCAGCCAGTATGTATATCATAGAAGATTCAAGATGGCTTGACCGTTAGTTCACATTGCCATGGGATTTTCCAAGGCAATATTATGCTCAAATGGTACTATGTTTTGCATCCAAGTTATACCATTCCTTTACCATATGCAATCAACAGATATTCCACAATTTCCAGAAAACCAACATAGAAAATGTGTGTTATTTGTGCGATTTAAATCCCAATATGTATCAGTGTTGTAAGATTGAAAGCATATTGCATATAAGCATATAAGCAGCTTGTTATCAGGGGTTATACAGGTTATACTGCAGCATCTGAGCCATACTCCGGTAGCACATATTAACCCTTAAAGCGCTGAATTATTTGTTGTATAAACCATGGATTACAAAGGGTTTTTTCAATTTGAAATTATCATAAATTTTAGAATCTGACGTCTACAGACGACTAAAGTAGATCCCCGCGCTGTAAGGGTTATTTGGCACAAAAACAAATGCTAAAACACTAAAGCAGTCTCACAGTAAGGATACATTACTACCTTGATGTCTTACTTGCCACATAAAAGGGGAAAATGTTGTTACTCTCATTGGACCGTTGAGTTGATCCTGAGGCATGCATCATATTATTCAAAAGGCTGACTGACCCTGAATACAACACCACATGTACCAGTAGTGGCAGGACAAAACTAACTGATCCACATACTTGCCACATAAAAGGGGAAAATGTTGTTACTCTCATTGGACCGTTGAGCTGATCCTGAGGCATGCATCATATTATTCAAAAGACTGACTGACCCTGAATACAACACCACATGTACCAGTAGTGGCAGGACAAAAGTAACTGATCCATATACATGCCACATAAAAGGGGAAAATGTTGTTACTCCCATTGGACCGTTGAGCTGATCCTGAGGCATGCATCATATTATTCAAAAGACTGACTGACCCTGAATACAACACCACATGTACCAGTAGTGGCAGGACAACAGTAACTGATGCAGGTAATATTCGACAGGCTGACAACCTTAAACTCGCGATTCACTAAAAAGTTATATATACTTAATAGTGTTGCAAACTCATTCATTTCATGTTGGAGGTTAAATAATGACAGCCAACAGTGCGCTCTCTAGAACCACTCAATGTCTGTTTAAAGCGCATATATGCATCCACTGACTGAGCTGAATGTACTACAAACGTATCAGCTTATTGTCATACACTATACATTTATTTTGTAGCAATATTTTTCAGATATACGGATTTTGTGAAATGTGGTTAATCCGATCGCATCCAGCGACCATGTGTAAAACTGACTGGACGCTGTGAATCCCAACAATTATTGGCTCTCATGTCGAGTTCACGCAGAATGCATACCATTTTAGCAAAATGATCCCGATAATAATCATTACAAGTCTCTCATACACCACATATTTTTCAGATTAGAATACATCAAAATTATCATGCAGTTTTGAAGAAGTTGACATGGAATAATGTACATGCTCTTTGCTCTCATCTATTTTTCTTCTCTGATACATGTACATGTACATGATTTTGTTTTTCATCATCTTTATCCAACGTCAGTCATTCTTCCCATAGGTTTTGAAAATGCCAAAATGTTCTCAATATGAATGAAATGGAACGAACATAAACACAACAGTCAATACCTAGCTGTGGAATTAAAAGAGGTCATTAATAATTATTTAACAGCTCACTAGCCATGTAATATATTTTACTCTGATCAACTACAATTCATTACATGCAAATGTATTGTTACCTCATAAAATGCGTTGAAAGTTGGTTTAATTTATTTGCAGGTTTAGTGTAATTTTGGATAACTTGACAACCCATTTATTAAATACCTTTCTCTGTGACCAACGTGACTGTGGACTTATTTGGTTTACTATTCCAATTCTCTGATGTCCCAGTTGAGTTATCTAGTATGGCATAGAGATGGTGTCGACACTGCCGCCAATGGCAGATCATTTGGGGATGTGGCTTCTTTGGTATTTCTAATGTCTGATAGTGGCCTCCCTACACATTTATTTGTGTGATAATCAATGTTACTGGCTTTATAATTACTAGAGGAGACACCAAATGAAATAGGGTTTTATGCCACTTTTATGCAGGTATAGGCTGAAATGGGCCAGGAGAACCTCCTGAGGATGGTGAGATGAATGAGATGACACTGCCTTCCAGACACAGGATTCGAAATTTGGTCTCAACGGTCTGAGCCCACATTGTAAACAGCACCACATAGTTAAAACATGTTAAACTATTAGAAGAAGGGAAGATACAAGTACTGTACATAGTCTGACATCAAGTCTGAAGATTTATTTATCATCCTGTGGTCACTGAACCTGTACATTCGTGTGCCATTTCATGGGGAGCATATAGTCCTGCAGCCATTTCGGTACATTTAATTTATTGACCACATTGCCATCTCTGTCCTACCAGGTATTCATTTACAATGAAGCATCTTAGACTAAAATTCCTTGTCCACGGACACAAACATCGAAGCAAATTTCCCAACGTTGAGAAGGCAAGAACATGATATTTCCCTGAAATCCTGCACCAAGCGGGGTTTAAGCCCGCACTATAAACATTGCGCCACGTCATTCTCTGAGGGAAGCAACTGTATAGCTCTGAACCACACAAAAAAGCGCCAGTCTCAATTATTGGCAAGTGAGATAAATACTTCCATGTCAAGGCAAAGGGCAGCACCAGCCTAACCCTTTCAGCGCAGGGTCGACTTTAGACGTCAGAATCTGACGCTTGTAAACGTCAGATTCTAACGTCTAAAGTAGACCGCGCCATAACATAGTATTTTCAAATGAAGCGGGAAAACATTTATGATGACCTCAAATTGAAAAAAAATTGTCTCCATGGCTTATAGAATAATATTTCAGCGTTGTAAGGGTTAATTATAAACTCTAAGCAGTTCCTGTTGTTGCCATCGCGGTGTTCTGCCAAGCTATTAACCACGACCAGCTGTAACTGCTTACTTGACAAGTAACAGTTACAACTAACAAACAACAAAATGATTCCGGCTGCATTTAGCGTAATACTTGATGAGACTGCGCAGACAAAGAGAGAATAATGTAGAAAAGCGGTGACGGAAAACACGAGACGTTAATTCGAAGTTGTTTTAAAGTTGGTCCGCCGTCTGGCCCAGCATTTAAACAACATTAGCTTATTGTCGCGGCTTCAGCCGCGACATACTGTAGTGCCTATCTCTGGGTGGCCCCTTGGGCTGACATGATGTGATGCGCAGTGCATTCTGGGCCAGACTGTGGAGTTTATACAAAAAGCTAGCCCTGTAAACGGGCTACCCAGGCCTTGCGATAAATGTCGATTGCTCTGAAACATCGTGATCACATGATATTTCCGATCTCGCTTACATTTAAAGTAGTCTAATTAATTGCGTGAGACCATATAATATAAATTATATTATATTATATTATATTATTATATTATATATTATAAATTACTTGATAATTTCGTTAGCATTGGTTATTAAATCCCGTAAGGCTAGGCCTAGTAGTAGACTAGTAGGCCTACTACTATTAGTAGCTAGTCTCAGCTTAGATTTTTATACTACAGTCTGACACAAACCACAAGTCTATTCCCGAAAGTGACACTGACAGCCTGAGACATTGGTCTGAGACTTACAGATCCGGGTCAACTCGCACCACAGCCAACTGGGACCTTGACAGTATAGTGATATTAAATTACAGGGCTAGGGTTGCCCGTCATTCAGTTAACGTTAGCAATGACATAGTTTACAAAAATATAATAAATATATATACAAAAATAAGAGGTAGACTCCACCAGAAACAATAAAATATATTTGTAATGATCAATTGTTTATATTTTTGGCTAGCTAGCCCAGTAAACAGTCTAGTATATGTAATAAGCCCGACCCCTTAAGGCTAGGCCTAGTAGTAGTACTACTACAAGTAGTATTAGTTGTAGTAGTAGAAGTAGTAGTAGTAGTAGTAGTAGTAGTAGTAGTAGTAGCAGTAGTAGTAGTAGTAGTAGTAGCTAGTCTCAGTTTGGATTTTTAGACTAGGCCCTACATTCACAAACCACCTATCCGCGACAGTGACACTGACAGTGACAGCCTGAAACGTAAATGTGTGGGATCCGGGTCAACTCGCACCCCAGCCAACTCGGACCTTAATAGGCCTATTAGTGATATTAAACCCATCGGACTGGCTACACGATCAGAGTTGCCCGTCATTCAGTTTTAAAACGTTAGCGATGAGTATAGACCAGTGTAGACCTACTCACGTTTTATCGCCCACACTGAATGATAGTGAGCTCCGGTTGAGCAGCCTTTTCATCAACCCATAGCATATCATAAATGGGCCAATAGCCTTATCCCTACATTAAACAAAATCATGATCCATTTTTGCAAAGCACCCAAGAAATTATTCATATCAAAATATCGACTATTAGTCTGGGAGCCAATTTTCAAAAAGCTTCTATTTTTTTTAGTTTGCTTGACCCAAAAAGTGGCAATGGTCTGATATGTGTAGCCTATATGACAGGGAAATATCCATGGAGCATTATTAGGGTGGTTGTATAAGTTTATCGTGGCAGCAAAGTTTAAAATGATTGAGGGATATTCAAGGGTACCACCGAGCCCCCAAAAGTATTCATTTTTAACCCCCAGGTTATTACAAAATATATATATATATTGTTATAATTGTTTTTTAAATCACTGTCGATCCTATTTCTCTTTTATTAAGGATAGGATGGCAAATGATTAGAGTTTCCTTTTTTTCACAAAACATAAATCTACCTATAGAGCGCTGACAGTCAATAATAATAAAAAAAACTAACACAGTTCGTAGAATGTAATTTTGCCGTTTCCAGTACATTCTTTGTATTAACAAAATCTTATTTTTTATAATTATAAACTGTTGTTACATTGTATCATTGAATACATTTAAGGGTTTTTTTTCTGCGGGCACAAAGTTGTGAGGTCGTGGGCTCGAATCCCACATCGGACATGATGGGAATTTTTCTGCGACCGGCCCCAACCCAGGGTGAGTTCGACACAGGCTCAATGGGTAGGTCAAGCCACTGATGAAGGCATATACTAGCCGATATATTTGAGCCTACTCATCAAATTTCTATTGTTTGATTCTACTAGAGTGCAATAAACTGGTGTCACTAATTATCAACTAGTCTGTGGTAATAGTTTGAAATGTAATTTACTGAAGAAATACAAAATTAAAAACTATACGGAATTGGCTTGCCCAATGGAAGTCAACTCGTATAAATCAAATTTAGAAATTCCCATTCAATTTTATTTAACAAATTGTATATGTACACATAGTTTGTTTCTAGTATTCGTCTGCACTTCATTTTAAAACATCCATCTCTTCATACAATGAAAGTATCAGCCCGTCCAAAAACAGTATTGATCATTACTTTTTGTATACTATTTTTTGGTACGCTATTATAGGCCTATTTTTTATATTTGCTACCATTTGCTACCAAATATGTTCATTTACTTGTATAAAAAACTAGTCATATATGCTGTACTGTTTTTCTCAGTGTTGCCTTCTGTTTTAATACATAGTCAAACAGCTAGTCATATCCTAATTATACTATTTTTTATTGTTTTATTCTTGCCATCTCGGTCTCTGTAATCAGACAAGCACTCATAAGTTCACAGCATATTATCTACTTTTGTTACAATATTATGTACATTCTGTTGAAAATGTTTTTTTATATATAACAAGAGGTGGCTATTAATATAGCATATATATTTCTGATATTTTTATATGTACCATTTCTAACCTTATCCAGTATTGACACCATGTTTTATCCAAATTCTTATGTAACATGTAACCTTTCCATTCCACTCATATTATGTCCATTTTTTGTTATTGTAGTTTTATCTAACTTGCCATTTTTTAGTTCTTTACTTACTTTGAGTTTTATTTATTTTTGTTGGCATCAAGCATTTACCAGTCATCCAATATGTTATTTAGGTAAATAGTTAGTATGTTTTTTTGTTATAGATTGATATCTAACTTTTCAACTTGTTTTTTTCTGTTTCTAGTTTCATAATGTTGCCACCATCTGGCAGTCATATACAATATCGTCAGTTAATTACTTGGACAAATGCAAATAATTAGCCATATTTGCACTTTTGTTGCTTTCAGTCTTAGTTCTCACTCTTTTGTAAAGATCACATTCCCACCATGCAAAGCCAAAAGACACTATCTGATTACTTTACAAGTAAGCAGATACTGCCTTTCAGCTTTGTAGAGTAAATTTGATTTCTTTTGTTATTTGTATAAATACATTTTGTTTTAAACCTTCGAGCAGGTAGTTGGTGGAATAAATATTTTTATATGTACCTTATATTTTATTTCACTATTTTATATTGAATAAATCTTGTTACCATATCAAATCTGTTATTATTTCTATACTGACAATATTTCCATTCATTCTAGCCAACCTATACAATGTACACAACAACATTCTTTTCATACATTATTTTTATTTTACTCCCGTCTCTCCTTTTCCATCCCTAAACTTTAACCCCAAAGTACAAATTCAAATCAGATAAATTAGTCGATAATTGATCCAAAATCATCTGCAGTTCAGATACTCATATAAATAAAAACGTTTTAATTAATACAGACATGTATGTATATGTAAACTAATTAAAACCAAAGAGAGAATCTCTCACTTGTTAAAGCTGAATTGCTGTTTTGTCACAAACTGAGATCACTGGTTTTACAAACACATAGTAGAAGCTGGTTGATAAATTAAGCATGGCTTGGCAGTGGCAAAATTAGGAATGCACCTTATTGATAAATTAAGCATGACTTGACAGTGTCAAAATTAGGAATGCGCCTAGTTGATAAATCAAACATGATCTGACAGTGATCAAATTAGAAATGCACTTGATTGAAGCATGACTTGACAGTGTCAAAATTAGGAATGCGCATGGTTGATAAATTAAGCATGGCCTGACAGTGGTAAAATTAGGAATGCACCTGATTGATAAATCCAATGCACGCCCTGACACTCGTAAAGTTAGGAATGCATCTGATTGATATATTAAGCCTGACCTAATAGTGGTAAAATTAGGAATGAGCCTGGTAAATAAATTAGCATTAGTTAATAAATTAGGCATTACATGACAGTGGCAAAATTCGAAATGCGTTTGTTGGGTTAAATAAGCATGACTCGGCAGTGGCAAAATTAGGAATGCGCCTGGTTGATAAATTAAGAATTAGGCCTACTTGAAAGTCTGAAAAAAGGAACTGGTATAGCTATGGCATTTTAAAACATGAGAAAAACACTTTAGTTATAATTAACATTATTAAAGTATTCATTATCTTACTTCCAGTGTCGTATCTGTAGTGTTGGCAATATTTTGTCAGTGATGCTCTCTCTCCAGATTGTCTAAGACAGCTTTCAGAATACTCAGCATATTTTTAATAGTGCCTAACATCATTGAATGGTATTATCGGTCTGATTATTTTGTTTTACGTTATGTAATTTGTTGTTTCACTTGTTACAGTTTAAATATCCAGGTTGACAAAAAATCTAGATGATAATCTTTCACCACTGCTACACTAACAGTACTTCACGTTGCCACCCACCCCCTCCCCAACCACTGCGCACCACACCCTGCGCATATACTTCATCCTGATTTGACACCCGGTGCCTGATATAACCCCATTCCTAATTAGGCTCTTCCCCGGCCCTTCTGAAATATAACCATGATTACCCTATCACATCGTTCCCTCGCCATTATCCTAACCCTTTCCTCGCCAAGTTATCTCAGTTAAATATTTTGTTTAACTTGAGAACAATTATTTTTTGTAAATCTTGATGTTTAAACACTCATCTCATTCCCAATACCAGCCAGTGATTTGATCGGATAATAAAACGAATTTTAAACTCCCACAGTCGTCAGTAGCATAGGTTGCGCATCCGTCACTTTGTAAAGTAGTATAGACATGCCCTTTTGTCACATCAGAGACACTGCATGCATCAGCTGGAGATGCCACTTAGGCGCGGCGCCATTGTAATGGAATCTATCTCATTTGGTACCAATGCGAGCATTGCCAGAGGGGGGCATTAAATGGCAAAAGTGTAACTTTCCCGAGTAGTTCCGTAAAACAGAACATGTGGGCCTGTGGCGTGGGCGTTGATGACGTAACTTAATGTGAGTAGTTTTCACTGCTTGAAGTTGTAGATCACGGTAGCGAGACACAACTGCAAGAGGGTGAAAATTATTATCTTTAATGAAGCGCTTCAAAAACTGGTAATTGCGGTGGCAATTCCAGCTTCATGTGAATTAAAAGATACACGAGACGTTGGCCCAATGTGGTTCTAATGTTGGGCAGACGTCGCAGACGGTGGACCAACATTAAACCAGTATTGGTTCTAGGTCTAGTGTCTGCTGGGAGTGGCTCTACAGTGTGATTTTTGCATTTGATATGGTGAAAACCACGGGATAAACAAAGTGATTAATTATTTCGACAACCGCTCAGTTGGATAGACATTGGGTCAGTGTTGGCAGTTAAGATTCCCAGATTATCCCTTAAAGTTCCAAGTTCGATAATTCCAATTTTTACCCTCTGGAACTTGTGTCTCGCTGCCTGGTGAAAATTACACACATATATTATTCACTATTGTTGGAAACAAAGCCTGACGACTCTAATGCTAAATTATCTTGCAAATTTTGTTGTTTATCCCTTACAGGGCGGGGATCGACTTTAGTCGTCAGAATCTGACGTCTGTAGACGTCAGATTCTGACGACTAAAGTCGAACCCCACACTGTAAGAATAAAAACATTTCTAATGTCCGCAGACCCATAACATAGGTATTCAAATGAATCAGAAAGAGCCAACTAAGACATTTGTGATTTCTGAGAACGGCTTTAGACGCGACTATAGCGCCTAGGGGGTTGATCAGAATATCAGGTGATTAAGCTGAATTAATTGTCTGGAGGAAATATAAGCTAGAATCCAATTAATTTAGCGTAATTATTAATAACTGTTGACGGAGATGGATCTCGTGAACATTTGATTATTACGTTTACACCATTACGGCTCCAATCTTGATTATAGGCCCGATAACCATGTAACCGTGCAATTATTTTATTTGTATTTCCCCCCACTTAAAATTGTGTCTCGCTGACGCGATCCACAACTTCAAGTGAGTGAAAATTATTCAGATTTGACAAAATAGAGGTTCACTATTTTCAAATCTTGCTGATTGATGTCACGTTTTAACATGTAGAAAAGGTGATACTTATAGCATGTATAGTGTACTAATCAAAATTAAAAAAAAAACGATTAAAATCTGGCGGGACCGGTGGTTAAAGGTCATTTCACACAGCCTACGATAAAAGTCAATTGCGGATAAAAAATATCGCGCCAGAAGATATTATTACTTATTTCTGAAATGCCATTTACACATCGGGCGACTCGATAACCCGATTTATCAGGCGATATTTTTTCAGATTGAAGCAGAAGTGATCTCTGCTGAAATATTGCGCCATAAAATGTACCTTGCATGCCCATAAAATATACACTATAGCCCAACATTAATAGTCCGACAGCCAAATGTAGATTTCTAGGGTAACATTGTTTTGGCTGATACATTTTTTTCTCGACTGATTATGCATCTTTAACATCTTTGTGATGGTATATCGGCGGATGTGGGTTTCTAACCCTTGAAAATTTCTTAAAAATGCACAATCCAAAATGGCCGTCATAAAACCACTGAAGTTATCATATTTTCCTTAATATTTGAGATAGAGACTCGATTTTCCCACCAGACCATATGTTTTCGGTATCAAGGAATAAACACATGAACTCTTTATTCAACATTATTATCATGCAAATTCAAAATGGCCGCCATGAAATCACTAATGTTACCATTTATCTTCCTCAATATTTGAGATAATGACTTCATTTTCCACCAAACCATATGTTCTCGGTATCGAGGAATACAATGAAACACACTTTATGGCCACCGTTATCATGCAAAATTCCAAATAGCCGACATTAAATCACCAAAAGTTATCATACTTTGGTCAATAATTGAGATACAGACGATATTTTGTTCACCAAACCATATGTTTTGATATGTAGGAATACAGAAAACACACAATACCTTTAGTTGCCATCATTATCATGATTGAAATGTTATGGTAACACGTCTTGTTTATATAATATTTCAATTATACAGTAATGATAGCTACATGTCCCTGGCAGTGCATCCGCTTATGTAGGTTAAGTTGAATTACGCCGATGTCATTATACTGTAGGACATCAGCTATGACTCCTATAATGAACAAATGGACGTAATAGAGTGTAGGTCCCTAATTGTTCACATATGCCTACACTGAATGTGCACTTCACGAGGATGGCCTTACAAGGTGAAGTTAAGGTTATTTCAATGATAAATCAGAGAAACTCTGAATAACAGCTTATTTTTACGTTTAAGTATACATAGAACTTTCAAGAAGTAAACTACATAACAAAGGTTATAACTCACTTATTCTTATTTTTCAGCGATTCAATAATAATTATTATTAATCCTCTGGTCAATAATTATGTCATGTTATATAATAAATGAAAATATGTGAATTTGTCCATTCTTTAATGTATATAACTACAAATTCATGATTAAATAGCAATCCATATATATTTAGCTTCTTTACATATTGAAACATGTCATCAAGATAGATAGATGTATATTTATTGACAAAAGAAAGTCTGTGAAGACTTATGCGTCATTAAAAATGAACAATACTTTATATTATACAGTGCATAATATGATAAAATAGAAAATGGGGTAAATATATGTACACGTATAAAATGCTTTAAAATTCTTAAAAGAACTATACATGATAGTGATACTAGTGATGTCATAAAGTAACAGACGTGCATAGTTAATAATCACCTTCACCATAATCACATCAGGTCAACAACAAGGTCATACCCAGGGTTCCCCACAGAAAAAAAAATCATCTGGTTGTTCTCACAAAAATATTAACTTAGCGCGCGCGAGCAGCTTAACCCTTAGACTGCTGCATAAAATTTGAAGCATGTGTGGCTGCCCACTAAGTAATATC
This sequence comes from Flabesymbios commensalis, assembly GCA_964017125.1. NCBI lineage: Eukaryota > Metazoa > Annelida > Polychaeta > Terebellida > Flabelligeridae > Flabesymbios > Flabesymbios commensalis. The sequence continues at coordinate 72,589,779 of OZ024906.1, read as the reverse complement.
TGGCACGTTTTTTCTTTAAAAAATGTTCATCTGATGAACAACTGATACTAAAAGCCAATAAACTACAAAATCAGTCACTCTCAGTTAGCCGTGGGCGTTGATGACGTAACTTAATGTGAGTAGTTTTCACTGCTTGAAGTTGTAGATCACGGTAGCGAGACACAACTGCAAGAGGGTGAAAATTATTATCCTCAATGTAGCGCTTTAAAAACTGGTAATTGCGGTGGCAATTCCAGCTTCATGTGAATTAAAAGATACGAGACGTTGGCCCAATGTGGTTTTAATGGTGGGCAGACGTCGCAGACGGTGGACCAACATTAAACCAGCATTGGTTCTAGGTCTAGTGTCTGCTGGGAGTGGCTCTACAGTGCGATTTTTGCATTTGATATGGTGAAAACCACGGGATAAACAAAGTGATTAATTATTTCGACAACTGCTCAGTTGGATAGACATTGGGTCAGTGTTGGCAGTTAAGATTCCCAGATTATCCCTTAAAGTTCCAAGTTCGATAATTCCAATTTTTACCCTCTGGAACTTGTGTCTCGCTGCCTGGTGAAAATTACACACATATATTATTCACTATTGTTGGAAACAAAGCCTGACGACTCTAATGCTAAATTATCTTGCAAATTTTGTTGTTTATCCTTACAGGATCTGATGTCTGTATACGTCAGATTCTGACGACTAAAGTCGATCCCCGCACTGTAAGAATAAAAACATTTCTAATGTCCGCAGACCCATAACATAGGTATTCAAATGAATCAGAAAGAGCCAACTAAGACATTTGTGATGATTTCAAATTGAAAAAACCCCTTTGGTCTCCATGGTTTACATAAAAAATACAGCGCTTTAAGGGTTAAAGGAGAAATACAAATGCTGAGAACGGCTTTAGACGCGACTATAGCGCCTAAGGGGTTGATCAGAATATCAGGTGATAAAGCTGAATTAATTGTCTGGAGGAAATATAAGCTAGAATCCAATTAATTTAGCGTAATTATTAATAACTGTTGACGGAGATGGATCTCGTGAACATTTGATTATTACGTTTACACCATTACGGCTTCAATCTTGATTATAGGCCCGATAACCATGTTACCGTGCAATTATTTCATTTGTATTTCCCCCCACTTAAAGTTGTGTCTCGCTGACGCGATCCACAACTTCAAGTGAGTAAAAATTATTCAGATTTGACAAAATGGAGGTTCACTATTTTCAAATCTTGCTGATTGATGTCACGTTTTAACATGTAGAAAAGGTAATACTTATAGCATGTATAGTGTACTAATCAAAATTACAAAAAAAACGATTAAAATCTGACGGGACCGGTGGTTAAAGGTCATTTCACACAGCCCGCGATAAAAGTCAATTGCGCATAAAAAATATCGCGCCAGAAGATATTATTACTTATTTCTGAAATGCCATTTACACATCGGGCGACCCCATAACCCGATTTATCAGGCGATATTTTTTCAGATTGAAGCAGAAGTGATCTCTGCTGAATTATTGCGCAATAAAATGTACCTTGCATGCCCATAAAATATACACTATAGCCCAGCATTAATAGTCCTACAGCCAAATGTAGATTTTTAGGGTAGCCTTGTTTTGGCTAATACATTTTTTTCTCGCCTGATTATGCATCTCTAGCTACCTTGTGATGGTATCTCGGCGGATGTGGGTTTCTAACCCTTGAAAATTTCTTAAAAATGCACAATTCAAAATGGCCGTCATGAAACCACTTAAGTTATCATATTTTCCTTAATATTTGAGATAGAGATTCGATTTTCCCACCAAACCATATGTTTTCGGTATCAAGGAATACAATGAAGGACACTTTATGGCCACCGTTATCATGCAACATTCCAAATAGCCGCCATGAAATCATCAAAAGTTATCATACTTTGGTCAATAATTGAGATAGAGACGAGATTTTGCTCACCAAACTATATGTTTTGATATGTAGGAATACAGAAAACACACAATACCTTTAGTTGCCATCATTATCATGATTGAAACGTTATGGTAACACTTGTTTATATAATATTAAAATTATACAGTAATGATTGCTACATGTCCCTGGCAGTGCATCCGCTTATGTAGGTCAGGTTGAATTGCGCCGATGTTATTATACTGTAGGACATCAGCTATGACTCATATAACATGTATAATGAACAAATGGACGTAAAAGAGTGTATGTCCCTAATTGTTCACATATGACTACACTGAATGTGCACTTCACGAGAATGGCCTTACAAGGTGAAGTTAAGGTTATTTCAATGATAAATTAGAGAAACTCTGAATAACAGCTTATTTTTACGTTTAAGTATACATAGAACTTTCAAGAAGTAAACTACATAAAAAAGTTATAACTCACTTATTCTTATTTTTCAGCGATTCAATAATAATTATTATTAATTTTCTGGTCAATAATTACGTCATGTTATATAATAAATAAAAATATGTGAATTTGTCCATTCTTTAATGTATATAACTACAAATGCATATATATTTAGCTTCTTTACATATTGAAACATGTCATAAAGATAGATGGATGTATATTTATTGCCGAAAGAAAGTCAGTGAAGACTTATGCGTCATTAAAAATGAACAATACTTTATATTATACAGTGCATAATATGATAAAATAGAAAATGGGGTAAATATATAAGCACGTATAAAATGCATTAAAATTCTTAAAAAGAACTATACATGATGGTGATACTAATGATGTCATAAAGTAACAAACGTGCATACTTAATAATCACCTTCACCATAATCACATCAGGTCAACAACAAGGACATACCATACCATCCTGATTTTAATTGTATACATTTCTCAACTCGACAAGTCAGCCAGTATGTATATCATAGAAGATTCAAGATGGCTTGGCCCTTAGTTCACATTACCATGGGATTTTCCAATGCAATATTATGGTCAAATGGTACTATGTTTTGCATCCAAGTTATACCATTCCTTTGCCATATGCAATCAACAGATATTCCACAATTTCCAGAAAACCAACATAGAAAATGTGTGTTATTTGTGCGATTTAAATCCCAATATGTATCAGTGTTGTAAGATTGAAAGCATATTGCATATAAGCATATAAGGCGCTTGTTATCAGGGGTTATACAGGTTATACTGCAGCATCTGAGCCATACTCCGGTAGCACATATTAACCCTTAAAGCGCTGAATTATTTTTTGTTTAAACCATGGAGTACAAAGGGTTTTTTCAATTTGAAATTATCATAAATTTTAGAATCTGACGTCTACAGACGACTAAAGTTGATCCCCACACTGTAAGGGTTATTTGGCACAAAAACAAATCCTAAAACACTAAAGCAGTCTCACAGTAAGGATACATTACTACCTTGATGTCTTACTTGCCACATAAAAGGGGAAAATGTTGTTACTCTCATTGGACCGTTGAGTTGATCCTGGGGCATGCATCATATTATTCAAAAGACTGACTGACCCTGAATACAACACCACATGTACCAGTAGTGGCAGGACGACAGTAACTGATGCAGGTAATATTCGACAGGCTGACAACCTTAAACTCGCGATTCACTAAAAAGTTATATATACTTAATAGTGTTGCAAACTCATTCATTTCATGTTGGAGGTTAAATAATGACAGCCAACAGTGCGCTCTCTAGAACCGCTCAATGGATATATGCATCCACAGACTGAGCTGAATGTACTACAAACGTATCAGCTTATTGTCATACACTATAAATTTATTTTGTAGCAATATTTTTCTGATATACGGATTTTGTGAAATGTGGTTAATCCGATCGCATCCAGCGACCATGTGTAAAACTGACTGGACGCTGTGAATCCCAACATTTATTTTTGGCTCTCATGTCGAGTTCACGCAGAATGCATACCATTTTAGCAAAATGATCCCGATAATAATCATTACAAGTCTCTCTTACACCACATATTTTTCGGATTAGAATACATCGAAATTATCATGTAGTTTTGAAGAGGTTGACATGGAATAATCATGATAATGTACATGCTCTTTGCTCTCATCTATTTTCCTTCTCTGATACATGTGTACATGTACATGGTTTTGTTTTTCATCATCTTTATCCAACGTCAGTCATTCTTCCCATAGGTTTTGAAAATGCCAAAATGTTCTCAATATGAATGAAATGTAACGAACATAAACACAACAGTCAATACCTAGCTGTGGAAATAAAAGAGGTCATTAATAATTATTTAACAACTCACAAGCCATGTAATATATTTTACTCTGATCAACTACAATCCATTACATGCAAATGTATTGTTACCTCACAAAATGCGTTGAAAGTTGGTTTAATTTATTTGCAGGTTTAGTGTAATTTTGGATAACTTGACAACCCATTTATTAAATACCTTTCTCTGTGACCAACGTGACTATGGACTTATTTGGTTTACTATTCCGATTATCTGATGTCCCAGTTGAGTTATCTAGTATGGCATAGAGATGGTGTCGACACTGCCGCCAATGGCAGATAATTTGGGGATGTGGCTTCTTTGGTATTTCTAATGTCTGATAGTGGCCTCCCTACACATTTATTTGTGTGATAATCAATGTTACTGGCTTTATAATTACTAGAGGAGACACCAAATGAAATGAATAGGGTTTTATGCCACCTTTATGCACGTATAGGCTGAAATGGGCCACGAGAACCTCCTGAGGATGGTGAGATGAATGAGATGACACTGCCTTCCAGACACAGGATTCGAAGTTTGGTCTCAACGGTCTGAGCCTACATTGTAAACAGCACCACATAGTAAAAACATGTTAAACTATTAGAAGAAGGGAAGATACAAGTACTGTACATAGTCTGACATCAAGTCTGAAGATCTATTTATCATCCTGTGGTCACTGGACCTGTAAATTCGTGTGCCATTTCATTGGGAGCATATAGTCCTGCAGCCATTTCGGTACATTGAATTTATTGACCACATTGCCATCTCTGTCCTACCAGGTATTCATTTACAATGAAGCATCTTAGACTAAAATTCCTTGTCCACGGACACAAACATCGAAGCAAATTTCCCAATGTTGAGAGGGCAGAAACATGATATTTCCCTGAAATCCTGCACCAAGCGGGGTTTAAGCCCGCACTACAAACATTGCGCCACGTCATTCTCTGAGGGAAGCAACTGTATAGCTCTGAACCACTCAAAAAAGCGCCAGTCTCAATTATTGGCAAGTGAGATAAATACTTCCATGTCAAGGCAAAAGGCAGCACCAGCCTAACCCTTTCAGCGCGGGGTCGACTTTAGACGTCAGAATCTGACGTTTGTAAAAGTCAGATTCTAACGTCTAAAATAGACCGCGCCATAACATAGTATTTTCAAATGAAGCGGAAAAAAATTTATGATGACCTCAAATTGAAAAAAAATTGTCTCCATGGCTTATAGAATAATATTTCAGCGTTGTAAGGGTTAATTAAAAACTCTAAGTAGTTCCTGTTGTTGCCAGCGCGGTGTTCTGCCAAGCCATTAACCACAAACAGCTGTAACTGCTTACTTGACAAGTAACAGTTACAACTAACAAACAACAAAATGCTTCCGGCTGTATTTAGCGTAATACTTGATGAGACTGCGCAGACAAAGAGAGAATAATGTAGAAAAGCGGTGACGGAAAACACGAGACGTTAATTCGATGTTGTTTTAAAGTTGGTCCGCCGTCTGGCCCAGCATTTAAACAACATTGGCTTATTGTCGCGGCCTCAGCCGCGACATACTGTAGTGCCTATCTCTGGGTGGCCCCTTGGGCTGACATGATGTGATGCGCAGTACATTCTGGGCATGACTGTGGCAGAGTTTACACAAAAAGCTAGCCCTGTAAACGGGCTACTCAGGCCTTGCGATAATTGTCAATTGCTCTGAAACATCGTGATCACATGATATTTCCGATCTCGCTTACATTTAAAGTAGTCTAATTAATTACGTGAGACCTTATAATATAAATTATATATTATATTATTATAATATATATGATAAATTACTTGAGAATTTTGTTAGCATTGGTTATTAAATCCTGTAAGGCTAGGCCTAGTAGTAGACTAGTAGGCCTACTACTATTAGTAGCTAGTCTCAGCTTATATTTTTATACTACAGTCTGACACAAACCACAAGTCTATTCCCGAAAGTGACACTGACAGTCTGAGACATTGGTCTGAGACTTACATGGGATCCGGGTCAACTCGCACCACAGCCAACTCGGACCTTGACAGTATAGTGATATTAAACTTATCTACAGGGCTAGGGTTGCCCGTCATTCAGTTAACGTTAGCGATGACATAGTTTACAAAAGTATAATAAATATATATACAAAAATAAAAGGTAGACTCCACCAGAAACATTAAAATAGATTTGTAATGATCAATTGTTTATTTTCTTGGCTAGCTAGCCCAGTGAACAGTCTAGTATACACTGACAGTGACAGCCTGAAACGTAAATGTGTGGGATCCGGGTCAACTCGCACCCCAGCCAACTCGGACCTTAATATTAGTGATATTAAACCCATCGGACTGGCTACACGATCAGAGTTGCCCGTCATTCAGTTTTAAAACGTTAGCGATGAGTATAGACCAGTGTAGACCTACTCACGTTTTATCGCCCACACTGAATGATAGTGAGCTCCGGTTGAGCAGCCTTTTTATTAACCCATAGCATGACATAAATGGGCCAATAGCCTTATCCCTACATTAAACAAAATCATGATCCATTCTTGCAAAGCACCCAAGAAATTATTCATATTAAAATATCGACTATTAGTCTGGGAGCCAATTTTCAAAAAGCTTCTATTTTTTTTAGTTTGCTTGACCCAAAAAGTGGCAATGGTCTGATATGTGTAGCCTATATGACAGGCAAATATCCATGGAGCATTATTAGGGTGGTTGTATAAGTTTATCGTGGCAGCAAAGTTTAAAATGATTGAGGGATATTCAAGGGTACCACCGAGCCCCCAAAAGTATTCATTTTTAACCCCCAGGTTATTAAAATATATATATATATTGTTATAATTCTTTTTTAAATCACTGTCGATCCTATTTCTCTTTTATTAAGGATAGGATGGCAAATGATTAGAGTTTCATTTTTTTCACAAAACATAAATCCACCTATAGAGCGCTGAAAGTCAATAATAATAAAAAAAACTAACACAGTTCGTAGAATGTAATTTTGCCGTTTCCAGTACATTCTTTGTATTTCCAAAATCTTATTTTTTATAATTATAAACTGTTGCTACATTGTATCATTGAATACATTTAAGGGTTTTTTTCTGCGGGCACAAAGTTGTGAGGTCGTGGGCGCGAATCCCACATCGGACATGATGGGAATTTTTCTGCGACCGGCCCCATCCCAGGGTGAGTTCGACACAGGCTCAATGGGTAGGTCAAGCCACTGATGAAGGCATATACTAGCCGATATATTTGAGCCTACTCATCAAATTTCTATTGTTTGATTCTACTAGAGTGCAATAAACTGGTGTCACTAATTATCAACTAGTCTGTGTTAACAGTTTGAAATGTAATTTACTGAAGAAATACAAAATTAAAAACTGTACGGAATTGGCTCGCCCAGTGGAAGTCAACTCGTAAAAATCAAATTTAGAAATTTCCATTCAATTTTAATTACCAAATTGTATATGTACACATAGTTTGTTTCTAGTATTCGTCTGCACTTCATTTTAAAACATCCATCTCTCCATACAATGAAAGTATCAGCCCGTCCAAAAACAGTATTGATCATTACTTTCTGTATACTATTTTTTAGGACGCTATTATAGGCCTATTTTTTATATTTGCTACCATTTCTGTTCATATGCAGACTTTTTTATAATTCGTATACAATTGACCCATCTATTTTGATATTGTATAATGTTGACTATTTCAGCACCATTATAAATCATGCCTTTTTAACAACCAATCATTAATTTTAAACTTCAAAATATTGTTTCTCCATAGCTGCAACAATCAAATATGTTCATTTACTTGTATAAAAACTAGTCATATATGCTGTACTGTTTTTCTCAGTGTTGCCTTCTGTTTTAATACATAGTCAAACAGCTAGCCATATCCTAATTACACTATTTTTTATTTTTTTATTCTTGCCATCTCGGTCTCTGTAATCAGACAACCACTCATAAGTTCACAGCATATTATCCACTTTTGGTACAATATTATGTACATTCTGTTGAAAATGATTTTTTTATATATAACAAGAGGTGGCTATTAATATAGCATATATATTTCTGATATTTTTATATGTACCATTTCTAACCTTATCCAGTATTGACACCATGTTTTATCCAAATTCTTATGTAACATGTAACCTTTCCATTCCACTCATATTATGTCCATCTTTTGTTATTGTAGTTTTATCTAACTTGCCATTTTTTAGTTCTTTACTTACTTTAAGTTTTATATTTTTTTGTTGGCATCAAGCATTTACCAGTCATCCAATATGTTATTTAGATAAATAGTTAGTATGTTTTTTTTGTTATAGATTGATATCTAACTTTTTAACTAGTTTTTTTCTGTTTCTAGTTTCATAATGTTGCCACCATCTGGCAGTCATATACAATATCGTCAGTTATTTACTTGGACAAATGCAAATAATTAGCCATATTTGCACTTTTGTTGCTTTCAGTCTTAGTTCTCACTTTTTTGTAAAGATTACATTCCCACCATGCAAAGCCAAAAGGCAATATCTGATTACTTTACAAGTAAGCAGCTACTGCCTTTCAGCTTTGTAGAGTAAATTTGATTTATTTTGTCATTTGTATAAATACATTTTGTTTTAAACCTTCAAGCAGGTAGCTGGTGGAATAAATATTTTTATATGTACCTTACATTTTATTTCACTATTTTATATTGAATAAATCTTGTTACCATATCAAATCTGTTATTATTTCTATACTGACAATATTTCCATTCATTCTAGCCAACCTATACAATGTACACAACAACATTCTTTTCATACATTATTTTTATTTTACTCCCGTCTCTCCCTTTCCATCCTTAAACTTTAACCCCAAAGTACAAGTTCAAATCAGATAAATTAGTCGATAATTGATCCAAAATCATCTGCAGTTCATATTTGAGCTAAATTTAACTTTTTACAAAATTTTGATTATCATAAGAAAATGACCTAAATGTAACCAAAAACGGCCTGTAATAAGTCCTCAACAATTTGATGATTTTCCATTATTTTATTTCATTTATTCACTGTTATATGATTGAATACGTACAGGGTTCGTACGTTCATGGAAAACCTACAAAAGTCATGGAATTTTACTTTTACATACAATTAAAAAGAATAGCCTGTCTAGATATTTTTGTTATATCTGCATTGGTTTTTAAGATCCTCATTGCATGTTGTACAAACTAAGAGGCACACCACAACCTTAATAAAATAAAAATACAGGGTATACAGTAGTAGTACGTAATCTAGCCAATTATATAATAAATAGTTTGGTAGTTTTTCCGGATAAAAAGTCCTTGCATTTTAAGAAATCACCATAGAGAAAATATGATCCACGAGTAATAAACCTGTACGTAACACAAACTTTGGTGCATTTTGAATTTGTCAATAATTTTCATTTCTTCAAGCTATTAGCAAGTGCTAATAATCATGTATTATTTGTCATAATTAGATACCTGAATATAGGCCTATCTATATATTAACAGCAGATAAAAAAATAAAAAATAGCAAGAATATATGTTTTTCGGTCAGAAAAGTATGTAAATATCTAGCATCCATCCCATCTCATCATCTGCTCTCCAAGTCATATTATAATTACACAGACTTGGAATGGATAAATATTAGCACAATTACTGACAGATAGCCCGAATTATGACTTGTCCCATTTGACTCCCACCCTTTCATGTCCGTTCCCGAAATTATATGAGGGCACTCGTGCACATTCCAAGCTATTTTATTTAACACCTTTTTTGTATTCGTCTCAACAGTGGTTGCTTACTATATTGGAAATTCTGTTGTGGATTTTTTTGAGCTGTACAATCAATTTAATCATTTTTCTTCCAACACTTTACCAGACTAAGCCTATCACCATTATTTCCTCTCATATTAAAAAGTGCTCAGAACTCGACATTATAACTTTAATTTCACTTGAGATATTTCTTCAATAAACAATATCGCCTTTTAAAAAAAATCCTTCAGCACTTAAAAATATTTTGGCCGCGACTATTACCATGTGATGCCTTGCATCACCTATCGTACTTGTTAACTCGGTGTGGAGTGAGTGTGGAGTGCACGGAGCTGCAGCCTCATTAGGAACATTGTGCCGCCATCTTTGAAAGTAGTTCCGGTGTCAAGCGAAATTAGGCATGGGGTAGATATTAGGCATGACCTCAATTCCTACTCATTGCGCATGATTGTGTGTAACGACGACGGATGATCATACAGCGATTTTTTTTACATTAATGTAATTTTGTTTTTCCATTAATATGTTGTCAAAGATGCGGTAAGCTCAAATATCTACTAATGTTGTATATTAGAGATATGCTGATCAAGATGTTTTAGTATATGTAATTAAACTGTGCAGCCTTATAATAATAATAATGATAATAAATTAACAATAATTATGTAATCCATGGTGATCGAAATTTTATAATTAATGATAATATCAGTATATCACAAAATATACATCGATGTGTGTCAAATGATATTTTTTGTGGGGGAATCTATCTCACTTAAGATGTTATAATATAAACCAGTAATAATAAGTAATTCTGAATGCTTTAATAAAACACAGTACACATATAAATAAAAACGTTTTAATTAATACAGACATGTATGTATATGTAAACTAATTAAAACCATAGAGAGAATCTCTCACTTGTTAAAGCTGAATTGCTGTTTTGTCACAAACTGAGATCACTAGTTTTACAAACACATAGTAGAAGCTGGTTGATAAATTAAGCATGGCTTGGCGGTGGCAAAATTAGGAATGCACCTTATTGATAAATTAAGCATGACTTGACAGTGTCAAAATTAGGAATGCGCCTAGTTGATAAATCAAACATGATCTGACAGTGATCAAATTAGAAATGCACTTGATTGAAGCACGACTTGACAGTGTCAAAATTAGGAATGCACCTCATGGATACACTAAGCATGACCTGGCAGTGGTAAAATTAGGAATGCGCATGGTTGATAAATTAAGCATGGCCTGACAGTGGTAAAATTAGGAATGCACCTGATTGATAAATCCAATGCACGACCTGACACTCGTAAAGTTAGGAATGCATCTGATTGATATATTAAGCCTGACCTGATAGTGGTAAAATTAGGAATGAGCCTGGTAAATAAATTAGCATTAGTTAATAAATTAGGCATTACATGACAGTGGCAAAATTCGAAATGCGTTTGTTGGGTTAAATAAGCATGACTCGGCAGTGGCAAAATTAGGAATGCGCCTGGTTGATAAATTAAGAATTAGGCCTACCTGAAAGTCTGAAAAAAAGAACTGCTATAGCTATGGCATTTAAAACATGAGAAAAACACATAAGTTATAAATAACATTATTAAAGTATTTATTATCTTACTTCCAGTGTCGTATCTGTAGTGTTGGCAATATTTTCTCAGTGATGTTCTCTCTCCAGATTGTCTAAGACTGCTTTCAGAATACTCAGCGTATTTTTAATAGTGCCTAACATCATTGAATGGTATTATCGGTCTGATTCTTTTGTTTTACGTTATGTAATTTGTTGTTTCACTTGTTTCAGTTTAAATATCCAGGTTTACAAAAGATCTAGATGATAATCTTTCACCACACACAACTAACAGTACTTCCCGTTGCCACCCACCCCCTCCCCAACCACTGCGCACCACACCCTGCGCATATACCTCATCCTGATTTGACACCCCGTGCCTGATATAACCCCATTCCTAATTAGGCTCTTCCCCGGCCCTTCTGAAATATAACCATGATTACCCTATCACATCGTCCCCTCGCCATTATCCTAACCCTTTCCTCGCCAAGTTATCTCAGTTAAATATTTTGTTTAACTTGAGAACGAACATTTTTTGTAAATCTTGATGTTTAAACACTCATTTCATTCCCAATACCAGCCAGTGATTTGATCGGATAATAAAACGAATTTTAAACTCCCACAGTCGTGAGTAGCTGCGAAAGGGCCATAGGTGGCGCATCCGTCACTTTGTAAAGTAGTATAGACATGCCTTTTTGGCACATCAGAGACACTGCATGCATTAGCAGCATTAGCGGCGCCATTGTAATGGAATCTCATTTGGTACCAATGCGAACATTGCCAGAGGGGGGCATTAAATGGCAAACGTGTAACTTTCCCGAGTAGTTCCGTAAAACAGAACATGTGGGCCTGTGGCGTGGGCGTTGATGACGTAACTTAATGTGAGTAGTTTTCACTGCTTGAAGTTGTAGATCGCGGTAGCGAGACACAACTGCAAGAGGGTGACAATTATTATCCTCAATGTAGCGCTTTAAAAACTGGTAATTGCGGTGGCAATTCCAGCTTCATGTGAATCTAAAGATACGAGACGTTGGCCCAATGTGGTTCTAATGCTGGGCAGACGTCGCAGACGGTGGACCAACATTAAACCAGCATTGGTTCTAGGTCTAGTGTCTGCTGGGAGTGGCTCTACAGTGTGATTTTTGCATTTGATATGGTGCAAACCACGGGATAAACAAAGTGATTAATTATTTCGACAACTGCTCAGTTGGTTAGACATTGGGTCAGTGTTGGCAGTTAAGATTCCCAGATTATCCCTTAAAGTTCCAAGTTCGATAATTCCAATTTTTACCCTCTGGAACTTGTGTCTCGCTGCCTGGTGAAAATTACACACATATGTTATTCACTATTGTTGGAAACAAAGCCTGACGACTCTAATGCTAAATTATCTTGCAAATTTTGTTGTTTATCCCTTACAGGGCGGTGATCGACTTTAGTCGTCAGAATCTGACGTCTGTAGACGTCAGATTCTGACGACTAAAGTCGATCCCCGCACTGTAAGAATAAAAACATTTCTATTGTCCGCAGACCCATAACATAGGTATTCAAATGAATCAGAAAGAGCCAACTAAGACATTTGTGATGATTTCAAATTGAAAAAAACCCTTTGGTCTCCATGGTTTACATAAAAAATACAGCGCTTTAAGGGTTAAAGGAGAAATACAAATGCTGAGAACGGCTTTAGACGCGACTATAGCGCCTAAAGGGTTGATCAGAATATCTGGTGATAAAGCTGAATTAATTGTCTGGAGGAAATATGAGCTAGAATCCAATTAATTTAGCGTAATTATTAATAACTGTTGACGGAGATGGATCTCGTGAACATTTGATTATTACGTTTACACCATTACGGCTCCAATCTTGATTATAGGCCCGATAACCATGTAACCGTGCAATTATTTAATTTGTATTTCCCCCCACTTAAAGTTGTGTCTCGCTGACGCAATCCACAACTTCAAGTGAGTGAAAAGTATTCAGATTTGACAAAATGGAGGTTCACTATTTTCAAATCTTGCTGATTGATGTCACGTTTTAAATTTACCATGTAGAAAAGGTGATACTTATAGCATGTATAGTGTACTAATCAAAATTAAAAAAAAACGATTAAAATCTGGCGGGACCGGTGGTTAAAGGTCATTTCACACAGCCCGCGATAAAAGTCAATTGCGGATAAAATATATCACGCCAGAAGATATTATTACTTATTTCTGAAATGTCATTTACACATCGGGCGACCCCATAACCCGATTTATCAGGCGATATTTTTTCAGATTGAAGCAGAAGTGATCTCTGCTGAATTATTGCGCAATAAAATGTACCTTGCATGCCCATAAAATATACACTATAGCCCAACATTAATAGTCCTACAGCCAAATGTAGATTTTTAGGGTAGCCTTGGTTTGGCTAATACATTTTTTCTCGCCTGATTATGCATCTCTAGCTACCTTGTGATGGTATCTCGGAGGATGTGGGTTTCTAACCCTTGAAAATTTCTTAAAAATGCAATTCAAAATGGCCGTCATGAAACCACTTGAGTTATCACATTTTCCTTAATATTTGAGATAGAGATTCGATTTTCCCACCAAACCATATGTTTTCAAGGAATAAACACATGAGTACTTTATTCAACATTATTATCATGCAAATTCAAAATGGCCGCCATGAAATCACTAATGGTATCATTTATCTTCCTCAATATTAGAGATGATGACTTCATTTTCCACCAAACCATATGTTCTCGGTATCGAGGAATACAATGAAGGACACTTTATGGTCACCGTTATCATGCAACATTCCAAATAGCCGCCATGAAATCATCAAAAGTTATCATACTTTGGTCAATAATTGAGATAGAGGCGAGCTTTTGCTCACCAAACTATATGTTTTGATATGTAGGAATACAGAAAACACACAATACCTTTAGTTGCCATCATTATCATGATTGAAACGTTATGGTAACACTTGTTTATATAATATTAAAATTATACAGTAATGATGGCTACATGTCCCTGGCAGTGCATCCGCTTATGTAGGTCAGGTTGAATTGCGCCGATGTCATTATACTGTAGGACATCAGCTATGACTCATATAACATGTATAATGAACAAATGGACGTAAAAGAGTGTAGGTCCCTAATTGTTCACATATGACTACACTGAATGTGCACTTCACGAGAATGGCCTTACAAGGTGAAGTTAAGGTTATTTCAATGATAAATTAGAGAAACTCTGAATAACAGCTTATTTTTACGTTTAAGTATACATAGAACTTTCAAGAAGTAAACTACATAAAAAAGTTATAACTCATTTATTCTTATTTTTCAGCGATTCAATAATAATTATTATTAATTTTCTGGTCAATAATTACGTCATGTTATATAATAAATGAAAATATGTGAATTTGTCCATTCTTTAATGTATATAACTACAAATGCATATATATTTAGCTTCTTTACATATTGAAACATGTCATAAAGATAGATGGATGTATATTTATTGACGAAGGAAAGTCAGTGAAGACTTATGCGTTATTAAAAATGAACAATACTTTATATTATACAGTGCATAATATGATAAAATAGAAAATGGGGTAAATATATAAGCACGTACAAAATGCATTAAAATTCTTAAAAAGAACTATACATGATGGTGATACTAATGATGTCATAAAGTAACAAACGTGCATAGTTAATAATCACCTTCACCATAATCACATCAGGTCAACAACAAGGTCATACCATAACATCCTGATTTTAATTGTATACATTTCTCAACTCGACAAGTCAGCGAGTATGTACATGATAGAAGATTCAAGATGGCTTGGCCCTCAGTTCACATTACCATGGGATTTTCCAATGCAATATTATGCTCAAATGGTACTATGTTTTGCATCCAAGTTATACCATTCCTTTGCCATATGCAATCAACAGATATCCCACAATTTCCAGAAAACCAACATAGAAAATGTGTGTTATTTGTGCGATTTAAATCCCAATATATATCAGTGTTTCAAGATTGAAAGCATATTGCATATAAGCATATAAGCAGCTTGTTATCAGGGGTTATACAGGTTATACTGCAGAATCTGAGCCATACTCCAGTAGCACATATTACCCCTTAAAACGTTGAATTATTTTTTGTTTAAACCATGGAGTACAAAGGGTTTTTTCAATTTGAAATTATCATAAATTTTAGAATCTGACGTCTACAGATTCTGACGACTAAAGTTGATCCCCGCGTTGTAATGTTTAATTGTCACAAAAACAAATGCTAAAACACTAAATCAGTCTCACAGTAAGGATACATTACTACCTTGATGTCTTACTTGCCACATAAAAGGGTGAAAATGATGTTACTCTTATCGGACCGTTGAGCTGATCCTGAGGCATGCATCATATTATTCAAAAGACTGACCCTGAATACAACACCACATGTACCAGTAGTGGCAGGACAAAACTAACTGTTGCAGGAAATTTTCGACAGGCTGACAACCTTGAACTCGTGATTCTCTAAAAAGTTATGTATACTTAAAAGAGTTGCAAACTCATTCATTTCATGTTGGAGGTTTAATAATGACAGCCAACAGTGCGCTCTCTAGAACCGCTCAATGTCTGTTTAAAGCGCATATGCATCCACTGACTGAGCTGAATGTACTACAAACGTATCAGCTTATTGTCATACACTGTAGATGTATTTTGTAGCAATATTTTTCAGATATACGGATTTTGTGAAATGTGGTTAATCCGATCGCATCCAGCGACCATGTGTAAAACTGACTGGACGCTGTGAATCCCAGCAATTATTGGCTCTCATGTCGAGTTCACGCAGAATGCATACCATTTTAGCATCCCAATAATAATCATTACAAGTCTCTCATACGCCACATTTTTTTCAGATTAGAATACATCGAATTTATCATGCAGTTTTGAAGAGGTTGACATGGTATAATGTACATGCTCTTTGCTCTCATCTATTTTTCTTCTCTGATACATGGTTTTGTTTTTCATCATCTTTATCCAACTTCAGTCATTCTTCCCATAGGTTTTGAAAATGCCACAATGTTCTCAATATTATTGAAATGGAACGAACATGAACACAACAGTCAATACCTAGCTGTGGATTTAAGAGAGGTCATTATTAATTATTTAACAATTCACTAGCCATGTAATATATTTTACTCTGATCAACTACAATTCATTACATGCAAATGTATTGTTACCTCATACAATGCGTTGGAAGTTGGTTTAATTTATTTGCAGGTTTAGTGTAATTTTGGATAACTTGACAACCCATTTATTAAATACCTTTCTCTGTGACCAACGTGACTCTGGACTTATTCGGTTTACGATTCCAATTCTCTGATGTCCCAGCTGAGTTATCTAGTATGGCATAGAGATGGTGTCGACACTGCCGACAATGGCAGATAATTTAGGGATGTGGCGTCTTTGGTGTTTCTAATGTCTGATAGCGGCCTCCCTACACATTTATCTGTGTGATAATAATCAAGTACTGTACATAGTCTGACCTCAAGTCTGAAGATATATCATCCTGTGGTAATTGGACCTGTACATTCGTGGGCCATTTCATGGGGAGCATATAGTCCTGCAGCCATTTCGGTACATTGAATTTATTGGCCACATTGCCATCTCTGTCCTACCAGGTATTCATTTACAATGAAGCATCTTAGTCTAAAATTCCTTGTCCACGGACACAAACATCGAAGCAAATTTCCCAACGTTGAGAGGTCAGAAACATGTTATTTCCCTGAAATCCTGCACCAAGCGGGGTTTAAGCCTGCACTACAAACATTGCGCCACGTCATTCTCTGAGGGAAGCAACCGTGTAGCTCTGACCCACTCAAAAAAGCGCCAGTCGCACTGCGTTGAGTCTCGGTTATTGGCAAAAGAGATAAATACTTCTATGTCAAGGCAAAAGGCAGCACCAGCCTAACTCTTTCAGCGCGGGGATCGACTTTAGACGTCAGAATCTGACGTGTGTAGACGTCAGATTCTAACGTCTAAAGTCGATCTCCGCTATGAAAGAGTAAAATATGTATAATGACCGTGGACCGCGCCATAACATAGTTTATTCAAATGAAGCGGAAAGACATTTATGATGACCTCAAATTGAAAAAAAATTGTCTCCATGGCTTATAGAATACTATTTCAGCGTTGTAAGGGTTAATTAAAAACTCTAAGCAGTTCCTGTTTTTGTCATCGCGGTGTTCAGCCAAGCTATTAACCACAAACAGCTGTAACTGCTTACTTGACAAGTAACAGTTACAACTAACAAACAACAAAATGCTTCCGGCTGTATTTAGCGTAATACTTGATGAGACTGCGCAGACAAAGAGAGAATAATGTAGAAAAGCGGTGATGGAAAACACGAGACGTTAATTCGATGTTGTTTTAAAGGTGGCCTGCCGTCTGGCCCAGCTTTTAAACAACAATGGCTTATTAACTTGGTGTGAAGTGAGTGTGGAGTGCACGGAGCTGCAGCCTCATTAGGAACATTGTGCCGCCTTGGAATGCATCTGACTGATATATTAAGCCTGACCTGATAGTGGTAAAATTAGGAAAGAGCCTGGTAAATAAATCAGCATTAGTTAATAAATTAAGCATTACATGACAGTGGCAAAATTCGAAATGCGTCTGTTGGGTTAAATAAGCATGACTCGGCAGTGGCAAAATACGGAATGCGCCTGGTTGATAAATGAAGAATTAGGCCTACCTGAAAGTCTTGAATAAAGGAACTGCTATAGCTATGACATTTTAAAACATGAGCAAAACACTTTAGTTATAATTAACATTATTAAAGTATTCATTATCTTACTTCCAGTGTCGTATCTGTAGTGTTGGCAATATTTTCTCAGTGATGTTCTCTTTCCAGATTGTCTAAGACAGCTTTCAGAATACTCAGCGTATTTTTAATAGTGCCTAACATCCTTGAATGGTATTATTGGTCTGATTCTTTTGTTTTACGTTATTTAATTTGTTGTCTTACTTGTTTCAGTTTAAATATAAAGGTTGACAAAAAATCTAGATGATAATCTTTCACAACTGCTACACTTTCAGTACTTCCCGTTGCCACCCACCCCCTCCCCAACCACTGCGCACCACACCCTGCGCATATACCTCATCCTGACTTGACAACCCGTGTCTGATATAACCCCATTCCTAATTAGGCTCTTCGCCGGCCCTTCTGAAATATAACCATGATTACCCTATCACATCGTCTCCTCGCCATTATCCTAACCCTTTCCTCGTCAAGTTATCTGAGTTAAATTTTCACCGGTGAAAATTGCTCATTTTTTGTTTAACTTGAGAACGAACATTTTTTTGCAAATATGATGTTTAAACACGCATTTCATTCCCAAAACCAGCCAGTGATTTGATCGGATAATAAAACGAATTTTAAACTCCCACAGTCGTGAGTAGCTGCGAAAGGGCCAGAGGTGGCGCATCCGTCACTTTGTAAAGTAGTATAGACATGCCCTTTTGTCACATCAGAGACACTGCATGCATTAGCTGTAGATGACACTTAGGCGCGGCGCCATTGTAATAGAATCTATCTCATTTGGTACCAGAGGGGGGGGGGGCGTTAAATGGCAAAAGTGTAACTTTCCCGAGTAGTTCCGTAAAACAGAACAAGTGGGCCTGTGGCGTGGGCGTTGATGACGTAACTTAATGTGAATAGGGATAATGTTATACCTCAGGTCAGAGAGACTCCCCCCGGCAACTAGACTTAGATGACTACGTTAATGCGTGTTTGTGGCCATATCGCGAGGAAATGAATTCCTACAGATTACGCCCTCATTTATTCTAGTGCCATAAGGGATTTCTATATTATTCTTATAGACCGGTAGCTATATGAAAATAACCACTCGAAACCCTAAAAAATTAAACAAAATTTTTTTCAACGGTTTTCTATTCTACTGGATATAGTGTATGACCAAAATCTGACCCATACAATTCCGAAAATCCAAGATGTTCGCCATTGGCCGTGAAAATCGGTAAAATCAGTCTAAGTTGCCCAAAATTTTACAATTAAACCACGATTCTTGTTTGTAATCCATGTATTAAAGAATTTGGGAACTCATTAGTTACAATAACATTCTGGCGGTGTTAAAAAATAAAAAAACTAAGATGGTAGTGGGGCTAGGGGGGCAAAATCAAAGATCAATTTTAATGGTGAAAATCGGTAAAACCATCCTAAGTTGCCCAAAATTTTACAATTAAACTACTATTCTTGTTTATAATCCATGTATTAATGAATTTAGGAACTCATTAGTTACAATAACATTCTGGCGGTGTTGAAAAATTAAGATGGTAGTAGGGCTAGGGGTCAGAATCAAAGATCAAAGGTCAATTTCAATGGTAAAATAGAATTTTTAAACAAATAAAAGTAAGAACAAGTGTAATGCCTTTTTTCGTATAATTTTAAATAGAAAATCCAGTCCTTATATTATTTTCATGATTCAAGGGGATCGTCAATGTCAAAAGGTCAACTTTAAGGTAATCAAAAATTTGATTTTTAACAAATAAAGCTAAGAAAATGTTTATTAAATGTGATTTGGAATGATAAATCATAAATTTCATGGTATTATGTTTGTGATTCAAGGTGACATTCAAGGCAAAAGGTCAATTTTTTGGTGAAATTCCTGAAAATATTATTTTCAACAAAAATACAAAAATCATAGTTGTGGCTATAAGATTAATTAGCTATTTTCGACTGGATAAAATGTTATTTAACGCCTTCCCATCGTCCTTCAACGCTTTACCGTCGCTATGGAGCGCACCAGATGCTCTCTAGCGTCTCCCGAACGCCCTTCCACACGTTCCCAATCGCCATTTAACCCCTCTCTGTCACCCTTCACCACTTACTCATTGCATTTTGACGCCCCTCCATCGCATTTTAGGCCTTACCATTACCATTTAACACCTATCCATCGCTTTTTAACGCCTTGTTGTCGTGCTTTGGCACCGCTTCGTGGTTCTTTAACTCATAGCAGTCCAAGTCTCAGCTCGGACCTGGCAGTAATGCTTAGCCATTCACAAGATGACATCTCTTGCGCTACTATGAACACAGCATGGGGTACCTGGAACATAAAAGGGTGATTTATCTGCGTCACAACCGTATCTGAACTAAAAGTAGAAGTCTAGGCTCAGATGAATACGAGGCTTTCAGTATTTTCCACCGTTTCTAACTTGATTCAGCTCAAAATATGAAATCTGGTATGCCCCTCAGGGAATTTAGAAAGATGACTAAATCTCATGATAATAACTTTTTTATCCTATTATTTTATCTGCATATATCTAATGAATAATTCTTCGATCCGTCTGTGATGTATTTTAATATATTTTATGTGAATTGATATAATGTTGTACTCCTGAATCTCCGCCGATCCCAAAAATACCGTTTCTAAACAAAATTTCCGAAAATTTGACTACCTAACTAGCATATTCAAAATGGCTGTCGGTTACCATGGCAACATCACAATGGCCAAATAAATGAAGTGTATTCTGGTTATGTTTTTTTTGTGTGTGTTCCTAGAATGTATGGGGAATACATATGCTATCATTCTAAATTTATATTAGAAGTCTGAGAAAATGTCTCAAAATCACAAAAATGGCCAGACCACACAGACGTCCAATGTCAAAACGACCAGACTGCTATGAGTTAACGCCTCTCTGTTGCATTTTAACGCCTCCCTGTTGCCCTTAAATGCCTGATGCCATTCAGTGCACTGCTTCCTAGTGGCCCTTTAGCACCTCCACATCGCGCCTTATTTCCCACCTATCACCTTTTAAGGCACCCACATCGCACTAGCCTATCGCACTTTACCATCGGTTCTTCTTTATTTATAATAATAATAATAATAATAATAATAATAATAATAATAATAATAATAATAATAATAATAATAATATAATAATAATAATAATAATAATAATAATAATAATAATAATAATAATAATAATAATAATAATAATAATATTAATAATAATAATAATAATAATAATAATAATAATAATAATAATAATAATAATAATAATAATAATAATAATAATAATAATAATAATAATAATAATAATAATAATAATAATAATAATAATAATAATAATAATAATAATAATAATAATAATAATAATAATAATAAAAATAATAATAATAATAATAATAATAATAATAATAATAATAATAATAATAATAATAATAATAATAATAATAATAATAATAATAATAATAATAATAATAATAATAAATAATAATAATAATAATAATAATAATAATAATAATAATAATAATAATAATAATAAAAGGTTCTTTGATAACGCACATATCCCACAGTGTGGGTCAAGACAATGTACGATCAAATAAATTAACATTAAAATATTATAAGTTATAAAGAACAATTTTAAAAATAATTGAATATAGCAATATTTTAAATAGTTTACAATAAATTATCGAAGCAATAAAATAATGACATGAACGAGTAGCTTAAGATATCAGCTAAAATAATTACCGAAGAAGACTAGTGTGCCTTTAATCTACACTTAAAAACATATACAACACTTAAAATGCGTAGATCTGTGGGCAAATTGTTCCACAATGTGGGCGCTGTGACACTGCTCGCCAGCTGACTTACGAGCAATGGGTTGGTACAGTTTAATGGCACTGTCAGAGCGAAGGCGACTGTCCACTTTACGGGGTTGTAGCAGGTCACACAGCCGGCGAGATAGTAGATTCACCAATAGTCATTACCAGGGCTGTTTTTCTATTGTGTTTACTGGGCATTCTCTGATATAGGGCCGTCTTGATTCAGTTCACACAGCATTATTAGATTTGACCTAGGTATTATTAGACGTCCAGACCATTGTCTTGACCGTCTACTAAGCTCTATCTGGCCGTCTGCGAAGCACTATCTGGACGGAACAAATAAGCTGCATTGGTTCAGCATCAGTGTAATGTATTTCCAAAGTTTTCGGCGTTGCTCCGGGCCAATGTTGCGTGTTTCTGTTTAATAATGCTTGGTACCCCTATCTCTGCAAACAGCTCAGTCAGTTGAACAGACGACCCGCATTAAGACACATAGCTCTGTGGCTATCGAGAGAAACGCCGCCGGTGGTACCCCTCCCCCCCCCCCCCTCTGTTCAACATACCCAAAACAAGAACACGCCCATATAACAGTATAAGGCCTATGGTCCGAAATATTTATATTTCGCCCTTTTGAAGCCTTATATTTCAATTAGGGCACAGCGAGTTGTAGACATATACCTGTTTTTAAAAAAAAACGGCGCTTATCTACGTCAAAACAATGTTGGTTTATTGATGGTCCACCTTCAGCGATGCTGGCCCAACATTAAATCGACATAATTTGAATGTATCCTGATCGATGGGATATGATAATGACCCTGCATTGATTTTTATGCTGATCAATACCAGAATGTATATTTTATTCTCTTGATTTGTTTATGATTTGTTATAACCCATTGACTATTAGTTTGATGGTGAATGTCAAAGATAAATAAACATGAATAGAAACATGATAAATAATTAAATATATATATAAAAATATTACATTGACAGAATTCAAATTAACATAAATTGTTTTATCATTTATAAAAAAAGGTTATATTCTACATACCAAATATTTATTAAGGACTGTGAAACATCATCAAGAATCAAGTTACTGTGATGAAGCACGTCTCACCAGCAACTATTATTTTGTCTAAATGACACAAGGTTTACTTTTCTCATAAGTTTCTATGGCACACAGCCCCTCTTCTATAAATGGGCGTGTCCAAATTTTAACAATAAACAAAACTTAGGTTCATGGAATTTTTTTCAAGGGTGGGGTAGACACAGGAGAGGGGCTCTGGTAACGACTATGTCCGATAATCAGTTCAGAACACTTGTGTTACTAGAAAGAAGCCTCTTCGGGCTCCGCCCTCAGAGGCTTTTTTCTAATAATACCGTGTTCCTCACTAATTATCTAATACATAGTGATGTCACACTGACCAGATATCTTCTGGTGGTGTGCTGACATGAAAATGGTCCGTCTTGTCATCATTCAGTTTCAGTCATCTGCTTGCCATCCACAGTCTAATCTCCTTGACACATGCCTCCGTACGACGAATCGCCTTATCTCTGTCACCTGGTACACAAGGGTCAAATATCACATACAGCTGGATATCATCAGCCTATTTGCGATAAAGAGCGTTGTACTTCTTTAAAATACGTCTAAGAGATGTTGTTAAGAGCGTAAGCATAAAACGTAAGCGTAAACATAAAAACACTGAGCCCTGGGGCACACCACACTTAAGACATAGTCGGACATGTCAGGACCTATCTTTACACGCTGTGTCTGCTCTTTTAAGTATGATAAAAACCAGGACAGGGCTTTATTAGTGACTGAGAACTCGGATTCTAGGACGGACAGTAGTTGATTGTGATCAACAGTGTCAAATGCTGCTGATAGATCTAGCATCACAAACAACCAGGCTTGGGGTCAATGTACTCGGTACTTCGGTACTTTGGTACTCGAGTACCGATTGTGCAGTACTCGTCGGTACTCGGTACTCATACTTTTAAAAAGTACTTGTACTCGTACTTGTACTCAAGTACTTTTAACGAGTACTTACGAGTGCTTTACGAGTACTAGTCATCTTAAATTGATTCAAAATAGCTCACATGCAAACCACAAATCAGTTTAGCGGGATATGGAACATTCAGTTAAAGATTCGTTTACCATCCATTTAGCTATTATATTGAAAAATGATTTTATTAATACTTTAAAATTATTTCAAAACTAGTCTAATTACTTACACCAACTTATAACAGAAGTGCACCTTTTTACAATATCATGATGCTAATTTATTGTTCTGCCTTGTATATACTAGCATCCTAGTGTAGTTTGCAAGATAATTAAATAGCTATTCTTGAATAAAAGACAAGAGACGTGTCTTTGGAAAACAGGAATACATGTTGGTATAATATTTACAAGTGACTATACTATACAGTAGGACAAATAATCATTGAAGGGGGGGGGGGGTGATTTCAACAATGATGTCGCGCCATTTTAAAATCACACTTACAACTCCTCGTTCTTCGCAGCTAAACCCCAGCAAACACGGGACATTGAACCAGTGGTGGTATAATGTTGGGCCAACGTTGAAGACGGTGTACCAAGATTACTAAAGGTTCAATTTCTCGTGTATGTTGGGACGATCAATCGGTATTTGCATAATATTTGCACAATATTGGCCCAATGCGTAGACACTTAGCCGACATTTCCCCAGCACCAGACAAATAATGTCACTTGAGTGCACATGTAGTTTATAACTGTTATCTTATAAAGCAGTTGAGACTCTGTGTGGACTAAGATATCTTAAAACTGCCATTGCTCATACAACTCTGTACCAATGTTGTGTGAGTACCAAAAAACACGACCGCAACAACGCGACGTCTTATCTACAGTGACCTTACAATGTCGGGCCAATGTCCAAGACAATTGGCCAAGAATTAAACAGCATTGTACCGAGAAGTACATAGGATTAACACATGATATAACAGTACTGTTCAAACAAAAATGACCAAGGTAATTAGACGGCAAACATCACCCTTTAACTGCGGGACACCACTATTATTTATATATCATTAGGCCCCTATTACAAATCACTAATAATGCGGCTTATCCAAAAAAAATTGGATCCCTGTATATACTAAAAACAAGAAAAAAATAAAAGTAAACAAAATTATGCACAATTGTTTCAAGACGTCAGGTGTCTAGCGAACTAAACAACCCTAAAACGTACAATATACATTGTGTCAGGTCACCAGTAAGCAGCAGGTAAGTCAATTTTTTTATTTGTCTATTTTTTTATATCGTGATTATGTAGTTTGTCATTTGAAGATACAAATTGAGTCAGCAATAATAGCTACAAATTAGTGAAAAATATAATTGAACACGTTAGTGTCGCCTAAGGGTTAAAGGTGTGAGGTTACATAATGAGTCAATTGTCTGCCTACGACGGCTTTCTATAACCCTTTCCGTTCCCGAAATGTGATGACGGACCGAGTATAAAAATAAGTACAACAATGAGGTGCTCCTCAAAAAATAAATTTTTAAACTAATGATAGGCTAATTTCTCAGCGGATGCCCGGGCTGAATCTTGTACGGATATACATGTATTATGGTAATACATTTGATTTGACATCACCGTCTCCAGCAGCTAAAGTGTGCCTGTTATCGTAAAACAATTCTGCTGTTCACAGCCAAAAGACAATTCTGTTTACTTCACAAGAAAGCAGATACTGCCTTTTGGATTTTCATAGCAGAATTATGATCGTGTACCCTTAATAGCCTTGATCTTTTCCATGACACAATGTGTGTTCAGGCTCATTGAAGCGTTTATTACAGTGGCGGCCAAATGTTGGCGGCACTGGCCTAAAATTTTACAATCATTAGGACTACGGCAAGTTTTCAAGCTAGCGTGTTTTGCAACGTAAATCTTTAGACACAGACAAATTATTTACTAGTATGAGAAATACATCGGCTAGTATGTACTTATTTATTTATTATGATTCGTCACATAGTAGGCCTACATGTAGCATACAATACAATACTTTGTACACTGAAATGCATTATTGCATTAGGAAAATGCATTATTATACTATTGGCTGGGACATAGCATCAGATATGCAATATTATTAATAGGCCTGTCCCATGAAATATTATTTTCATCACTAATATTATATATATATATATGTGACCCGATCTGGTAAAATGAGTCTAAGTCGCATATTTAAATATTGGGGTTATTAAGATATACCGCACCTACACAAAATTATCTTTAAAATGGTATATATCACACAACTCTGTAACTATGTGTAACTATGTGAAAATGGCATTTGAAATTTGTGCACTTTTGGAAAATACCACACAATTGTATTAAAGTAAACTGAAAAAAAATAGAAAAATTTTCATTTCCACTCCATTTTCTCAATAATCGTTTGCCAAAGTGTGACTAAAGACTCATTTCGCCAGATCGGGTCACATATATCAACATGAAGTAAAATATATTAGATTCAATTATTAACTGAATAAATTTAATGTAATTAATTACAGTTTACACCCGGAGTTTTCAATCAAAGTACTCGGTACTTGTACTCAAGTACTTTTAAAAGTACTTGTACTTGTACTTAAGTATTTTTGAAAATCCAGTACTTGTACTTGTACTTGTACTCGTCATTTTTTCAAGTACTTGTACTTGTACTCGAGTACTTTTGTCCAGTACTTGCCCCAAGCCTGCAAACAACACAGCCATGTTCTTGTCTAGGACACAGGCGACGTCGTTTTGCACCTTGAGTAGAGCCGTCTGGGTACTGTGTTGCCTCTTGTAGGCTGACTGGTGGACTTCGTGGGGATCGTTACTCTGTAAGTGATTTAACAGCCTCTTGACAGAAATCTTCTCTAAAACTTTGCTGAGAAAAGGAATGTTCGAAACAGGACGATTGTTTTTCAACTGTTCGATGTCAAGGTTGGTCTTTTTCAGGAGAGGTGTTACGATGGCTGTTTTGAGACACTCTGAAAACTTGCCTTCTTTAAAGCTGGTATTAATGATGTTGAGAAGTGAAGGCAGGTGTACATCTAACGTCTTCTTCAGCAGGTTGGTGGGTAGTGGATCAAGGCAACAGCTTTTGTCAGGACATGAACGTATTGTCTTCTGTAGCTCATCAACATCAGTTGGAACAAACTGTGACAGCTTTACAGTGGATGGTACAGTCACTGACATTTTGGTACTCCGTACCTGTGATGTTATCTCTTATAGGTGGTTTAACAAGCTCATCTATCACCTTCAAGCACACTTTCCGATCTTGTGAGGATAATAATTCTGTTTTTCTCTCGCAATCATGCGGTTTACATCTGTTTGGTGTTCCACAAATATCTGTCTATGGATCTCCAGGCCTGATTTTCTCCATCGCTTTTCATTTAACCCTCTTAATTTGCGGGTATGGTGTATGTCATCAGGGTACCACAGTTCTCTAGTCCTGTTTCGCCTGACGACTGATGGCTTTACTGGAGCGTGCTGTGTGTGATCACACTCGTCACAGCTTTGATGTACATCACAGCTAGTGTGTCAGTGCCCTCTGCAGAGTTGACTTCAGCTAAATGAGTTTTAAAGTCAGCCGTAAGACACTCGTAGTTAAGTCTCCTGAAATCTTGGACCTGTTTTTTTGTGTCAACAGTTTTCAGTTTCTTAGTGAGTATTGTAAAAAAACGACGCTATAGTGGTCTGATATGCTGCTGTTATACACGTCAAAGTTTTTGATGGAATTGTTGTCATCTCTAGTGATCACCAGGTCAAGTAAATGTCCTGCTTTGTGTGTAGCTTGTTTAACGTGTTGGACAAGATTGTGTTCTGACAACGCACGCTTAAAGTCACTGACACCAGGGGCATGGGGAACCTCAAGATGTAAATTGAAATCACCAGTAATGAGGAGGTTCGCCGCTGACAATGTCAGATCACTGAAGTAAGATGTGATTTCTGCAATGAGCTGATGTAAAGATCATGACGGTGGGCGATATACAACCACTAACTTCAGCTTAGAAGTAACAGATTTAATGGCTAAAATTGTCAAATGTTTCATACTTAGAAGAAGAGAGCTGCTTGAAATTAAACTGTTCCTTCACTAGGATAGCTAGGCCGCCTGCACGTTTGTTCAGCCTGTCAGCGCCAAAATAGTTAAAACCTGGTGGTGTTAGCTCCTTTATCACAGCTGTGTCCGTAGGCTTCAGCCATGTCTCAGTTATAAAAAGAAAGTCAGCATTGTGGTCTAAAATATGTTCCTTAATGGTGAATGTTTTATTCCGTACTGATCTTGCATTCAGATGGACGCACACATTATCAGCCTCTTGTTGTTTTGTTTTCACATTCACAGAAATAAGATTACTCCTATTTACGCTGTGTTGATCAAGATGTTGTTTACTGCGACTAGTGTTGACTGTTTTAATTTGTCTGCGAATGTTTTCACTGACACGACATCTTTTATAGCAAATACATGAAATGAAATGAATCGGGCTTTAGGCCACCTTTGTGCACATATAGGCTAAGCTGGGTCAGGACAACCTCATGAGGATGGTGAGATGATTGAGATGACACTGTCCTCCAGACACAGGATTCGAAATTCGGGCCCTGGCGGTCTGAGGCCGAGCACGCTACCTCTCGGTCACGGAGGCTCCTCGCAATACTGACTTTTACACGTGGATGGGGAAGAAATATTTTTTGTTTCTTTCAAACCGCCGAGACCGGGAACCAAACCATGAACTCTGGCGTGAAAGGCAGCGGTGCTAACCACTACCCTAATCTTCTATAGCAAGTTTCAGGTTCTATGCTTGCTATAGAAGATGTTGTGCCGGTGAATGCATCTACGTCGCCTTTTAACGCCTCCCCGTTACCCTTTAACGCCTCTTTATCGTCCTATAACGTCACCCCATTGCCCTTAAGCACGCCCGTCACACTTAAACGAATCTTAGTGATCTTTTTATGCCTTCTCATTGCCTTTTGACTCCTCTTCATCGCTCTTTAGCGCTTTTCCATCGCCATTTAAGGCATCTGCGTCACCCCTTAACGCATCCTTTCCGCCCTTGCACACCTTCACACACGTTGACAAGAAAAAGAGTGGCGATGGTACCCCAGATCTAACTGAGAGGGAGGAGTGGATCTTATCCAAGTTCGTCTTCCTGAAAACGATCACTCGCCACCGTCCTGAGCCCCTCCAGAGTGTAAGTAGCCTAGATCTACATGTATACAACTATTCTACTTTTTCTGGACCTATTTAATTTGATGACAATTTGTATTAATTTTTGCATTCATTTTACTTATGATTTTATTATTTGTCTTTGCAGTTGAAGGCAACCATCCAACAGCACAGAGGAGACCTTGATGCCGCCGAGACTGCCTGCGCTGATATGGAGATTGGCCTGGATGAGCTCAACCCTATCGGCTCATCCACCCCTTCATCCTCAAGCAAGCGGTCTCAGGACCCGGACACCGCCCTCTTTGAATCCCTACAGAAGAGAGTTGGTGAGTCCGGCACCATCATCAAGAACCTCTCCAAAGCCCAGCAGCAGCCCATCACACCCCGAACAGCCTTCGCCAACTACGTTAAAGATAGCCTGCTGACCATGTCTAAGGCCAAGTACAAGAAGGCAAGGTCCACCATCAACAAGTTGCTGTCTGACCTGATGGATGAAGACAGTGATGATGATGACAGGCGGCATGGAAGCTCCCGCCACCCCATCAACCCAGCAAGCAAGCTACTCACAACTACGTCACCCCCTGCGCCCCAGTTCAACACTGTCGGTTGGCTCATCAGCATCATCAACCTCCGAGAAGTATCAGCCACAACCCCACATGTGGAGAAACGTGCCTCCAGCATCATCAGTGTGGGGTTCACAGTCTATAGAGTATATGGAGCAGTACCACCAGCAACCCTTCCAACATTCACATCAGCAGATGCCTCCTCTTCCTCAACAAAAAATTGTGCCTCGTCCTCAGCAACCTCGCCAGCAGACTCAGCAGCAGCACCAGCCCACCCCCACCCCAGTGTATGCTGTCTTGGCTTCTGCTGCCCAGGTACTGAGCGACCAGCCCAGTCCAACCCAGCCCAGTCCAGGCACAGCCTTTGAGCACAGTATCCCGAACATGTCCACTCTTTCCAACCTCTCAGGACTTAGTGCCATCATGGGATCTCCTCCTAACGATGGGAAACTCGACACACCATAGAAGAAGTATTGATTCTATATAATATTAATGATCAGTTGATCATATTTGGTAAAATTTTGTGTTTTTTTATACTTTTATAATCTGAAGTATACACTCTTTATTAATAATCAGTTGATCATAATTATGAATAAACGCTTGTTAAACTTACTTGTGGTGTTTTGCATTTATGTATATGTATTGTATTCAACAATTCATTGATTCAATAATTTGTTGATATAATATATCAATAACTTATTGAATCAATGAATTGTTGAATACAATATTTCTGTAATATACAAATATTATTTGTAAAATACAAATATTAAGACATGCCTTGACCAGTGACCACTTACACAATACGAATGTGGAATATTTCTTTTCTCGGCGTTTAGAATTTTTTTTTGCATTTATTATTTTGTAATGTAATGTATAAGTACCCCTGATCCATAGAATAATAAACTGCACTTTACACTTTGACTTCAAACTATACAATAGTAAATGGTGCATACATGTAGTGATTACATAAAAAACACAGTGTCTATGATGACACAACCGTCAATACAACAGTCACTATTTCTTTTCTGGTGTTGGTGGTATGTTGAGGTTGTCTAAATCATCCTGTCTTGCCATGGCACTGCACCTGCATCTGAGTTGGCCCAGTGCTTCAGGAGGTTCCTCTGCATTTTTCCTTTGTTGGTAGAGGTGTTACTGCCAGCAACTGTATGCGTGTCTTGCAAGTTCCTGTCTTGTCTCCATGCTCCAGGGATGAAATCACGGTTAATGTTCTCTGCACGGTCGAGCTGCTGGTTCTGGAGTCCAGGGTACCGTATCCTCATCAGATTGTGTAGGACAATGCAGGCTTTCACGATGACCTTGACAGTGGAGGGGTGATGCTGCATCGTAGTCAGCAGAACCTGGAAGCGGTTCGCCAGGATGCCGAAGGCATTTTCAACCACCCTCCTGGCGCGGGAAAGCCTGTAGTTAAATATCCTCTCTTCATTGTCCAGACCCCGGAGGCTGTATGGCTTCATCATGGTCTCTCGGAGGGCGAGAGCATCGTCGCCGACGAAAAAATATGGGACATTCTGGTAGTCATTGGGTAGAGGATCTGGGGCAGGGAATCCGATGGTATCATCCTCAACGAATTCCTTGATTTCAGAGCTATTGTATATCTGCGCGTCTGACGCTGATCCTGTAGCACCGATGTCTGCCCAGACGAACTTGTAATCTGCGTCTACAAGGGCCATGAGTACAACAGAGTAGAATCCCTTATAATTGAAGTATTGGGAACCACTCTTTGGAGGACACTTGCAGGCAATGTGCTTCCCATCTAGTGCACCACATGTACGGGGGAAGTTCCACTTCTGGAGGAAATTGTCCGATATGACACGCCATCCCTCGGGAGTGTGTAGGGCAGGTCATCACCTCGGGCATGTACTCGTCGATGATGGCTTTGCAGACCTCTCTGACGACGAGTGACTGGGTATTGTGGGCGACCCTCCATCCGTACTTCATGGCTGCATATGTGCTCCCAGAGGCAAGGTGACGTAAAGTCAGTGCAAGCTTCAGACCAGGCTCCAGAGGCTCCCTGTACCTGGTAGTTTGTTTGGTGATCCTGGGACCCACTCTGGCTAGCAGCTCATCGAACATATCGGGGGGCATCCGCATGAAGTTCTTGAATGATTTTTGATCTTCTTGTCGGAGCTCCACCAGAAGCTGGTCATAGAGGCCAAACTGCCGTCGTCTACCGATCCATGGTCTCACCCAGACTTCACGTCTTCTTCTTTTTCTTCTTCTCCTTCTAATGTGGTGAAGTGCCACATCGATCAGATCATACTGGTGTTGGAGAAGAGCTACTTCCATCCTCTCATCGGAGGTCCACAAACAACTGAAGAAGAGCTGGAAATGAGTACCTATATATACCCTTTCTCAAATATGCTGATGGTACGCTGGCTATACGCTGGCCATACGCTAGTTTTACGTTAAATACGTTACTCAATCGTCAGGCACACGCCAACATGTCTATATACGTTGTAGATACGTCAGACATAGGTTAGAAGTACGTTACTCATACGCTATCAATACGCTATCTGTACAGTACACCTTCATGTCAGCGTATGACCAGCGTAATCAACCTAGGAGTAACGTGCCTGTAGCGTACCTCTAGCGTATTCAGCGTGTGCATGGCGTTTCTTTAGCGTATTAACCATACGCACACATTTTTTAAGCATACTCAAAACTAATTTTCTGCCTCAGCGTATGCCAGCGTATACCAGCGTATGCCACCGTGCTTGAAACGTATACAACCTATGCCTAACGTACCCCTAGCGTATGTCAGCGTATACCAGCGTATAAGTGATATTTTTCATACGCTGGCATACGCTGGTACCATACGCTAGAGTGTGACAGCCCCATTACCGGCCGTAACGTGTGTGCAATGTGTATACTAGTAACGTCTTCCAACGTACGACAAACGTGTGACCAGCGTTCTGAACGTATTTTTAGCGTTTGTGTAGCGTCAGTGTTGAGTCTGAGTAACGTACTGGACGTACTTCTAACGTATGATTATAAATTAATTCTGTGTGCAGTCTAGTTGTTGTAATTGATCATCATGTTGGAAACAATCGTTTTAATCTGGTACTTGCTACAACAGTTGATCCCAATAAACACCATTATTTTGACACAAAGTTGGGATAACCTTCCTTGACTAATTTTGAATCATGTGTCATCTCATTCATCTAACCATCCTCAGGAGGCTCTCCTGTCCCAGTTTAGCCCATATATGCATTTCGTTGGTTACATGTAATTCAATGCATTCATTCCCTTAGCGGATGATTCATTAGATGTCTTAGATTATTGCTGGTATACTTTGCTTAATAAAATCACAGAATAAAAACAATTGTATCTTGACTTTTCACTATATTTATTGCAGCAAGGAAAATATAATCTGATTACATTTCCCTTGATTGTGGGATATTCGCAACGTGTTTTGTGTACCAATGTGTATCAATGATGACATAAAATATATGACTTCCAATAAAAAAAAACCTGACAATGAAGCACATTTAAGATCCCCCTTCCCAGATTTTAGGTTTCAATAATTTATCATTAATAATTGACTACATTCTGGCTTCTGGGGGGTTGCTTTTCAAGGGTGGGGACAGGTCAAAGAATAGCCTATATATAATGTTGGTCTATCGTCTACGACGTCGGCCCAACATCAACCCAACATTGGTTCGAGTTTGCTGTGATATGACCTTTTATTCACATCAGGGCGATATATAACACTAACTAGCGAGTACAATTTACTGAGTCGGCATTGTTTTAATGTTGGACAGACAGCATTAAACAGCATGATGTCAACACATTATGAATGCTGGGAATTTGCATCTGTCCCTTCATAATAATTACATCACTTTAAATGTGCAACTCTTCAACTAGAACCACGTTTTATTCAAAATAATGTGACAACCACTATGAGGGACAACTTGGGTATCTTGTCATTACACGTCGCCATACGTTACTTTCATTGAATTTAGAAGGGAACGTATATGAACGTATGCGTTGCGTACGTGCGACGTGTGCAACGATGTGTAACATACTTCTTACGTACGTTTAGCGTGTGAGTAACGTATTTTTATACGCAACTTATACGTCAGATAGTTTTAAAAATTTCAAAAAGTTTAGCCGACCGGGCGTATGATAACAGCGTGTAGCAACGTGTTCATAACGTGCTTCTAACGTATGCCTATAACGTTCTCGACGTATGCCAGCGTTCTGACAAATTTTGTAATCACTTAAGCAAGCGATTTGGTAGGAGAGACATCGAGTCTTGTGAGAGGTGCACCTGCTGGAATGAATGAATAAAACGTCTCTGTGCCTAAGGGAGTTGTGTGTCACTTAATGCTCAAGTAAATACTATTATCATCCGGTGACCCACCATCCCCGGACGTTTGACACTAGTCCTAGGAGTATGGTTGTGCGAGCTCCCGACTGATTCGAATCTTTATAGTCATTCACGATCAACTTTGGGTACTGTTTGCCAGTCTCAGGATCCTCATAATCCTACAAACCTTTCCTGTCTGGAACAAGCAATATCTGATTGAAGCCACACACATGGCTGATATTAGGCTCCTCAAAACAGCCTTTTCTCCGTCCAACATTGAACTAACATTTGCTTAGAAAATCAGGCTGGGTGCACTTTCTCACCAGCGTCTCGTGGACACGGCCAATAGGTCATCCATGAATTTGAAATACATTTTGTTGGTTGAAAAAACATAACTGCAGTAGATTTAAAACAGCAAATCATATATTTGTCCAACATCCTCATTGTGTTAGATTGTTACCTTGGCCTGGACTATTACCTTTAGGTTTTTTATTCTCACTAGATCGTGGTATTTGTTGACGCTGAGTGTGAAGTTCACTAATCATTTCACGTGATCGAGATTGGAAATTGCACATAATGTTCAGCAAGTGCACTCTGACTCTTGACTTTCAAAGTAGCTTGTTGGAAGAAGGATTTGTATGTGCCATCAGTTTCCAAGTCAAAGATCTTGCACTGTCTGACTGTGTTATGCCAAGTAGGACTTTCCCAACTTTGCTTTGCTGTGGTCTATGTCAGTAACACAAACAGTATCTCAGGGTGTATATTTGGTATGATAATATTAGGCAAACCACAGCAACATGGGGAGTAATATTAAGAATACCTGCATGTAATATGTCTAGTCAGTTTTTACCCGCAGGCCCTAGTTCAAAGATTTTGCATTTTCTGGTGCATCCACCAAATGTACAGTGCCACAATTGCACAGTCATCATCAAAATATTGTGCTCATGCACTGACAATGCAATTGTACAATTTAGTCATCATGTTGATCTCAGTTGTATTTTGCCCAAATATAGAGTTCCTTATCAGAATGCTGTGTAGACCTGAGTCGTAACATTCTGAAACCACAAAGATATAATTATAGAGACTTATAGTTGTCCGAATATTTCCACTCCTGGAGCTCTTCTTTGAGTTGGGCTCTGCAAATGTGAGAGCCAGCTTTTTGTGTCCTCTGAGGGCCAATGAGATCCCACGACTTGTTTCAAAGATAAGCTTTGAAGACTGATATGATTCTGATTGGACGAGGTGGCGTTGCTGCTTTGTGAGGTGGTTCTGCGGTGAGGTATTGAGAGCCACGTTTCTGTGTGGGCTCTCCTGATAGGGCCAGGCCCAAAAGTACAATATCTTTGAAGTGTAACTGCTGGTGTGAATGAATGAACATTGGAAGGATACATACGAGTCTTGTAAAACGTACAGCTCAAAATAATGTTTAATATCACCGGTCACCTACCATCACTGGACGTCTGGTATTAACCCTAGCATCAACAGCAGGGCGATGGGTTCCCCTCCATTCGGCCTCACAAGATTTTCACTACTACTGACTGCCCGGGGTTTATTTCTTGCATAATTTTCATGCATCTCAATAGAACTGTCAACAATGTGTAACATTTTTTTGTATTTTGTTTGCCTTTTACAACACAAAATGTAAGAATTTTTTTTTGGGCTCTGAATGTCATAGCACAATACTTCGATGACAGCGTGTAAGACATCTCTTTAAGGACAGGTTTTCAAGTATTCTTTCCGAGCAGCATTCAGAAAGTTACACAAGTCATGTTTTGTATTTTACTCTTATTTTTGTCTTTTACAACATCAAAAGGAAGAAATTTATAATTAAATTGTAACAATATGTGACTCATAAATGTGCACATTTTGGCACCTTTATCAAGGTTGTAGCTGAAATATTATTAACGATTTTGTTGTTTCATATTGTGTTTACTCACATTTACGAAATAGGTCATATTTACTAATCTCCACGTTTTGATACTTTTATGAAGGCTCTAGTAAGTCTAGACTTAATTTTATTACAATTTCGTGCTTTTTCATATAATCGGCTAATTTGCATTGACCGTCTTTCAAAAAATAGGGCCTACGTCATAATTGTGAGCAAAATCTAAATATCAAGTGTCATATGGGCTTCAATTGACCAGGAGGGACTCTGGAACAACATAGAAACGGGTGACAGCTCGTAACATTTCGTCCCCCCCCCCCTGACTAGATTTGTAAGCCCCTTTTGTGATTACATTCCTGGTCTATAATACCAGGGACCCACCATCCGCTAGTCTAATTTGTAGTGTACAAACATAACTCTTGGTGTCTGACTCCCCTGCGAGATACTAGTGAACAGTTCATGAACTTTCTTTGAAACAACCTGGACTATTCATGAAATGAATATTTTATGAACAGTTCACAAAAGAGCGCATGAACTGTTCAAGGAATGTACGTGAAAATTAAATGGCCCATTTACTGGAATGGTTCATAAATTGTTCATGTAACAAAGATACCACATTCACATGAACTGCTCATGAACTATTCATGTGAATGTGATGTATGTGTGACTTGAACTATTCATGAACCATTCCAGCAAATAGTGTTCATGAATTAATCATGAACTGCCCTAGGCCATTTAATGTTCACGGACATTCCTTGAACAGTTCATGAGATGTTCATGAAATATTTCAAATGAACTTTTGATAAACATTTCATGAATTTATGTATTCTTCAGTTTTCATCAAGTGCTCATGAAGAAAATATACGAAAATGTCAAGAATATTTGATGAATGCGCCAAATTCATGAATAATTCATCAAGTGCTCATGAAAATTTTCTATTCCTTTTCAAGAAAATTTCGTGATTATGATTTTTTCATAAAAAGATCATAAACTGCTATTGAAATTGTTCATGAATATTTAAATATAAAA
The DNA here is from genome assembly GCA_964017125.1 of Flabesymbios commensalis. Taxonomy (NCBI): domain Eukaryota; kingdom Metazoa; phylum Annelida; class Polychaeta; order Terebellida; family Flabelligeridae; genus Flabesymbios; species Flabesymbios commensalis. The sequence continues at coordinate 72,552,683 of OZ024906.1, read as the reverse complement.
ATTCATGAACTTCATTCTGGAATATTGCTGAGCTGTTCATGAACTGTTCATGTCTGCTCATTAACAGTTCATGACATCATGAACATAATCTCACAGGGGAGTTACAGCCAATCGAAGATAGATAAATCTACGTATGTGATGTTTTCACTGTGTAAACTCGGCATGCATTGCGATTCTGCTTCCTCGCTTGCACCCCAGCCCATGCGAGACGTTGTCCCGGTGATGGTGAAACGATGGCACAGCGATATTAACCCGACGTTAGTTGTACGGCATCATTCTTGTGTTTGCCAGGCCGGAATTAAACCGATGATGCGGTAATGGGATCACCGTTGACAGCATAAAATTATCTGATTGTCCAACTAAGGGCAGGGAACATTTTTACTATTACCGTTCCACGGATTACAATATGTCACGCACTTCTGGTTGATTAACAAAAATGTCGATCTTCACAGACAAACAACCTGACAGTACTGCTCCGTAAGGCCAAAATGCAGTATCTGTTTCCTGGAAAAATAAGCAGATATTGCCTTTTGGCTTTGCACGGCAGCATGTAGTTGCGCACTCTTTTCAGGATGGGGACAAATGACTTTATATCCCAATTATCCAATGCTGGTAAGAGAAATTGATCGAGATAATAGGCACGAGAAAAGCTCATTTGGATCAATTTGAAAACTGTTCCTCATACCGTTTTTCTGTTAGCAAAAAAAACTATGCGATAATGTATTTACAGCAACCCATCCATTTGCACGTGATCCGTGTGCGTGTCCGTGTGCGTGTACATGTAAAATCGCTCATTGTGTGATTAGACATGGACACGGATCACGCGCGGACATACGTGCAAGGGGATGGCACCAAGTACATTTCTCACGTGTACGATTTTTTGCGCAGACTACATCTGCCAATGGGCAGGGGCCCTAGGGTAGTGGTTAGCACCGCTGCCTTTCACGCAAGAGTTTGGGGTTCGGTTCCCGGTCTCGGCGGTTTAAAAGAAACAAAAATGTTTCTTCCCCATCCACGTGTGAAACTCAGTAGTGTGGGGAGCCTCCGTTACCGAGAGGTAGCGTGCTCGGCCTCAGACCACCAGGGCTCGAATTTCGAATCCTGTGTCTCGAGGACAGTGTCATCTCATTCATCTCACCATCCTCAGGAGGTTCTCCTGGCCCAGTTTAGCCTATATGTGCACAAAGGTGGCCTAAAGACCGATTCATTTTATTTTACACCTGCCAATGATGGGATGATCTTGGTTTAAATGTAATTCCCATTGAGTAAAAGTGTCGTGTTTTCCGGGATAGGGGTTTCTTGAGGCGGCCGGCTACCAACTATATCGTATATAATCCAAAAAATGTACTCAAAAAGACTTGTATGCCAATTTTCACAATTAAATAGGATGCAACATGGCCACCTTATAAAAAAAGATTCATCAGAAGGTAATAATGAATGGCTCAGAGGTAAATTGATCCAAGTCCAGAATTCGATTTTTTTTCTGTTTATTTCATTCTGGGAAAGTTAAATATATAGGAAATAATATACTAAAAATATTTGAGCCATTCGTTAAAAATTTCGAAACTTATAAATCAACTTATATTTTTTCATTTTCAAAATTCATACTTTTCTTCAATGGTAAAGTGATCCAAGTCCATCAGTTTATATAGGGACTTTTGGACTTGGATCAGTTTACCACTGAGACATACAGAAAATGGCAGATAGAATGTTATTAAACATCCCTTATATGGATCTTTACCAATTTTTTACTGGAATAAGATGATGAGACACTAGACAGTTTTAATGCTAGTTTGTGATTTTTATGAAGAAATTGATATTTTTAAATCTCAAATGTTTCCACGTACATCTTCTTTCTATTGTCATGGATGAGGGTTAATGTTAAAAATTAATATTTTTACATGGGTAATCCAATTATATGTTCCACTGCTGGCTAATCCAATTCAAGACAATTGTATGCGTTTTTCAAAATGTTGTAATCTGGTAGTGCCATGAGGCGAACCCAGTATCTGAACTTGTTTGATCAAAAGAGTAGGTGTTTGTCTTCGCACGCCAAGCATATTTTTCAGGTGGGTAAGAAATTTTCTTCACTTCGTTCTCCACCATTATATAGTACTTCACAGCCATAAAATGGTATAAGGCTTATCAAATAATTTTAGTGCTAGCTTTGGATGCAATTTCTCCAAAAGACTAAGATCAAGACAGAACGGATCCCAACAACCATGAGACATTGGCCCTCTGTTGTTTTAATGCATTAAAACAACATTGTGGACATGTCTCGTCCTTGCTAATAATGTTTTATCCGAGGCAAACTGGAGCTACATGTAAGGCATGAAAAGGTTTTTATTCAAATCGAGTAGTTAGCATTTGGAATAGGTTACCAGGGGAAATCAGCTTTGCACATCAACTGCACATTATTTTATTATTCACGTTATTTAAAGTTCATAGGCAGTTTTAATTGTGATTTTTTTTGCCACTGGACAAGTGCACGTCAGAATTGCGCGTGATGTTTAATCAGGGTGTGTCCCTAATATTGGCGCTTTTAAATTCTTGCGAGGTTGTGATTTCTCGCGAACTTTTAATTACAAAAAGAGATTTTTCCGCTCCGCCGATTATAATTATTTAGCTGTGCAGTATCACCATTCAGTGGCGTTTACTCAACCGTGAAATCTACGACCCACCCGCCCCCTAATCCATCGTTATCCCATCAAGGAGTCCATTTCAGACATAATTTAACCCTTTAGGCGTTGAAATATTTTTGTATAAACCATGGAGACCAAAGGGCTGTTCAATTTGAAATCATCGTAAATGTCTTAGTTAGCTCTTTCTGCTTCATTTGAGTACCTATGTTATGGGTCTACGGTCATTAGAGATATTTTAATTCTTTCTGTGCGGGGGTCGTCTTTATAGGCCTATGTCAGAAGCTGACGTCAACAGACGTCAGATTCTGACGTATAAAGACGGTCCCCGCGCTTATAGGGTGAAACCTTTACACCGCTATAAGCACAACTACAGTCGTTTTTTATTATTTTTATTAGCTGAATTAATCATTGCTATTGGGAATAAAATGACTACTTGCGAGATTCAGTTGCAGAAACCACAACCTTCCAGTTGAAACCGGATGTCATAGAGGTATACCCAGACAGCAAAGAAAGTGTAGCCGGTGTGAGAATGAACTGGGAGATGAGTTACATTATGTTATAGAATTCTCATATATTAAAACTTCCTGAAGCCAATTAATTAAAAGACATCATACGATTCGTCCATCAGCATTAACATTTTCATAAATTAATGAAGAGCTCAAACATATTTGAGTTGAAAAACTTGTGTTAAAATATCAGTGTTGTTAAAAAACCAGTCAACTCATGTATATCATTACACTGTTTAATACATGTAATTTAATTTAGCCCACATGGATTACCTATTTGTCTAATAACATTTACTAATAGTATCTGTTATTCATAGTATTACTATGAATAAAGTATTGTCTATTCTGTTGTCTTTGTAAGGGACCTAGGTACATACAAAATGAAATGAATGAGATTTCAGGCCACATAATAGGCTAAACTGGACCAGGAGAACCTCCTGAGGATGGTGAGATGACACTGCCCTCCAGACACAGAATTCGAAATTCGAGCCCTGGCGGGCTGAGGCCGAGCACGCTGCCTCTCGGTTACGGAGGCTCCCCACAATATTGAATCTTTACGAGTGAGTAGGGAAGAAACGTTTTTTTCTTTGAAACTTGAAGGCCAGATTGGTTTCGAACCCGCGATCTTCGACTTTCCAAGCAGGCAGCTTTAACCACTGCACCAGCCCCCCCCCCCCCCCCGCCCTACCTACATACAGTCTTGTTATAATCACGACTCGTGCTGGCCTTTACACGTGCCGTTGCGCAAAGTTGTTATAATGTTTGGTCAACGTCGGAGATGCTAGTCCATCTTTCGCCCATATGAATCACATGAGATATGTGGCGCGTTATAAATGCTTTAATACTTAACTTAATACTTAATCTTTGGTTCTGCGCTGGGGTAACATCCAGTGTTAATAGTTGCTACCTTTTGGCTTTGCTCGGCAGTATACAAACACATTACTGGGTGGCCCCGATATTAATTCAGTCCGGTTGTGGCTTGAAGCTCAGAGGTTCCCTAGGTTCGTATCCGTGCCGGATGTATCTCGTCGAGGTTGTGCGTATATAGCGCTCCAAACTGTTCAAATGCCTGAAGTGTTTGGTGGTGTTTATGATGCTGTGTCCTATAAAGAACCCTTGATGTAATTTGATAAGAGTAGTGTCTTTATGCTTCCTTCTGTCGCGATACTGGCATAGTTGTGCATAAAGCAACGTAAAGCAATATTCAAGGACTAACTGACTGGCTCGCTCAGCACTCACTCACTCACTCACTCACTCACTCACTCACTCACTCACTCACTCACTCACTCACTCACTCACTCACTCACTCACTCACTCACTCACTCACTCACTCACTCACTCACTCACTCACTCACTCACTCACTCACTCACTCACTCACTCACTCACTCACTCACTCACTCACTCACTCACTCACTCACTCACTCACTCACTCACTCACTCACTCACTCACTCACTCACTCACTCACTCACTCACTCACTCACTCACTCACTCACTCACTCACTCACTCACTCACTCACTCACTCACTCACTCACTCACTCACTCACTCACTCACTCACTCACTCACTCACTCACTCACTCACTCACTCACTCACTCACTCACTCACAGAATCTAACGTTTACAGATGTCAGATTCTGACGTCTAAAGTCGATCCCCGCACTGAATAGGTTTTTTTCATTAAATGTTCACACAGAGCTTTCGTTGACATTTATAATATATATGTATATAAATATATATGCCATAGATTAAATATTTTACTCGGCGTTTCTTATGCGATGGCATAAAGAATAAACGACAGTGTCGAACATTTTAATTTTGCTAACCTTTTGGTTTAATTCGGACAGAGCACATGGGCGTTATTAGCTAAATCAGAGCAGCTAAAATCTAATATTTATCACAAAAACATAGGCTACGTACTTCCATTTTGTTTTTTATATGGAAGCTGATGACCTGATATCAGCCAGTGCAGATGCGAGCAATTTACACTAATAATCATGATAATGTATTTAAACGTCAAAAAGGTTAAGACTGAGAAATTACTGGCCAGAATATGCATCCTATACAGTACAAAACAGTTATATTTTTTTCAAAATTCACATGGTCCCAATAGTTGCTTAAAATTGCCTGATATGTAGTACGTTTTACTATGACATTATAAATCAAAAGAAATTTTTATTACAATGTAAAAAAAATGAAGCACAAACATAGGCATGTTTCAGATATCACGAGTCCTTCAGCCAATGTTGTTTTAATGTTGGGTCACTGTCTACCACGCTGGTCCAACGCTAAAATAACATGGGGTACACAACTCTTGTTTAATCTGGATTGATATAATCATATTAGTTTTGTTTGCTGCAGTGCACTCTGGTGAATTGAACAATATTTTGCGGACGATGGAGTCACCTAGTGAGCAAGGAAAAAACGCCTAACTAGATTTTCATAGCTTCCCTAAAGGCATTCCCTGAGGGTGCTGACTCTGTAGTGACGTCATCTATTTATAGGGCTGCTCTTAGACATATTGTCCAAATGTACCTTGTGTCCAAATCCTCCCGAGTCTCCACTACTTTAATTCAAAGTACAATAAAGTATGCACACATTTTTTTTATTAAAGCACATTCTGAATTCAGCATGTTTATAAAGCAATAAAATATATTCTTCAAACTCTTTAAAGGAACTCCTTGGGATGAAATTTGAAAATTTACTTCATATTAAGCTATATATCCTACTGATCCTGAATAAAATACAAAAACTTAAGAACAAACAATTTTAAAGCACTGAAAACGATTAAACTAGTTTTAATAAATGAAATGAATCGGGCTTTAGGCCACCTTTGTGCACATATAGGCTAAACTGGGCCAGGAGAACCTCCTGAGGATGATGAGATGATTGAGATGACACTGTCCTCCAGACACAGGATACGAAATTCGAGCCCTGGCTGTCTGAGGCCGAGCACGCTACCTCTCGGTCACAGAGGCTCCCCACAATATTGACTTTCACTCGTGGATGGGGAAGAAACATTTTTTGTTTCTTTCAAACCGCCGAGACAAGACCGGGAACCGAACCCCAAACTCTGGCGTGAAAGGCAGCGGTGCTAACCACTACCCTAGGGCCCCCGCCCACTAGTTTTAATTCCAAGACGTATATTGTCATGTAAACAAATTGCCCCAGATAATCACCACCTGGTTGCATCAATAGCTGCCGTTAATTGGTCTGGGAACGCGATGGTCGGGGGGAGGGTTCCCTCCACAGCACCGATGGTTTGCTCAACGCTGGGCCGACAGCCGAAATGGGCGATCTGAACGCAAGAACTGGTATTGCAGATGATTTTTTAGTGAATAGCAAGTATGATAACTGCCAACCTGATGACGAGCTTGAAATGTTAACGTTAAGTAGTTTAAGTATACAAGAGAAAAGAGTGAGTGTAGACAAAGTTGTCAGTTGTGCAAGTCGGCTAAAATGTACATAGTAAATGGTCGATTTGATAATGATGCTCTACAGGGAAACGCAACTTGCAATAATGTCAGTGCAGTTGACTATGTGATTTGTTCTCCGTTTATATTTTCTTACATAGATAGTTTTATTGTACAATATTACGACCCAATGTTGTCTGATATACATTGTGCGGTCAATACAATTTTTAAATATAAAGAATCGATATTCATTGTTCAAAACAACGACCATGTAACACAGCCGTCAGATTTCGCTGAACGGCTGCAACCTATTTAACCTAAATGGAAGCAGGAGTTTATTGCATGCGCACATCGCACAAATTAAAAATACAAGAGAACATTGCGTCCATGTCACTGACCAATTCTGGTCGGCGATATTCAACCACCAATGTAATGAAATATCTCCGTTGCAATTAACCCTTTCAAGCCTGAGTTTACCATTGTCACATTAATCCACTACAAGCCGCGAATTGCTATAGCAATTCTCGACTTGTAGTGGATGAAAATGACTTGATGTGGGTGACAAATGAAAAAAACAAACTTTTATTTTTAAAACAGTTCCATGAAAATTTGTGCTCTAAACCCTCCAGGTTTCAGGAAATTAAGTCATTCCTCGGAGATGCGAAATGATGCTTTTATGCATTGTGAGGGCTTAGAGGGTTAATGCATGTACACATGTGGATTTCGTATAAATGCGAATTTAGTAAAGGAAGGTATTGTTCGCATAAATGCGAAATAGGTAAAGCAAGGGTTAAAGGTTAACCCTTTCAGAGCCCTTCGACTATTGTAGTGTCTGTGATTTTTAAAGCTCAGTTAACTGGAACCGGCCCCTGGTTAGACCAGGGGCCGGTTTCAGTTAAATGAGCTTTAAGTGGCAAAAAAAAAAATTGAATAGCCCAGAGATTGAGGTTAAACTAATAACATTTTAATTGACTTTCAACCATCCATACAACATAATATTTATATATTTATTGCTACATCCATTTACATCCATTTTTGTGGGGAAATAATGTTTCGTTCTCAAATAATGTTTTTTAAAACGACATGGATGGAAATAAGTGGAATGAATGAATAAATGCATTAAATAACGTATAATTAATAAAACAGTTTTCTGTATCTAAAATGGCCTTTATCAGCTATTTTTGTGGTTTGAAAGTACAAAGATTTATTTACACCAATCATTAAAACACACCACTACATTATTTTCTTTGTCCGACCACGACATTCTAAGCCGGGAATGGAGAGTTATTGTTGACCTATAATACAGATCAATTATCATGGTAGGCCTATGGTATTAAAATGAGTCAGGTGTGACCGAGCTGTTGATTATGAGGGATCTTCATTATGTTAGGATGTGTTTTAAGTCAGTTAAAACCCTCGGAGTTCTACAATCTTAGCTGCAAAACGGTCTCGGCCTTCGGCCTCGACCATTTTCACAGCTAAGAATGTAGAGCTTTATCCTATACGTAATTTGTTATTATAACATGATAGTAGATCAATCTGTTATGAATCCACTTGAATTTCTATACCCAGGTGACATCCACCATAATAAATGACTTTTTCACATCACGTGGTGTTAAATTATCGGGAAATGCAAATTGACAACAAAATGCAGTTTTTGTACATCTTCCCACGCAAGGCCTGCCTGCCTGCCTGCCTTCCTGCCTGCCTGCCTGCCTGCCTGTCTGCCTGCCTGCCTGCCTGCCTGCCTGCCTGCATATTCATTCATTCATTCATTCATTCATTCATTCATTCATTCATTCATTCATTCATTCATTAATTCATTCATTCATTCATTCATTCATTCATTCATTCATTTATTCATTCATTCATTCATCAATTAATTCATTAATTCATTAATTCATTTATTCATTCATTAATTCATTCATTCATTCATTCATTCATTCATTCATTCATTCATTCATTCATTCATTCATTCATTCATTAATTCATTCATTCATTCATTCATTCATTCATTCATTCATTCATTCATTCATTCATTCATTCATTTATTCATTCATTCATTCATTCATTCATTTATTAATTAATTAATTAATTAATTAATTCATTCATTCATTCATTCATTCATTTATTTATTCATTCATTCATTCATTCATTCATTCATTCATTCATTCATTCATTCATTCATTCATTTATTCATTCATTCATTCATTCATTCATTCATTCATCAATTAATTCATTAATTAATTCATTCATTCATTTATTCATTCATTAATTAATTAATTCATTCATTCATTCATTCATTCATTCATTCATTCATTCATTCATTCATTCATTCATTCATTTATTCATTCATTCATTCATTCATTTATTCATTCATTCATTCAATAATTCATTCATTCATTCATTCATTCATTTATTTATTTATTCATTCATTCATTCATTCATTCATTCATTCATCAATTAATTCATTAATTAATTCATTCATTCATTTATTCATTCATTAATTCATTCATTCATTCATTCATTCATTCTTTCATTCATTCATTCATTCATTCATTCATTCATTCATTCATTCATTCATGTATTCATTCATTCATTCATTCATTAATTCATTCATTTATTTATTCATTCATTCATTTATTCATTCAATAATTCTTTAATTCATTCATTCATTCATTCATTCATTTATTCATTCATTCATTCATTCATTAATTAATTAATTAATTAATTCATTCGTTCATTCATTTATTCATTCATTCCTTCATTTATTCATTCATTCATTCATTCATTAATTCATTAATTCATTCATTCATTCATTCATTCATTAATCTTTTCATTCATTCATTCATTCATTCATTTATTCATTCATTCATTCATCAATTAATTTATTAATTAATTAATTCATTCATTTATTCATTCATTCATTCATTCATTCATTCATTCATTCATTCATTCAATCATTCATTCATTCATTAATTCATTCATTCATTCATTCATTCATTCATTCATTCATTCATTCATTCATTCATTAATTCATTCATTTATTCATTCATTCATTCATTCATTCATTCATTCATTCATTCATTAATTCATTCATTCATTCATTCATTCATTCATTCATTCATTCATTCATTCATTCATTCATTCATTCATTCATTCATTTATTCATTCATTCATTCATTCATTCATTTATTCATTAATTAATTAATTAATTCATTCATTCATTCATTCACTCATTCATTTATTCATTTATTTATTCATACATTCATTCATACACTCACTCAGCCTCAATTAATGTACCACTATTTATATCATAAATGCATGTTGAAATCTCATAACCACAATAAATTATGTGAGTATTACATAATTACATATAATAATTATGTCCTTAATTTACCCGAACATTACTATTTACCAGGCATTCATTTGTCTAGTCGGAAGCCTGTCACCTAATAAAGTGATCGCAATGTTGGTGAATTGAACTATTATATAATTTACTTGCGAGTACCTAAAAAATCTAAAGAATATCTGAACTTTATCCAATTCCATTAGAGAAGTTAAGAGCAACTTAACGTTTCTATTGGAAATGAGAGAAAGGTAAATCCTAATTGAACCCCTGATATTCATGATTATATCTTTTTCCAAAAACAACGAAATACGTGTGAAGTATTTGATGGACACGACAGTAATGAAAAGTATATGTGTCGCGTCCTTCAAATACTTACCATCAATGCAATAATAGATTGGTGGTCATCATTTGATGGACATAACAAATACATAAAGTACAGCTCTGTCGTGTATGAGACAAACAGCGGTAACTGCTTACTTGAAAAGTAAGCAGTTACCGCTGTTTTCTTGAGACTGCAGACCCAGCCCAGCAAATACGAGACATGGAACCAGTATTGGGTCAAGGTTGGCCCGCCGTCTGACCCAACATTGGTTCAATGTCTCGTGTTTTCTGGGGGCGCGCCCCGCCGGCTGAGATTCTTACCACGTCTGGCACCAGAATATTGTTTAAGTGAGCTTGATCAACCAGATAATTACGTTTACGAGCAATTGTTGCCCTTCCCCCGAACCTCTGCCCACGTCAGAGTCAGGCCCGTTGGAATAATGGCTGTGGAAGCATAAGGCCTAGCAATCTCGGTGCACGTGTAAAGTTATGTAGGTGTCCTTCAAATTCGGGGTTGCTAATTGCCACGTTGCAAAGTGATAATTATCATATGTACCTTTAAATTCCAAGGTTACGTTAGACGTTTTGCGCAGCCTCACATCATGGCCGACCTTAATTTAACCCTTCAAGTCCTCACGATACTTTAAAGCAGCATTTTACATCACTGAAAACAGACTTAATTTTCTTGCAAATAAGGGTTTTGGAAGGAAAATTTTAATGAAATTGTTTTGCCAACAGAGCCTACATGGTAATTTGCTGTAATTCTTCACCGACTACAAGTCATCTTCATCCACTACAAATCGAGAATGGTGACAACAATTCGCGACTTGTAGTGGAGGCAGATGACAATTGTAAATTCCGGCTTGAAAGGGTTAATTCGTTTAGCGCCAAGCACGACTATGGTCGTTTTTAATCCGTTTTATTGGTTGATTAAATCACTGTCATTGGATATTAAATGTGTGTTTAAACATCAATATTTGCTAATGTTTGGTCTCAAATTGAACAAGTGTGAGTAATTTTCACCCATTTGACGTTTTGGGTCGCGGTAAAATGTGGGTTGAAATCCAAATAAGTTAGCTTATCGGGTAAAGGTCTAAGACATTTTATATATAGATCCATCTTGAATTTAACCTCTGATGACCTATAGAGGGCAATGACCTTGAACATCCTGATATATTAATGTGCCATTAAGCACCATACCATATCCATATGACCCAGAGCTGGCATGATGTGAGTCAACCGTCGACGACGCTGGCCCTACATCATACCAACACTGGATCTACATCTCATGTGTGCTGGTTACTTGTTAACTCTAGATTGAATAAACGTCAAGACTCTGCTTGTTGTTCGTTCGTCACGTTAGCAGGTTAGGCACTATGGACACGTAAACAGATCGTGACGTCACGTAGGTGACTTGTCCAACACTTTACCTGGTGAGGTCATTTTTTCGATTCGTCGCGTGGGTGCGCCATTAATTGGCCTTTAGACTGCAGCACACGGCAGCTAATACATATGACCTAGTTCAGAAAGCGATATAAATCCATCACCTACATTATCATACCAGGCAGGCAGGCAGTCAGGCAGGCAGGCCTTGCGTGGGAAGATGTACAAAAACTGCATTTTGTTGTCAATTTGCATTTCCCGATATCTTTCCCATGTGCGGTTAAATGTTGGGAATGCTATGCAATCTTGATACTTTGAATTAAATTAAATTTATTAAGATGATAACATCTACATTATTTAGTTTTCTTTTGTACTCTATGGCCTACCTAAACAAAGGTTACTATTAATAGTGTATGTTACATGGAATGCACTTGATGTCTCCAGGTGTGTCGGTGGGCATCATGCGTGTTCTTATTGATGTCGTGATGACGACTGCTTACATAATATACTAAGTTATAGGTTATTCCTATTTAGTCGGGACGTACATGACACATGCAGAATTTGTGACAAATCGCACGTTATTTGAGGTGCAGAAGGTCAAGATACTGAATATGTTCTATTTTGGTTTCAGTGTATAAATCGAGAAATCTTTTATATTACAACAGTCTTTCAAAATGTTTAAAATTGAATAACTTTGGTTTGAATCAAAATAATTCCTAACGGTTTGGACTACTGAAATAGTCAATTTATTCTCTTTCATAATTGATATCACATTAAGTGATTTTTAGTAAAAAATGGGCGATGCGACTGATGTTTTGAAAATGGGTTGTATATGTGTTATCTCTGAAACCTAATTAAAAAATCAATCATACTATGTTATGTAACCCACAGACGCCTGTTACTATCTTTGCTCAACTGCTAAGGTATCACGTTTATTTTGTTATATTTACTTTCAATTACAGATAATAAAGTACTACTATAAGAATACTTTGATTTATTGAACTACGTTTTTTATGTAAGTTTTTTAATTCCAACGTGTGACTTCACACGACAAATCGTCGCCTCGAAGCTGAAGGATCCTATCTGCCACTCTAACGAGTGTCAGATAGGATCCTTTAGCTCCGAGGCGACGAAATATTGAACATCTACAGCTTTAAAAGTCTAGCTGTGAACTTTAAAATCTAGCTGTGCTTACTTTACAAGTACATGGATACTGCCTTTTGTTTGAACGGTGTAGCTATTCATCCACCCAATATTGCACGGTATTGTCATGTCATGTCATGTCATGGTTTGGTGTCGAAAACGAAATTCGGCCATGTCAAATTGCGTGTCGGTTCACTCAATCCACATCAAACAATAATTTACATTTTAACAATTATCTACTTAAAGGGAAGACGTGGGATGACATCGATTTTGTTTTTAAATTTTGTAATGAAGTAAATCATTATTTCAATTTTTTTCAAAATGTTGGATTTTTAAAAACATTTCTCAACAATATTTATAAGAATTCAGGAAAAAACATACAGTGTGGTCACCCAAAGGATGGTTGAATGCTAACACAGCATTGGACCACAAGTTGATGCCGTCGGCCCAGCGTTGAACAGACAATCGGTGTGTTCCCATAGCAATTAAGGGCAACTGTTGATGTAACCACGTGGCTACTTTGATCATGCCGTCTGGTATGGTGGGTATTTGTGGTATAAAGTGATGTATACTGTAGAAAATATTGTTTACATGACAATATACGTCTTGGAAATAAAACAAGTTTAATCTTTTCCAATGCTTTAAAATTGTTTGTTTTTGTATTTTAGTAGGCTATATAACTTCATATCAACCACAGACAGACAGATATTTTATTGACATAAAGAAAAGTCATTACAGATTTATTTGTCATAAATACCAATGCCTCTATAAATATAGTACTGGTCATTGCTACAATTACTACAATGTACATCAATTACAAACATGTTAATTACTGATGTTTTTGTGCGGCATCTTTTAGTTAGGTGTATGTTTGCATATGTGTATGTTTGCACATCTTTTATATGTCCATGTAGTATGGAACAGATTCAAAATAATGAGATATCATCAGACAAAATAAATTACGAGGTGAACACTGTTTGGCCGATCAAATCCGGCAAACACGAGGCTTTAATTACCCAATGGTGTTTCAATGTTGAACCCCCGTCTTCGACGCTGGCTCAACATTAACATAACATTAGGTCAATGCCTCGTGTTTACTGTAATAATGGCCGATTGAATTCCTTCTAACCCCACGTTTACTATCAACAGGTTTTCCTCACAAATAACCATTTTCATTAATCGTGATATAAATGTGTGACAATTAAGTGTGAATCAGTCATAGAATCAGTCATCTTACAACAGACTTTGACAAAAAATTGAGGATACGCTGCGTAACAATCATTTAGATTGGCCCATTAACCTTAACCCTTTAACCGCCAAATTATTCAATCTGAATTTTCACCCACTTGAAGTTGTGTCTCGCTGACGCGATCCACAACTTCAAGTGAGTGAAAATTATTCAGATTTGACAAAATGGAGGTCAACTGTTTTCAAATATTCCTGATTGATGTCACATTTTATTTTTAACATGTTTCAAAGGTGGTACTTGATGTGCTAATAAAAAATGAGAACCCGAATATAAGCGGCACCGGCGGTTAAAGCACCAGGTTAATTATCTGATTTGAGAACTTAATTGACAACTTTTCACCCACTTGAAGTTGTGTCTCGCTACCGCGACCCACAACTTCAAGTGGGTGAAAATTACTAGTACTTATTTAATTTGACACCAAACATGTACAAATATTGATGTTTAAACACTCATGCATGTTACTCACAAGAAGAAAAGTGGTTTGATCGGATGATAAAACAAATTAAAAAACGACTACTCGCGTCATTAGAGGTGAAAGGGTTACAAAGTTGATCACAATGTTTCCAGCGGCATGGCTTCTTCTTATTATGTAATTAAGAGGTCTCACTTGCAGGTTTCATTTTCATTTATTTGGAGATATCGTTAATGAGAAATGCCAGTCGTCATCGATATAAATTAATCAGGGTTGGTTTTTATTGTAACCGGATCCGTTGAGTAATTACATAACCATAGAAGAGGGCAGAGGACGAGAAGACGCTGCTTGTCTGCAATGGATTTTGTTACATTCAAGTATTTATAGTTCACATGAGTCATAAGTATTTTTTGAAAATAATGGCATACTAATTGCAAAAGCAATTTTAAAAAATCAAGTGTATTTTAATTCGTGTCAATTATCACATGATAAAAGCAGACCTACCAGTACATATACATGCATTGTAGGTAAGTTGATCAATCTTGTACACATCCCCGATTATCAACATGTCCCGATTTAACTTTGAAAATAATGTCATTCTGATGGCAAAAGCATTATTAAAAAATCGAGTGTATTTTAATTCGTGGCAATTATCACATGATAAAAGCAGACCCACCAGTACATGGTATGCAAGTTGATTCATCTTGTACACATCCCCGGTTATCAATCCTTTATTATCCGGACATATCTCGATTTAACTTACACTGTCTGTATATGTACCAGCCAGAGCCATTAACCCTTTCAGCGCGGGGATCGACTTTAGACGTCAAAATCTGACGTCTGTAGACGTCAGATTCTGACGTCTAAAGTCGATCCCCGCACCAAAAGAATAAAATATTTATAATGGTTGTAGACACATAACATAGGTATTTAACTGAAGCGGAAATAGCTAACTGAGACATTTATGATGATTTAAAAGTGAAAACAACCTTGGTCTCCATGGTTTATATAAAAATATTTCAAATAATATGGTTGCATTACGCATTTCTTCTGCTGCTGGTTTCTGCGCTACATCCCGTGGCTGCCAGTTCCTGCTGTTCCTGCTGTTCCTGCTGCTGCTGCTGCCTCTACTGCTGCTGCTGCTGGTGTTGCTTATGCTGCTTATAGTGTTCTTTTCGGTGATAAAGTTTGTGATGCTGATGCTGCTACCCCTCCCCCCCCCCTCCTCCTGCAGTGTACCTTAAATCCCTCCCCGTCACATCTGTCTTTCTCATTCACTCTGAAGGCTTCATCAGAATACAACATATTTGATCAGAGAGTCCACAAGTCTATCGACCGTCACAAACATTTGAGACAACACAGGTAACATTGGAACATCCTAATTAATATATTTATATACATCAAATATTAAAATAATATATTTCACATTAAATTTCTCTTAAAGTCATACGCATAATTTTTGTGTGCTAGTTTTTCTTTACTTTACTGTAACTTAATGAGGCAAATACGAAAAATTGTGTTCAATGCAGTTTTCTGGTCATTTCTGCTGTATTTTTCATAGCAACTTGTTCAAGTCAAATGTTATGAAAACAAAAACAAAAGTTCACGAAGCCCAAATAGGCCTATTCTGGCAGTACTTTTTCACTCAGAATTTTGTTTTTAGCGTTCTTTGGGATGCCGTACTCTCTAACCTATATATTATTTAATTTTCACCCACTTGACGTTGTGGATCGCGTACTACGAGTGAGTGAAAATTATTTAGATTTGACAAGATGGAGGTGTACGATTTTGCAATCGTCCTGATTGATGTCACGTTTTATCTTTAAGGTGTTCAAAAACTGATATTTAGCGTGCTAATAAAAAATGAGAAGACGAATATAATCGGGACCGGCGGTTAAAGGGTTAGGCGTGGGTTACACCGATCTGGAGATCGAAATGTCCTAGCCAATGAGACCATCTCGCCGAGCGAAGCTCTAGATAGTTTGATAGCTGTAGATCACTTACTAGTTGTAGATGACTGTATTGCTGCATGTTTTTTAACTGTTCAATGTGCCCACGAGGACGTGTTCTGAAGGAACATCACTATATATTGGCATCAAACGGTTGTCGGATGGTCCATTCGTGATCTTGTACAGAATTAGTTAAATGCCCTTCTTCTCATTTTGGGAGTGCTAAAAATGCGTTTTATGAGAATACGCGAGATTTACGCTGAAATACATGTTTTTAAATTATTTTTTGTGCATACATACTAAAATCGCGGTTTAAAAATAAGATTGATGTTCAATGCTTATTATTGAAGAGTGTTTTGTTGATCTCTGTAACAAATCATAATTGAGCATAATGATGAGCTTTTGTAAAATTGTTCAACAACCGGTGTTTTCTTGTATTTTAAGATAAAAAATAAGCGACAAATGTTAAATGACAAATGGTAAATAATGGGTGATATGTTTATTACCATTTGAGTTAAGTCTTTTTGGATTGAGTTTACTTTGTTTGTTATTTTGGTACAGCGACTTCAGTATATCATATAGGAATATATAGGAATATCTAGATTTATAAGAAGCATATATAGGAATCATCATTGGAATCTACAAGCTCGCACGATAAACCATAAACATATGTATTAAAGGGTGGAGACTAAGCTATAAAATTTGCGATTTAGACTGACACGCATTCCTAATCCTTACCATAGACATCGATGTCTATGTACTTACAGGGCGGGTAGCGACTATAGACGTCAGCATCTGACGTATGTAGACGTCAGATTAGGACATCTAAAGTAAATCCCCGTACTGTAGGCGTAATTTTTTTATTATGGCCGTAGACCCGTAACATAGGTATTTAAATGAAGCGGAAAGAGCTAACTAAGACATTTATGATGATTTCAAATTGAAAAACCTTTGGTCTCCATGTTTTATACAAAAATATGCCAGCGTTGTAATTGTTAAGCATTTTCACATTATAATATTATGCAGAACATGGCAGGACGTGTCATGTTGAACATGCTGAACATGCAAATACACTGTTATCAGGAGCACAAGTGAATGTAACTTATTAATTGATAATTTACGTGTGAATATGGCGCCTTCAACTTTCAGAAAAAAAAGTAATAATAAGCCTAGACATTTTACACAACTCGAACGATAAAGTAGCCATGGTAACACCCAATACTTCAGGAGACTATACACATTGTCAGCTCATGACAGCACACCATGACAGCACCCCCATGATCTATAAAATCATTCTAAAAGAAGAGCCGAGATCCAAACACATTTCAGACCTAAGTTTTAAAAATGCTAGACTTAGACAATAAAGCAACATCGATGTTCAAACATTTTTTCCTACCACTCACCGACAGAGCTGATCTTTTCTTGATGAAATATTATTAGCATGCAACGTAAATTAATAATTATTTAATGGAATCATTTACTCAGCGAGGCTTCAAGCTATATGGTGATCATACACACCTGGACTGTATCGTGATGAGAGCTAAATCAGTACTATTCAGCCATGTAAAGCAGAAAGGGAGTATCTGTGAATCTGAGCAAATTAGCACACCTCTAAATCACCACTCCTTTGTTTTGTATCAAGAGTTTCAGTAGAGCTGCTCCCGTAATATGAAACCATCTTCCACACAAAACTCGGAAAGCATTTGGTGACTTTCAAAACTGACCTCAAAACACACTTTTAAAATGTCATTTGTGTAAGACCATACGACTATTACATATATACAGCACGTGGAATGGCTTTACAAGCTTTTATTAATTATTATTTACAAAATATATCTTTGGAGTGGATAACACAGCGACAGCTTGGCATATTCGTTATGATGGCAAGCAAACTGGTTTTCGTGTTGAAGCAACAAAGAGCAAGGCCTTACAGGATAATATAAAATATATTTTGTATATGAAAATATTCAAAGTATGCCACTAGAAATGTGAACTTCACTATTGTAAAAATCAACTATTTGACATCAGGACAGACGAATGCATTCAGATTATTCAGATGACATTGTACTTCAGACACATGATTTAAAATTTGAAGGTAAGGTATCAGGCCAAGCACGCTACATCTCGATCACGGAGAATAATACTGAATCTTTACGAGTGGGCAGGGACGAATAATTTTGCTTCTTTGAAAGCTGAATACCAGAAGGACGGCTCTAAAACCCGCAAGCTTGGACGTAACAGACATTTAGCTACCACTACACTAGATCTGGCGGCATCCGGGGTAGGGGGGACTGGGGCACAATGAGACATAAAAATTCAAACCCCCTAACATAATATATTTATTTTTTGAAATACAACATTTTAACGACCCATGGATACAGCATCCAGTGAGGTATATTTGAACAAGAGATGAAAATTTACAAAGATGTGTAACTTTTATTTTTAAACAAAACAGATTTTCAAGTACTTTTCATGTAATAATGTACCTAAGCAAAACAATGTCTGTGTCAAACAGGCCTATCTCAAGATGTCCCGAGTCTCACGGTGCCACAGTCGCCCCTGCAGTTCAGCGTACTCCAGATTGATCCTAACTTTTGTAATGGAAATAAGAGAAAGTTGAGATAGGATCAAAGTTAGGATTCTTTGTAATTTGCACCCCAGAGGCCTCCAGGTCTATCATAACTACACCAGGACAGGAAATAAGGTAATATGCATGCCAGGATATTTTATTTCATTTTTTTACTAAGGCGCAATAGTAAACCGGCAATAGAGTGCAGTCAAGATTTCCAAAATGAACAACTGGATATCATTTAATTATAAACGCATATTATAGTCAACATCGAATTAGAAAATTGGTGTATGGTATATAGTGTTCTGTAAAGCCAGAGGACAGTATCTGCTTATTTGTAAAGTAAGTTGTATTTTGACTTTGCACGGCAGTAGGCCTATATACATGGTATATGCTTGCTGTTGTGGGTCGACTGATGACCACTACACTTTGAACATTATATATTCCATCTATGTGTGTATGCTGATTCCATGCTTCAGCATTACTGTGTGTAGGCAATGTAAGTGAGCTTCTCTTGACTTTAATAGTTTTATCATCCGTCATGGTGTTCTTCGTGTCTGTATGAACTTCGTGGTAGTGAATGAACGTCTTGTTCCAAGGTTTGAACGTTAAAAAAACCGTTTCTATGATCGTGACAAATGATTTTTGTGTGTATAGGTAGGCCTATACCAAGTTAACTGAGCATATGATAGGCTATACTTGTGGTATGGTGTTGATTTTTTAATTTTGCTGGTGTAGAATGTAATGGCAAGTTTTTTCAGTCTACAAATCGAATACATAACAGCGCTGGGGTTCCAGATGCTCTCTGTGCTGTAATTATGTCACCCCTCTATAGAGGTGTTATTTTGCTCTACTTCTCACCGCTCATTTGTTCGTCACATCAGTTTTGTGTCTGTGCGTTCTCTCCGTCTATCATGCAGGCGGTCAAACACGAGACGTTGACCCAATGTCGGGCTATTGATGGCCCACCGTCTACGACGCTGAGCAAACAATAGCCCAGTATTGGGTTACCGTGTCGTGTTTGACGCCACGCTGAATGTGGGCCAGCGTCACAGACGGCGGGCCAACATTAACCCAGCCTTGGCTTCAAGTAGTAGTTATGTATTAGATAATTGGTGAAGAACACGGCATTATTAGCTACGCCCTCAGAGGCTTCTTCCTAATAATTCCAGTGTTCTGAACTGATTATCGGACATAGTCGTTACCAGAACCCCTCCCCTGTGTCTACCCCACCTTTAAACTCCAAAAAATGCAATGAACCAAAGTTTTGTTCATTGTTGAAATTTGGACACGACCATTTATAGGAGAGGGGTTGTGTGCGAATAGTAAATCTGGTGTCATTTAGAAAAAAACATAGTACTTGCTGGTGAGACGTGCTTCTTCACTGTAACTTGATTCTTGATGTTTCCCAATCATTAATAAATATTTGGTATGTACAATATATTTTTTCTTAATACATTATTAAGCAATTTATGTTAATTTGAAATTTGTCAATGTAATATTTATATATATATTCAATAATTTATCATGTTTATATTCATGTTTATATTTCTTTGACATTCACAATCAAACTAATAGTCAATGGCTCATAACAAATCACACCAAATCAAGAGAATAAAATATAATTTCAGGTATTGCTCAGCTTAGAAATCAATGCTGGGTCAATATCATAATCCAAGCATCAAACAGGATACATTCAGATTATGTCGGTTTAATGTTGGGCCAGCATCGCAGAAGTTGTACCATCAATAGCCCAACTTTGTTTTGACGTAGATAAGAACCATTTATAGGCCTACAACTGACTGTGTTGAGAAATATACGGCTTCAAAAGGGTGAAAAAATTATTAGAAATATTTCAGCTCATAGGCCTTATATGGTCGTGTTTTTGTTTTGGGTACGTTGAACAGATGAGGTGGTACCGCCGGCGACCCCTCTCTCCATCCGCCACATAGCTGTTTGTTTAATGCGGGTCGTCTGTTCAAGTGACTGAGCTGCTCACAGAGACAGGGGCACCAAGCATTATTAGCCAAAAAAACATGCAACCTTGGCCCGAAGCTGGTTAAATATTAGCCAACGTCTAAAACGTTGGAAATACATTACAATGATGCTGAACCAATGCAGTCTATTTGTCGCTTCCAGATAGTGCTTCGTAGACGGCCAGACAGAGCTCAGTAGACAGTCAGAACAATGGTCTGGGCGTCTAATAATACCTAGGTCAAATCTAATAATGCTGTGTGAACTGAATCAAGACGGCATTATTACAGCGAATGCCCAGTAAACACAATAGAAAAACAACCCTGGTAATGACTATTGTACGGCTCGGGCCCCAGCCCGGCCTATTTCAATAGGCTTAAAAGTCTGACGAACAAACAAAAGACGGCAACCAGACATACTGGCAACTTAAAGTGCGGGTGCCCAACAAGCTTTAGTGCTGACTAACATTGGTCCATTGTCAACCACGTAGGCTCAGAATCAGCCCAATATTGTTTCAACGTCTAGTGTTTGCTGGGTGTAATGAAGGCAGATGTCACAGCATGGTTATACTTCATGCGGGGCCACTGACGAATCATAATGCTGAGAGTCATGTTGTTTCGCAATTGGGGAAGATTAGGCAGGCTTACAACCCAAGATCTAATATATTTTATGCGGAAGAATTATGTTCATTTGAACAGATAGTCTTTTACTTGTAGTTTCTTAGATTTTCAAAACATTCCAAAACACTCCAAAAGGACAATATTTTTTTGTGTTTACTGGGTTGAACGCAGCCCAGCAAACACGAGGCCTTGAACCAGTGCTGGTTTGATGTTGGGAAAGCGTCGCAGATTGTGGGCCAGCATTGGACCAGCAACCTCGTGTTTGCTGAGAGTGTTGACAAGTGTTTGGCACCAAAACGGACTAATAAGTTCCGCTTAATACATAGTCTCTACCAAGAACTTTATATAAAGTTTTTGTCTCTACTGTCCACAGGAGCCATTTAATAACATTAATTACAAAGGTCATTGACACTACATCTATTAGTTATCAACCTTTATAGTTATGCTGCTGGAGGGGAGACATAGCCAGTTTTTCGTTCACAAAAAACTAGACCCTAATTTATTTAACTTTACTGTACTGATTTTCACCGCACCGCATCGTACCGTAGTTTATACATCGCACCGCACCGCACCGCACCGCACCGCACAGGACTGCATACTTTACTGTATACTGTACTGTATGCTGTACTGTATGCTGTACTGTACTGTTAGTATATGCCCTAAAGTGTTGTTTTTTGAGTTCGTCGAATTTTTTGGTACATTTTCCGAAACCAAATTTTTTATGTAGTATAGATGTCAAGTTATGGAAAAAATATGGTTGGCATTTTTTTGGCGGCCCTCTAGGTTGCTTGGCGGCCATTTTGATTTTTTTTTACTGAAAACAGAGTTTGTCATATATTTCAGCTATTAATTGACGTATTTGCGAGATTTTATTGTCTAAACATATGTTTTCATGGGCTAGGAATCGTTTAAGACACATATATTTAGCGTAAATATAATATTACGCTTTCAATTATATAAAATACAGGAAAAATCTAAATAATGACATCATTTATTTAGAACTTGTTATGTTAACCATGATATTGGCAACATTGAAAATAAACTAAATATTCAACACATAAAGCACAACCTTGCTGAATATTTATGTGACTAGTAATATAATAAACTTTTACCTAACCCTTTAGCCTCACAGGTCTTTATTGCTTACTTGAGTTTCTAATATTCAAATTACTACTTCTAAATGAAAACACGTTATACAATTTAAAAACAGAAATATATATTTTTTTGTTTCACGTGTACAGTAATAATATTAAAATATCGTGTATTTTATAAATGGACGCAGTTAGGCTAAGCAAATATTAACCCGTTATATGCATTAGTGCTTAAAATGTTAACCTGATTGCATATATATAAAGGTAACTATACCCCAAGTGGATAAATTGATCCAATTGATCATGTAAATTAGTATAACAGAATCGTGTGACCATAATTCTGTGATAATAGCCTATATCGTAACGGAACAATAAGGTGAATGAAGTTGTAATAAACATAACAGTCCTTGGATATGAAAGGGTCAACCTGACACTTCTGGGAAGTGGCAGGTACACCCTTTCATATTCAAGGAGACGATAGTAAGTTATCCTTATTTGCACAGTGTGTGTATATTCAATACTAATGTAAGCTATCACACAATATTGTCAAAATATAAAAACATGAAAGTATAGTTATGTATACTGCGTGTGTAAATTCAATACCGACAAGAGTACATTATTCGTGAATATAATCTCTATGTCATCGATGTTGAGATGCTGCACATTTTTACACGTTTTAGGATTTGCTTCAGGTGTGCGTAACCCCGTACATTCAATACTATTTTATTTACAGGAGCAGCCAGCATCACACATACTTGACACAACGGCAACTTACTAACTGTGTGTCTGATCCAGGGGCCTGTTTTACTATCATTCCCGCTCAGATATCTCATTTGCATATGAGAATCGTTAAGAATAAACGAGCGTGTCAGAGTGCTCGTATCCTCCCTATATGTGTTAAAGAGGCGACAACCGAGGAAAAACAAAGAGCTTTTATATAGGTCATGAGACTCAAAAAGAGCTCGCTTCTTTTCATCTGAGAATGCGTACCTAAAACGCGCCCCAGGTACTGGTGGGAGTCGCGATAGAATGGGTTTGAATTTTTCTGAGGCCTCCAGCGACCAGCCAAGCTGTCTGGGGTCTAGCTTTAGTGGCGTTGGAGTAGGAGCATGTTGTTAAACACTGTACTGTAGGTGTGCTCGACGAAAGTGAACAGCACCTTATGTTGGTGATAATTTCTAATTCTTCCACCGCGCTGTTCTGCTTGTCTCAAGCCTGTGGTGCCCACCCACCAATGGCTTGGGCCAGTTCCCGCTATGATTGATGTGTTATCTCTCAGTTTTTCAATCGCTGAGATTGCCAAAACCATGACATCTGTGTCCGATGCATTATAATATGTACATCATACCCTCTTTTATGTATCCCAGCAGCATAAAGAATAAGAGTGGCTGCTTCTTCCTCACTACAATTCAGATCTACAACATTTTCTGCGGGCTGATTTAATAAAACACATTTATGGGTTACTGTTGTGACTGCTAATTTCTCTTTTCTACCACGTTTGAGCTAAATAAAGTGTTAGAAGTTCTTTAGTTTCCTTACCTACCAAACAATCTCTGATCTGTATGGAGTCTTCAACTTCTGGCTTGTACAATGATTTTCCAGCTGTTCGTTGTTGTCTTGTATCATCTGTCATCGATGACTTCACAGTGTATTTATCAAACAGTACATAATAGATAGCATAACTATGTGATTGTTTGCCAATTGCATTCACAAAAGAGTCGGCCCGATCACTACAATTATTGATAGAATCTTTGTAAAAAGCTTGTTCATTAACCACAGCCATTCCGTCAAAAAACAGACATGTCTGATCTAGAGATTCTTGGGTTATACTTTGCTCATTTTCGAGTTTTCAAGATGATGCACCAGCAAAGCTTTATCTGAACATCTATGTAATTTATCATCAGAACACATCAGCGTCATACTTTCCAATCACTTCTTTTAGATCAATTTCCCTGTATCACGTTGTGTCACATATTTTTCTCTCCACAAATTCTTTCCTTTACACATTCTTTGTATGCAACTTCGCCTCTTTCTTTTCTACGAAGTATGCTATCTTGGACATCGTCGGGCATTATTACTTTTGTCATCAAAATATAAAGTTTACTTTCACTACCATCTTTACATTTAAACAACGAAAATGTGTAAGAGTTTTTCAAAACCATTTTTAGCTGGTATACACATTTTTCTTGGTGGGTGATTGTACTGTTTGTGAGGAAGTGTTGGTGAATTTTGCTTTTTTACGTCATGTCCAACATCTTCTCAGTTTCTTGGATTTGGAGTACTCAAGCAGTATCTCAGCAAGAGCTTCAGTATTGTTTTGTGATGCCTGGTATTCTGTGCCTGGTCAACACTGACAGCTGTGGATGAGTTTTCTTGATAACTAATCCGCTCTATTCCATTTTGTTTCACACCTGGGGATTTGTGGTCTTGAAATAATACTTTTGCGCTATATGTAAAGGTATATTTTGTACGTAGTCCAGTCTATTATATTCAAAGAACCATATACATAGTCCTTCTAATTTCGCTAAGTGCAAGTTCCAATTCCTCTGACGTGTTCCCTGCACGAACTGAAGAAGACGCATCACCTGTCGCATATACATCATAACCCATCTATACATGGGATACTTATTATTCAAAGAATTACATTCATCAAGCTGTTTTTTTCTACATTCAATGTATTCATTGTATCGAGCCGTTATTTATGTGCCTCATTTGTATCTTCTCCGTTTCTGCAAGCTTCTGCAAGACTATTATGCAGATAAGATAGCATCATAGCGGAGATCACATAATACCTGTAGAGTTACTAGATGACACTCATAGATTGCACGGTTATTGGGTTATGGTGTTTGCCATTTATAATTTGCAGAACAGTGACATTACTATAGGTAAACGATTCAACCCATGCTTGATTTAAGCCACTGCAAGACACATACAACTGTGTGGAATTGGCTTGGAAACTTGATCCACTTGTCACTGCAATTCTGGCTGTAAGTGCTCAATCTTGACTGCTCTTTTGTATTCAAGAAGGTTGTGTTTTATCTGTTGAATATTTGGTTTCTTTCCAATGTTGCCAATATTATGGTTAACATAACAAGATTTAAAAAAAGTGATATCATTATATAGATTTTTTTCGTGTTTTATATAATTTGAAGCGTAATATTATATTTACGACAAATATATGTGTCCTAAACGATTTCTAGCCCTTGAAAACATATGTTTAGACTTTAAAATCTCGAAAATCCGTTCGTTATTGCCCGAGATATGAAGAAAAATAGGTTATTTGTATAGAAAAATCAAAATGGCCGCCAATAATCCAAAATGGCCGCTAAAAAATGCCAACCATATTTTTGCGTTAGATTATCATATAATCTGTCTAAAAAATATAATTTTGAAAAATTTACCAAAAAATTCGACGAAACAACATAAGGGCATATACTATGTACTGTACTGTACTGTACTGTACTGTACTGTGCTGTGCTGTGCTGTGCTGTGCTGCGCTGCGCTATGCTGCGCTGCGCTGCGCTGCGCTGCGCTGCGCTGCGCTGCACTGCACCGCACCGCACCGCACCGCACCGCACCGCACCGCACCGCACCGCACCGCACCGTACCGTACCGTACCGTACCGTACCGTACCGTACTGTACTGTACTGTACTGTACTGTACTGTACTGTACTGTACTGCAATGTAACATATATTGTGCTGTGGTCCACTCTACTATATTATACTCTAAATTGGCTAGTAATTAAATTGCACCTATATTCATTGGCCAGCCTCGAGTGTATCCTTGTGCATCCCTGTTCATAAAAAGTTTGTAAGAATTTTCCCATAAGCTTGCTACAAATATGTGCTATAGAGTTGAAGGTGCAAACCCTTGGACGACAAAAACTGTGCGAACACTAATTGTCCAACGAGTTCTGAGATACATTTAAACAATCGCATGACATAATGAGTAGTGGTTCAATGCAGGATTCACGTCATTTTATAAAGTAAATATACAGATAAGATCTTAGATATTTTCAGAAAATAAAGTGGTCAGGCCATGGACTCCATGAGGACTGTATTAATGCGGTGAGAAAACAATTTTTTTTTTGAAAGTTGAGAGTAGGCCAGTCCTATTCATGCAAAAAACGACAGTGGTTGGAAGTTCCAATGGCTCCACCCCTCCCACACTGCATCTGACCAATACTTTCAGCTTTAATCTTCATGCCTATTGGTAGGCTTCACGTTATAAATGTACTCTCAAACTTTGTTCAGTGTAAACGTATGTTATGGATACTTTCGCTAGCATGCAGTTATTGTTCAGCGAGTACACGGGTCGGTTAGGTGTGACCTGGACTTTAGAGTTGAATCTCCAATGTCTGGCCACCCACTTCCGTGACTGACAGGCGAGCCGCCCAATCACGTCGGGCAACTACGACCTCTAGTGAGAACAAATGACTTAATGGCTACGTGTGCGTGGTGGCCACGCTGTCCTGGGCTTGTTTGCCAAATTCATTTGTGCTAAAGTAACCAATTTGCCGGCCATTCACCTGGTTCTTCCAGTAAAGTCGTCTGTCTATTTCATCACTCGATCACCACGCGTTTTATTAGCAAAGAGGAGTCGGGAATCGGGTGTTGGGTCCGACCTACTAGCGTTTTTCTCAAATTACACCCTGTTTTGTTGGTAGAAACATGTTTACTATATATAAAGATTACAAAGTAGCTACAAAAAGCTGATCGAGTGAAAATCTTCAACGAAATGTTGCCTTTGTATACCACTGTAGCGACAAAAGAGTGACAACAAGCAGTTATATGAAACTAGCCGAGTTATGAGGGACTTTTAATACAGTAGTGGTTACATTTATTTCAGCTGCTAGGTCTGGGCTGCCATGTAACATTTTTTCAAGCGAATGTGGGTAAAGGGGGCATCATGCAATCTCTAGGCGGGGGGGGGGGGCGGGGGGCGGAGGAAAGAGTATTTGTCGAGGATACATTATTTATTTCAACCGGGCTCGGCGGCGCGCTGAAAATTTAAATTGTCTTACATGTTTATATACTATAGAACTGAAATAGGGCTTATATTTTTTATTTCATGCAGAGTCTGCCCGAAATTATTTCAAAAATACTCCATCCCAACCCCCCACCCTCGGAGATTGAATGGTGTCCCTCTAACATTGAGGGAGTTACATGTTGATAGAGCGGAACAGTTCTCTGCGTTGATCTTAATAGTTGTCTAAGCAATCAAATAAGTAGTGTTTCGGTGTTTCAGGAACAAAACTACATGAAGGGCATTCGATACATGATTTGGTATACGAATGATCAGTAATTTTAACAAATACAAATTCAGCATAATTTGATATAAATCAACTGTTTTGTTCTGAAATTTGGGCTAGTGGGAGATTTATAACATCTGTATGTCAAACTAGTTAAGATTAATATACCACCTTGTTAATTCTTAAAGTGTTAATGACGCCTACCCATGCAGCAAACACAAAACATTTGTATAACATTTATACAACGTCGGCCCAACGTCTTCGATGTTGGTCCAACATTGTATACATGTTATACAAATGTTTTGTGTTTGCTGGGTATATCGAAGAAGAAATGAGCATTAAACTTGCTGGATTGACACATGTTTTGATTCAAATTGTCCAAGTGCAAGTCATTTTTACCTACCTTTCGAAGTTGTGATTCGCAGTAGCGAGACACAAAAGCCAAAAAATAGCGACTTAAAAAAAGCCAGAGCAAATCTGGGGGTAAATAGATTTTAGACGGGGCAGCTTGTTTGCAAACAGTGAAGTAAAACCAGCGGCTGTATTGTTTAACCCTTTAACCGCCAAATTATTCAATCTGAATTTTCACCCACTTGAAGTTGTGTCTCGCTGACGCGATCCACAACTTCAAGTGAGTTCAAATTATTCAGATTTGACAAAATATGTTTTCAAATCTTGTTGATTGATGTCACATTTTATCTTTAACATATTTAAAAAGTGGTACTTAATGTGCTGATAAAACATGAAAACCCGAATATATGTGACACCGGCGGTTAAAGGGTTAAGTAAATAAGCCGTTATAAATTAAATTATATTTTTAGGACTACATGAAAATGCAGAATTTTATAAGGTGAAAGAGTTTACATTTTACGCAACTCCATGGGCCAGACCAGTCTATAGATCTAGAAAATGTTGTGTCCAAACAGCAAACATTATGCATTATGGAAATGTTGCTAGAAAAAATGTGTTTTTGTACGTATTATTAGAGAAAAACAGTGTGCAGCTTAAGTTGGCTGTTTAGACGCTGATGGTAATGTAATTTCCTGCTACATATGGTGGCGTCAGTCCGCCTCTTACATCCACGTGGCTGGACTTCCCAACACTTACTTTACAACTTTGCCATGCAAAGCCAAAAGGTAGTAGAGCCTATTCGCTTACTTGTAAAGCAAACAGATACATGTACTGCTTTTTGGCTTTGCACGGCAAAACTACACACAGTGTGTGTAATATCCTAAACTGGTAAGTCATCATACAGCACACTTAGTTTTGATACTTCAGTATTGTGGGGAGCCCCAGTGGGGTAGCGTGCTTGGCCTGGCTTGAATTTCGAATCCTGTGGTTTGAGGGCGGTGTCATCTGATTCATTTCACCATCCTCGGGAGGTTCTTCTGTCCCAGTCTAGTTTATAAGTGCAAACAATTGGCCCGAAACCCCATACATTAACTCATGCATTCACTTACCGGTAGTTTATATTTCGGGAACGAAAAATTATTTTACTGGTTCATATTTGACGTCTTTACCGAATGTTTTCGTAACCCTATTTTTTTCCTAATAATAAGAAAATAACAAGCTGTCAGTTTGTGTGAATACAAAATCAGGGGATTTCGAAAAACGGGATGTTTGCAAGAAAAGGATACACACAAATTTAATCGACGAAACAATATTTCAACAGCGATTACAAAAAAATGTTCTATCTGAGTACTCAGCGTGCATATCCAAGTCACAGAAGAAGCAAGTAGCTACTTAAACACGTTCTTATTATGTTTTTTTTTGCTGCATGGGTCTGAAAAAATTACCTAGCACAGATTCACTACCAGATTCAACCGTATGACGTGTAGAGTATACCACAGGCCTACACGGACCAACCGAACTACAGCGTTAACCATTCGGTAGGGGGGGGGGGGGGATACAGGCTGAAAAACTTAAAAATAATAGAAAACGGGCTATATAAATAAAATGAATGGGCCACCTTTGTGCACATATATGCTTAACTGGGTCAGGAGAGCCTCCTGATGATGGTGAGATGAATGAGATGACAGGCTTCGAAATTCGGGCCTTGGCGGTCTGAGGTCGAGCACGCTACCTCTCAGTCACGGAGGCTCCCCACAATATTATATCTTTAGGAGTTAGCGGAGAAGAATCATTTTGTTTCTTTGAAACTTGGAGGCCAGAGTGGGGTTCGAACCCGGGAACTCCGCCTTTCCAAGCAGGCAGCTTTAAACACAGCACCTGGTCCCCCTCACTACGGGCTATATAATCTGGCATGGCTTCAAAATATCTGTGGTAACACAATCTGACCATTGTCACCCGTGGCAGGGGTGGCAGTCACATAACCTGATAACCGTCCCCTGCCAGTTGGCGAGCTTTTAAGGCACGGTCCTTTTACAGAATGGAGTGAAATTTGTTCCCATTCCCAGACCTTTCTGTATTAACCATTTCCCCGCTAAATTATCTGGTTTCACATTTTCACCCACTTGAAGTTGTGTCTCGCTACCGCGACCCACAACTTCAAGTGGCTTAAAATTACTCATATTTGTGTAATTCGAGATCAAACATTTGCAACTCTTGATGTTTAAACACACATATCGTTCCCAATAACTGTGATTTAGTCGGCTAATAAAACAGATTAAAAACAGCTACATAGTCGCGTGTAGCGCGTAGAGGGTGAACATCCCAGAGGATGTCCATCCGCTGGGATATTAATACAGAAAGGTCAGGGTAGTCTTATTTTTTTGCACAGATAATAGAGGTCCATGTCAATACTCGATGGACGATATTGGGTAGCAACCCTTTATACAGCGCTGAAATATTTTATGTATGAACCATGCATGAGACCAACATTTTTTTTCAATTCGACATCATCCTAAATGTCTGTTCTTTCCGCTTCGTGTGAATACCTGAATAAATTAATGGGACTACGATCATCATACATATTTTAATTATTTCAGTGCGGGGACCGTCTTTAGACGTCAGAATCTGACGTCTACAGACGTCAGATTCTGACGTCTAAAGACGGTCCCCGCGCTGAAAGGGTTAAGAAGATCTCCCCAGCAAGCATGATAACTTCACCCAATGACGGTTCAATGTCGCAGACGGTGGGCCGGCATTGACCCGACATTGGGTCAACGTATAGTGTTTGCTGGATCACTGGCAATATCTATGTCATAATGGCTGGCCCTGATGGTACCTCAAGGGAGTTATGAGTTTCTGAAGGAAATACCTGGAAAAAAGTTAGCTTTTTGCCACATGGCTGAAAAACGTTCATCAAATCATGTTTGCTATATCACAACAGCAAGCATAGGCCTATGCCTACATGTCCAGATAATTGACGTGCAACGTGAAAATTGGAATAATAAGATATTAAAAAAATACATGCATTTTATTTATAGCATTTAATAAAACATTGTTTAACAATATTGTCTGTTATTCTATTAAGCATGTATGCACATTATGTGAATGATAAATATGTTTTTGAGAACACATGGAATTAGAATTCTGATAAGCAATGTTTATGCACATTCAATTTCTTAAATAGTTGCCGTGAAACAATATTATTTCAATTATTTTTGTGGTGTCTACTATTTACTCTTTGGTGTACTCTATTTGTGACAAGGAAATATCTACATTTCATTTACTGAGGATGTCCACGATAATGGATCATTACTTAACCCTTTCAGCGCGCGGACCATCTTCAGACGTCAGAATCTGACGTCTATAAACGTCTGATTCTGACGTCTAAAGATTGTCCACGCATTCAAAGCTAGCGAGACACAACTTCAAAATTAAGTAAAATAACTTAACGGGTACAGGGCTAATGTGAATCTACACAGCTTGATTGTGCTGACTTGTGTTATTGATATGAGGTGTATGCGCACAAGCAATATTGTATTAATCGTAGGAATTGGCTCAGCCTGAATCAACATAATATATAGTAGTACATAAAATCGAGGTATTGAGATGTGATGATATTTTCACTTAGAAGCGTAACTATATACCAGTAATATATTTGTACATATTAAAACAGAAACGATTTAAAACAATTCCCGTATTTCTAATTTTTGACATGGTTGTCAATAATTAGAAATCAGGAATTTAGTCTCTATATCTAGCCTAACTGGTGAATGCGCAGCAGGAAAATTAAAAAAGTTTTGCAGTTCTAGTCTATGGACATGTTTACATCATATGGTCATATTAAGAAGCCAAAATAAAATCACCGATTTTTTTATGATTTTAGCCTGGGCCAGTCCCTTTAACATGCAGGCATTGAACTGTTGAAGCCATCGGAGTCAATTGGGGTGTTCATTTAGTATTTTCGCCATAGCGCGTGGTGTCGCCTTGCTAATGAGTCTCTATTAATAAGGCTTCGGTGTCGATGACTTCGAATGAAGACAATTCAGAAAAACAACTGGCCCAGCATCGGGTTTATTGTAGGACACCGCCCCAGACGCTGGCCTGATAAAGAAACAAATTCTGCTGATTGGGAAGATCATGAATGGTTTCCCACTGAAATCTGCACCATCTTCATGGCGAAGTGACTATTAACCTTTTACCCGCTAAGTTGTCCTAATTAAATTTTCACGCACTTGAAGTTGTGGGTCGCTATCGCGACCCACAACTTCAGGTGCGTGAAAATTACTCATATTTGTTTTATTTAAGACTAACGATTTGCAAGTCTTGTTGATTAAACTATCATTTCGTTCTAATTACATTACTGTGATGTAATCTATGAATAAAACAGATTAGAAAAGATCATAATTGTGCTTATAGCGCTTAAAGGGTTAAGTTATCAATTGAAGAACATGCACGAGTGCATAAAATGCACGATGAATCTATCATTCATGGGAGAAACACGTCCATCGTTTTTAATAATAAAACAAACGTTTGAAAATAAAGGGATCCATTCGCACGGATTGTCCGACCAATGATTTTGTTTAACCAATCACCAACCATATAATGTGTCAGACAAATTATTTAAGACAGTTTATTTGTCGTGTGTCTCTATAGCTGCTGTGGAGCAGTGACCAGAGTTGGACCATATCTCAAAATATACATATTTATAAAATAGTCCGGTTTTTCCATGTCAATTTTCAAGTCATAATATCATCTGAAATAAAATAGACATGGTGGGTGTCGAGTATCAATTTCTTTCTTTGTAGACGTTTACAGGTTTTGAAATTAAAATTTATTCACCGTCACCCTTGGAATAAACATTTATGAACAAATTTGTCAAGGTGTTATCGTTGGCTATTTTTGTTATCATAGAGTTTACAAATGTATAATAACTGTCACATAATGTACACGTGCTATCCAGAATACATAGCTAGGTTTGTATTCTTGGTCTAGGCCTATTTAACTTAAATTATCGTCTTGTATGCTCGCTCAGACATAGCACAAATTGTATATAACAATGCATATCGCTCTATATTGTGGACATAAGCTTATCTGAAATAAATCTTCATACCACAATTATCGTCCCCTTGGATATGGAAGAGTGAATCTGCCACTTTACAAAGTGGCAGATATACCCTTTCATATTCAAGGGAACATTATCATGTCTGGGAGGGGGGGGGGGGGGGTGATGGAAGACCTTGTCTCGCATCTCTATGCCATCGATATCACAATGTAGCTATAATTTGAGCCCGGGGATTTGAATGCTGACATATATACCTATCAAGCTGAGTTTTCTAATGTGTTAAACCTGATTGACCAAGCCATATACATCGGTACGGTAAGTGAGGCATTGCCAGAGCAGAGACAACATGTTGTGATCTTTTGCTTTAAAATCAGTTATATTGATTACACACACATCCCACTCTAACCAAAATACACGTTAAGATTCTTTCCACAATTGGATCGTGACGTTGAGTCTAACACTAAAAATACACCTCAATTCAGACACAAAGGCTCTTTGTGGCAACAATATGGCATTTAGGACTGCGTTGAACCGAACCAATCTAATTTGACTGTGTTGTTTGTTTTCTTCTGATTGTTTTCTAGGTTACAATCTAACTGAAGCCATGGGTCGTTTAACAGTGATTATTGCCATCGCCGTCGCCTGTTTCCTGTGTACAGCGCATGCGTCGTCTATTGCAGCAGGAGAAGCGTCACTTCCTGTCAAGAAGTGCATCAGTACTTGCGTGTTATGTATACAGGTGACTAAGTATTAAAAGTTGTACATAGTTTTTATTTGAAAAAATAAGACATGTTCAGCCTGATCCTATATATAATTATAAGTTCAACACATAAATTCCAGTCAAAACAGTTACATACAGTTACCTCTAGTGAATAGTCAAGGTGTTCATGGATTTATAATTTTTCATGACGTCATTGTTGCGTGGTCTGTTTTGATTAAGCCCAGCTTAATAGCTGCCTAGTCTTGACGGCTGGTGGCGATAGCGACATACAACTTCAAATGGGTGTTAAGCTATAACTCGGCGCTCTAAAATGGGAGACTATACCCTTAGTTTGCCTGTTTATATTTTACCAGATGTTTGGAGACGAGTTGTATGACGGCAGGAGATGTGTCTACAGCTGCCACCTGACCAGGGGCAAGAGCACCGACAACGACTGCGAGAACAAGCTGTTCCATCTGTGAAGAAAACCCAAAGAGATGGTCATCCGTGGAAATACGCCGCTCCATCTGCGACGGAAAACTGCGGGGATGACCATATAGCTGGAGAGCGACACCTTCACGACTTGGTGGTCACCAATTATTATTTCTTTCATTTACTGTCGATGTGAAAATGCGCCTTACTCGATCCATCCGTTTCTGTGATTTGCTACCGCAGCGAACACGAGAGATTGTCCAATGCCGTTTCAACATTGCAACGGCATTGGATCAAAGTCTCCTGTTTGCTGGGATATTGCTTTGCTGACTTTAAAGCGGGGTTCGAATCGGACACAGGGTAATATTCTCTTTGGAACCACCATATTTTTATTTACCCTTCAGGAACGTAAAACACAACACAGTTATCACTGTTTGCTTTAATGATACTATTTTCCAATACGCTAGAGTACAACGATACGAGGTCTTGCCTTATGACTATCAACATAAAATAGTAATTTATCTTCCTGTCGGTTCTTGGTCTATTTTCTCAAGCTATCGATGTCAGAGTAGAATAATGTAATCTATATTTGGTTCCCACTATTGAACATGAAAATTTATTTTTGTATTTCACCATGGTCATGAAACTCACGATAAAATTATATTTGCAGAATAAAGTGAAGAAATGCCATTTGAGACATTTGAATAATACTTTTTTGGATCGAGATGCTTATGTTATTGCATTATTGTGATTATGCATGTTATATTTGTCATGTTTAGTCCTTATGCTATTGTAAAATATCCATTTTAGGAAAAATATATAGTATCTCAATAAAAACATTACTTTTAATAAACAATAAAATACAAATAGAGACATTCTAGTGTTTGTGTATTGAATAATGATCCAGCAAACCCGATACATTCAGCCAATGTTGGCTTAATGTTGGGCCAGAGTCGCAGACGGTGAACCAACATTCAACCAGCATCTTGCACCACGTGTTCACTCGTAGCCACGGCTACTACAAAAAAATCAACACCAACAGCAAATAAGTTATAATATACAAAGTATAAGTACTTTTATTATGTAAAATGGAAAAGTACAATTTCGTGTTGAAAGATGACATACAAATAAGTTAGTATAAGGCGGAGTGATGGTCAGATTATTATGGTCATACAAAACACTTCTCATTGGGATAATGCAAGGCAATATTCCGGCAAACAAGAGACATTCAACCAATGTTGGTACAATATTGAGCGAACGTCTCGTGTTTGCTGGACAATGAAAGATCTTAAAAAAAGTATGGAAAATATAAAGGCCGGCATTGGTGCCAGCCAGAAAAGTCCCTTTTACCTTTGATCGTAATTATCTGGTTATAGTCATTCGTTTATTATTTCAAGGTTTATTGGTGTGAAAATGCTATTACATAGAGAGATTTTGTTCCTGCCCAACTCTCTACTCAACTTTCTGTGAAAGACCTCGACCTCCTTTGTTTTCACCGAGCTGGCTAATACAATAAAGTATGGGGGAGGGTTCTTATATAACCTTGTTTTAACAGTGAGGCGTCACTGCGTTTCACAGAATAATCGAGACACAAAACATAAATTATGTTCCTGCCCAACTCTCGACATGTTCGAGATATGGCCGAAGAATTGTAGCGTGAAAACATTTAAAGGCCTGAATAGCCATTTGACGACCAATGACGAATAATATGAACACTCTTCATTAACCTGTTATAACAATTTAACCTTTCTCCCCCCACGATGAATCAAAACATTTTTTTACATCTCTGAAGAATGATTTAATTTACTACACCTAGGGGTCTTAGAACGAACATTTTCATTGCACTGTTTTAATAAGAACAATATATTTTTACATTAAATTTTGTAAACCACTTCAAGTCATCTTCGTCCACTGCAAATCGAGAATTTTGCGACAGCAATTCGCGGCTTGTAGTGGATGAAGATGGTAAATTCAGACTTAAAAGTGTTAACGTACATGTATCTAAATCGTGTTTATGCAGCAATAATTATTGCAACTAAAGGCTCAAATTAAACAGAATATTTTATCAGCCATCCCCCTTGAAGTTGTGGGTCGCGGTAGCGAGACAGAGCTTCAAGTGGGTGAGAATTAAATTATTTATTTAGCGCTGAAAGGATTCCAATGAATGAGGAGGCTATTTGTTTGGTCTACAAAAATACAACGGCTCCGGAAGGTGAAGGACTGTTGAAGAGAGACACCTGGCCTTAGAAATATTTGGTTTTAATACTTTGTATAACAATGACTGTAAATATATGTGATCTTCAAACGTACACCAATGTACCCAGCGAGTGCGGTCAGATCTATATATTACTTTAAATATTGACCATCTCTATCCTAAGTACATCAATATTTGATTCACAGATGGGACTATACACATATAGCTATTACATAAGGACGTGCGTTGTTTTTGAAACTTTTGCATAGACAAAACAACCATTGCATATTATCAAGGCAAATTGTAACATTTAATTATACATATGCGGCTATGTAAGAAATATAATAATAATTTTCGTTAGATGGTGAATTTTGTCACATTTTGACACCAGTGACTCTTGGGGCCTATTCTACTCATCTTCATCTATCCAGTTGTCTGCTACCGGCAGACTCAGACTGGTAGTCTGACGGTCTGACCTGACTGGGCAGGGTGATTCTACTAAAAATCTAAAAATTACGATTATCTCAACTTTCCCTCACTTACATGAAAAAAAGAAAGAGCATTTTAAAGTTGATCCGTGGGATGACATAAATTTTGTTTTTAAATTTCGTAATGCAGTAGTTTATCCCACAGATCATGGTTTTATTTTTTTCCGACTTTTGAGATTTTTACAAA
Source organism: Flabesymbios commensalis (assembly GCA_964017125.1). Taxonomy (NCBI): domain Eukaryota; kingdom Metazoa; phylum Annelida; class Polychaeta; order Terebellida; family Flabelligeridae; genus Flabesymbios; species Flabesymbios commensalis. The sequence goes on along the minus strand of OZ024906.1, from coordinate 72,515,395 downwards.
TATTTTTTATCAACATTTCTATGAATGCAGCGAAAACCTAAACAAACTTTTTGTATACCTAAAGGACGATTGAATGTTCCCACAGGATTGGGCCACCTGTTGGGCAGATAATCAGTGCTGCAGGTGTATCCCCGCCCATGTCCTATATAAGAATATAAGACACAATTTAGCGGCGACTGCTTTGATAACACCGTCTGAGAAGTGGGAATATGTGGTCTAAAGTGGTGTATACTGCTGACTTGTTTTGCTTACATGGCAATATACGACCTGGAAATAAAACTAGTTCAGGCTTTTTCGGTGCTTTAGAATTGTTTTTCGACTTGTTTGTACTTTTAGTTAAGATCAGTAAGCTATATAGCTTCATATAAATTAAATTTTAAAAATTGCCAGAATTAAAAATTATCATATCACGGGCTCGCTTTAACTTTTCTAATGGAAATGAGAGAAATTTATGATAATCTTAATTTCATGAATTTTTAGTGGGATAGGTCATTGGACTTGGTGTCAATGCATATCCCCAAGCGACCCAAATGATATCCTAAAGTAATAAATTAACATACGGGGGTACAATCAATGTATTTTACGGGCACACGACGTTGCTGCAACGTTGAATCAACGCCAACAAAGTTGTGTGGCCAGTGAGTGGGGTTTCCATCCCAGCAAACAGGGACACTGAACAAATGGTGATTTTCCAGCAAACACGAGACATTCACCAAATGCTGGGTCAGTGTTGGGCCAGCGTCGCAGACGCATTACAAGATACTACTAAAACGGGACATTGATCCAATGCTGTTTTAATGCTAGGCCAACGTCTGCGACGCTGGCCCAACATTGAATAAATGTACAATGTTTGAGAGAAAGTCCTCCTGCCCAGGAAAACACGAGACATTTACACGTATAACATTTATACAACGACTGCCCAACGTCTTCGACGTTGGTCAAACATTGCAAAAAGTCATACAAATGTTTTTTTGTTTACTAGGTGTCAATACACAAGCTTAGGGTCAAGCAGTTTCAACATCCCGGCAGTAATACAGTCAGTTTGTTTGCAAGCCAGCGACCAAGTAAGGGCAAGGGCAAAGAGCTTTGAATTATTAACTCTTAGATGTCGCTCAAGTATATATGAACTTGCTGTGATTTAATAACTTGCTCTTAATGAGGCTTTGGGTATGAAACGCATATTTAGTATTATTATGGAATAGGGCCTTGGTCTACCCACGGGCACTATTGCCTTCTGGGGGACCCTTAAATTGTCCCGCGAATTTTGACTGTTGACCACACCTTTAACATAATAATTAATTATTTATAACACAATATTAAAGAATATATAAATATGATCATACATACAGAAGGTGGTGTATACACATATACGGACCATAAATACACAGGGTGATATAGTGTGGATGCAACACATTAACTGCACATGTTTTTTGGCATTCAAATGAATTCACGACTATGTGTATATTTCCCCCCATCATTATTGCTTCTATAATATAGCATGCCTTACACTCTTCGACACAAATAACTGCCATGCTTTGAAGTCGAACCCAATATCACCAATGGCAGGTCTACATATCGCATTTGAAGGTATTTTTTGTAGATTGGCAACTTACCGTTGCTTTTTGGAATGGGAAACAAATATTTCCATGTCATGGAAATGCTGCTAAACTATTTTAGGTGTCAGTATTATGTATAGCTTAAAAAAATCGTGACCTTGCCAAACACAATTATCATGGAAAATAGTCTAATGTAATTCCAAGTGTAAACGCGTGGATAATTCAAAATAGCGTGTGGTTTTGCAAAATTAAATCTCTTGCACACTGTCCCGCAAAGCCAACATGCAGTATCTGCCTACTTTACAAGTAAGCATATCTGCCTTTTGACTTTGCAGAGCAGTGTATATCTATTATGCATTTACGACAAATAAGTCATAAAATATGTTCATTGTTCATTGACAAAAACACATTTGCATGTCAGTATAAGTGTATGCTCTATCCTACAAAGGCCTTAGTTGCTGAGTTGAGGAGTGGCAATTGCTCATCACTCATGTGTGACCTATATAGGCAAGGTGGGCCATGACGACTGTGACACTCAATGATAGCTTTGTGTTGCCTTGATTGCACACAATCATGTATAGGATTTTTTCTAGAATATTATCATATTTTACATACCAACCAGGGATCCTGTAACGTCCTGGATTACCCATTTGATCGTTAAGGTTTTTAGTTTTAATTTTCACCCACTTGAAGCTGGGAAAATTATTCAGATCTGTCAAATTGGAAGCCAGGTTTTTGTTAAATTTACAAGACATTTTTCACATTCAAAAGATGTTATTCTGAGGTGATTATAAAAAGGTTGAACGCGATTTTAGTCGTTCCTAGCAGTGAAAGGACTACATAACCCAAAAAAGTAAACAGATTGGATAAACTTCGCCAGTGATAACTAGTGTAGAATGTGTCTCTCGTGCAGGTGGTCACAGAACGTTGCATCCACGTTAAATCCACGTCAATGAGTTGACGCGAATTCAACGTTAAAAAAACGCCGTGTAGGCCTACATACCCATTGGACGATTTAGAAGAATCTATATCCTTGTAAATACAAGAATACCAAGTAGAATGAAAAGAACATAGATGGACAAATATATCTGTGATAGGTATACATAGGTGAATGCAATACAATGGGTGCATAATTTATACTGCCGTGCAAAGACAAGGGGCAGTATCAGTTTTCGTCGCATTGCCTTTTGCCTTTGCAGAACAGTATAGGTCTATAGACGTAGGCCTAATACACCCGTCTTTATGTTGTAAAAAACCGAAGTCGGCCTTGGATTCAATACGACTTCCCTTCACAACAACTAACAATATTCGCCAACAAAGAATAATTAAACGTTCTATCCATGGAAAAATGGGACACTGTTTTATAAATGGACAGAAACAGTATCACGGCTAACACGAGACGTTGAATCATGTTGGATGAAATTGTTCCACCATCTGCAACACTGGCCAAACATTCAACCAGCATAGATACAAAGTCTCCTGCTGGGATTGTCAAACTTCCACAAAACCCATCGTTCACCAGCGGTTGAAGCCACATTTTTCCACCGCAAGGCTCAGCTTCTCCCGAGGTCGGGAGAAGCTGAGCCTTGCGCTGGGAAGATGCCTAGCCATAACCTGGTGGCCATACTATTCTATATACAAGAAACAATTTCAACATGTTCAGTGAATGATTAAATACTTCAAGTGGATGATCTATGGTTGCAACTTTTACATGTATAATATCATTTGTTGCTTAGTTCGTACAACATACAGGCATATTCATGCTAATGCTGGACCAGCTCTCGAGCTATCGAGTCCAATTTACACTCACAGTCTCGCGCAAACAAGAGTCATTCGCTCCAAGATGATGAAATAACAAACAAGTAAAAAGCTGTGCGTTGGAAAGGTAATAGGCAGTATCTGCTTACTTTACAAGGGAACATATACTGTTTTTGACTTTGCAGAGCAGTAGTGTTCAAAACTGTGATAAGCTGATGCCATTCCATAACGTGAATAATACTATTGTACAATACATACGGACTATGTTCAGGTGAGCTGATCAGCTCACACGGGACGTTGAAACAATGTTAATTTAATGTTGGGCCATCGTCGCAGGTGGCCCAACATTAAACCAACATTGAATCAATACCCCGACTGCTGCTAAGGCATTATTAGTAGGCCTACAGCTAAACATTAAGCATTTGAGTGTAAAAGTATGCCACAAAAAGCAAACTATTGTCATAATAAACTATTAAACATTATATCGACGGCGAAGGGCAAAACCTATTAATTATCCCATTTAGGTATTTTAATGTGTAAACATTTAAATCCCATAACTTTAAGAATTTACAAATAATTAATGTCACTTCACAGAGTGGGTGTTTCTAATTTCAAGGTGCTAATCTGCACAAGACGTCCTGACTTTCAAGCACATCCTCAGTCTGTTTCCAAAGACCCGTTGTAATTGCACTTATTATTTATTAACATGATTAAGGGAGTAGTCCACTGTGTACGAACATCAGGATATATCTGTACCCAGAAAGCACCACACTGATTTCAGAGATAGAGGCAGCTGGGTTACAACTAAAACCAGACACGTAAATAGAGTGGTCTATAGCTTTAAGCACACATGCCAAAATAATAGAAGTGGACATGTTATTGTTGACCAAAGAAGATATGAGGATCTGAACTTCAAGGACTCCACCAACAATAAATCTAGATGTTGATTTATTGCCGGACCAGCGATGGTAAGGGTGTGCAAGGCAGCCATCCGACAACACTGTGATGTCCCAAGCAAAAGGTAATATCCGATGAGGAGGGTGTTAGGGACCTGCCAGCCAGCCATCTAGGTCTGCCACCTAGTGACTGATGGGGTCAACCCCTCTTGTGAGTTGAATAATGATAACAACGTGTATACTGGGATGATAACTACTGTCATTAATACCAACTACATATCAACAATTTCTACATAATAAACATAACAGGTGATGTTATAACATACGCTGTGTGTTGGCAAACAACGATGATGGTAATGTGACGGGTGTGACGTACATGGCGGGAAGGAATAATTAATGAGCTGGTTTTCAGGTGGTCATATCCGGTTTGGTTCTGTGCCCGCCACGCTAGTGTACGCCTCCAGCATGTGTGTGGAACAGAAAGTGTACAGGCGCCGGAAGTTGAGCTCGGTGGGCTCCGTGAAGCGGTCCCCTAACACTGCCTTGATGGAATCCATAAAAGTCTCCTCCATGTCCTGCAAAACAGAAATTAAAGGTTAAAGGTATAGTCAATTATTAAAATACGCTGGACATGAGTTCCCCAGAATGCAATAGTGCCCGTGGGTAGGCCTAGGCATTATTCCATAATAATACTAAATATGCGCATCATGCCCAACGCCACATTAAGAGCAAGTTCCCAAATCATAGCAAATCCATATATACTTGAGCGAAATCTATGAGATAATAATTCCACCAAAGCTCAAAGCTCTTAGCTGTGAATTGGGTTCGAAACTAACTGATTATGTTACTGCAAGGAACTCGAGACAGTTGACCCCCACGCATGTATTGACAGGAGGGCTTTCCCAGCAAACATTGTACACTCACACAATGTTAGTTTAAGGTTGGGCCAGCATTACAGACGTTGTTCTAACATTAAAACAGCGCTTTGGGTGAGTATCTCGTTGGAGTAGTATCCGTAATCTTGTAATAAGGTAGAATTACTCGAGCTGAAGGCAATCAACCTGTACTGTATAGTGAAGGCCTACACGTGACCTACTCATGCGAATTTCGAACATGACTGTATCTTTTGAATACCTATGTTATGAGTCTACGGCCATTAATTCTTTCAGTGCGGGACCGTCTTTATACGTCAGAATCTAATGTCTACAGACGTCAGATTCTGACGTATAAAGACGGTTACTGCGCTGAAAGGGGTAACCCTTTAAAAGTGCTAAGGTAGAGACACCAGCTTGAAGTTATGTCTCACTACCACGACTCACAACTTCAAGGGGTGATAATTACTCATATTTGTTTAATTTGTGACTAAATAATTTTAAATCGTGACGTTTAAACATGCTTTTGATACCTAACATTTGATTAGAAGTGTTAAGCAGTTTGGTCAACTGTTAATCACGACAAGCGCCACCTGGCGAATAACTATTAAATGCAAACAGGCATGTCTCTATAATCCGCGTGGTGTTTTCTGTGTATACCCAAACACCATGTACAAAAAGATGGTCAACTCTCCCCAAAACGTGAAATCGGTCTCAGTGCTGTCCCCCAGTATTTGGAGTTGGAACTAATGCTTTTGCCATCTATCAAGTATGATTTTAGCATATTATGACAAGTAATTATGACATTGATCCTATTAAAAACAATACATACTTTACATCGTGAAAATCAGAGAAATAAGTATTGACGGAGGTTTACTTCTCTTTTTTATCCAATAATTTGTTGGGTAGTTATCAATACTTTTTATTTGTCTTCTTCCCCTTGGTACTTCAGCCGTTAATGCGCCCGTATAAACAAGTATGCATATTGGTTGTTTACAAACAACAGGTGACGCCCAGCTAACACGAGACGTCGACTCAATTATAGTGTAATTTCTGGGCCAAGCTTTGTAATGCTGGTCCAGCATTACCCCATCATTGGTTCATCTTCTCGTATCTGCTGGCAGGTGACATGTGTGCAAGGGTAGATACGGGCAAAGAAAACCAAGATAAGGGCAATGGAAATAATATATATACTATATAAATAATATTACTAAATATTATAGTCTAGTGATACGGATCATTTGTCATGTTTATCATTCGGAAAATACCTGAAAAGAAATATAATTTTATAATATTGCTTTTGTGTTCTAAATATATTTTTTCAATAATAATATTGAATCAAAATATATGTCTGCAAGTTATGGATGTTACCAATGTTTTGCCCTGATCTCCTTTGTGGTTGCTATGCTTGACGACATATCGTCACTCCCCTCACGTTCTGTGCCAACATATTTGTGTACTTTCTGTACACAGCTCTTCTGTTATTTAAATGAAGACATTTTAATCTCCAAAATTGTATGATAATATAACATGATATATTAACAGTTATTTTCGCTCCAAAAATAAATATTGCAGAGATATTGTCATAACTGTCAAACCTAGAAAAACATTATTTTTTATTTGGATGCTAAAGTGGTGACATTATTACTTGTTTTATATGATGATACACTTGCTAAAAGGGGACAGCACTGCACACTGTATTACACACATTTGTATGGTGAAATCCGTAAGTCGACCATCTTATTGTACATGGTCTTTGGTATACCCATGACCTGATATTGGAGCACAGTGGACGCTGTCCGACTTACAATCAAGGGAAAAATGTTACAATCGAGTGTAAGAGTCACCTGGTGAATCAGTATGCATGACAATAATATTGCTTGTGTCTGTCTGTTCTGCCGTGCAAAGCCAAAAGACAGTATCTGCGCACTGAATGTACTTAAAGTAGACACAGTAAGGCACGTAACGTATTATGACAGGTATGAAAAATGTAATGTACTAATTACCATTGCAGTAACGGTACTCTATAGTCATCTGGGACCAACCTTGCTAAAATCATAACTTTGATCTTATCCTAACTTTATTTTCATTAGAAAAGTTTTGATTGATCATAACCTTTGTAATTAAAATAAGAAAAAGTTAGGATAAGATCAAAGGTAGGATTTTTAGTACGTGGCACCAAATATTGTGTTATATTTTACAGTTGCATATTTAAACATATTATTATGATTTTACAAATATCAAAGAATAAAGGTTTCATAGTTTTTTCCACTATAATAACAGCGGTTATTTCGTCGCCTCGGAGCTAAAGGATCATATCTGCCACTCTGACGAGTGTCAGATAGGATCCTTTAGCTCCGAGGCGGCGATTTTATCTATGTTGGCTGTGCGGGATACGATCCAGACCATCAGATTAAAAAAATGATCAATAATGTCGATTATATGCAATGAAAAAGCCAAAAAATTGCTCGAGATCTATGTTCCTTTTTTCACATCCTTAGTGCTTTTCAAGAAAAGGTCAGGAAAATGATGAACGAGACCCACTTTTCGCGCACTTTTCATTGTTTATTGCGACATTTTGAGATTGTCGACACCAACGTGTGTGGCGCGGGCTGGCATGGAGCTGAGACGTAAAGTGAATACGGTTGTGGTATAGTTTCCTTTCAATGACTATGGTGCGCCCCAAAAGTAATAACATCGATGTAAAGATCAATGCTGCTCTGCGAAGCCCAAAGGCAGTATCTACCCACTTGCGAAGTGAGCAGATACTGCTTTTTGGCTTTGCACGGCAGAATAGCAATAATACACATTTTGTGCCACAAGAATGTAAATGAATTAGGTTTGATAAAAGAGTGATTTTAATTTCACAAAATCAACAGATCATGAGCTGCCGAGCACAGGAAAAACGGCAGCAATATTTTAAAACAACGCGAAACATATAACATGGGACAAACAGTGTCTTCCCACTGGACACACGACGTTGTTGCGACGATGAATCATTAGCGTTGATTCAACGTCGCAACAACGCAGTATGCCCAATGAACACGTCTGCATGGTCTGATCTTGTGTGGAGACACAAAATGTTTTAGAATTTAAACTCAGGTCAGGGCAGCTTTTAAAATATGTGCGCTCTATAGCATAATGCCTTAACGTGTTTGATAAAGTAGGTTAGTCATGACGCTTTCATATCGATACTCTTCAGTTGAGGAGAGAATTGTTGTCTATTAGTTTTGATACCTAGTTACCTTTCGCCGTTAATTTCGCTGTGTAAATCACAAGGCTATACTAGACCCAGTCAACTAGGATGACTGCCAGTCTGGACAGTAAATGTCTGGACCGATATTCTCATCGGGTTATGATATATCGTAGGCTTCGGATTGGTCGAGATGGCCATCTCGACCAATCCGAAGCCTACGATATATCGTAACTTGTACGAGAATACAGACCCAGACATGTATTATAAGGCCCACGGTGAATCATCGGTAATCTCTCTCTGCACCCACACCAACTTACACAAGTAGCTCATTTATTATCACGGATTGAATGAAACAGTGCGCTAGGGGGGGGGGGGGGAAGGGGGGATTCGGCCTAGGAAACATGAGAAGTTGTGCCAATACTGGTTCACTGTTGGGCCAGCGTCGCAACTGATTTGAATTATCACATTTACATGGTTTAGTAAAAAAACTCTTAATCTCCGTTGCCTATCACGCGTGAGTTTGATTTGTCATATTTGAATAAGAACAAAAGAAAAAGTTATGGGGCTTTCGAGAGTTTCTTTTGACTTCTTAAATAGTCAAGCTTGAAGAGAAGAACAAAAATGCACTAAATAGGGCCTACATAAAAATAAAAACATATCTGCAGGCGAAATATTGTTTCTGTCTCAATGAAATTGTAGCATCAAAATATGAATAAAAACAAATAAATAAAGAAAGAAAGAAACAAGGAAACAAAGAAGAAAGAAAGAAAGAAAGAAACAAACAAACAAACAAACAAACAAACAAACAAACAAACAAACAAACAAACAAACAAACAAACAAACAAACAAACAAACAAACAAACAAACAAACAAACAAACAAACAAACAAACAAACAAACAAACAAACAAACAAACAAACAAACAAACAAACAAACAAACAAACAAACAAACAAACAAACAAACAAACAAACAAACAAACAAACAAACAAACAAACAAACAAACAAACAAACAAACAAACACATTTTTCATACACAGTACTATTTGTCATCCTTTGCGGAATTTGCCGAATTTTTTGTCAGCAATTCCAACGTTTTATAAATAGGCAACTTCGAAAGGTGGAACAAATAGCCATAAGTACATAAACTGATAAAATATACTGGGTGACATATCAAAACAGGAAAAAACAGCTCTTATCCACTGAGCACACGACGCTGTTGCAACAACGTCGTGTGCCCAGTGGTTAGCAGCCGAGTACTGTATAATTATGCATCTAAAATGACACCGGTAAAATAGTGAGCATTGGAGAGGCGGACCATACACTCCACCTGCAATGTTGTCTATGTTCACAACCTGGTTTACGGGATATTCCCGACGCAAGTCGCTCTTTCGTCGTTGATTTAATATCTCTTTGATCTTGAATTAATGTTGACAAGAAAATTACACACCTAGCTGTGGAACGACATCTAAACTGCTAAAATCATCTTGCTTTCTCTGCAAGATAGATGCAGTCGCTGAAGGAGGGTATTCCTACACAATTACTATGAGAAGCCCACGGAAGGCCAGGTTATTCATCTTCTCCTTCTTGTCTATCCTCGTTTTTGTTTTGACCTTTCAGTTTTTTGCCGTAAATCACATGAGGTGATGCCTAATTTCCACCGATAGTTTCTGAACATAAATCTTCTCATCTGATTACCCTATGCCCGCTAAGTTGACTTATTTAATTTTTCACCCACTTGAAGTTGGGGGTCGCGGTAGACCCACAACTTCAAGTGGGTGAGAATTGCTCCCATTTGTTTAATTTGAGACCCAACCTTGCAAATCTTGATATTTAAACACACATGTCGGTCCCAGTAACAATTATTTAATCGGCTAATAGAGCGGATTAACGTCGACTATAGTCGTGCTTAGAGCTTAAAGGGTTAAATGAGTCATGAAGGTAAGGTGGCCGTTTCAATGACTCATAGTTGTAGAAAAAGTCACAAGACAGATTCTGTGAAACTCAATAGCTTTGACCTGCAATGTTTTCACCTAGCAACTTAATATTATAAAGTATGGGGGAAGGGACTTAATATATAACATTCTTTTCACCGAGTAGCCATTCAAGAGGGTTTCCGGTGACGTCACTGTGTTTCACAGAATAGATCCGATGCAGATTTATATTTCAGCAGTATGCGAATTGTAGGTTAATATTGTTATATAATCTTCTTTTTGTGCAGTATTAGGTACAGTCGAGCAGTTTGTTAATACAGAAAAATGAGGTTGTGGTTACATATACATTTATATTCATAAAATATAGCTATAACAGTCTCAAACAAATATTTGCACTTTATTTGCGCTTTTTTACTAAATTTAACTGTTAAAAGTTTTTTTTAAAGCCTATTGTGTCTATGTGCCTCCATTGTTTCTATGTATATATTGTGGCTAAAAGTGTTGACAACATTTCCGATGAAGCAACAAACAGTAGATGTGAATATATATTTTTTTTTTAATTAACATGGGGTTCAAGACAATTATTATGGTATTTAAATTTGATATTAATGAGTAAAATGAAAAATAACATTGACAATAATTACAAATATTCTTAAAAAATAAGTGCAGAAAAAACATCGGTGTTTTGCTGGGTTGTCATCGAAGCATTCACCCAGAGTTATTTTAATGCTGACCCGGCGTCTGCGACGTCGGGCCAGCATTAAAGCAACACTGGCTGAACGCTTCGCGCCCGCCGGGATCTGCCTCACCTTATAGTATCCGGGCTGGAATCCCTCCGTCTTGGCGTGCCTCCTGCCCGCCCTGTCCAGGGCGTTGAGGGCCACGTCCACCAGCTCTATGGACTCCATCACCTCGTCAAACACCCCGAACACCTCCATCGCCTCCTCCTCGAACTTCTCGCTGCTCCTCATCGTCTCCTCAGCCTCCACATCCGCCACGGACTTGTGCGCCGCCCTGTGCTCGGGGTGCTTCTCGAAAAACCTGAAAAGAACACCACCACGAATTTGTGTACATTTTTTTTTTAATTGTCGTCGATGTGTGTGATGATAAACTGATAAAGGACCGTGTTCCTTAGACCTTTCAGTGCGGGGATCGTCTTTAGACGTCAGAATCTGACGTCTGTAGACGTCAGATTCTGTCGTCTAAAGACGATCCCCGCACTGAAATTGAAAAAAATAACATTTCAGCGCTCTTAAGGTTAAATTAGAGATGTTAACTTTTCGTGTTTTATCCCGTTATCAGATGTGAATAATTTGTTGTCATCTTGTGGTGGGCTATTTGGCCCAAACTTTTAAAGTATAGATAGTAGTTTCATTACATAATTAAGGGCGTGTGTAACGGACTAGTTGCCTCCGATTTGACAAATCTGAATAACTTTCACTCACTTGAAGCTATGTATCGTGAGCGAGACACAGCTTCAGGTGGGTACAAAATTTAAGTAAAGAAATAGCGAGCAAAATATTACAGAAATGTGCTGTGGCTGCATATCTGTGTAGAATGTAGCATAGGAACGGCGCCGCTGTTATGCATCCGTTTTCATATCTTGACGCTGAAACTGCGATATTGTTTGTGTAAACCCGTTATATGGATCTCTATCCTATTCGCCAATCCCGATCGTCCTGAAAATGTTCAATGATCCTGCGCGGAGTTGTACAAAGCTACACTGAAAATTTCACAGAGTGGCGACCCAGCAAGATATACACCTTGTAACCCTATCCTTACTATACTGCCCAACAAAGATAACTTTATTTGCAGCATTAACACACTCCTTTTTAAATAACCAGTTACTGTTGTTTGCCTTTTTATCGCAGAATAGTGAACCCATGTTACGGTCGGTTTAATGTGATTAATTTTCAAATTTCATATTATGATAGACGATGTAAGAAGGTATGACCGCAATAATTTGTCTTGAGACTGAGACACAAGAACTTGCTTATCATTCTTTTGTGAATATGTGCTATAACAAATAAAGGTAAAATAATAAATCAATCAATACCACGAAATTGCCTCTGAGCTCGGTCCGCTGAGGATATATATGCGCTGTAGAAGTTTCTTGACTTCTATTGATTGTATCAACTTTAGCTAAAATGTTGGAGATTATAGTGCATCATCGAGTAAAGAACCATCTCTCACGAGCTATTGCCCCGATGTTGCCCCGATGCTGCTCCACTGTCTACAACGCTGGCCCAGCATTAAAACACTATTGGACCAACGTACCTTGTTTGTTGGGTTCATAAGCTGACAAAATAGCGAGATGAAACGTGGGTATTCCAGCAAATACAAAACATTTGTCAACATTTGCACAACATCGGCCCAACGTCTTCAACGCTGGTCCAACATTGTGCAAAATGTTATACAAATGTTGTGTGTTTACTGGGATATTGGCATCAGACCCCTGTGAACTGATTCTGATGCTCAGTGCTAATCTGCCCTGCAAAGCTAAAAGGCAGTATCTGCTTACTTGTTGAGTGAGCAGATATTGTGTTTTGGCTTTGCATGACAGTAATGACTAGCGTGGCGTCCATCTAAATGGTGAAGATGGCAGTACAAGCTAGGTCTAGGACGACAATTCATTTAACTTACCGCAATGTAGCACATGCCAGTAAGAAATGAAAGCAAGTGTTGTCGTTACTGAAATAACTATGTAATCAAACGGTTATCTACACTGCCGTGCAAAGCCAAAAAGGCAGTATCTGCTTACTTTACAGGTAAGGAGATACTGCATTATGGCTTTGCAAAGCAGTACACATGTGCGGATTTCTGTTAGTTATTGATAATCATAGTTTTCATTTGTTCAATATTGATAATACAAGTATATAACCAGTACATTCCTGTAGTACTGTACCTGAATACATACTTGGGGGGGGGGGGAGGGGAGGGGGGAGGGGGGTAATTAAAGCATATGATACATTTCAAGGCATGATGATGTATACATCCTGTGCATCAGATCAGGACCCGTATTCTCGATTATATCGATATATCGTAGGATTCGGATCCGAGAGCCCACGATATATCGAGATATCGAGAATACTGGCCAAGGTAACTAAACGGCATACATCGCGAGCATTGATTGATGCCTCCGGCGACTCTAGAATTGGGCGATTCATCGCGAGCTGTAACAAGGCTGGTCTGGATAACCATGGTAACACTTTTTCCTAACAATTTATAATGCTTTTCAGCTGAGAGATTGGTAAAAAACGAGAATCGGCCCATGCTGTTAAGATACTCATACTTCATGCAAAAAATCGAATGAGAGTGTTGCAACACCAGCTGCAATTTCTTGCCGCATTCACCAGGTGGGGATGCGTCTGACTTGTGGGAGGTACAGCTAACAGGTGTTTCTGGTAATGTGTAGGGTGTCATAATAAATATCAATAACCAGAGAAATGCCGTATTGGCCGCACTGCGCTGTTGCAAAATTGCGACACGTTTAGTGGTCCCTTCACCAAAATTGTCAACAAATAACTTCGTTTGGATCCTTTTTTTCGTGATCGCAGTCTTCCTGCTCGTTTCACGTTGGTTTAAGCAAATTTATTTTCCGATTGAAACAATACAAAAAAATGTAATACACCGTATTAAGTTGAATAAGCATATCACAGCAAACACTAGGTGTTGAACCAATGTTGTTTTAATGTTGGCCCAGCGTCTGCGTCGCTGGCCCAACATTAAAACAACATTGGACGAGGTTTCGTGTTTTCTGGGATTAGAGGTACATAGTCTATGTCGAAAGTAAGGTATACATGTATATATAGGCACCTATAGCCAAAAAGCAATGTATATTAGTCTTGTAAAGTGAGCATATTCTGCATTTTAACTTTGCACGTCAGTATATCATGTATATGAAGTTCTACAGTTTCAAATAATGGAGATCACTTTAGATTTATTCTTTTAACCTCGGTTAACGATTATATTCGTTTATTATTCATTTTTTATTAGCACATCAAAAACCAGCTTTCAAACATGTTAAATAACAAAATGTGACATCAATCATCAAGATCAGCAATCTCCATTTTGTCAAATTTCATTCACTTGAAGTTGTGGATCGCGTTTGCGAGACACAACTTCAAGTGGGTGAAAATTCCAATTAAATAACGTTTAAAGCGGTTAAAGGTTTAATCCTCTAGACCCCCAGCATCTATATACACCCAGCAAACACGAGCAATGCCCTATCACCCCAGCCTCACGTCATCATCTTCGTGTGCGTGTACATCACGTACGGATTGCACTGATTCCACGTACCATTACTGTCGAAAAATGACGTATTTATAAAACATTATTTTACTACTATTATAACTACTCCGGTATTTTTAATAATAGAACTTTTAGCCGTTGTCCAACTTGATGTATGACAATGTACGCGATTATGATTTCCTTATCCTAAATTTTGTTCTAAATATTTTGTCTTAGGGGGCTACCATTTAATATCCAGGGGGGGGGGCAGGGATATTGGGATGGACCAAAATATTTTTTTCAATATGATCCAGCTCATGGTTATTTTTTTCCAGCTGTACGGTTAACAAACTATTTATTTCAACCACTTTTGGAACGACTTTCATAAATTGCCAATGTATTATTTATAAAGGCTATATAATATGATATTAGCCTAATATTTGCAATGTGAGAAACTGAATATCTCCAGAAACTTCATAATTTAATCGGCTGGAAAATAGTTTAGGCTTGCCCGATATGCCATAAATTATTTATTTCAAATGGGATCGACATCAAATTATTTATTTCACCTTCTCCCTGCCTTTAATTATTTATTTCGAAAATATCCCTGCCCTCCCCCTGGATATTGAATGGTTGCCCCCTTACTACTTTTGCTTTACTATTTCAATTAGCTTTATTTTGGCAATGAACAAAAAAGAAAAAACACATAAATTATACACTCTACTGTTCTGCAAAGCAAAAAAGGCAGTAGCTGCTTACTTGTGAAGCAACCAGATACTGCCATTTGGCTTTGAGCGGCAGTGTATATTATGTATACAACTATTAGGCTACTTAGTGCAGTTGGCATCAATTTACAAATAAAGCTGTGACAGAACAAAAATCATTAATTACAGGTGCACAACGTACAATTCGACCGCGAAGACTAAAGCGACAACCCCCCCCCCCCCCCCATCCCCCGTGTGTATTGATAACTCGACAAAAAAGACACGACGGAATAGCATTGGTTTAGCGCTGGGTCAGCGTTCAAACCAATTACGGTATTCAGGCGCATATAGTGCTATTCCATCTGCAGTCCATGAATGCACCAAGACTTGCAGACGATTTTCTGCGTGCCAGAGCAGAGACAGCCCTGTCTGCAGACAAAGACAAGCAGCTGTAACTGTTCCCTTGACAAGTGAGCAGTTACTGCTGTTTGCCACTGCTCGGGACGACACGGTCAATTGTCCGCGCAAAACTGTGATTTATCGAATATGGATATCCTAATACTGCCGTGCAAAGCCAAAAGGCTGTATCTGCTTACTTTACAAGTAAGCAGATGCTGCCTTTTGGCTTTGCATAGCAGAAGGGATGGCTCATATGACATCACGCCACACCCAGATAATTTGTTATTAATTATTGCTGCTTCCGCTCCTGTCAACATACATTTTTTGACGGGTGCTAGCAAAGGAGATTTGCCTATGCTGGTAATTTACTGCTGATTTCGTGTTCCCAATACTTATTTTTAGTATTGTCAATTATTTATATTGTATTGAAAGCAAAGCATCAGAAGCAATACCACAGGTTTAGCCTTTACATCCCGTATTAGCTTTAGACACAGAAACACTGAGGAAAGTGAGTGAATATTGCATAATGCTGTTTTCTGTAGAATCATGGCAATATCGCGACAGAAGGAAGCCCGAAGTCAGGACTACGCCCCACTCTTTTCAAATGACTTCAAGGGTTCTCTATAGCGCACAGTACCATAGACAACGCTGAAGAGCCATTACGAATCATCCTAGTCCAAAATTCATATTAATTTTGCGATTTATATTAATTCATCATTTTTGCGATTTATATTATTTCAACATTTCGATGAATATTGTCACTGCATTCCTAGTACAAAAAGCATTTTATTGTTTCGTATAAAATACCAAATACTAATAAATCAGATGAAAACTTGAATTAGGCATATACCATGTTCACTGTAACCCTCATCCGGCCAAGGCAATTTATGTAAATTTCCACCCACTTGAAGTTGCGTCTCGCTACCGCGACCCACAATTTCAAGTGGGTGAAAATTACTCATATTTGTTTAATTTGAGACCACACATTTGCAAATCTTTGCTTGGACAACATGTTTAAAAATTCATTTCATTCCAAATAACAGTGCTTTAATCGGCCAATAAAACGGATTAAAAACGACTTTTGTGCTCTGCAAAGGCAAAAGGCAGTATCTGCTGAATACTACCTTTTGCCTTTGCACGGCAGTAATAGTCGGATTCACATTACCCGTGGTGAATTTTGCAAGTTGACCACCCTGAAAATTTCATTGAGAAATATTGTAAGTTTAAAAGTTAATCTATTTAACATGTAGTAAATAAAAATGTCGCTCTCTATAAACCCATTACCCTCGTCTCAGAATTTCATTACATGTCATATGGTCTAACTTCAGAATCGGCGGAATTCATTCACCCTGGTTAATGAATTTAACGTGAATTTGGCTATATAGTTGTGATTAGTGGATAGAGGGTTAATTTATTGTATTCAAATATTTATGCCGTGTATAAAATCAGTATTACACTGATCTACCGGCCAATAATACAGCAATAACAATTTGCAGGTCAATTTCCAAGTTTCCTGTTGACTGGACTACACAGTTATTGCACTATAGCAGAATTGAAAATGTGGTTGTATTATGTATTTCTGAATTTAGTTATGTGATTATAATTTTGTGTACGGTATTATATACTGTCATTATCATGATTATACAGGTATGTACACATTTATTCACGTGAGACGTGCAGGCATGCGAGCATGTCACAATAAGTGAGTAGAGGTAAAAAAAAAAGGTAAAGGGAGAGGTTATATAGCCTGACATCGAAACTGTGAGCATCTGCATCCAACTTGCGCATTTACACTCTGGTCACGGGACCTCTTCATTCGTGTTCCATTTCAACTCTCCTGGGAGTATACAGCCATGTCTGCCCTGTTACCTAGTACTCATTTACACATGAGTGAAGTGAAGCACCAGAGGGTGAAGTGCCTTGCCCAAAGACAGAACATCGAGACAACGATGTCCCAGCGTTGAGACGGGAGTAACACGATATTTCTCTGTAAGCCTGCATCAAGAGGGGATTGACCTCGCAGGACGTCGCGCTCTAACCATTGCGCCAGTGTGATTCACATGACTAACTGGGTTTCTACCCAGCAAATACGAGAGGTTGGCCCGTTGTTAGATTAATGTTGGCTCAAAGTCATTAGGCTCAAAGAATTAACGGTGTATATCAACGTTAATTCAATATTGGGTCAAAGTCTCTTGGATTCCAGCAGCAGCAGGACCGAGAGGTAGTGTGAACGACCTCAGATCGCCATGCTCGAATTTCGAATCCTGTATTATATCTAAAGGATAGTGTCATCTGATTTATCTCACAATCCTCAGGCGGATCTCCTGCATGACCCAGTCTATACAGCATGTAATATGTACACAAAGTGGACATACAATGTCCAGAATTTAGCATTGGAGGTGTTAAAGGGTGTGAACTCACGCTTTGTGAGACCATTTTCTCACAGTCGATAATAACTGTAAATCGCACGAGAAAAAATATCGCGCCAGAATCTTATTTTAGCGATGACATTTACAGGTAGCGCGACGCGAAAAAAACACTTTATCTGGCAATAACCTGATAACTTCATATTGAAACAGAAACGATTTTTACTGAAGCGTGATAAAAAACATCGCCGGACTATGTGAATGAGCTAAATATCGTGCGATTTACAATTATATCGGACTGACAGTGAATATGGTCCTAGTTCCAAGCTATATGAAAATGTAAACTATTTCATGGACCGGTAACCTGGTAACGTTCGTTATTCTGTAAAATATACGAGGGGTTACGTCTCATCGAACAAAATTCCAGGGGCAAGCGTCTAAGTGTGGGATTTTTTGATATTTTGTTTACGGCGAGCAGATAGTTTGGACGTCCGGAGTGTGCTGCATCTATTTTCTCTTCAAACACGCTGCCAGAGGAATGTTCGCAGAAATGACGCAGGAAAATTTATTTTATTTGAATGGAAAATGAAAATGAATGGGGTTTAAGTCCACCGTTGTGCACATATAGGCTAAACTGGGCCAGCAGACCCTCCTGAGGATGGTGAGATGACACTGCCCTCCTGCAAAGATTGTAAACTTGAGCCCTGGCGGTCTGAGGTCGAGCACGCTACCTCTCGGTCACGGAGGCTCCCAACAATATTGCATTTTCACGAGTGAGCGGGGACGAAACATTTTGTTCTTTGAAGATCATAGTGGGATTCAAATCCGCGATATCCGAGTTTCTAAGCAGGCAGCTTTAACCGATCTGCACCAGGGCCCTCGCCCAATATTTCAATGGAAACAGAAATAGAGCTAGACTGAGTGAGGGAACATTGCCGTATACCTCGATATCTACAAATTAGGATACAATTGTGGAAGAAGGAAACCCGAAATCGGGACTAGACCCTACTCTTATCGAATGACTTCAAGGTTTCTTTATAGTGCATGCACAGTATTGTGCAGGAGATGACACATAACTATTATGTATAATATAGACCCCGTGGCCGCCAGGGTGTTTTATGTGTCAGTGAATAATTTAACCATTATCCTGCTAAGGTAATTTATTTAAATTTTCAACCACTTGAGGTTGTGTCTCGCTACCGCGATCCACAACCTCAAGTGCTAAAAATTACTGGTATTTGTTAAATTTGGTATCAAACATTTACAAATATTGATGTATACGCAGTAATTTCATTCCCAATAACAGTGGTTTAATCGGCTGGTGAAAAAAACTGATTAAAAATGACTATAGTCGCGATCAGCAGGCAAAGGGTTAAATGGTAATTAATCCAAAGGGTTAAATGTTAATTATTCTAATTGATTTCTCGTAGTTGGGGTCCACAAATCTTTGCCCACTATACGCGCCTCTGCAACGGGGTCAGCAAGCGCAATACAGCAGAGCGTGACGATTGATATACGTAGGCCATTTTTTGAACATAGACGAGCGTTCTGCTCCATATGAGTTTGCAAGAAATACCTTTTTTATTTGGCTCATTTATCAACAGCGTTCATTTAATATTTGCCGATCTGGTTGTTCAACCATGGGTGGGACAATTTATTGCTAACGCCGGTAGACCGGTTCCAATTAATTTTTTTTCTTTTTTTACTAGCACATTAAGTATCAGCTTTTCGACATGTTAAAGATAAAACGTGATCTCAACGAACACGATTTCATAATCTTAACTTTGTCAAATCTGAATAATTTTCACTCACTTGTAGTTGTGGATCGCGTCAGCGAGACACAACTTCAAGTGGGTAAAATTCCAATTACATAATAAGGCAGTTAAAGGGTTTATGTCAATTTAATCCTTTACGGTAGCCTTGTGCAAGCACAAACAAAAGCAATGAAAGTGTAATAATCTTCACGAATCTTGGTGAATTTACCTTGACGTGTACATATCCAACAGACACAAGATGTTTGAATCATAATTGGTTTAACGTTGGTTCAACGTCGTAGACGGTGGACCAACGTTAAATCAACATTGGTTCAACCGCATGTGTCTGCTGTGTTATAGTTTTATAAAGTTAAGCAAAGTACAGGAACCAGAAAATCAAGGCAAATTACACAAAAATCTTCAATGGACAATATGAATCAGAATGCATGTGAATTAAGTGGGAAGCACTTGAGGCCCACCAATGCGGACTAAAATTATTGCCCTACGAAGGTAAACAGCAGTAATTGCTTACTTTTCAAGTAGGCAGATACTACCGTTTACTTTTACGTCGTACAAGGGCTCTGCGATCTCGGGATAAACCATGCAGATGGAGTTGACTGAGTCAACTCCATCTGGTTGACCAACCATGGAGTCGCGCCGTTGAATCAACATTAATGACGTTGATTCAACGTCGCAACAACGTCGTGTGCCCAGCTGAGTTGTCAATCAACCCAACAATGAACAAACGTCCTCGACGTTGATCCACTGTTGGGATAGCATCTGGTTTCCAAGACTAACCTGATCAGGTTGTCGACAGCCGTGGCCTCCAGTTGTCGAGACACGGCCTTCCACGAGTTCTTCAGGTTAAACTGCTGCCTGTAATTGTCAAAGGGCAGTCTGGGGTCCACCTGTTTGGGCGGGGGGTCGTTCAGCGGCGCGGGGGTCGACTCCTCCACGTCCTTGCTCTGCAGGCATCCCATGATGGAACTGGTGATCACCTGTTCAGTTGAGTACTTCTCCTAACCCTCAAAGGGCTGGGCACGTCTATAGCCGTGTTGAGGCTTTATTTGTGTCCCTTAAACAAGAGAATGTAGATGAGAAAAGAGCATTAAATTCGTCAGATTGACAAAATGTTCGGGTTAAAATTGGGAATATTTAGTTAATTTTACTCACTCAGGGGACGATTGCTATTTCTGTAAATTGCTAAATTATAGAATTGAAATTTGTAGCCACTTGAAATTGTGGGTCGCGGTATAGCGACCCACAATTTCGTCCCCTGGATTCCCTCATTGCATACAAGTATTTGCAAGTTTTGGGTTTTTTTCACGTAATTGAGTTGTGGGTCGCATTAGCGAGACACAGTTTCAAGTGAGTAAAAATATCAATTGTATAATTTAGTGCTTTACAGGCTTGATAATCGTCCCCTGCACACCCCCTTACAATACAATACTCACAATATTCAGATAGTCTCCTGCATTTGACGTCTTGTGTTTTACTCCTTTAAATATATATATTTATATATATCGCCTTCAGCCTCGTTCAAGGTTGCAAATCGATATGTGTATCCATATATAAAAGTGTCCTATATATGTACGTGCGCTGTGTATTTATGTAATCGCCTGTTATTTGGCGACTGTGTACATCAGTACATTTAGCAAATTGCTCCCGCCTGACAAGTCAAGCGCGCAACTGGGGAGCAATCAGAAGTTACACGGCCCCGAGTCACGCACGGCGATGGCGCGGACATGCAATGCTTGATAATGAGAAGAAAAACAGTGGTGATTGTCGGCGTTGATGTCCTCCACCGACGTGACCAGAAGAGATTCTGGCAGTTAGTCGTACGTGTGAAAGATGTGACTGCGAACACAATGGTGTAATTCGAGCCAAGTCAGGGACAGAGATAGGGCTTGTTACGTTATCAAAACCACTCCATCACCCGCGTTTAGATACTGATGACGCTGATGAGGTTCCCTCCACCCTCTTGCTCCACCCTCCTGCTCCACCCTGCTCCACCCTGGTGAGTATCTGTATCTGGCGGCTACACTTCTTCTCGTGCGGGCGTCCACTGTGTGTTTGTTTTCAATATTTCCCTCGTCTTGTCAGCCTTGACCCGCACCAGGCACTGCAAACTGTCAGAAAAAGGTCACTTCCAAAATTCATTAGCTCTACTGTGAACTGTCAGGACTCCAAGCGATAAATAAGACACACAGAGACGACCTTAATTAACCGGCTAATCCAGACGCTGGGGCTCAAAATCAAAAGTGAGTCAGGACGAACCAGGGAGCAATAGTTTGAAAGTAAATTTGTGAGCCGAACTGAGAAATGAAATGGAGTTCTTTCAGCCTCAATGACCCCCCTTTAAATTTGGCCCAGCATCTCGCTTGTGTTTGGTCAATGCCTCCCCAGCTAAAACGATGCGTTAAGCCAATGTGGTTTCAATGTTAGGCCAGCGTCGCAGACGGTGGCCCAACGTTGAAACAACATTAAGTCACGTCCAAGCGATGCTGGTTTGATGTTGGACCGACGTCGCAGACAGTGGTACATCATTAAATCGACACAAGTTGAACGCCTCGTGTTTGCTGGGTCAGCTCTGCCATATGAAAACAAAAAGCAGTATCTGCTCACCTTAAAAGGTGTGCAGATACCGCCTTTTGGTTTTACACGGCAGCGCTGCAATCTTAGCCAGATTGAGTGAACAGTTGTCGTCTCAGTCTCGTGTGTATATTTAGAGTAAAACGCCAGAAGTTAGGTCGAAGTTGGGCCACCGTGGGCAGATTTGGTCTCGCGTTGGGTCAAAAACGCGTCGGTTGAATTGCGTGTAGTGGGCTTGTAATTTTGGATGAAGTATCGCACCTGGTGAATGAATGGGCCAACGACTCAGTTACCTGACACAGTTACTATTTGTGGAGCAATATATGTGATACAACAAACAGGTGTCTCAGGTGGAAGTACGTAATATTTGAATTATTGAATGAATGAATAAATGCATATGAATGAACAAACGAACGAACAAACGAACGAACAAGCGAATGAATAAATGAATTAACGAACAAACAAACAAACAAACAAACAAACAAACAAACAAACAAACAAACAAACAAACAAACAAACAAACAAACAACAAACAAACAAACAAACAAACGAACAAACAAACAAACAAACGAACGAACGAACGAACGAACGAACGAACGAACGAACGAGCGAACGAACGAACGAACGAGCGAGCGAGCGAGCGAGCGAGCGAGCGAGCGAGCGAGCGAGCGAGCGAGCGAGCGAGCGAACGAACGAACGAACGAACGAACGAACGAACGAACGAACGAACGAACGAACGAACGAACGAACGAACGAACGAACGAACGAACGAACGAACGAACGAACGAACGAACGAACGAACGAACGAACGAACGAACGAACGAACGAACGAACGAACGAGCGAGCGAGCGAGCGAGCGAGCGAACGAACGAACGAACGAACGAACGAACGAACGAACGAACGAACGAACGAACGAACGAACGAACGAACGAACGAACGAACGAACGAACGAACGAACGAACGAACGAACGAACGAACAGATGAATGCATGAATTAACGAACAAAAGAACGAGCGAGCGAACAAACGAATGAATGAATGAATACATGATCGAGGGCACCGCCCCTCCCCCCCCCCCCCCCCCCCCGATTCATGCCATTGCATTGTACCATGTGTACAGTGTCAGGACAACATCCTGCAAAAGTTGAGATGAAAATCAAAATGGCACTGCCCCCCAGATGCATGACTGTCTAAAAGAGGTATACTAATTACCGTATTTAACTGAACAGTCGTCGTCCTGCTGGAGTGACATTAATATGATAACACATGACTGTGATAGCAGGTATTCATTCTGTTGGCGAAGTGTTCAAACAATATAATTATCAAATCAAATCAAATCAAATTAATGTTATTGTCGACAATGTAAAATACATCATATTACAACAGCAAATAATACACATTAATACAATGGTATAAAGACACAAAAAGAATCGATACATCTCGTATAAGATATCTGTGAAATCTAACAGTTCCATTGTATGAATCACTGCATACTACGGTTGCCTTTCTGTAAGTTATTATTCACCCGTTCAGAGTGTATAATATAGCACAGAGATTCAAATAACATAATAAGGAGAAATGGACATTCATGTCCTCTGATCTGAGATTTGTTAAATATATATAGCGGATATCAGTGTTTTATAAGTCAGATTATGACACCGGTAGGGCCTGAGTTGTACATAATTTAAGGGTCTCAAATTAACACTAACCCTGACCAAACACACGCTATTATTATATATAAAATAAAATCTGAGCGAGGATCAGAGAAATCCAAGATACTGTTTGAATTCGCAATGTTCCACGTGTATCAATGGGATCTGCTTATGTACATGTAAGCTACGCGCCGCTTTCACAATATCCTGAATTACACATTCAAGCACTTGCTGAATATACCGAATGACTCCATAGTTTAAGACGTAAACAAACAATCTAAGCCACCCTCTATTGTCTGCGTAATATGTCTGATAAAGTGCTATAAATAAAGCCAATTTCTAGGCACGCAGAAATGATAGTAATAGGTCT